>CM034148.1:220555684-221175684 GCA_019776745.2 Taxus chinensis
CCATGCCCAAAACTTCTTCCTTCAAGCTGATTTCCACATCTGACCTAGCACGCCCATACCTAATATCTCTCTAGAAAAACATCACATCCTCATTTCCCTTTCAACAAGGTCATAAATACCTTCTTCATCTCCTTCAAACACCCCTCTATGTTGTACTTTTTCCTCCCTCTCTCAACTAGCTCAAATGAGATTTCAAATTTTCCATTATATATTTCTCATGAACATAATACATGTAGGTCAACCTTCATATAGAAAAAAAACTTAAAAATCATTATAAAATCCTATAAAAATAATCCATAAGCCCATGTAGGTCACCACCATCACCGAGAACCATCTAGGCCTCCATTAGGACTCAAGAAGCCCTGAAGCACTAACATAAGAAACTTGCCAAACATGGAATGTTCTGAAGCAAAAAAAACTTCACCAAAGCATGAACATAATTATAATTTTTTTCTAAGCCTTAAAAAATCTCCAAAAACCACGAAACATACTAGAAAAATCATTTCACACCATGAAACCCTCATGAGACCATGCACAATCAAGCACCCTCAAAATTAACCTTCAGAAAATAGGCTATAACTTGCTAAAATATCAACAAAAAATCAAGTGTGATATATGATTGAAAATATCTCGATCTCAGGGTCATCACAAAACTCAAACCAAGGAATAAAACTAACTGTAGTACCTTTAAAACTGATTTGCACCCAGACTACTCTGAACTACAAAAAATTGCCTAAAAATTGGTCCTTAAAAATAGGGCACACTCGAGCTCTTATAGACCTCAACCGTGATATTAAACCATCATGGAAATTAATTATGATTCCCATGATTCCATAAATACTAAATTAGTAAATAGGTCCAATGGAGAAATATTCCACAAACTAACCTTTTCCAGAAACTAGCATTTTAAGTGGGGCCCACATATTATCACAACCTTTAAATTACATCAACATAAATATGGAAGATTCCTCTACAACCTCAAATCATTAAATTTATAAAATCAATCAATTTTGGGCATGTACCATCAATTCCTTCCAAGTCACTACCAAACTAGGGTTTTAAGAGGGTTGAAAAGTTGTTTACCTTCGTAACAATTAGTCATTAAAATGTGACGGTCAAGTAACCTCATTACACTTGGAAAATATTTATAACTAACTTATTCAAATATCCTGAAGATCTTGGTTCCCCATGCAAAGGATAAACTCTCCAAAAATCATATGAAAGTCAACTTTTAGCTCAAAAACTCACCATCAAAAACTTAATTTTAGTGAAAATGGAATAACTTGCTTAATATTACATTCTAAACCTGAAACTTGGTCAACACCATTATTTAAACCTAACACACACTTACATATCTCAATTTTTCATCAATATTCCTGGAAATAATCCAACTCACTTCACCATATGTCATGTTTTCTCAAGTATTAGGTCTAGTTTAGACCTATAAACCATGACTTACACCTGATACATGTAGCTCTAAGACACTTGTGAGTGTCCCACACCTTCATCTACATACTTCCTATGTTATTACCATGATCACAACATATGATACATTCTTTATTTCACCATGTCATTCCTCATACTACTTTCTAGGCCTCATAAACAAGCACCTTAAGCATGCTTGTCTTCACCAAATTTGACCTCAACATCTACTTAAACAAACTTTAACACCTATCTATGACCTTCATAAAACTCCATGAAATCAATCATGTCATCATCTATACACCTGCATTACCACTACAATCCGTCAAACTAACTCAAGACACCATGAATGGCCATGCAATACCAACAAGACTCGCCTTGGCTTGACACTACCAATCAAACTTCAAATTTCTCTTCCCTTTTGACATGGATACAACTAAATGAACACCTCCAATGAAAACTTAACTATTTGACATCAATGATAATACTAATGCCAACAATATCCCCATTTTTCATTGATTGCAAACCCATTAATGACAAAACACACAAAGCACAAACCCCCCCTAAGGAACATACATGTTATCAACTCATTCTCCCTCTTTTGACATTAATGAAAAAGAAAAACATACCTAGAACAACTTCTCTTAACAACAAAAAGGGCTCACTACTTGGTTGGAAACACCAACCAAACAAGACAACAACCCATTCTTTATCTAAAACATAGAATTTGACTCTCTTGAAGCAACAAAAACTCCCCCTAAACAAATGCAATACTCTCTAACTCTATTTCAGACCTTGACCATGCCATTACTTATTAAATAATGACAAATGGACCAAACTCATCAGCAATACCAGATGGAAGAAAGAACCTATTACCTTCCTTAATGATAAGTGGACTTCTCAACACATGCCTAATCATAGCTTATGCTTTCAATGCCTTCTTGGCTTCGAGAACATAGACATGTATCCAATTAGAGAAGAATATATTGACTTCCCCTAATGTCATTACACCACTTTTGTGAATTTTCAATAGACAATAGATACTCTCTTAAATCATGCTTTCCTATCCTTGGCACATGCTTTATTGATACTAGCTATTTCCTCTCAGATCCCCCTGTCCAAATATAACTATGATACTTCATTTCTAAACTTGCCTTCATCATTACTATTTCATCCACTCATGAGCTCCAACTTGATAGTACCCAACTTATGAATCATCAATTGTCAATATGAACCTTCAACACTCTAAATTATACATTCCACTGTACACATACCTCTGTCTCACTTCTATCAAACCAATGATACAGACTTTATCCTTTAAGATCTGAGATATTTCAAAAATATTTTGACATGTTATGCACATAATTGTAGCATCTATCTACTAAGCCTTCTTATACATACTCAAACATCACAATTGTTTCAATATT
Source organism: Taxus chinensis (assembly GCA_019776745.2). Classification (NCBI taxonomy): domain Eukaryota; kingdom Viridiplantae; phylum Streptophyta; class Pinopsida; order Cupressales; family Taxaceae; genus Taxus; species Taxus chinensis. Next base: position 220,558,534 of record CM034148.1, read on the forward strand.
GATCTTTATTAGGTAAATCTCATAAATTCTTATCATGAATGAAGAACCATACCTTGTAATCTCCACATTCCTTATTGAAACCCAAAAAACAACATGTTAATCTAAATCTAATGCTCAATCATTCATAGTTCCCTATAAGCCTCAACTATCTACAAATAATCAATCTCTTTATGACTTGACTTGATGAGCACACAATACCCTGTGCCCTTCATACAACTTTGTATCTTTAATGTATTGAAATGAGATAAACTTCATATACAGACTTGACTGTCAAACAAAAAATTTCCTCCAAATACGTACTTGGAGGATCTTCATACTATTTTGAGACTCCAACATGAATTCATTTAATGAATTTTCAACTGACCTTCATTCTCATATTTGAATTGTAAAAAAACATATGTAATTAGCTTCAAGGGTTCTAATCCTCAAATAAATTGCTTGAAAGTATAATCACTTAAACATAACTCATTCATACATCTACTATCAAAAACTTCTATCAACTACTAGACAGTAATCATGCATGACATATCAACTAGGGACAATTCAATAGTATTATGCTTTCAACATATCTGTCCATTGAAGAGCTTTATCCTTGCACCATGAACATAATAGGGAAGCCTTATAGATTTCCTTGAGTTAGGTCCTAAAACATGCACACAAAACATAGTCCAATGCACACAACTTATCATGTATCTTATCAATGTATGTTACCACTGTCTCAGTCAATTACAAACTAAAATTAGACATCATGACTTTGTAATCAACTCTTATACTCAAATCATTTTTACACATGTTTATGACAACTAATATCTTCTCAAAGGCATGCCTAACATACCTTACTTCTGCAGCTTATGATCACCCAAACTTCTTCCTAGAATGATGATCAACTTCAAGACTTAGACCCCTAATGATAGTGCACACAACTTCTAGTTCATAGGCTTAAACTAGAGACCACACACTTATCTATTAGGACCCATTACCTACTTCTTGCATGAGCGTTTCATAGCAGTAGATTCACACTTGCCTAACATCTAATAGATCAACATATACCATTGTTACTTATTCTTGACTAAGGTTGTGTAGCTTGAAACAAAAACCTCTCCCCAACTGTCACAAGACTTCCATACTAGAAACATCAAACCTATAAACATCCTGACTATGTTACTTTACTCTTATCGAGAATTGTAGACCCAGATTTGACAGTCCTCATGCTTAACTACCTTTTCATACCTTCAAGAAGCACATCCACAATGATCTGAATAGGTATTACCATAAGTAGAAAAATCAGATCTGGTATCATCATACTAATCACCTATCTCTAGATTCATGCACAACATGTCATTCTTGAGATCTTCCTTATTCTTGATTCAAGGGTCATTTACCTTGAATAAAGCAAGACATCAAGACTTTCTTATAAAGACACAAAAAGACCTTTGTTATCCTGTCAACTTGAGTGTTCAATATGACTGTTACTAACAATATTGTCACCTTTGATGACTTTAATATGAAGGAATACAAGTTATAACTGAGCTTCTAAATCAGACCCTGATTATCACTCCCCTTGAGGTCAACCTTACCTCCTTTTGAGAACAACAAACATGCACCTTCTACACTACAACTCTGTGACTATCACATTGTCATCCTACTTTCTAGATATCTGTCATCCTTTGATAACTTGATCCACCATTTACAAATTCTTACAATAAGGTCTCAAAATTCATACATTCTTATGTCATATCAAACATCTCATACCTACTGAATTCAATACCTCCAAACCATCTAACAACCATCTTTTTCATAGTTTTTAAGCTCCATATTCTGACTTTCTTGACACTTTATTTTATGGCTTGATTTGTAACTAGAAATCTTCTTACATAAGCTTCTCCACTTGATACTTTAGGACAGAAAAACCTTAAGCATAATTGATTCTTTATTACAGACTATGAATTGATATAAATAGACATCATAAGCCTCCCTTGAATAAATTTTTTCCATGACTGCAACTCTATCATTACTCAGCAAACCCAAATTTTTTTCATAGGAATTATAGACATTTTAGCTGCTATAATTCATATCTTCTCATAGCTCTTGTAACAACAAATATACATACCTTCTTGATTGTTACAGGACTAATTAGGTCCCAACACATCTCACATTCTGAAACATGGGTATCACAGACTTGAGTGAGGTCTTGAGACACTTTCTTCAATCATGTATGACTGAAATCAGAGTAATACATACCTAGATAGGGTCTTAACACACTCTTGTAGCTCCAATACAAATGCCACATTTCTTAAAACTTCGTGACAATAATCCATATCCAAATTGCATCCCTTCATGACTTAAAAACTCCATGAAGCCTTCTCAAAGTGTACAACTTCCTACTCAAGATAGACATGTTTCATATAACTGATTCTTTAAATCACACTTTTGTCATAACTACATAACTGACAAATTCACTCTTACACTGAACCCGAAGACTTATTGTTTTCCAATTTGTCACATGCTCAACTTTTTTTGAATGACCATGTTTCATAACATATTCATAGTTATATGTCCATATTAATTGTATAAGTAATGATAATCACTAAAATGTATCACATACCTTGGATGATGATTGTCCTCTAACCCTTGTCTTCTTCCTTGATGGTGGATAAGTGATAACACATTCCTATAGCTTCTTCAGCTAGATGAATACTTATTTTATGATTTATGATCATTATTAATTGGTCTCTCATGTTAGGGATATTAACTTTATATTACAAATTTTATACATTTAGACTTTCATCCATTCTATTTTGTCATCCTCATTTTCACAGTGACATCACTTTTCATTGTTTCATACCTCAACCATACTGAGTAGCTTTTCATAACTAGTCATCTCTGGCTTCAGGTTTCTCTTTGATATATTAATAGCTTGTCTTTATGATCTAAATGATTTATTACACTCCTTTCTATCTACCTTTATATAAATCTGGGATACTTTCAAACTATCTTCTCCTAGTTCATGATTCAATACCTTCATCTTCTCTTTTAGAGAAAAAATATTCAAGATCTATATTAAGGCATGATTTCTCATCATGATGAGTCTTTTCATTAGTTCTATCAGTTGGAAAATTAGTGATGGGAGTGAAAAAATCAAGGCCTAAATTCCATATATCAAACCCCTAAGGTTTCAAGAAACTTCTCATTATGAACAAGGATGTATTTCCATCTTGAACTAAACTTTCTGTCATACATGTGCTTCAAAGATCTCCTCCAAGTTGCTAAACTTGCTATAGAGGACCTAGATCTGATACCTATGGTTATAAGAAAAAACAATGAGTGGGGGAGGGTGCACAATAAAGGGTGAACCAGTGTGTGATAAAATATTTAATCATTTATCAAATAAAAACATGAGAAAGGAAAAATAAATCAACATATTGACATAAGATATAAGTGGGAAACCCTTAAGGGGAAGAAAATCCATTGAACTTATGGATATATTACTCAACAAAAAGGAATCATGTGTATATTACACAACATAAGATATTTATTTAGTGAGATATCAACCCCAAAAGGATGAAAAAGCCCTAGTTTAATAGAGAACTAACCCTACAACAAGCACCAACCCCTAGTTAAATAGAACACTAATCCTACAAGGAGCACCAACCCATAGTTTAGTAGAGAACCAAACCTAAAAGGAGGCACCACCCCCCTACATGACTCAAAATTAGAAAAATATATCTAAAATTAATATAATCTCTAAAATTTTACTTAAACAACTAATGATTACTCTAGGAATCTCACTCTCCTCTCTTTCTTCCTCAAAACACCTCTCTAGCCTCTATGCTCAAAACTTCTTCCTTCAAGCTTATTTTTACATCTTCCCTAGTTCTCCATCACTTATATCTCTATAAAATTATCACCACATCATATACCTATCAAATTTTTTGAAAGGACCTTCTTTAGCCTTCTTCAAACACCCCTTTAGGTTGCACTTTTTCACACCTCTCTCACAACTAACTTGAATGATTTTGTCTAACTTTACCTTTATACATGTTTCTTCATTATCAGTAATCACCTAGTTTAGGACAACCTTCATATAGAGTAAAAACAATCCCAAACACATAATAACATCATAGATAAATATCATCCGTCAGGATTATATAGATCTCCAATATCACCTAGAGACCATCTATACCTCCATTAGGACTCAAGGAGCCCTACAACACTAAAATAATGAAACTCTCCAAAGCATGGAAGGTTATAGACCAAAAAAATACTTCACCAAAGCATGGAACATATTTTTACATTTTTTTCCAAGCCTTCAAATAACCTTCAGAAACCATGCAACATACTGGAACAATCATTTCACAGCCATGAAACCCTTACTTGAGACCATGCACAATCAAGCACCCTCAAAATTATCCTTCAGAGAACAAGGCATACCTTGCTCAAAATATCAACAAAAAACTCAAGTGTGATATACCATTATAAATATATTGATCTCAGGGTCATCATCAGAACCCAAACCATGATATAAAATTTATTATAGCACCTTAAAAACTGCTCTAGACCTATACTGTTTCAAATTACCTAAAACTGCCTATAAAACCAGTCCTCAAAAATAGGTCACACTTGACCTCTTAGAGACCTCAAACACATGATCTAAAACAATAATGGACATATAATTACAACTCACATGATTATATAAATGCTAAATTAGTCAACAGGTCTCAATGGATAATTTTTACACAAACTAAAAAATCTTTTCCATAAACTAAGAATTTTTAAGTGGGGCCCACATATTTTCACAACACTCTGAATTACATCAACCTTGAGAAATATGGAAAATTTCTATACAAACTCCATATGATCATAATTTTTTCTCAAAAAATTAATTCTATGGCAATGTAACATCAATTTCTTCCAAGTTACTACCAAGCTAGGGTTTTAAGAGGGTTAAAAACTGGTTTACCTTCGTAAAAATTGTTCATAAAATCTGTGAAGATCAAACAAGCTCATAATTACACTTGGAAAATATGCGTAATTTACCTATTCAACTATCTCCTAGAGATTGGGTCCCCACGCAAAGCATAAAATCTCCGCAATGAGCATATGAAATGTCAACTTTTAGCTTTAAAAATCACCTTTAGGAAGCTTAGTTTTACTCAAACATGACAATATACTTGCTTAATCTTGCATTCACTTAGAACCTAAAACCTAGACCACACCATTATATCAACCTTCCACACACATCTACAAGTACCCACGTTTTCCCATCACCATGCTTTATAACCATCCAAATACACTTCACTAGGGCATGCTTTATCCTAAGGAGTTGGGTCTAGCTGAACAGACCTAGAAACTCATAACTTTTCACATTAAACCTGCACTCATGAGACACTTTTGAGTGTCCCTACACCTCATCTACATTCTTACCATGCTATTACCATGCTCACATAATTGACTCCATGCTTTATTTCACCATGTCTATGCCTATTATATCTACAATCTAGGCCTCATAAACAAGCACCTTAAACATGCTTAGCTTCACCAAATATGACCTCAACACTACCTTTTCATACCTTGTACACCTTGTAATGACCTTAATCACACTCCATAACACCAAAAAAACATCACCAAGATGCCTCATCACCTCTATAATCCCTCAAACTAATTCAGGACACCATGAATCACCATATAAGACTAACAAGACTCACCTTGGCTTGAGACTACCAATCAACCTTCAAGTTTATCTTCCCTTTTGACATAAATACAATAAATGATAACTATGAAAACAATTCTCTTTGAAATAAAACACTATACCAACAAAATTTAATAATATTGTCTTAGGGAGATTCCTCGACCTAGTGACACCAATGGTGACAATCATGAGTTTCCTGTTATTTTCCTATGCCAACAATTAAGACAAGAGATCCTACTTCAAACACTTCAACCCAATTGTAATATCCTTTCCTCCATTGACATCCAATGCCATCATCTAGAACACGAGATTCTCTTGTGAACATTCTGACTTGAGAACAATCTACTTCCTCTATCATGTGTATGATGTCTACTACAAATCCATGCACCACCTATGCCACCTAACTGAGCCATATTTTTACCCTGACATTGAGGACCCTCTTCACCTTCCATACTAGCGAAACCAGAACTGCCACCTATTACACGTGATTTTTTTCATTGAAAATAAGTATTTTAGATAAATTTCTAAATTATGATATTTTTTGAGTAATTTTATGTCTTATATAGTATGTTTATGTTATTAATCTATTAATAATTTATTACAAGATATATTAGTGGTTTTCACCAATGGTCATGGGTCTAAGCCCCTCCTTCTTGGGTATGGGAAGGATCCCATTATTGAATGCAAGGAGGTCGAGGATCACAAAGGAAAAATCCGCTATACCTGTGGCAAATTGCTTGTACGGTGTTCATGGGATCAATTAGTTTAGAGAGAGGTAAAGGGGAGTATGAGAAATAGAGAGAGAGGGGTTAATGTCGTGAGTAGGGCACTAACAAATTCTCGCTAAAAATAACTAGAGGAGGTCCACATTCAATAGAATAAGGTAACCATTTAAGAAATAGTAATAATAATAAATCATAGACATAAATTTCTATGAGTTCATTAATCAAAGACACAAAATTCTTTCTTAGTTTTACAATATTGCAATGCTTGAAAATTTGGAAACTAGAGAGGATGGAAGAACATAGGCAAGGAGATGGAAGAATGTAGCTTTATTGCTTGAAGTAGTAGTGAAATCCAACAACTAGTAATAATCAACAAATGTTAACCCTTTGGAATGGAGAATCCATTCCAATTTGTAGCTTACAAAATGTCTCTTCCTCTCCCCTCCATGTGAATTTTCATCTCACCGCCACTTGTGAGCTTTTGCATTCGCTAAGAATGAAATTAAGTCTTTTTCTTATTTTTGAAAAGGGACTTTTGCAATACAACATTAATTCAGTTAAGTGAATAAGATAAAAGAGTGAAAAAGTACATTCCCAATGAAGAAATAGAATGTTAGAGAGATATGGAGGGGGGGAGAGAAGAAGGGAAGAATTAAAAATCAAGAGATGGGAAAACCTCTTGTTGATAAAGAATCTACTTTTGATGGACCATGAATGAAGTTTCTTTCCCTCGACCACCTATTGAATTGGAACACTAAGATTGCAACTTCCTTCTTCCATGAGATGTGGAATCACTCCAGGGCATTGAATAAGTGTTCAAAAACACTACTATGATATTTGCACTAAGATGTTTGCATGGTATTGCACACATGATGATTCTCTCTAAACACAAGGTCAAAGTTAGGATGTGAAGATCATCACCTTACTTCTCTTGACTTTGGAATTCACCTCCATGACAAAAATGTATCCTTTTTGAATGGAATCAACCTCACGATGCTCAAAAACCTTATTTCTCATCCATTACCCATTGAAAGAAGTCTTATTCTCCAGATAGAGAAATTTAGCTCACATTTAACTGAAAGTCTATATTATGAAATCTTAAATCTATCAAGTCACTGTGATGTTATGCACTGTTTCAAACACATCTAAGTTCCCTTCTGTCAGCATGGGTGACTTAGTATCCATATTTCTTGATCAATATTATGATAATTACTATTTTCATTAAGTCTTATTTTGAAAATTCAACTGCTTTCTCAATATTAAACTTTTGAGTTTTCATGATGTGCAAGGAGCAATGTAAACTCTGAGGATGAGTTGTTTATAATACTTACTATTTATACAGAATGAATATTAGTAAGGATTACTAATTTTATAAGTGGGTCTTCCTAGTGTTGGAATGGAATGAAATTGGTCTCAAAATTTTTGTTAGTTCATAAGGATGCTTTACTCTAATTTTAGAGGATTTCAATCGCCATAACTCTGTAGATTATAAAATGAGTTTTTATTCTAGGAAACTTTGTCTAGCCATTAAAAATAATGTAGAACACCATTGGATGTAAGGGTGGAATCAATGTAAAGATGTTTTTTAAAAGGAACTGTTGTTAAAATATCATGGGGATTGAACAAGGGGTTTGGGAGATATGAGAAAATTTCCATTTTTAGTATATGATGCCTCTGACATATTTTTAACAACATAACAACAAGGGGATTGAGCTTTGGAGGGAAAAATAAGATTTGAAACTTAAAATGGATAAGTGTTTGAATATAAAGCTTTTTGTTCTCAGTTGCACACCTTAACTCAAGTTTGACTCAAACAAGATTAACTGGAGTTAAATGAGGGTTGATGTGAAGTTGCACCCTAAAAATAGGGGACAAAGGGAAAAGGGGGACAATAGGGGATCCCAAATGTACTTTTCATCAAATTGTATCACCTTGTGGTGCAGTGTGCGGAAGATGTAGGGTGCTGAAAATGACTTTTGAGGGTTCCAATCTGGTCCTTGATATGTCCAGGGGCTATATGGAAGGAAGAGGAACACATTTTCATGTCCACCATGTCTCTTTTTCTGTTGGTTTAATGTGATGGGACACTTCATGCCCAAAAATGCGCCATGGGTTATCATCTCATGAGAAAGGGGGAAATGGTTAAGAAAAATACAAGTTTAACATGTTCCTAGGGTTGAAAGTGATGATGTGCAAGTTGTGAGGAGAGGGGCCTCATGAGGAGTGCATTTTTTGTGTCCCCATGTCCCTTTGTACCTTGGTGAAAATCCAAGGTGACTAATTCAATAAAATCTAAATTTATTTTAGTAAATCTGAAAGCAATGACTGCTACAGCTGATATAAAATGAAATAAAGATGATAGGAAATTTATTTGATTTATTTATGAAAGAAAATACAAGAGATAGGGTACTTACCTTTATTTCACTTATCTCAAAGAGTGTTTATACAGGAGAATGTGATAGAACAGAAACACAAACCATCATAAGTCCGCTCAGAAAAATGCATAGGTTATTGAAACTCCTAGACATGGGCACCTGGATAGGAGCATGGCACCTGCGGGTGCCCTAGACCTCTGGTGGGCACTGTAGCCTAAAATATTCTTGGGATCTGGTTCCAAAATTTTTGCTAGGGGTTTGCACTTGTTCATCACCGATCGCTTGAAATTCACACTTTGATTGTGAGAGTACCTGTAAATCTGCAACACAAATATCCTCCTGCAAAACCTTTAAAAAGACATTAAATCCTAAAAAAGAAAGATGTAAAATGAGGGGTTAGGTTGTCCTCAGCTGTCAACTAGTGAACTTATAACTGAGCGTTGCACTACATCTCAGACCCAATGTAGTTCTATGTGATTGTGTGTGCAATAGTGCTCCTAGGTTTCCCTTGCGCCGGTGATGCCAAAATAGCGGGTGGTAGCTAGATAGAATGCAAATGTGTGGAATGGAAAAATGAACTTCCCCTTCCTATGTAGTGTGTATGTAGAGTAATGAGCCCAAATGCATTCCCTTTGATATGTAGATGGATAGCCCTTGATATAAATTACACGCCCTTATAATGGTATGTATGTTGTGTTTATATAGGGATCTCTTACTTAGATTTTGACACTAATGACCTGATATTCTGATTGGTACCTCGGGATATGAGAGGGAAAACCGAAAATACTGACCTCAAATGTCAAAAATAAGATAAAAAATAAAGAGGACATGAGTGCGCAGGATGGACAAGAGCGTCTAGGAGCTAGTGTCTAATCCTGGGCGCTAGTGTCCAGAGACAAATGAGGACAAATGTGTGAAGACTGAGAGATATGAATCCCTGTGACCTGACCATAACTAGGTGTATGAGCAACAAGTGTGAAAGATAAAAGTAATCAAAACAAATAATACAAGTGGATGGACTAGGAAGTGAGTCATTAGTGAATACTTATCTTATGCAAGCTCCATGTATAAAACAACATACTTAGAAGTATAGTGAATAGTTTTAAGTGCATAATTTTGTATCTACATCCCCCCCCCTTTATGTTATTTGAATGAAATTTAAGTAGTGTAAAGGAAGTAAGGAACATACTTGAGAAGAGTCTAGAGAAGCCCTATTGCAGAAGTACACACATATGCTATAGAAGTATGTGCAGAATAAGAATATATAACATGGTGAACCATGGATCAATGTGTCAATCCACATGGTGTAAAGAGAGATGGAGTAAAGTTATGAGGAACACTAAGAGAGATTGATGATTTATATTTTGAGTGATTGGATATTTCAATATTATCGATGATGGAGATTCCTTGGGGGTAGGGAGTAATCAGTTCTCAACTTGATTTTGTGTGTGAAAATTTGAGGATTTGGGCATCCTACTGCAAGAGGAAGAGTGTAGGGAGAGAGGTATAGTTTTACCCTTCAACTTTAACTATATACTCAAAAGGTCTAGCCACTGCAGGCAGAAAAAAGACCAAATTTGTTCACTTCAATACTTTTTGATCAAATGTGAATAAACTCATATATATAGGAGCAGTATTGGAAAGGCAATGATGTCTCATTACCCCTACTCTAAGGGTGACGAAATATATGTGAGATGGATTCCATGTTAGCTCATCTGGAAGAAATAGACAATGTGGAGATAACTTCCCATGTTAGGTCATCTAGGAAAGTGGTGATGTAACTCCCAAGTTAGGTCATCTGGGAGGAAAAAATGCATTGTGTTATGTCAATTAATTGATTTGATTCGAATAGTAGAATATTTGTGTTGATATTAAAATGTGTTTAATTGATTAATCATATAGAGATTTTATGCCTTTTCCCCCCAGATTAGGTCATTACAGGGGAATTGGTAGAAAGTGGTGTAAAATGTTGCATGATGTATGAGCAAAATTTCAATAATGACGAATTAGAAATATAAAATTATCGTGTAACAGTGCAAAGGGGATTAGAGGATGACCCCGATTATATGCCCCTCTTTCAGCGAAAGGGAGAGTGATGATAAGAATAAACATTGATCCAAAAGTAAATGTGTGTTGACCTAATTGTGATAGTATATGTCGTAAAATTGAGTGTATATTGAGCTAAATCTACGTCTTGTGTGAATATAGTGTATGTAGAATGTGTACGATATGATAATAGGTTGAGTTCTAAAGATAATGACGCAAAAAAAAAGGATTGGAGTATTAATGCTCAAGATACAATTGAAATAATGTGATGTTTATTATGTAGGAGAATGGGTGCAAATAGTGACCATAATGAGGTCGGCAATTGAAATTTAGTATAAATAGTTGTAGGAAAAAATGAATAAGTATTTCATTCGATCATTTCATGAGTGTGATTTTGAGCTCTAAGTGTGTGAAGATTCTATAAGTGAGAGCACCATGATTGAGTTGATCTGAGATGGTGGCGGCAGTTGTGACGTCATGTATGATGACTAAGTTGGTAAGTGTGATTGCGTTTGAAAATATGTTGAAATTAGCTGTTTTTCATTATTTTTTGTGAAATTTTTGTTTTTAATTTTCTTGACTTTTTGGACCTAAGAAAAAGCGTCGAAGGTGATAATGACCTCTGGGACACTAGTGCCTAGGAATGGGCATTAGTGACCTATTCCGGTGTGCTCGAGTCCTACTTCTGGGCGTTGTCAACCCAGAAGGCTAGGGTTGAGACCAGAGTGTTGTAAATACAAAAATTGATGTTGGTTGATGTTATTGGTAGGTGTTTTTACATGTATGTGATGTATTAATGTCATGGTTTTTGTTGTTTTACATTGTGCAAAGAGATATTCATTTGCGACAGTTCTATGGTGGTCATTACTTGAGTACATTACTGGGGTTGGGGTTATTAGATAAGGAGTGGGACGTGCTAGATCATGTCATCTTATGACACATAGGGAGGATGGGGGATGTGCCCCATAATATGCCAGTGATCACCACGTTGTGTGAGGGATGGTGTACATATAATTGCACATTTTGGTTGTTTACTGGGGAGATGACAATGAATTTGGAGGATTTATATTACATAATGCGATTGCCTATTGTCATTGAGAGGTTACAGGTGATGGCCGTAGATGATGCACAGAGATAGATGAGGGCCGTTAGATGGTACTTTATAGGTACTCGAGTGCATACTGATGTCTATATCAGTTTTGATGCTATATTGGGGTCAAGGGTTACGCGATTACAAAAGTTTATAGCAGTTGTGATTGCTTCTTTGGTTTCAGTCGAGGGAGGTGGTGTAGGCATCTTGTATAAGATGCATGATATTTTCTATCATACATAGGAGTATGGGATGAGATATATTTGGGCACAATGTGCATTAGACCATTTATACATGGACCTATATTGGTTCACACAGAGGGAGCATGGGGGTGGACTAGGTGCCACCACATTGTTACATGTGTGGGCTTACGAGCATATTGCGATGTTGAGGCCACTTGAAGGATCATGCACAAAGTGGATGAGGCCAGATGTATTCACTGCGAGATGGGTATGTGTGTGGGGTAAGAGGATTGACACTAATAATTATATATCGATGTTAGATTGTATGGGTTAAAGGGTCATTATCTGGAGGCCATATCATGACTATAGTGGATGGCTAGAGGATGTAGTAGAGCTTCGATGTATACATCTTACTATGTGGCTATAGGATAGGTTTCTTAGGGTTATAGATCTATTTTAGGGAGATTGTGTGTCACACTAGTTTGGTGTGGCTCAGGATTTCCCTCCAGATCTTTAAATATGGGTGAGAGCTATGAGGGCACCAAGGAGGGATAGAGCGAGACCAGGGTTCACGGGGGTGCAACTAGTACTCCATGGGCCAGAGGAGTCATATGCGGCCATAGAACCAATATAGGTGGATGACGTAGGTTTGCACAAAGGAGTATAGTCCATGGTGGGCAGTGCACTGATGTGCACTATTATACCTAGTAGTTGTAGATGATGCAGGAGAACCAATGGTAGGAGGAGGAGAGGGGTAGGCACCTGCCCACAGTGCAAATGTTGTGGCTGTGATGATAACATCTCGTGATTATATGTGTATTACTAGTTGTAGATTGTTAATGATTTTTGTAGTTTGTTGTGTTGTGCATATGAACTGATGCAATGTTTTTATATTGTTACTGGGGATGCTTACTGGTTTTTTATCGTAAACACTTTGATTTGCACCTTGACACAAAATTTTCCCATCAATGTGCTCATTGGAGGTGAGATGCTAAAGCAGATGGATGCCATTGCAGTTGAGCATGCTCATTTGTTTGATCCAGTGGAAATGGTGACAACTACTTGTACCATGCCATTGAGTGAGATGGATGAGACACGAGAGGAAACACAATAAGCTAGAAAGGATACATGTGGAGGTTCCCTAGAATATGATATATATATGAGGTTTGTGGAGCTACAGGGTCATTTTGTAGAGCATTTGATTGAGATTACTTTATTATGTAGGTAGGTAGGGAGATACAAGGGCCGCGACCAATGGAGTAGATTGAGCGGTGAAGCTTCTAGCTCTAGATATCATTCAATTGTATATTGCAATAGTGATGATGATGTATGATATGTATGGATGTATGAGGGCTTGCCCCACAGTGTTGGCATTTTTATAACTATGATTTTGATCGATATATATAGACACACACACACACACACACACACACACACACACACGATTGGCATATTTGGGTTGTATTGATATTTGTTGATGTGTGCTTTTATGATTGATGTTCATATGTGGATGTGTGATTTGCATAGCATAAATGATTATGTGATAGAGATGATGATGAGTAATGTTGTGACAATGTGATTATATGTATGATTGAAGCTAGATATTATGTGATGAGAATATATGTTTATGATGTATATCATGATAGATAAAATGAATGAATTATGAGATGATGTGAAAGATGTATAATGTTTTATGATATTGTATGTAAGATGAAGAGGGGGCAAAGAGTGATGCCCCCCATCATGTGTGTGGAAGGATGAGGTTCATTTGTAGAAGACCCCTCAATAGTCATGTATGAACTATAGAACATGAGTGCATCGTCAGGAAGTTGATATAGTAATGTACACTAGATAGATATATCGATATAATTTGTAGCACAAAGATGTAATGAGGTTCTTATTGTAACACATCCCTAAAAAATCATGTAAGAATCATAAGAACATGAGTGCATCATTGGGGGTAAGGTGATACAATCACCTACTAAAAAACCAAGCGGATGTGGAGCGAAGCAACATGAGTGTATGAACCAAACTGAATTCCACATGAGATGGTGTCGATGATAGGAGATGCAGTGGTGGGAAGCACATATGTTGATGGATTAGGAATCCAATGTGTAGTAGGAGCACTGCGTGGTGGATGAGATGGTGCAGTGGTGGATGGATGAGATGGATAGCGCTCATGAATAATAACTTGTGGTGTCAGACAGATAGTGACCTTAGGAGCAGGTATACAAGTTAAGTGAACTGAACTAGATGCATGCTTGCATTGAATTGGAGACATAAACCTCTCACAAGAGAGAGGGCCAAATAAAATGACACCCTTGTTTTCTAATTCTTTTAATCAATCATAATAGGCACAACAATCATTGTGACGATGGCCAGTGATGTGATGATAGTTGCAATATGATCGATCATGTTTCCGTTGCAAGCGATGAGGTGGATGATGTTGATTAGAAGGTAGGTGAATCACATGCTTATCAAACAAAGCACACAACACATCATAAGGCCTAATTTCATGAGAAAAGTGCAATGGCTTCTGTGGAGGAGATGGAGAAGTCTTAGGTGGAGATTGACGCAGTGGAGGAGATGAAGGACACTTATGTGATGGAGAAGAATGCATTTTCTTGTGGGTTAAAGGAGATAGAGACCTAGGAGGACGCTGAATAGATGGAAGAGGAGAAGAAATAGATGATGCAATATTAATAGAACTAGGAGGAGGATCTATGACATTTGTAGAAATGAGATATTGTTCTAAATCAATGAATTTATAACATACTAGTGTGAATGATTGATATGTATCATATTGCAAGTGTTGCTTTAAAACAAGAACGAAGCCATGATAAAATATGAATTGATTTTCTAAATAAACAGGATGAAAAACTAAGCAATGCATGTAAGCATTGAAATGTAAAATAAAATTAATAATAAGTTTTGTCTTACCCTGATGTAAGTTGGGTAAGCGATTAGGTGTGACTCTATGGCCATTGTTAAGTATTAAGTGATGAAGTAACGCCTCTTTCATCTGACAATAGGTATTAATAGATCTAAAGGGTAAATGTGTGTACCATTGAAGAGCATCATCAATAAGACTATGGAAAAAATATTTTAGCAATAATTTATCATTGGAGTATGAAGCCATAGCTAGAAAATAATGTTTGAGATGTAAATATGGATTGCCAATACCATCAAAGCATGAAAATGTAGGCATAATGAAATCCTTAGGAAATGTTGAATTGTGAATATTTTTTGTAATAAGATTGCCATGTAAAGAATTATTATCTATAGAAGCATAATAGGCCTTGTTTTCAAGCATGAGATATTGGACCTGAGATTGTAATTGGCCAACAACATGCATGAGTGATAATATGCCATGTGAAGGAATGATATAAGATGTGAATGGTGTATTGAGTGGTTGAATCTTTCCATTATGAGCGATCATAGTGATGTCAACAGAAGAAGTGGAAGATGCTGATACTAAAAGCACACTAGATGTAGGTTTCAAAGAAATAATAGGTGGTGAAGAACATGAAGTGTTTATAGAAATAATAGGAATAACATTGGAAGAGATATTAGGAGATAAATCAATAGATGGAGATGGATCAACATGAATGTTATTAGAAACAATCTCAGAAGAAGATGAAAGTGGAGTAGAGAATTCAAATTCAATAGTATGCAAAGAAGTAGAATCGTTACCAATATGTGCATCATCGATATCATAAAACTATTTAGAGGCAAGGATTTCATTAAGCATATCATCAGCATACAACAAAGTAGGAGGAGAACTAGTATGAGATGTATCATTACAATCATTGGAGATATTTTCATAAATGCAAGGAGTATGAGATGAAAGTATAGAATCAACATGACTAGTATTATGAACAACATCATGCACACATATATTTTTGTCATGTTTTTTTATCTGAAGTACCATCATCAAGAATAAACATAAAATGGATAATAACATCATCTAGAGTCTCAACATAAATAGAAGAGGGTGGAGTGTGGCTTACTATACAACAAGGTCTATAACCTGAAAAGATTACATGATCAGAAACAATTCTAACTGTAGACCGATCGAAGCTAGTAAGAACATTGCATTCATTATCCAACAATTGCCTTTGATTATCATCTAAAAGAACAATATTGTGACAGAGAGAGCTAAGTTGAAATGTAGTTTCCTCATCATAAAGAGGGTTAAAACTCACATGAGACATGAATTACCAAGGAGAAGAGCTATTCTTATCCATTAGGGTTTCAGTGGATCCTAGGGAAAGGAGTTCTAAGAATTCAGTTCACCGAAATGATTAAATAAAATCTAAATTTAATTTATTAAATTTGAAAGAAATGACTACTACAATTGATATATAATGAAATATAGATGCTAAACAATTTATTTGATTTATTTATGAAAGAAAATACAAGAGATAGGGCACTTACCGGTATTTTTCTTATCTTGAAGCGTTTCTATACTGGAGAATGTGATAGAACATAAACACATACCATCATAGTCCTGCTAAAAAAATGAAGAGGTGTTTGAAACTCTTGGACACGGGCGCCTGTAGGCACCCTAGACCTCTGGTGGGCGTTATAGCCTGAGAAAAACCTTGGGATATGGTTCCGTAATTGTTGCTAGGGATTCACAATTGAACGCTTGAAAGTTGCACTTTAACTGCGGGAGAACCTGTAAATCTGCAACACAAATATCTTCTTGCAAAACCCTAAAAAAGGCATCAAATACTAAAAAAAAGATGCAAAATGAGGGGTCAGACTGTCCTTAGTTGTCAAATAGTGAACTTATGACTAAAAGATACACTACATCTTAGACCTAATGTAGTTCTATTTGATTGTGTGTGTAATAATGCTCCTAGGTTTACCTTACACCGATTATGGAAAGATAGTAGGTAGTAGCTAAATAGAATGCAAATGTGTGGGATGGAAAAATGGACTTCCCCTTCCTATGTAGTGTGTATGCAGAGTAATGAGCCCAAAATACAGTCCCTTTGATATGTAGATAGATAACCCTTGATAGAAATTACTTGCCATTATAATGGTATGTATGTTGTGTTTATATAGGGATCTCTTGCTTGAATTTTTACACTAATGACTTGACATGCCAACTAGTACCTTAGGATACGAGAGGGAAAACCAAAAACACCGACCTCAAATGTAAAAAATAAGATAAAAAATAAAGAGGACACATGCGCCCATGATGGATAGGAGTTCCTGGGCGATAGTGTCCAGAGACAACCAACGACAAATGTATGAAGACTGAGAGACATGAGTCCCTATGGCCTAACTAGAATTGGGTGTACGAGTGACAAATTTGAAAGATAAAAGCAATATAAACAATCAATACAAGTGGATGGACTAGGAAGTGAGTCATTAGCAAATAATTTTCTTATGCAAGATCCATATATAAAACAACATACTTGGCGGTATAGTAAATAGTAGTAAGTGCATGATTTTGTATCTCCAGGCCCCCTCATGCTACTACAAATGCTATGGTATTTTATTAGGGGCCTATCCACACATCAGATGTCATTCCACCTACTTCACTCTTGCATATGCATCCACCATTAGCACTTCCTCCCTTTACATGTATAATTTTCATGAATAATTATTATTGGGACCATATTCCATTCGACCCCACTTTTGATGACACTATATGTACACATGATGGCTTGACACAATTAGGTTTCACTTTCAAGGATTTATATACTCCACCTCATGATTCTCATCTATATCATGGCTTCAGCACTATCACTGTTGCATGTGGTCTAAGTATCTTTTAACTCACAGTGTTTCTTGCACGAGCTCTTCGCTCTTCTCTACTTACATTAGGGAAATCTTGGCTTGATTATATTGGGGGAACTTTAGATTCTAGTCACAATGCTATAGATTTTCCTTTCCCATTCATCCATTTTTATATTTGTAATGATTCATCTCTTGGATATTCCCAAAATCTCACTCGTTGGTGAGTACATGGGTTTCCACCATCTCCTTTCACCGATGAAGAGTATGCTATAACAATGTACACCCTATGTCGGACTGTATCTTTATATGATCTACCTCATACTATAGCTTATCAAGTCTCCAATGCATCTCTAGTTGGATTCAATCCAAACAATGATGATATTTTAGAAAATGCCACTGATTGCTCTCATCATCACCCACTTGGGGGAAATCACACCTTTTCCCCCTAGCATCAAATTACGTCTTATATTCACAACATTTCACATCTAGTCTCTCAATTCTTGATACATGCTCATATCATCATTACTAAATGACATACTCTTATGATATGGTTCACAGTTGACTATTGAGGGAATCCTATATACATGAACCGCACACACTACACACTACACACTACACACTACACACTACACACTACACACTACACACTACACACTACACACTACACACTACACACTACACACTACACACTACACACTACACGCTTCACGCATCACACACTTATCCCATCTCTTTCTTGTAGTATCTACTCTACACATTCATGACATATCTTTCTGACATCTACCTCTACACGTTGCAGTCATTACCTTATGACGCAACCTAGTCTCATGGTTCATACTCAATTGCTGAGGGTCTACATCTCAAATCAACCTCACCACACCCACTCACTCATCCCTCTCACACTCTCTATGCTTTATGCTTTATCAATCACATATTTCTAGTGCACACAATTTAAACTATTTCTTGATGATGCACTCTTACTCTACTGTTCATTTTTTACTGCTAGGGAGGCATGTATAAATTTCCATCTACTCAGGGGGCACACTACTCCTATCATTCACTATGCATTCCATTTTGTCTCATACATAACATATTGCATATTTTGGTTGCATTTACTCTTACTTACTTATGCTTCAACATGTACACTTAGTTACACATGCTAGATAGATATATTGTATGTCAGTATATTTTTCCATACACACATGCACATTCACTCGATTTCTAGTTGTGATCACAAATTCTATAGATCTATACACACACCATGGATGCTTGGCACAATACCTATTACCAGTCCTATAGCGGCTCTTGGGGGCATCCACTTTCGTACACTACAGGTGGTATTGTTTCATAGCACATTATTTTATTGGATTATACTTGTTTGACATAATTTTTATCTTTCTAACATGCTAACGGGTGCTTCATGTGCAACATTTGTATTGCAGGTCTATTTTCTTCTACGGTTGTCTATTACATTGCTTTCTCTTGTCTATCATTGTTTTCCACTATTTGCGGGCTTTTCCCTTTGTCTTGTGTGCACACTTGTATGCTTTTGGCCTAGTTGGCCTTGATTGTCTTATGACATTGTGAGTGATGTCCCATGTTTGCAACCCACTTTTCACGGTCTACATTATCTTCTTGCATGTTTATTTACATCTTAGATTACACATTGTCTTCTTGTTTGCTAGCTTACATTTTACATGCATGTTTTCTTGTACTAACACTTATCTACTAGCCACTTATTTTCGTGTGCCTTGGTTTCTACCAAGAACACCCCCTCCCCCCTGTAGGGCACAATTTTAGCTCAGCGGTTGGTCCTCCTTTGGGCCATATACTCCTCAGAGACGTCACATGCACCCCAAATGAGGGGGGTATAATTTGGGTGAACCAGTCACCCTATATAATAGTCTACAAACATAGTTAAACACAACACAATACCGATACAATACAATCATCAGAATTAGAAAGGGATTAGATCTTAACTTGGGTCCTTGACATAAAACAAACACCATCGCCCTGACCCAAAAAATAGCTCTTAGGTACCCCTGACCCTTCCTGGATGCCTGTGAC
Source organism: Taxus chinensis (assembly GCA_019776745.2). Taxonomy (NCBI): domain Eukaryota; kingdom Viridiplantae; phylum Streptophyta; class Pinopsida; order Cupressales; family Taxaceae; genus Taxus; species Taxus chinensis. The sequence goes on from CM034148.1 coordinate 220,578,462, forward strand.
CAGGGGGTAGTTACACATAATTCTTTAGTGTAACATAGTCTACAACACTTCACATAGCGGCTTTTACAGGGCATGTAATTCTTAACACACAACATACAACATTTTATTTTTTGGTAAAGGGTCAGAATTGGTCGAACCAGATCAGATTTTTATACACCATCTGCAGTTGTGTTCCATATTTTGGGAAACATTTAAAGGTTGGAGGATGACACCATACTTTTCTCCATACGCTTCTTCCAAGTCATTGGCGTGAGATTACCTGAAAAATTCATAGCCAACTCAATTGGCGTGAGATCGCCCAAAAGTCTCGGTCTTCTAAATAATCTACAGGATCCTTTCTACACTCTTTTCTCATCATGGATCAGGTGCATATGTTCCTTTTTTAGCATTTTCTTTTACATACTTACATGTTTTTTATACATATACATGCATATTTGACTACTTGTTCACTCTTTTCTTTTGGAGGTCCATTCGTATGGGAAGCAGTAGTCAACATCACACTACATCAACAACATCTAAACACACAAATATCAACATCAACAACATGAACATTGGCAACATATACAACATGTTTTTCCTCCCTAGGATCATTAACTCATCACTTTTTGCACTTTCTCATCTTTAGTCTCCATGCTTCACCTTTTTATCACTCCACACTTTTCCTTGTCTCTCGGCACACTTCTCACCATTGATCTACATGGTTATCAGGTACACATCTTATCTACTTTATGTTATCGATATTTTTCTCAACAACATAAAGTGGGGGAAAATGTAGACACAAAATCACACACTCTGGGTAATTATCTAGTATTGATTGCATACTACTATTCATATGATTCCTAAGCAAGAAAAGTACTAACTAACCCATGTCTTTGGCCATCTTTGCTTTCTTTATATCTTCATTTTTTATCTTACACCATTTCTGTTGTAGTCTGTATTTTCATACATTGACATTTCTCATTCTGAACACCAACGCCCAACTAGGACGCCAGCGCCAAGCGCTCTCGTCCCCTCAGGGTGCCCCTAAATACTTTATACTTTACTCACATCTTTTAGGTCCTTTCTAGCCATTTGAGCATCTTATCTTTTTGGTAGTCAGCGATTTTAGGGTTAATAATGAAAATCAAGTAAGTGAATCATATAAATATAAAGTTATGTGATCATAATAAAGGACCAAACACCAAGAATTAGCTATCACCACCTATGGTTGCATCCAAAGGTTATTCAAGAGCATTCAAGCATCCATTCAAGGGAAAAGGGACTGAATTAATTTACATACACTTCATAGGAGGGGAGTCTATTCTATTCCATGCACACATCTATTACATCTATTTACATCTAGCTACTTTTCTCGCTATCAAGTGTGACACACACAAGAGCCATTTAGGGCACGATTCCGTGCACACATATAGAAATACATTGGGTATAAAATGTAGTGCAGTGTTCAGTTGTAAGATTAGTTGTTTGACAACGAAGGACAACTCAACCTCTCATTTTTCATGTTTATTATTTAGGATTTGATGTATCTTTGAGGGTTTTGCAGGTCATTATTTCATTGCAGATTTCCAACAACCTCAATGAACATTGTGCGACATACTAGTGACCAAAGGAGAAGGACAACGAACACCTTGTGACCAGTCAAAGATGGTTTTCTAAGCATTTTCACAGTCATGGGCACCTAATTCTATTTTGTGGTGCTTGTAGGCGTCCCTGCCCCTTTCTGGGTGCCCTTGTCCAGCCTGTTTCTCCATATCTGCATTTTTTTGAGCTTCATTGCAACAATATGTGCTTTGTATTTTTCCATTTTTCCATCTTTGTGCACTTTTGAAAATTCTGTGAATCAACTAAGCTTTCCTATCTCCTCTTATACTTAGGGTTTCATAATTTATAGCTTAGTTTTCATGGATTAAATTTTGTATTTAATTGATTCATCATTTACTACTACAATAACAATCAAATTAAACATTTTCATAGGTATTTATTCATATTTTACTTAGTGGAGTTACTATTATCATTGAAAAACAACACCCTCTGATTTGCTAGCAAGTGGATTGAATAGGCAATCAATGTTTTTGGGAAACACAGAATTCTCTCCAGGTGTGGGAGCAAAAAAATTGAGATGATTCTCTAGAGAAGGCTGGTTCCTCTTCCTAAACTAAGGCTAACAATACTCCTAATGCTGGAAATACAACTATCTAATCCTATTCTATGATTCCAAGGGACCAGGGAGGGAGGAAAATGCATGAAAATGTAGAAATCCTAAGCTAAGGAGGTGATAACACCAAGAGAAAGGTGATTGGTACACTCTCTAATGCATGGAAATGGGAAGAACTGGAGATAGAGAGGGCATGTGAAACACCATAGTCTAGAAACACACATTCACAACACCATTTCCATTAAACACAACCATTTAGAGCTTTCAAAAAACCATAAAATGAGTAAATACCTTTACATGTAATGTAGAGGCTAGAGAATGCAATGAAACACCATCAAGGGTTGAAGAATAACCACAAAACTTGATTTTATTGCTTCATATGATGACACTCCATTACAATGAGGAAAAAAGGCATGAATCTCTTGCAAAATGCCCAAAAATAGAGGTTTGAAGCTCACATATACCTGCAATAACCTATAGAGAAGTGGAGGAGCAGATAGAGAATGTTCAACAACTAAAAATGAGCTCTCAATTACAATATATAGAAGAAAGAAAGGATGAAGAGAAGAGGGAAATAAAAAAATATGGGCTTCACCCACCAAAAAAGGAAATAAATGCTCTAAAAATGGCATGGATGGCCCTACAAACCCATCCGTTTATTGTAACATTGCTTGCTAGAGAATAAAAATGTCCATAATTCATTAATGCCTTCTTTGTTTTCCTGGGATGTGGATTTTGGACCCGCAGAAGGTTTTTATTATATTTTCCACCAATCCCACCAATTTTTCATAACTTATGTTTTGTGATGAAGGGGTTGGAATTATGTTCCAAATGAGTTTAAGTAATGAAAACATAACATGCATAGGGGAACACAATTTTTTGTCCCCCATATCCCTTTACAACTTGGGGACAAATGAAATGGGACACATAACCTTGAAAAGTGTGCACAAGCCTTTAAGTGATGATGACATCATCATCCTAACGCGAAATTAGAACATACAACTTGCCCTTTTTTCCCCAAGAGTGAAAGTTGGAGTTCAGAGGTGAAATATTATATAAATTTTACTCCAAAGAATCTAATTATTTCATTCCCACCATTTTCAAGACTTTATTCACCCTAAAGTTTTTTTTTGGAACCATTCACCCTTTTAGCACAAAGGGGCAACAACAATGTCTTGAGATATCATAGGATATCTTGAAGACTTAGAGAAAAATTTATGTTCCCATGATGTGAATAATTCCAATAGATTTCCATTGAGTATTTGATGAGCTTCCAACTCCTCCGGAAACTCCCAAAATCTTCTAAACAAGGTGACTTTCTCTGTTGGAACCTTCATTCCCTGTGCCCAAAATGACCCAATTTTTCTTAAATTGTTCCTGACATCAATCATATTCACATATTTTCCCTAAATTTCCTCAGCTAACATAATTTATCTCATGAAAAACTTCCAGGTGGCTTGATTTTTCCCTATCATCTTCTAGAGGATGTCCTTATCTTGTAATATGGCTAAAAATATCTAATTTAGTGCTTTAGATATCATTATTCCACATTGAAGCTTAGTCTAATTGTGAAACCATCTTGGATCTATTCCCCTGCACATGAAACACACTTGAAAACCATGTTAGTAATTTCCTCTCATCTAGGATGAGGGTGACACATACCTGGAGGGGCTGCGTGAGTTAATGGGATGGCTAGAGGAAGGGTTCACAATGACTGGGAGATAGGTTTTCAAATGGTGTACTTAGTTGTCATGGGAAAAAAATTCAATTTTACATTCTAGACATTTTGCATAAAAACATAGTTAAAGGATTTTCCTTGATAATTATGGGGGAACCATCAAATTTTGAATGCAAGTTATATATAATATTGAATTAATTTTGTAATAACTTTGATCAATACAAAAAAACAAAGGTTGAAAAAATTATTTTGTTAAGCAACATACATACGTACATACGTATGTACATACATACATACATAGATAGGTACATCGATACATACATACATACACACACACATACATACATACATACATACATGCATGCATGCATGCATACATACGTACAAACATGCATACACACACATACACACACACACACACATACATACATACATACATAAATACATACATACATCCATACATGCATACATGCATACATACATACATACATACATACATTCATACATTCATACACACATACACACACACAAACGCGCGCACACACACACACACATACATACATACATACATACATACATACATACACACACATACACACACACACACACACACACACACACACACACACACACACACACACACACACACACACACACACACACACACACACACACACATACATGCATGCATGCATGCATGCATACAGACACACACACACACACACACACACACACACACACACACACACACACACACACACACACACACACACACACACACACACACACACACACACACACACACACACATTCCATCAACAAGGTTGGTGTCCACAATGTGTCAAAAATTAAAAATTTAATTTCATATTAATTGATATTTCATTAATATGTAACATAATTTATTTAATTTTTAATCATAAAAAATAATTAAGTTAAAATTTTAAATTTTTAAAATATAAATTATTTTCACCTTTAATTGATATTTTCACCAGTTACCAAAGGTTACCCCCCTTTTAAGCTAACATTGTAATGTGTAGATTATCAAATAAAATTTGGTTTTCCCTAAAATGCGTGTTCTCTTAGAACTGGTTCTCTATAATAGCCTTAATTTGATTTTGGGGATGGATATGTATAGTGAAATATATCTATAATATTATTTTTATTTGATAATGGATGTGGCTCCACATCCAATGTATTTGTACACATATACCCTTTCTTTTGACAAGTGAAGGGTCTGAAATTCCCTTCCCTACCCTCGAAGGAAAAGAACCTCTCTACTCAAAACTAGACCACAATCACATCATCGTTGTGGATTTTGAAAGAAAAAATGTGGTGTGGTCATTGAATAAGTAGTAGTCTATGATGTATGGGATGGTTTTGAGATGTGGATTTGCCAACAAACATTGTGGATCCCAAGTAGAGGAAGAGAAACATGACACAAACAATGGTACATAACCTCAACACAATAGAATTTGGATTAGGATGAATTCCTTCCCCCCTTACTAACTTGTGCAAATATTTAAACATGTAAGGCTTAGAGAATATGTTCCACGTGGATGAAACTGATATGGTCATGCATCAATGACCAAACTCATCATTGTCGTTGATGTCTCTAAAAACTACCAAAATTAGTTAGGTTCATATTACTTAGAAAAATTCTATCAATGTAAACATCATGTTGATTTCTTGAGGGTTATGTTCTAATGTGTAGTGCTCAAAATATTTAATTACAAAATAAGGATTTGAAGTTAATAAATTTATAATGTTTTTCTTTATGAAATTTGAATACGACCCATAAGGTTGTGATTGGCATGCCTTATCTACATACTTTTAAGCACTGAGATCTTCTAATATTAACACATTTCTATTTTGATTAAATTACACCAAAGCATAATTAAATTAATCGTAAGAATGATAAATAATATTGTAATGAGAAGTAGTCTCAATCAGAGTTGAATTATGTAAAGTTGAGTCAATAAGGTGTGAGGATAAGTTATGCCAACTTATTCATTTTGAGGGAAGGGTTGAATGGTTTTAAGTGTTCATTGAGTCTATGGTTTGAATATGAGGTCAAAACTTACGAGGTTTCTATTAATGTTGTACACAATGATTTACATGTTTCTCATTATGGGAATATAAATAGGATGGGGGTTATCCCTAAGGTAAAGGGTGGTAAGAATGTGTATTTTCTGATAACCTTCTTCATCGAATGACTTTGAGGATGACTTGATTTTTTAGACTGTGAAACTCCAATGACCCTTCCATTCTTGTGGGGATTACGGTAATAACCTCATTTGTTCTGTTATGGGAATCTCCTTATTTAGAACCTAAATATATATATGAGACTTGGTGCGAAAATATATAGGATGTAAGGTTTTGTTATAAAGGGTTATTATGAATCAATAAATTTACAATTAACCATGCATAATCATAATAATGCATTAATACTTGTAATGGTGATAAATGATACATCAATATCTCAAACACACAAAAGGAGATGAAAACTTAGATTTACAGAGTGGAACATAGTAGTAATGGGTGTGCAAACTAGATAAATAAGCTTATGTAAACCTGAAGATGCTTCATTTTTGATATTGTAACTGAAAACTCTCTCTGTCCAAGACTGTATAGTCATGCCATTATTCTGTACATTTCCCCTCTTTTCTTACATCCTTGGAAATTCTTGTATTGAGGTTATGTTACTTTATGTTCCCTTCACTTGTCTAGAAATATTCATTTTTTGTATGTCTCTCTAGCTCACACAACCTCGACACAACTTGTAAAAAGTGAAAACCCTAAATACTTGTAATACCCTTCATCAAATAATTAGATAACAAAAGGAAAAATCAATTTGTGGGTGAGGATGAACTACCCTTGGCATTCAACCCAGGTCAAACCAATCCAAGTACTGCATTATGTGTCCATAAACAAGATCAAACCTCATGTAGTTCTCATAGTGTAGGTACAAGTGTGAATGTGATCTAAACCAACCCCCTATGTGTGTCATCATGTCTCTTAAAACAAATATAGTGGGATAACTATATATTAGAGAATGTACCCAATGCGGTAGTAGTGGGAAGTGATGCTCTAAAGTTGTTAGAATGAATTCTTTTGTCCGTTGAATACCTTTGATAATGCTTGGAGTGACTTTGTTCTTTCTAAGACATGACTCTACGTTTTTTACATGCTTTGAAATGGAGGAAGCTAGAATATTTGGCATAGTTGAGTGTTTTAGACATGATGTAATGGCTTCTTTAAATGATGTGCAAATGATTTTAGAATATTTAAGAGATACTTGAGTGCTTTTATATTGATATTTGTAATATGAGCTTATGAAAGTGTCAGGCGAGTTATGAAGTGATATTTAATTTCTTATATAGGATTTCATATGGAAAATATCATGCTAAGGATGACCTTCCAAAGATGAAATGACGCATATAAGATAATAAAATTGATAACATGACGGTATATGTCAGCCCTGAGCCATACGATTTTGCCTAGGAAGATAGTGAGATAAAAGCTAAATTTCGGGAATGATGTCTTGGGTCGAATCACTGCCTTGTTTAATTAAAATTTCCTAGATGAATACAAAATTAGAGTGTAGGAGTAGAAAGTCAAGAGAGATAACAAGATGTGATGATCAAGCTTAGAATGCGAGAATTTATTTTAACAAATAAATAAAGCCAAAATTGTCATTTCTAAAGGATAAGCTACCAATTTGAGTGTCTAAATTTCCTCCCTTTAAGTGTGTAATTGAAAATTGCATGCTTAAAGGAAAAACATACCTAACTGTGCACACACACTTTTTATTCACCCGGTAGTTATTTTCTAATGTGTTGGTGTTGGAATGCTCCATAATGAAACTTGCAACAAAAGTGTAGTCAATGTCCATAGTAGAAATTGAAATGTAACTTAAATAAATTGTAAATAAACTAAGTTTCCATATAAATAGACTTCTAGCTATTAATAAATCAACACGTGACCTTCTTCGCACCCGACTTCCCGAGGTCGTGTTGAGACAACCGGTGTAGAATAGAAATGGATGTGAGTGTGGTAATGATGAACAAGCTAACGAGGAAACCTTATATCTTCAACACGCAATATTGGGATCTGTGAGTCTAAGGAAAAGAAATTCATCCTAAGCTGAAGTGGTGTGATGGATTGATTAGATAGAATAGCTACTCAGAGGCTCCAATCAATATCGAGCTCTGTTGAGATTTTGTCTACTAGTTGTGGAACACGCAGAAAGTGACCTGTGGATGCCTCGTATAGATTTCCAGACAAGGTCATGGAAGTGAGAATGAGAGGTGTAATGAAACCACATGGACTATGGGAGGTTTTCTGGTCTAGTCTAGAAAGCCCTAGCCTGATCGACTGCTATGTTCAATACTGAAAGTTGTGCAATGATGTCAGGTGGAAGTGGTGATGATCTAAATACCGATGCATGCAAACCAGTGTTGATGTTTAATTGGTCAACAGGCCCATTGGGTTGTGGGACTTGGGGATCACAACATAAACTTGTGGAGGTTGTGGTCCTTGTATGGTCATGTGCGTAATCAAGCCCTGTTGCCAGGAGCAGTCCAATAATCGTAGGCTTGATTAGCTGCAATGTTTAATGTGTTTAATTGTTCTATCTTCTCAGAATACCTAGCAGGTGTGCGTAAAACTAACAAGCGTAAACCCGTATCAATGTCGGTCAACAACTCTGGCCCATTGGGTTATGGGACCAATGGATCACAACCAAATGTTTTCTCTTGTTGTGGACCTTTGATGGTCATGCGGAATGAATTGAATTGATTTTGATAAAGCAAACTAACTATCAAAGGAAATTTAATCTATGTTTTTGGTATTTTCACAGTATATCTGAACAAAACAATGGAAGCAAACTAATCTAATAAAAGTAAATATTTTTTATCTTTTCTGGGTTTTTAAACAATGCTTCTAATCTAATAAACAAAATTAAATACAAGTAATCAGCCGGTTGTAGTTAATTACTTGTGCAAGTATGTGAATCTAGATCTAAAACAACTGAACTAATTTAATCAAAACCCTTCAAACCCTACCTCAGAGGTAGAGAACAAATCATAACCCTAGAAGAGCTATTGTTCCCCACTACTTCCCTGGTAATGTCAAAGAGCAAGCTTTCTAATGATTTTCTCTATTTGTAATTGCTTAATTAACTGAAATGAACAATTTTTCTACTCTATTTGATATGTATTTGAAATGAATAACTCAGAATTGATAATTTGAAAAATGAAGCAAACAAACAAATAATTCCAACCTGGATAAGCAAGAGCTTTGGAAAATCTGGTTGTATCTGTATCTGTCCCCTCAGTTTGTTCCTTTCTTTCTCTGTGTGTCCATATGAGTCCAAGGAATTGGGAATGCAAAGGAAGTAACAGGAGAAGGTGCTTGAGAAATGACAACTTGAAGGTAGTCTGGTTGCAATGCAGGTGGAAGAGAGATAACACAAGTGAACAGAGCTTGGCTATGCAATTTCCAGCAGGATTGTGGCAGCAATACTATGCAAGATACACAAAATTCTCAGGCCATTTGCTTGAATACAAGCATTGAATATATAGGAATTGGCTGGGATGTGCCTTCATGCACAAGGCAGCCTTGGAGTGCCAAATCATTGGGTGAAGAGGCAGTTCAAACTAATTAAATCTATTTAAAAATAGAAGAGGGAAGGAATACCAAGCAATCAAGACTATTTTTAGGAAATTTGGTTCATAAACGCACCCTAGAAGTCAAGTTAAGTGAAACCATGTGTGTTAACATTATGCATGAAGGATTCTAAAAAAAGCACACAGGACCGCCACCCTACCTGGGTGGTGGTTTCAGAACCACTTCCCCAGGCAGGGCAGGGAGGTCCTGACACTAAAGGCCAAAATATGCACAAAATGAAGTGGGAAGCTAGAAGAAAGTGTGGAAAAGCTAAGTAAGGATGTCTAGGCTACAAATATACACTGCGAATGGGTTTAGGAACTCGAACACCTTCTGAAAGGACATGAATCATCATTGGGGACTTTTGTAACCATTTTCTGACAATGTAGCACATGTAATTTTGGGTGCGTACATATTTCCCCCTCAGAGAAGCGTCTTAGCCATGAAAAGGTGTAAAACGTAGAGTCTGAGTATGGTGTTCCTGAAATGGGGAGTTAGAAGCTATACCTGACATGCCCGTGTGTTGAAATGTCATCCATCCAAACTCCTGCTACCTGCAAAATGAAGAGAAGACTCAAGTGCAGATAGATAAAATATCAAAAAATAAATACTAAATTAAAATGACAAGAGGACTTACCATTTGTGTGGGGAAATAGAAATATACCTACGCCAGTGCTCCAACCCTGCACACATATGCACTCAAAATGAATATATATATATATATATATAACAATATATATATATATATAAACAAACTCATTTTCAAATTCATTTGTGCATATCGACTTGGTGATTTTTGAGCTCTGGGCCCACGGTGATTGTTTTCATCGAAAGAATAGTCAAAACATTCATTGCGAGATCGTGATCATGCCTCTGCGAGTGGGAGATTGACCAGCGTGGTCTCAGGTTAGTTTTCCTCACTTGTGTGTTTTTAAACCTAAAATGTGAAAATGTCAAAATCTTTTCCTAGGGGGGATCATTTTTGAAATTTCTTGTTTTAAATGAGTCTCTAGGGGGGCGCCCTCAGGGTAGTCTTTTATTTTGTTGAAAATGGTCTTTTTTTTGCATTTTTGAGCATTTTTAGGGCAACAAAGTCCATACGTTGAACCACCCTGGTTCAGGGACCACCCTACCAGGGTGGTGGTCCTAGAACCACTACCCTGCACTGGGTGGAGGTTCTGAACAAAATGACCAAAACTCCATGATAACTTATTTTTTTGGATTTTTAATGTTTTGTTATGTTTTTGATGAGCTTGTTTCTTGAAATATGTCACTAACTTGCTCTTTTTTTGTGTTTTGGTGGATGTAGAAGAAGGAAGAGTATATCCATTGGAGTCGTGAGAGGGAGTGTGACTGGCTCCCAGTGATATTGGATCAGTTGACTCAGGATGAGACTGATACTCTTCAGAGAGCAGGCATATGGAGGATTGCACGGGTGCCCCATGTTACTCCTGCCAGTCACATACTATGTGACATGTTCTCTTATTGGGATGCAGACCAGAATACCTTCTAGTTTTTGGGTGCTAGGGGTGAGTGGATGATCACCCTAGAGGATGTGTACCATATTCTTGGGGTTCCGATACTGGGAAGATGGTTGACTCTGGAGACAACAAGATCCAGAGCCATGATGACTCTATGGGCCACCTATATGGGGGATGTCATGGTCTCCTTTGGTTTGAAGAAGGGGATTAAGGTCTGATCCATTCCTACTACTCCCATCCCTACTATTCACAAGGCCATCATGGGTATCTTGGCCTCGCGGTTGATCGGGGACAAGGGAGGTGATACACTACTCTATTTTTGGGCTCCCATCATTACATAGATTGAGGCACATGGTCGTATCTACACCTGGGGAGAAGATATACTTGGCAGTACTTATCATGACCTGTATCAGATTGTCAGATTACAGGGGTAGTATTTGAGCCACCCCACATTGGTTATGAGCTGGGTGTATGAGTGGATCATCCCCTATGGGAGGGGAGTACCTAGTACAGGACCCAGGGGCCATCAGGGCCACAGATGGACAACGATGACAGTTCTCAGAGTGCCACATCAGCCAGTGGCTTCTTTGACCACAACAGACATGGTGGCCACCCCATACCAGGACATGGTAGGGTTGTGGGGACAGGATGGGACCATAGTGGTGGCTTGTTCCACTACTGGTCAGTTAGTTGATAGGATGGGGAAGCTTGAGACTCACCTGTTTGGCTGAGTTCCTCAGCAGTTGGCCTCCCTTACATTGATATGCTTCCCCCAGTGGCACCTGTGTATAGGACCATGAAGGAGGCCCGAAAGGGGCCTCGTGGAGATCAAGTTAGACAACGGTGGTTCCAGGAGTGCCTATCATAGTTAGGTGAGTTGTTCATGCCCGACGGGAAGCTCGTGCCACTCCTACACCCTTACTCTAGATTGAGGCCACACCTACTCATAGTGGAGAGGAGGATGAGCCCATAGACATAGACTCTGACTCTGAGGAGTATACAGGGGATGAGACTGGAGAGGATTCGGCTGGAGAGGAGACTGATGGAGAGGAGACTGGTGGATAGGAGATAGGTGACGAGGGGTTGGGTGGTGAGGCTAGTGGGGAAGCTCACATGGAGGAGGAGAGTGATCCTGAGTGGCATGATACTCGGGATGTTCTGAGAGTGGAGTGGGAGGAGGTGGCCGCAGAGGAGGAGACACTTGTCTCTGAGGGACCACTTCTTCATGATGGAGAGGGGGATGATGAGTCTGTGATGGGACAACATCTTGCCTCTGGTTTTGGGGAGGCCCCACAACCATCAATGACAACATCAGCCACTGACCCTACATGGATGCCTGGAGATCTGAGTATGTTGATCCTCTTCTCTTGACCTTGTTAGTTGGAAATGTTAGTTGGTATTTCTTTTTGTTTTGTTTTTGTAACTTTCTAACTCATCGTTTCTTCTTTGTTTCTACTTGCAGTGACTGCACAGGAGTGGCGAGAGCTTATTCGATGGGTGTGCATGGACACCTTGCTGATCCCTTTGGGGAAGACCCGAGCTGAGCTGACTAAGGATATAGGACAACCACTTGCAGCTGACAGACACACTGATGTGTTTGCACCCATCTGGAGGGAAGTGGAGGTTATGAATTCTCTCCATACTCAGGTGACCACATATGAGACAACTGAGCATTTGATGAGGTGGAGTCACTCTCATAGTGAGACCACAGCCAGTGGCCACCACCATGAGCACTCCCACCATTCAGTACATTCTCATCGTCGTAGCCACAGTAGGAGTCCTGGATGTAGCCATGCACCATCTCAAGGATCCCACAGGGATTGATAGGCCATGGGCCTTTTATTGCTTGGTTGCCATTTTTTGGGCATTATATGATTTTTTTTTGTATATTTTGGGCTCATTGCGAGCATTTTGACCATGCCTAGCGTGTGATGGCATTGTATACAAACTTGATTTATTATGATATATACAGACTCTTCTTTTTGGTTTGGTAATTCATTGTATCTGAGTTGACTTCCTCTTGGCTCACTTCACATGTGTACTCTAGATGTTTAGAACTTCCATTTTTATATGCTTTTCAGAATGTATGTAGTGGATATGAATGCTAACAAAATGATTTTTTTTTTATGTTTTATAATGCTGATATATGATAATGCAATCACATTGTAATGTTGAACTTTAGTTTCTCTAAGAAAATTTTGGTACTTCGTATTGTTTTGGAAAAACATGGTGAAAGAGTGATATGATAAGTGAATGAACTTTCCCCACTCCTAACTCCATGCAACCAGTAAGATGTGAGGGCTCAACACCAAGAGCCAGAAGGGGCACAAGTTATAGAAATTTGTTGAATGGTAATGATGAGAGAAAGACAAGGATTTGGAAAAACCAAATTGAGACACTACAACCTCATTCTACTCAAGTTTGCTTCATAGTTTAAAATGTGAATTGCTTTCCATTTTATCTAGACTTAGATCCGTAGATGGCCACTTGGTTGACAAAATATGGTTTTGAGGTTTTAAACTCTTTTGGAATTTTGGACATCTAACTCACTTTGTTTTGATTTATGATTTCACAACATTTGAATGAACTGTTTCTAACTTTCAAGTTTGTCAAAGAGACCCCCTACACCTTGCCCCATGCTACCAGTAGGAAGTATGGGCTCATCACCATGGACAAGGCATAGGTGAGTAAGGGCACTTCTCTCCTTTCCCAACCCTACATCACTAGTAAGAGATGCAGGCTCAACACTGAAGGTTGGTAGGGAAAAGAAATGTGTAAAATAAATTTTTCTGTGGATTTTCATTTGACTTATTTATCTAGGAAAAATGTCTAGAATGTTCTTATTTCCAAAGAGATGTATATGGGATAGATGTGACACCATGAAGCTTTTAGAACAAACTATAAGCAAAGACACCTAATCTAGAAGAAACTATGAGTAGAACCAAGAATGAAGGCCTTGGTATGGTTACTGTCAAAGCTTTGTCTTATCTTTCTTGGATTGATGAAATGATTCAGAAACAATTGATGACACCATGAAGATTTGAAGAGACATGATTTGAATGTTTTTCCAATGTTTTTCAGAAGTTTTTAGGAATTTCTATAAGAATAAGTCCCTTGATCACAAATTTTATGAAATGAACTGGAAGATGAAAATGCAATGCAGATGCAGTAATATACATATGGAAATGCTAATAGATCATGTGTAGTACCTCTTTAGGTGAAGAGAGTTTATAGATTCGCTAAACTCCTCACCCTCTAGTGTACACAGGTGAAATGCCCCATTTTTATAGTCTTCTATTACTCGATATGGACCCAACCACCTGGGCCTGAATTTCCTTCCTTCGTCGGTCTTTTTGTCTATTCAGTTGTCAAGTCTTAAAACCAAATCTCCCTCATATATTTCACACTTGTAGACTTTCTTGTTGTATTGCCGAGCCATTCAGTCAGCGTAAATGTTATGCCGTTGTTCAACGTTGAGCCTAGCTTCATCAAGGCTTTCTAATTGAGAGATTCATGCCTCTCGATAGCCTTCTTCTCCCAAAATTCCTTGCAACGAGATACATAGACTAGGTATTTTGACCTCAAACGGTAAAACCACTTCTGCACCAAATACCAAAGAAAAGGGGGTTTCCCCCATCGACATTCTTACTGATGTCTGATAGGCCCACAAGGCCGGAAAGAGCTTTAAATGTCAATCTTTTTTTTTCTCCTTGACAGTCTTAAGGAGAATGGATTTTAATGTCTTGTTTGTAGCCTCAACCTATCCATTGGCCTGAGGGTAATAGAGAGAAGTTTGTATGGTGATTTATTTTGAACTTTTCACACAATTCACGTACTTCCTCATTTTTGAAAGATGTGCCATTATCAGAGATAATGACTTGTGGGACCCCGTACCTACAAATGATTTGGTTCAGAATGAACTTAGCGATTACACATCCAGGCACGGTGGTAAGAGGCATGGCTTCTACCCACTTAGTAAAGTATTATGTGGCCGTGATTATGAAGTTATGACCATCTATTGATGAGGGAGAGAACTTCCCTATCAAATCAAGGCCCCACATGGAAAAGGGCCATGGTGTTGCAATTGGTTACAGAGCCTGTGCCGGTATGTGGATCTCATGGGAGAACTCTTGACATTTATGGCATTTACACAAACTCTACCACATCATGTTATAGCGTGGGCCAAAAGTATCCCATCCAATGTATCTTCTTAGCAGTGGCATGGCCCTAAAGTGACCTCCACATACTCCACTATGTGATTCATAAAGAATCTTCTCAGATTCTTCTTCATCAACACATCTTAACAACATTCCATCAAAGGCTCTATGATAGAGCACCTGTTCCAAGATAACATACTTAGCGGTTATAACACGTAACCATCTTCTTTGTTGTGATGTTGCCCCTTCTAGATATGTATGGTCCACTATGAAATTAATGATGTCAGTGTACCATGGGCACACAGAAATGGGAGGCTTGGTTTCAAAAAAATACACACATTCATCAGGGAAGTCCATATTTACTAGATCACCTCCATCTAATGGGTTATCAGCCAACCAGTCCGCAATGATTTTTCCTTTGATGGATTTTTGATTAACAAATGTTAACTCAAACTTTCCCATCAGAGTTATGAAGCATCCAACTTTCTTAGATAAGGACCCTTGTGTGAGAAATGTCCGCAGATGATCTGATTTAACAATAACCCTTGTTTCTTGATTTAGCATGTAATGTCTTAAGCACTTTGTCGTGAAGACTATGGCAAGGCATTCCTTTTCTTCCTGTGTGTAACATGTCTCATAGTCAAGCAATGTTTGACTAATAAAATAGACTGCACACGTTCTCATTTATCATCATCTTCTTGAGCTAACATGCAGGCTAATGAGACATCCGTAGCTCATGAATACAAGATCAATGGGTGATCTGAACTTAGGTGGCATGAGTGTGGGAGGAGACAGTAAGAACCATTTAATCGACTCAAATGCCTCATTGCACTCTTCCGTCCAATCAATGCAACAATCATTTTTTAATAAATTGTTGATTGGGTGAATAAAAAAGGTTAGATCAGGGATAAACCTTCGGATTGCACTGAGTTTTCCAAGAAAATATCTGATGCCAGACTCATCTGACGGTGGAGTCATTTCCAGTACAACTCAGATTTTGGCTAGGTCTACATCAATCCCTCATGAAGATATGATGTATCCCAACAACTTTCCTCCTGTTACACCGAATACACATTTTTCTGGATTTAACGTGACATCATATTTGATTAAGCAAGAAAGAATGATACGAAGCACCTCAGGGTGATCACAATGCTTTCTAGCCTTAGCCAGAAGATCATCCACGTAGGATTCCACAATCTTATGGATAAGATCATGGAATATATAAGTCATCACCCATTGGTATGTGGCACCAACGTTCTTAAGTCTGAATGACATGACAACATAACAGTATGTTCCCCAAGGAGTGATGAATGTAGTTTTGGTCTGATCCTCCTCAGAGATTCTGATTTGGTTATATCCAGAAAACCCATCCATGAGAGACAACAACTCATAACCAGTTGTTGCGTCAACAATAACATCGATGGATGGTAATGGGAAATCATCTTTGGGACAAGCCTTGTTGATATCCCGAAAGTCTATGCAAATGTGGATTTTTCCATTCTTCTTGAGAACGGGGATGATATTAGACACCCATTGTGAATAGTTGACTGGCTTGATGAACCCCACCTGTAGGAGTTTCATCACTTCTTCTTTCACCATGAGGGCCACCTTTGGCTTCATGGGTCTCAACTTTTGTTTAATTGGCTTAGCATCTGGCTTAGTGACGAGGTTGTGAACTGCAATGTGTGGCATAATTCCCATCATTTCCTTGTAGCTAAATGTGAAATATTTTTCATGCTCCTTGAGGATTCAGGTATGTATTTCTATCTCCTATGGAGTTAGAGAGGACCCCAACTTCAAGATTTTTGGTTCCTCCTCCGTCCTGATGTTTATATAAATTGTTCCTTTGATTAAGGAGGTGTTACCCTCTTCAAATTCAGGTGGGCCAGAGGTAGCTCTAAGTATCCTTCCTCTTCTACTTCATAGACCTCAAGACCTTCCATGTAGAGGAAGGGTCTATCATGGAATCTCCAAAGTAAGAGGAAGAGTGTGGGATGAGAGAAAAAGCCAATCTTATGATGAGTGGGATGCAAGTCTGTGTAGGCATTCAAATACCCTAGGATTTCTTCATCATTTTCAGTGTAATCTAAAGTGATAAACTCATTCTTGGCTTCTACATAAGTCATAATTGGGGTTGTTGGTATCTTGTGAACCAAAGGTTCGACACGAACCAAAACCATAAAGCTAGTGTCTTCTAACTTGTTGCTTGGGGTAAAACGAGAAGTAGAAGTTGCTATAGAGTCAACAAGGAGGTTTTTCTCTCTGGGTATAGCTTCGATTGAAATGAAATCAAAACCTTTACTTAACTCAAGGAATGACAGTCTTGTAGAGCTGTAGATGTTCAGCCCTAGTCTCGTATACTTCAGATACTTGATTTGCAACTAGTTGTGAATCACCCAGCACCCTAATATTAAGAGCACCCATCCTTTTGGCTACAATGAGACCAAGAAGGAGAGCCTCATATTCTGCTCCATTGTTAGTGCATTCAAAATTCAATTTAAAGGTGAAGGGCATGACCCTTCCCTGAGGGTTGGTAAGTATCACACCTGCCCCAGCACCAAAGTGCAACACTTTGCTCCATCGTAATTCAAGGTCCAACAGTCATCTGGGAAGATTGAAGTTGGATTATTTGTTGTATTATCTTCCCTTGCTTCCGAGACCTCTACCATGCATATGTCATCAGCTGGGAGAGAGCCAAGTCCCAGGGCATGTCCTATACCCATGGAATCAAATGGAAGAAGAAGGGGTAGGTCATTCTCCAATAACTCAACTATCCTTGTTGTCGTTCCTGTTGACACTATCTCAACAATTACAGTTTCATCCTTTGCGGTAGGAACTCCTTCAATCAAACCCGTAGTTTCTAGCTCCATTGTAGGAACCAAATTTTCTTCTAGCGTTGAGCTTGTAGGTTTGTTTAACTAATTTTCAAGAAGCTCAAACTCAGAATGAACCCCTGGCCTCTTCTTTAAATTAGCTAGATGTATGTCGAAGGGTTTTGGGTCACCCTACACCATGAAGACCTTCCCTAAATGTAGGAACCTTACTTCCTGAAACAAAGTGGAGGGAATCACCTTCATGTGATGAATCCAAGGATGACAGTAAGGATCATATTATAGTTGGTTTCTTGATCGATAATATAAAACTCGATTAGAATTGTATTTGGTCCAAGGGTGACCTGAAACACAATATTTCCAATTGACGTCACTTTGAGGTTGTCATAGCCTCTCAGCGTGTTTCATGTTGAGGAGAAATTGGTCTCTCTGTAACCTAACTTTTGAAGGAAAGAGAAGGGGACTATGTTGACTGTTGCCCCATCATCAATCATCACATGTTTTACATAGTTGTTGTAAATCCAAACTTGTAAAAACAAGGTCGGATCACCTCTACGAGCTATTTCAGCATCTGTGGGCATC
Source organism: Taxus chinensis (assembly GCA_019776745.2). Classification (NCBI taxonomy): domain Eukaryota; kingdom Viridiplantae; phylum Streptophyta; class Pinopsida; order Cupressales; family Taxaceae; genus Taxus; species Taxus chinensis. The sequence goes on from CM034148.1 coordinate 220,597,013, forward strand.
TTGCTGATGTCAAATACAAATCCAACATCTCTTTCAGGCTTCCCTTGTAGGATAAACATCAAATTCTATATGGTTTATCTGTGCTTCTGGAGGAGGGGTGACATTAATCAAATGCCCAAGACCTAGTGCTTCTAATAAAGTGGCTCTGTGAGTAGGGGAATTCTTTAACAGATCCAAGAAGGAAATGTGAGAGAAGGTTTTGGTCAGGTCATTGATCAAGTCATAAGCTCCTACTGGCTTGCCTAGTGTATCATGAATGTCATCTGATATAGTCGGGTAGATCGGGATAGGCTACGAAGAATAATCTTTGGTTCTAGTGGCAGTGTTAATCTGAGGTTTGGTGTCCAACTCTACCAATCCCACAATTTTTGTTTGTTGGTGACCATCCAAAGGAGGTGCTACCTGTGAGTTTGATGAAGTTGAGGCTTCATGATCATTGGTTCCTATTACAATGCCTTTGTTTGAACCATTGGGATCTATTCTACCATCTTTTGGGTGTGTGGGGAGAGGATTGCTAAAGATCCTAAGTGGTGTGTTCTGTGGGGATACCGGTCTCGTGTAAGTGTTCTGAGTTGGTGTTGTTGGGTTTGCCAAAAACATGTCAACAAATAATTATCTTTGATCCTCCGGAAAATGTTGTAGAAATTTTTTTTGCAATCACAACATGTTCTTGCATCATGCCTGTGGACCCTATGGAAACTGTAATATAAATCAGGATCATAATCTCGAGGCCTTTTGTTTGCACTTTGTTGCGGTCTGAAATTACGATTGTTGTTCAATTGCTGATTGTTAGAAGTAAAATTTGGGAACCTCTGCTCTTGGTTTTGGAATTGGTTCAGATACCTGCGTGGGTACCGATTAGGGCCTTGGGTCTGCACTTATCTTGGTTGTTGAGTTGTTGAGGTTTTGTTGTTGTTTTTGTTTCTATTGAGGATGATTAAAATCCACAGTGTTGATTGAGGGTGAGAAGTTATTATTTCTCTTATTATTACCATTGTTGTTGTTGTTGTTGTTGTTAGTATTTGTATTGGGAGAACTAACAACATTGGGTTTCTTGGGCTGATCGGTAACACCATCAGTTGTAACCCCATGATTCTTATTAAGGACCTTTGGTCCCTGATTATTGTTCATGTTGTTGGAGTAACCAGGGTTATTTTGGTTAGGAGTGACTAACCTCCCATTTGTTCCATAAGTCTTACGACCACTGTCAATGGATGCTTGATCAATTCAGAGAGCACCCGCTAGCACCTCTTTGTAGCTCCTTAGTGGGAAATTTTGGACTTCTTCCTTTGTCTCTCTATTGAGGGAGTGGAGGAACAAATCACAAATCTCCATTTGATCCATGTTTGGAGTGCTTGCAGAGGAATAGAGAACCTGTCACCACCTTTGAATGAAGTGGGCAGTGGACTCATTGTGCTCTTGTTTGATATGAAGGAATTCTTGATTCCTGTCCTTAAAAGTTTGTTCATATCAAAATCCTTAATAAAATGTAACATGAGTTGCTTGAAGGAGTGTATCAAAGCCTCAGTTATCCTATAGTACCAATCGAGAGTGATACCTTCTAGCATCTTAGGGAAAATCTTCATAACAACTACATCCCATGGGAGAAGCTCTCGAATGGCCATTGCATAAGATTTGATGTGAGCGTTAGGATCCCCCTCCCCTTTGAAATTTGGAAGATTGTGAAAGGGTCTTGGGAGCATGACAGTCCAGATGGAGAAGTCTAGAGGCTCCTTAAGATATTGAGAATAGGTCCCCATTGTGTATGTTTCAACCATTGAAGATCCTTGTTGGGGAGGTGGAGGTTGCATCAGTTGCTGAAATGGTACAATGTAAACATTTGTTGGGGCATATGGCATCCCCTGTGGCTGACCATATGGACCTGGGTAAGTGTACATATCCCCCTGTGGTGATTTAGAGTACATGTGTATGTAAGGGGGTTGACTGTTTTGATATGGAGTTGAAGGCACAAAGCCAGGGAACATTGCATTTCCAGCTGGTATGGTGTTTGAGAATGCACTTCTGACTGGTGCCTATTGTAGATATCCATATGTGGCATGAGGGGGCATACCCATGATGTCCATCCCAGTTAGCAAATATCCATGGCTTGGAGCACCCATATAGACCAAAGGAGTCTGTACAGTAGGTACTTGTCCATAATTTTGTGGATAGTGAGAAACTCTTACTTGCCCTGCATATGAATTTTGAGTGTTTTGGGAAAGCTCTAACTCTTTGAATTTTTCTACTAATGCCTGAGATGATGTCACCATTGATGGGGTGGTGTTTTTTTCGGTGCTTGTTGTTGAAATTTTGGAGGTTGTTGAGGAGTGTGGTATCCTGCTATGAATTGTTCGTTGTTCTGCCACCCCTCATTGGCAATTTTTTCCGTTGTTGGAGGGGTAGTGTTATTGTTTTGGAGCAAGACATCAACATGTCCTTGCAACCTGTCAAAATCTTGGTTTATATTCTGGAAGTGTTGTTTACTTCTGGCGTATCATGCTAAGTAATCCTCATCTAGAGGCGGGAGTTGGTCTGACTGCATGCTAATGGGTTGTCAGAACAAAACCTGAGGAGATGAACTTGCCTCCCCAGTGAAAGTCATGTTGTTAGAACTTGACTGCTCAAGAGGATGTGTCTGTGTGATTTGGTCAAGCTCCTCGATACATATGGAGGAACCAACATTGGTTCCCTGAAGAAGAGGATTTTGAGCCTGAGTAGTTGAATGGTTATCTGCCCATGTAGAGAGCGAAGGTGATTGTTGTTGTCTACCTATTTGATAGTTGTACACATCAAAACCCTAGAGGGGTCAACCATATTCATCATATCCTGACATATTCAGGGGATATAAGAATGCCCGTAGAATAAAGGGAGAGAGGAATATGGACGAAGAAAGTGGAAATGTTTAGAGACTAGCTCTTCATGTCGGGTTCACCAATTTATATGAAAGAAAATCAACACGTGACCTTCTTTGCACCCAACTTCTCGAGGTCGTGCCGAGACAGCCGGTGTAGAATAGAAATGGATGTGAGTGTGGTAATGATGAACAAGCTAACGAGGAAACCTTATATCTTCAACACACAATATCAGGATCTGTGAGTCTAAGGCAAAGAAAGCCATCCTAAGCTGAAGTGGTGTGATGGATTGATCAGATAGAATAGCTACTCGGAGGCTCCAGTTAATATCGAGCTCTACCGAGATTCTATCTACTGGTTGTGGAACACATGCAAAAAGTGACCTACGGATGCCTTGTATAGATTTCCAGACAAGGTCATGGAAGTGAGAATGAGAGGCGTAATGAAACCATAGGGACTATGGGAGGTTTTCTGGTCTAGTCCAGAAAGCCCTAGCCTGATCAACTGCTATGTTCAATACTGAAAGTTGTGCAATGATGTCAGGTGGAAGTGGTGATGATCTAAATACCGATGCACGCAAACTAGTGTTGATGTTTAATTGGTCAGCAGGTTCGTTGGGTTGTGGGACCTAGGGATCACAACCGTGAACTCGTGGAGGTTGTGGTCCTTATATGGTCATGTGCGTAATCAAACCCTATTGCTAGGAGTAGTCCAATAATCATAGGCTTGATTAGCTGCAATGTTTAATGTGTTTAATTGTTCTATCTTCTCAAAATACCTAGCAGGTGTGCATAAAACTAACAAGCGTAAACCTGTATCAATGTCGGTCAACAACTCTGGCCCATTGGGTTGTGGGACCAATGGATCACAACCAAACATTTTCTCTTGTTGTGGACCTTTGATGGTCATGCAGAATGAATTGAATTGATTTTGATAAACAAACTAACTATCAAAGGAAATTTAATCTATGTTTTTGGTATTTTCATAGTATATCTGAACAAAACAATGGAAGCAAACTAATCTAATAAAAGTAAATATTTTTGATCTTTTCTAGTTTTTTAAACAATGCTTCTAATCTAATAAACAAAATTAAATACAAGTAATCAGCCGGTTGTAGTTAATTACTTGTGCAAGTATGTGAATCTAGATCTAAAACAACTAAACTAATTTAATCAAAACCCTTCAAACCCTACCTCAGAGGTAGAGAACAAATCATAACCCTAGAAGAGCTATTGTTCCCCACTACTTCCCCGGTAATGTCAAAGAGCAAGCTTTCTAATGATTTTCTCTATTTGTAATTGCTTAATCAACTGAAATGAACAAATTTTCTACTCTATTTGATATGTATTTGAAATGAATAACTCAGAATTGATAATTTGACAAATGAAGCAAATAAACAAATAATTCCAACCATGATAAGAAAGAGCTTTGGCAAATCTGGTTGTAACTGTATCTGTCCCCTTAGTTTTTCCCTTTCTTTCTCTATGTCTCCATATGAGTCCAAGGAATTGGGAATGCAAAGGAACCAATAGGAGAAGGTGCTTGAGCAATGAGAACTTGAAGGTAGTCTGGTTGCAATGCAGGTGGAAGAGAGATAACACAAGTGAACAAAGCTTGGCTATGCAATTTCCAACAGGATTGTGGCAACAATACTATGCAAGATACACAAAATTCTCAGGCCATTTTCTTGAATACAAGCATGGAATATATAGGAATTGGTTGGGATGTGCCTTCATGCACAAGGCAGCCTTGGAGTGCCAAATCATTGGGTGAAGAGGTAGTTCAAACTAATTAAATCTATTTAAAAATAGAAGAGGGAAGGAATACCATGCAACAAGGCAGTTGGGATTTGGAATCATCTAAAATAGGAAAGAAACATGTTTTAAAACAGAAGTTAAGTGAAGTGTTGCGTGTGAATTTGATGCATGGAAGGTTCTAGAAAAATCGCGTTGGACCGCTACCTTACACCGGGCAATGGTTTCAGAACTCGGCGGTGGTTTTAGAACCTAGGCTAGGGTGAGCGGTCCTGACATTAAAGGCTAAAACATGCACAAAATGAAGCGGGAAGGTGGAAGAAATCATGGAAAACCTAAGTAAGGATGTCTAGGTTACAAATATACACTACGAATGGGTTTAGAAACCCAAACACCTTTTGAAAGGACATGAATCATCATTGGGGACTTTTGTAACCATTTTTCGACAATGTAGCACATGCAATTTTGGGTGCGTACAATACCCATGTCAAATAAGTTTGATAATCTACATTGAAACACATATAAGCTTGTAATTTTGTTTAGCATTGGGAAACTATTCATGCAAAAGGGGGTGCACATTATGGAGAGTATAGTGCATAAATAAAGCAACATGCAACATGTAATAATAAAGAGTAACAATAGTATATGTGTATAGAATAAATTAAGTACAACAATGAAGAAAGATTTGATCATGCTAACATAAGTGAACGTGTAGAAAATAGTCACATGAAGGCATAAAGATAAAAACATGGGACACCCATGATGTCATGAGACAAATAGAAGTCATTAAGGTTGCATATAAATAAGAAAGTGTTTACAAGCAAGATAGTCATAGAGCTACAAAAATGGTACACCCACGATGTCTCAAGACAATCAAATAACTGAAGTTGCATATAGTAAGCAGTCAAGTAGTCAACATAAGAAAGTAAAAAATCAATGTAATAAGTATAACAAATAGAGGTGAAAGAAAACATTGAGCAAGATAAGATAAAACTACACAAAACACGTGTGTTAGTCTTGTTAGCTTAAAAAATAATATAAAAAATATATGTAAATACACGTAATAGGGAAGTGTAAAGTAACTGTAATGAAACAAAATCACTTGAATAGTATGGTAGATGTCCCTAAATATTAGTTTCATTGGGAAGGAACTAAGCTGGCACTTTTCATTGTGTATCAAATTGTGTGTGTCCTGCATCAAGATCAATATACCTATGGAATTCATGTTTGTGAGGAAAATATAGATAAATAAGCTATTTATCAAACCAATATGAAAAATAACATATGTAGAGTAACAAGCTATACAATCAAGTCATAACCATGTCTTGATTTTTTATTCTTACAAATATGTGAATGTTTTTGTATTATGTGATTATTTGAATGTTTTTTCATTGTTCGGAAATAATTATGTATATGAAAGGGGGGTTTCACAAGAGATACCTGATAAGAGCCTAATGAGGAGGCAAGATAGACCCAACACATGAAGTGGGCTTGAGCCTTAATATATGTCATAAAATAATAATGATAAGCTAATATATCTTGTGTAGACAACATATTATGTGTTGTAAGAGACCTAAAATAGAAATAATCATGAAGAAATACATGTTCCAACTATAGTAGAAACAAGGAGGATCATGATATATTTTATTAATCTTAGGAATCAATCATTACAAAATAATGTAGAGAGATGCAATTTGTATAGGCAATGCACAACTTCTATCCAAACCACAAAAAATATACTGAATCATCATAAACTAAGTAATATAAATAAATAACATATTTCCCCTAACTTCCACTAGAAGCTACTACTAGAAATCATATGGGTATAAACATTATAACATCATCCCAAAAACATAGGGATTGAATAATATCACTTAGTTAACAAAAACTAATGACAACTAGCACCTATTAAATTAAGTTAAAGTAGTAAAAACAAATTGCTTTAACTTATTACATTATTCAAAAAAGTCTAATGATGAAGTAAATAGGTACTATATCCTTGTGTGCATGTGTTGTTTTTAAAACTAATGCTAATATAAGTAAAGACTAACACCTAAATAGCCTTAATTAGCAAAAATTAAACAAACTACTAAGCACCATCATGATAAGAATTAAACAAGGGTTAGATCCTAACATTCATCAATATACAAAACTTTGAAACTAACAATGTTAAGCATCTAAATCCTCTATTCTCTAACAACAAGTAAATGAATGGACCTATGTAGGCTCCATGACAATAAAAATTGGTTGTCTTAAGTATTCCAAGAACCTAGGAATGAGGGAATGTCAAAGTTGGGCTACAAGACCCTTTTGACACCTCCCATATGACCTAAGCACTTAGGAAAGAGGCTTAACTCTTCAAGATGATGAACTCTCAAGAAAACAAAATGCAAGCTCTTAGTCTATTTTGCTATATTCTTTGCATTTGCTTTCTCAAGGAGTTTAGGTGTAGGTATAAAGGTAGAAGGAGGGCTCCTTATATAGCCCAATGGATAAAGGAAACACTTCATCCCTTTGCATGTGGGATAAAGGTAAAACATGATTAGGAATGGATAAGGTTACTTTATAAAAGGTAACCTTACTTTAGAAGGGTTTAATTTATGCTTAGCAAGTCATGGGAGTTGGGGGGTGTTTTAATTAATCAAAGGTGATTAATTAATAAGTAGATGTAAGCTTATAGAAGCTAATTAGAGGAATATTAGTACGATTTAGGATATTAGAAGGGGATTAAATCAATTAAATATTGATTTATTGGTTAAATGGAAGGGAAAGCTAATTAATTAATAATAATTAATTAGCCTAGGTAGAAGGGGTGATTGATTAACGAAAGGTCGTTAATTAGGTTGTTCAAAGGATATGCGACTTAATTAATTAGCTTAATGTAATTAATGAATGACGATATGAAGGAAAATAAGCGTTATTGACGATATGTCGCCAATTTGCAAGAAGGGGGATAATTAGTGCAATTTAAGTATTTAAAGCGTAATTATGGGTGTCTACATTTGCCCCTCTTTAGGGTGGCGTAAGTGACGCCACTTCAAAGATAGTAAACGGAAGAAATTTTGAAGGGATAGAAGAAAAAATAGTAGGAAGGAGAGATGCCTCCTCGAGTGTCAATAAGGTGATGAAGGAAGACGATCGACAATCGAAAAAGGTGAGAGATAGATAGAAGAAGAGGAAGGGGTAGGATGCCTTGGTAAGATGGAAGATTAAGGGTGAGAGGAAAGTGATGTAAAAGAAATATGGAGGAGGGGAGAAAAGAGCTCATCCTCTAGCCGTTGTTTATTAGAACAATTTCTTGTCATCATATTGCCATAAAAGCTACATCATCGGTCCTTATGAAAAATATAAGCATACGACAAAGGTAGAACAACATGAAAAACCAAACTATGAAAATTTTTCTTTGCTGAAAATACCAATTCCACGCAACATACAACAATGCAATGCAATATGAGAAGGAAACAAGCTCATTTAATAGGGAAAACAAGTACAAATGCACATATCCAACCCAACAATGGTCAAGATAGTTGTACAAATGTTTTGTTATCAAGATGAAGAGATCCACATGTTCGTGATTGATGACAAGGGTTAAAAATGATGCCCCGAGCAAGGATATATGCAAGGGGAAATGACAATGGACATTTGGCCGAAGTAAAAAGTGTTGTGCACAACGAAACAACACCACGAAACAAATGTGCCCTAGAGTACAAACGAAGTAAACAACTAGCTTTGTGAATGGTTGTGAATTTGGTGATCTGCGAGTCATATTAATTAGGGAAGATGTGAAACAAACTAGTAGGATATGGAGAAAATACCATGCGCAAGACACAAGTTTCAGCCATAATAAGAAAGTTACCATTTTTGTAGGTTTTTTTATTTTTTTAGGATTTTGTGAAAAATTTTGCCCTGTTTTTTTAAATTTTTGACAGGATATATATATATATATATATATATATATATATATATATATATATATATATATATATATATATATATATATATATATATTGTTTTTGTTTTCTGTTTTCCAAAATGCAGTGAACAGTAGAAGAAAATAGAAGGAAGGGCCTAGGTGCAACAAAAAGTTCCCTAGGTGGAAGAAAGAAGGAACAAGTGACAAATAATGTCATTGCTTAGTGGAAAAATTAATAAAATAATTACTTTTGATGAATAATTATTTATGAGAGTGTGAATAAGAAGAAAAATCATCTAGGAGTAATAAAATTGCCCTAGGGGGAAGAAAGGGGTAATGGACAGAAAAAATTCCCCAATACAGTGAATAATAAGAGAAAAATAATTATTCATCGGTGAACAAAGGAGAAAATAGCGGTCAAAATGAGCCTCCAGGCCCTCCCGGTGGTGAAAAATAGCTTGATATACCCCACTTGGGAGGGGTAAATCACCACGACCAGTTCATTTGTTACCAACCACTATTGAGTTTTTACCGCGAGGCTCTAACAGTGATGAGGAAGATGGTGATTACAAGGGACCGGTTGAGGCAAGAAAACGCAGTTCAAGGGTACCAGCGACATGTTGACGATGGCCCATTCATGAGTATTCAAACTTTTACCATCAATTTTTTCATTAATGCCGAAAAGTAGAATTTAGGGTTAGGAGGTCATGTCAGCGCGCATGCACGCAGGTGCAAGTGTCAAGTCGGGGGTGTCGGTGTCCCATTGGGGGTGCAGGTGTCCTAAAACACATGTGCACAAGCACAGGTACAAACGGCACACACCCATGTGCATGCGCACACACTACAAATTTATGCACACGTGCACACATGAGAAAGGGGGCGCACACACAAAAAGGAGGGCACACAGACAAAATGAAGGGTACACACATTTAGGGGTACATGCGCGTAAGCACAGGCATAAAATGAAGGCGCAAGCACCAAATATGTGGCATACTTGCCCAAAAGGGCGCATAGGCACCTGAATGATGGTGCAAGCACCAGAAGACAATTGCACGCGTGCACATGCCAAAAGGGAAGTGCACATGCCTGAAAGGGCGCGCAGGCGTTCCAGGCTAATGGAGGATAGATAGAAAAATTCCAAAAAGATGACACTTAGAAGAATTTTTGGGATTTTTGGGTTAACCCTAAAATGATAGTTTTTTAGAAGAAATGTTAGTAACTAATGAGTTATTTGACATTTTTTAGAGATGTCTGCCAGTATTGCAGATGTGGGAGTGTCATACCCAGATAACTGAGGTAGAGGGGAGCATGCTTCGGTGAGACCAGTGAGCCATGTCTATACTTCTCGAGGTGGTGGGGCTAGGCCCTGTGTCTCAGATGTCGTCCATCACCTTGGATCATGGTTTGCTGACTGCGCTAGCCAAGCGATGGCATAACGAGATCCAATGTTTTAGATTGCCGACTGGGGAGATGACCGTGACCTTAGAGGACGTATGGTGAATTCTCCACGTGCCAATCATGGGCACTTTGATTGAGTACAACTCTGATGTAGGGCTGATTAGAGCAGCCTGCAATGACCTGTTCGACATAGATGACATACCTCTTGATGGTATGACCATTGCTTTGCATGAGTGCATTTCTGATCCTGACACTGCATCGGGGGCCTCTTTACATCATGGCACTTATCAATGGGTTTTTTTTTCATTGATAAGATAGGGACATCCTTCCTGAGAGGGTTACTACCCTTAGTACATGACATTTTCAGTGGGGAGTGATATTGCTGGGGGTGGTGCATACTGGCCCACTTATACTGGGATCTACATTTGATTACCTACCATGGTCAGAAGACCGTGGGGCCAACTTCATTGTTACAGATCTGGTCATGGGATCACATTGTGATCAGATGCCCTATGGGCACTTTGTGTGTTCGAGACCCGAAGGAACCATCTTACATGGTGTGGGTACTAGTAGGTGGTGATGCACGAGGCCACCTAGGTAGCCTATATAGATATAGGTGAGAGTTCGATGAGCTGCCAGAGATAGATATCATATGGAGACCTTATAGACACATTTAGTGGCCAGAGGATGCCACAGAGCTCAGTGTGTGCTTAGTAGAGCACTTTATCATTGGCAGTCGCAGCTACATCATAAGGCATCTTACATGGCGTGGGTACCAGTAGGTGGTGATGCATGAGGCCACCTAGGCAGCCTATACAGATACAGGTGAGAGTTCGACGAGCTGCCAGAGATAGATATCATATGGAGACCTTATAGACACATTTAGTGGCCAGAGGATGCCACAGAGCTTAGTGTGTGCTCAGTAGAGCACTTTATCATTGGTAGTTGCAGCTACATCATAGAGCTGTATAGAGTTGACAGGTGCTAGCGACAGCTTGGCATAGTACAGGGGTGCCACATCCTGACATATGGTATGCCTATAGAGATTTAGAGAGGCATACGATAGGGCCTCGCATACCGATGGCCTAAGCTTGGGAGAGCTTTTCACAGGTGGTCTCACATGTATGGGACTGAGTACAACAGGTCAGGGACCTAAGTACCTCAATAGATTATTTGACTTGGTACGCCATTGTGTTACCTCAAAATCTTACCATCCTGGAGGAGGCCTGAATAGCAGGTACTCAACCACCCATAGAGATCTGGCATGGTTCAGAGTGGAGAGAGAGAGGAACAGGGCTTGATCTAGAGGATCCATTTGATGGCCTACCGTATGATGAGTAGGGTGCTCCCCAGGCACAGGGATCGAGGCCACAAGGCCCGGTATAGATATCGATACAGATTCTAAGATCCAAGGTCCTAGAGCAGGGCCAGTCATCTAGAGTGCTATAGGGACCAGTCCCAGTGGTACAACCAGTGGCACAAATAGCCACATTACAGCAACAGTTACAACAGGCTCTAGCCGAGAGAGACGCGGCTAGGGCAGAGAGAGATGAGGCCTGAGGCTAGTGTGTGACCACGATAGCCGAGTGAGATCAGGCTTGGACCCAAATTGTGATGTTACTATCAGAGAAAGATCAGGCTCAAGCCCAGGCTAGTCCAGGAGGTGATAGTGCTGTGCTCTTCCAAAAAATTTGACAGATGGCCTCTCAGATGGCCTAGGTGATAGGTTTACACTAGTAGACATAGGATCAGCTGCAACCTGTGATATTAGAGAAAGATAGGCTCAAGGCAGAGCGTGTAGTAGGGAAGGCTGAGCTGGACTGAGCTACAACAGAAATAACATCTACCGATGCACGGAGGGTACCGCGGTGACTACTCAGACACATAGATATTTGGCAATAACAGAGGGTAGAATCTCATACTACAAGTCTTTATATTTTGAGCTAGTGCCTCCTGAGTGATGGGCACCATCCTATAGTCAGCAGTCTAGCAGGGGCACTAGATCTGAGAGGCCTCAGGCCTCAGTGGATCATCCACAACCAGAGAGAGCCAACGATGCTCATGTCATGCGACCTTTGCAGGATCGGCCAACTACTCCTTCAGAGGGCTCAAGTCAGCCCTGATATTTTGTACATCCACGTACACCTCTTTATGAAGGCTATGAGCAGATTGTGCTCCATGTATATTCATTTTTTATATGTACAACAATTTTGACACATGCCTCTGATGAAGGCTTTTATTCTGTTATAGATGTGTCACCTTTGTATGCCTCAGATGAAGGCATTTTTGATATACTGCCGTGATGTATATCAATTTTTGATACAAATATACCACACATGTATGATTTGGACATTTGTGACATGATATATGAGATGGAAATTTGTTTATTATTTCTCATGGATAGATAGATGTACTTATGATGTTTAGACGATTTGATTTGACACGTATATGTATCAATGATCTTGTTGATGTACTACATGTGTTTTGATTTCTATATGATTTGATCTTGTAGAATATATCAAATGTGCTTTGCTTATGTGATGTGTCATACTTAGTGGATGGGATGATATGATGATAAGGGTGTGGGGGGGATAGCTTTTGATATATGCGATCCCTCTTTCCCCCATTTGATGATATGATATGTGATGATTAGCTTAGCATTCATGTATGATGTATACTTAGCTTTTTCTTGATATATGATGTATAGATGATGTTAGATGTGATGATACTAATGGGAATGTGATAATGTGATAACAAAACACTGCACATGCAACAAACACAATCAAATGCTAACAAAGAATATAATGAATTAACATAATAATGCACCATTATTTACTAGCATGCAAAAACACACCTCAATATGCACAAGTAAGAATAAATCTAATCTAAGAAAGAAAAGATGAATTCTAACAAAGTATGCTCAAGCAACAAACAACCCAAAAGTAAAAACGTGAAACAACTATACAAGCAACAAGCAAAGTAAGAAACAAGACAATGCAAGTAAATGTTTTTGTAAGTTTGTTTTCATGCAACAATTTTCTATTGTTTTGGATTTGTGAAACAATTTTCCATTATTTTTGTGTTTTGAAACAATTTTCTATTGTATTTGTGTTTTGAAACAATTTTCTATTGTTTTTGTGTTTTTGGATATTTTGAATGTTTTTGCAATCTTTTTGAAACAATTTTCCACTATTTTTGCATTGTTTTCTAACAGTTTTCCAGAGTTATGCACATGTAACCAAGAAAGCGTGGATGCCCCTAGCGTTAGACGGGGAATGTACAAGGGTAGAGGCCACACACTTATGAAAAAGAAGGTGAAGTCATTGAATTTCCCCCAGCGTAAGATGGGGAATAACGAAAGACCATGCCCCTCATAGAAGAATAAAAGAAGACAAAGCAGGATCAAGGCTTGATAGGATTGGGCTCACAGGGAATCTCGAAGGCAGAACTAGGGTTAGGCCAAGTAAAAGTACCCTCTAGATGTAAGATGCTTGTGAACAATGAATCCTCCCCAGGCGCTGGAAACCGGTTTTCACCCAAGGACCTATCCAAAATGCCACAATTGCGTGGTTTTCACTTATGGATGACCTATTTTCTCTTTTTTGATTTTTTTTGTATTTTTGATCATTTTACCATGTTTGTGATTTTTTCTTTTTTGATTTTATGCCATGTTTAAGCATAGAATTGCTTAAGATGCATGGCATTCATGGGCTCATTTAGCTCATCACCATTGGGGTGAGCAAGTTTTTATGCCCCTGTGCTGTAGTTGGCCACAATAACATAGGGTCCTAACCAATGTGGTTCAAAATTTCCTTTCTTTTCTCGTTCCACTCTTGTGTTGAACTGGTTCTCCTTCATGACTAAATCACCAACTTCAAACTGACAAGGTATGATTATCTTGTTGTAGTTTCTGGAGACTATGTTCTGATACACTTTGAGGTGATTAAAAGTGTGAATGTGCTTCTCATCTAGGAGCTCTAATTCAGCCAATCTTGCGACCCGGTAATCCTCATCTTTATCCAAATAGTCCCTAAGAGAGATTCTCAGGGAAGGATGTTCAATTTCTAGTGGGATGATGGATTTTGTCCCAAATACTAGAGAATATGGAGTCGCACCCGTAGGAGTGTGAATGGAGGTTCTATAAGCCCAAAGATCTGGGTGCATTTGCAAGTGCCAATTACAACCTGTTTTGCTGACCATCTTCTCCATTATTCTCACCAAAGTCTTGTTTGTGGCTTTGGCCTGTCCATTACCTTGGGTATAATATGGTGTAAACCATTTTAACTTGATTTGGAATCACTAACAAATACCTTTCATAGTATTATTCTTGAATGACTTCCCATTATTCGTAACAATGGCCGTGGGAATGCCATATTGACAAATGATTGATTCATGATAAATTTAGAAATCTAAGCTCCTGTTACATAGGTTAAAGGGACAACCTCCACCCACTTTGTAAAGTATTCAGTAGCCGTGATGATGTGGGTATGACCATCAGATGAGGTAGGAGTAAGTTTCCCTATCAAGTCAAGTCCCCACTTAGAAAATGGCCATGGGGTAGTGATAGGTTGTAATTATTGCAATGGAGCATGGATGAAGTTTCCATACTTTTGGCAGAGTACACACTTCCTGACATAATTACAACAATTGGTTTCCATGGTAGGCCAATAGTAGCCTACTCTCAAAAATTTCTTGGCCAAAACCATTCAATTTGTATGTTCTCCACACACCCCTTCATGTACTACCTTGATCACTTGGATCGAGTACGTCATATCAAGACAATGTAACAAATTTCCATCGTAGCCATGACGATAAAGCGTACCTCTTAAAAGGGTGTAACGGGCTATTTGGTGAATCAGGCTTTGTTTTTCTAAATGGGAGATATCGAGAGGGAACGTGTTGTCCTTAAGATAGGTAAAGATGGGCTCCAACCATGGGGAATTGGGACCAACAAGATCACAAGCCAGATAAGATTTTGGCATGTCATATGCAACTGGTGTAAATTTTCTACAAAGAATGGCATGTCATTATTCCTTGGTGGAATACGAAGCATAAAACCCACTGTCACCATAGCATCTACTGATCTATTCTGCACTCTTGGAATTTTTTCAAATGTAATGCGCATGAAGTACTCCTTTAGAGTTTCTACCAGCTTTTTGTAAGGTATAAGCTTGTCATCATTAACCTTGTATTATTAACCTATTTGATAATTAACTGAGAATCACCCACAAACTTTACATGATGAATGTTCCACTTGATAGATAGCTTCATCCCTGCGATAAGTGCCGCGTATTCTGTGATATTGTTTGTGTAGGGAAAACCCAGGTGAAAATCCTGTGGTACAGGGTCACCAAAAGGAGTAATGAGGACTACCCCCATGCATGAACCATGAAAAGTAAAGGATCCATCAAAAGGTATCTACCATACGACATATTCTTCAATGTAGAGCAATGAGGCATCTGGAAGATCCAGATTTAAAGGTTCAGTGCCTTGCAAAGGTGCTTCTACCAGCTGGTCAGTGAGTACCCATCCTTTAACCGACTTCTGATGGACAAATTCTATGTCAAAATCACTTAATAGAATGATCTAATTAGCCATTCTACTCATGAGGGTGGGTTTAGACAACAAGTACTTGAGTGGGTAAACTTTGGATATTAGCTTGGTTTTGGTATTTAATAGATAATGGTGAAGTTTTTAAAAAGTAAAAACAATAGCCAAGCAAGATTTTTCAATTTGGGGATAGTTGAGCTCATAAGTGACGAGAGTGCAAATGAGATAATACACTACTTTTTCTTTGTGACCCAGGTCGTATTGGGCAAGTAGCGCACCAATAGCAAATTGTGTGGCATAGATATAAAGCAAGAGTGGCTCCCCAGGAGTTGGAGGCATGAGGACAGGTGGATTGGCCAAGTATTGTTTAAGCAAAGCAAAGGCTTGCTGTTTCTCTAGTCCTTAGATGAAGGCGACATCCTTTTTAAGCAGGTGGGTGAATGAGTGGCATTTATCTAAAAGCTAGGAGATAAAGCGACATATAGCCTAGATTTTCCCATGTAAGCTGCACAGTTGGTTAATGTTTTTAGGTGGAGGCATTTTAATAATAACAGACACTTTAGTAGGGTCTACCTCAATTCCTATTCTTGATACAATGAATCCTAATAGTTTTCTTGATAACACGCCAAATACACATTTCTTTGGGTTCAGCCTGACCTTATACTCTCGTAGGTGCTCAAAGATATACCACAAAATGACAGGGTGATCTTCTCTTGTCTTAGACTTTCTGAGGATGTCATCCACATAGTCCTCCATGATATCATGAATCATATCATGAAAAATTACTATCATTTCTCGCTGATAAGTAGCTCCTGCATTTTTGAGACCAAATTGCATCACCTGATAACAGAAGGTACCCCAAGCAGTCGTGAAATCCATTTTCTGCTGATCTTCTTCAACTATCTTGATTTGGTTGTATCCTGAAAAGTCATCCATGAGAGATAACATCTCATATCCTGCTCTGGAATCCAAAATCATGTTAATATTTGGTAGCGGAAAATCATCCTTAGGGCAAGTCTTATTAATGTCTCTAAAATTCGTGCAGATTTTGATCTCGATGGGATTTTTCTGGACAGGGAGGATGTTATATATCCATTCAAAATAATCAATAGGCCGGATGAATCCTACCATAAGCAATATTTCTATCTCTTCTTTAACCAATAGGGCTACCCTTGGGTGCATCTTTCTGAGCTTCTGTTTGATAGGCTTAGCATCTGCATGCACCACTAGGTTGTGCATGACTAAAGTTGGGTCTAAGACTGACATGTCTTTGTAGGACCATGAAAACACGTCTATAAACTCTCGCAACAACATAGTGAATGTCTTCTGTTCTCTAGCTAAGAGTGAAGCTCCCAATTTTACTATCTTTGGGTCCTCTTCTATACCAATATTTACATTGATGGTTTCTTCGACTAGTAATTTGACAAGTCCTCCATACACGTAGGATCAGGAGGAAGGTTGAGATCTTCATCCAAGGATGTCTCCATGAGATTTTCATCCTTGGCATGGTCACTTTCATTGTCCTTTGATTTTTTTACTTGTTTGTCGGCCATTGCCTCAAAGAGGTTTTCACTGTGTGACTTGGACTTTGATTTTTGCTGAGGCTTTATGTTGGAACTTTTTCCCTTGCTTTTTCTTAAGTTTTACTGACCACGAAGCTTAGCCTCCTCACCGAAGTAGGTGTAGGTATCCAAGTCAATAAAGAAAACCTTCTTGTGGTCTCCAATGGGAATTTTATCCCGAATGCCCATGAACTCTGTGATAACTTTGTCGTTCTCGAATAAATTTAGCGACATGTGACATTGTTGGTCCCATTCAACAAGGGATGGGTGAAAAAGGTCAAGGGTTGCTTCTGTAGGGGTTATGGTTAGGACAACGTTGTTCATGAATAGGTTTGTGGAGGCAAGATCCTCATATTGGCTACAATGGGAATCTGTATCGATGTCTAGATAGTCAGAGCTATCCTCACATTCAGAACAAGTAGCATCTTGGTCATTGAGGTGTACTCCATAAGGGCCAATCCCAATGCCATATCTTTCTATTTTAAAATGCAGAAGAGGGACTGGTTCTCTCTGTCCTTGTTTGTTTCTTCCACATCCTAGGCCCTTGTAGCCCATGGAGTACATCATTTTATTGGATTTCTTGTATTCAGGGGTTTGATAACAGGATGGCTGAGTATCCTTTGGGACCCAAGTTGTAGGTGGATCCAACAGTTTTTCTTCAGCTAACAAGCCTCCAGGTAAGAATGACCCAATAGTGTGTTCATTTCTAGGTCTTCTGAAGCAATAGTTGGGTCGACCTCTAGTCTTGGGTGACAATGAGAGGCCTAAGACCAAGAGGGCTTACTGCACATTATACTCTCTATAGACATATTTAAGGATTTTCATGTCCCACGAGTCAAAAGGGGAGGTTGATTTTAATGCACCATGGGCACAAGAACTGAGAGAATACGAATCTACCCAAGATTCCATGGCCTCAGATTGGAGAGGGATAACTATATCAACGGAAGGACATGCATATGTGCCCTTACGTGTAAAGCTATTGAGAGATCTGTAGTGAGTGAAGGGATCAGAATCTCCTTGTATCGTAATGGTGTGTCCCTCATGCTTCAATTTAATGCACTATTGAAACATCGATGGCATGACTTGCATGGCATGGATCCACAGGCAGCCTAGAAGCATGTTATACGGAAGTTCCAAGTCCAGAACATGAAACTTCATTTGATGGCAAGTGAGACCCACCTCCATGGGCAACGTGATTGTGCCCATTGACTCCCTTTCCACATTGTTGTATGCGGTGATGGTGATGATATTTGAATCAAGATCGGCCTCAGTATGTCTGAGCTATTTAACCAAATTTAGTGTGCAGATGTTCAACCTTGATCCATTATCCACAAGAACCCGTTTGATCTTCCTACGGGTAACAACTACCTCAATGTACAAAGGAAGATTATGTGTTAGATTCTCAGTAGGGATCTCCCTATGGTTGAATGCAATATGTTCATTTGGTATAATGTTGGCCACTGCGGCTTGAAGGTGTATAGGATTGACCTCTAATGACACTCCTGACCCCTGAAGAGTTTGGTAAAGAATGTCTTTGTGTACATTAGATATCTTAAGAAGATATAAGATCGAAATATTAGCAGATGTCTTCTCAAGTTTCTCTAAGAGGTTGTATTTACCAGTTTGTGGGGTTGATGGAGAAGATTCTAGAATCATGAGGCGAGCATGCCTTGTTACCGTGGCTTAATCCTTTCCCTTAATCTGGATGGTGTTGGCATGGTCAATAGGAGAGTGAATACATCCAATGAGTGAATCATAATGATTTTTTTCTTTTTTGGTGTATAAGTAATTCATTGCTTTATAACCTTAGGATGACTCTCCCTGATCCAGATTTGACTTTTCTGATTTATCATGATTGGGGAATGGCTCTTTATATATCCCCATTTTCTCATTGGGTGTTTGAGTTTTTCCTAGGTTGTCCACCTCTATTTCCCCATTTTTGATGAGGTCTTGGATATAATGATGAAGGCGCAAACATTTTTCTGTCTTATGTCCTTTGACACAATGCATTTCACAATATTCATGCTCCTTGTACCATGAAGGTTTTGGGGCGTTGTCATCAAATGGTTGTGTCATAGGATATGTCATCATGTGAGCTGCATCCAATTGTTTTAGTGTAACCGACAAAGGTTCATTAAGAGAGGTGAACATTCTTTGTTTTGGTGGTGGTTGAATTGGTCCTTTGGTTAGTTTAGAAGGTTGACCGGTTTGGACTATTTGTACACATTTGGAATTAGTGATCCTGTCTCCCACCACATTTTTTTGTTATAAACCTTCGGCTTCTCTGTGGGTTTAACATTTTGATTATCTCTAGATTGGTACTTGAGAGTTCCTTTTGCAATGAGAGATTTCTCTATTTGAACCCCCTTTTCGATGACCTCCTCAAAAGTGCGAACACAATGCATTTGGAGGTGGAAAGCTATATCCAGATTGAGATTGGGTACAAAAATACTAACAAGCTATTTTTCAGGGAAAGCACAAGGGAAGCAGCTAGCTATCCCTCTCCACCGTTGGAGGAAGCTGGCGAAAGTCTCATTAGGGTGTTGTTTGGCACCACATAAATTTTCCATGGTGAAATCACTCTCTATGTTGTACGAGAAGTGACGCACAAACCTTTCTGCCAATTCTGGCCAAGTGAAAATTGATACCCGAGGTAAATGTGTAGACCACTCCAATGCTTGATCTCCTAGAATCTTGGGAAAATTTCTTATGAGATAATTGTCACTATAAGATACCTCTTGACATGCCATATAGAAATCTTTAACATGATCCTGTGGATCCCCTTTCCCTTTATATTTGTAAAATTTTGGCAAATCAATTTTCTTAGGAAAGGGTTGAAGGGTCATAGTCTTGTCAAAAGGATAGGGGAATAATTCTTCATATTGATAATTTCTAACTCTCTCTATATTGCTCTCTTGAAGGCTTGCGAGTGTTAATTTCATAGACTGTACCTATTGTGTGAGCAATTATTCTCTAGTGGGAGAAGCGGGGAGATATACTTGGCGATACCGTATATCATCTTCTTCTTGATTTTCTCTATGGCATTCATTGATCTTAACCTTAGGCCTTGACTTTTGAACTTTTTTTCTTGCTTCCTTATGCACATGTGAGGTTAGCAAAGCTAATTGTTGGCTTAGGCTACTAATCTGTTGTTGAATTGTGGTTTCTTCTTCTAAAGGTTCCTCCTCTTCCTCATTTTGTGGAGGTTCTTCACCATGCTCATGTCCCGTCATGTTTTTACGTGGCACTTTGATAAAGGGTATTCTATGTCCAACTATCTTATTATTTCCTACGTTGGAGGTAGAAGCATGTCCATGCATCAAAATATCCTCCATGTTGATGAGGGGTTGTTCTTCCTCATTAGCGTTATTCGCACGTGGGATTGTTTCACTTTCAGTGGGAATTTTGGCCCCTAATTCCATGACTCGTGCTAGCACTCTATCCCTATTTCTGAAAATAAACTCGTCTAATGGAGTGGGGTTAAAGTTGAATTCTATGTGTGGAGATTCCAATTCATTACCACTATGATCGACCATAGCTTCTATCTCTTTTTCTACAAAAAACAGAGGCCCCAGATCATGTCCACTAAAGGGTTTTCACCCTTGTCTGTTAGATGCTTCCCAAGCTTGCGCTTGTTGTTCCTCATATGTTTGTTTCTTGAGTCGTAATTGTGTTTTAGGAGCCATGATTTGTAGTATTTTCACTAGGGTAAGTTGTAACTGTGTTCAAAACTTTGCGACCACACCTAAGTGAAATGTAAGATAAATTGTCAAGAATATGAATAACAATGTGAGAATACCAATGTGATAGAGTGATAAATCACTAGTGACACAAATGTTTGGTATCGAACCTTATCAAATGAAGTACCTCCTAGACTATGTCTTAAAAAGTAGTTTAGTGTCGCAAGATAATTAACAAGATGTTCTCACTTATGCCAAGTTCAAGAGAATGAACAAGACGTAAGTAAATACAAAAAGTTAATGTGACCTCCTAACAAGATATACTAAAAGTGAGTTCAAATTCGATTAAGACCTATATCCTAAAAAAGTGCCAGTTACAATTCGTGAGTGACACAACAATATCACCAAGATATGTTAACCAAACTTTGCGAGAAATTAAGGTGTTGATATCAAGATGCTATTGATATAACACGCACAAGCGGTAACACCTAGCACTCTTCAAAATCAAGGTAATAATAGAATCGAACCAAAAGCTCAAAGTATAGCTAGGAATAGTTAAAATGTGTGTAGCGTAACCTTACAATATAGATATTTATGTCGAGTTTACAAGAAACCAGACATAAATATCAAAATTGTAGTGATACGATACAGACAAGGTAACCCTTCTAAGGAAGTTCAAGATGATGAACCACACCTAACTACAATGACGATCTTGACATGGGTATGAAGATCACAATGACCGCCAATGATATGAATACGTCTCCACACACTTTAGACATTTAACTTATCCAGCTACAAACATGGATGGACGTAAATGGACAAAAAAGTGGCAGAAGCAATCGATTGGTAACATAGAGGTAGTCACACTTCTTCTGATCAACAAAGTGTCAAAAGAATGTGAAGGAAGCAACTCAAAATGGGGATGAAAAATGCTGGCTTCACTTCAGTAGAGTTTTGCATCGCCTTAAGGAAAGTAAAAACTAAGTGAAAGTAAGGCGTCACATGATTCATAATGAATAGATGGTTTAAAACTCAACACAGTTTTAGAATGGTCAAAGTGGGCTCCTTGGCAAAGTGTATTTTCCTAGGTGGTTCTCACATCCTAGGTGTTACAAAAATTATCCATGAGTGAGATAATTTACCCAAATAGTCCTGACTATCTTGGGAGTATCTCAAATTTGTCCCCTTCAAGCACAGTGGGTAGTAAATGCATCCATCATGTACTTAAAAGGGTCTCGTAGGGACAACTTGTAATGCTATCTCACAAAGGAATCACTAGTCAGATAGGTAGTGTAGAGCACTTCCCGTTTCATCCACAAGGTTCCCTCTTGCGTGGACTACTTTGGGGTTCTTGGAACCACCCACATTGTTGTAGCTTAAGGCGTTATTCCAAGGGGTTATGTTCCAGTTGAGTGGAGAGGGACGTACCCATTTCCGAAACCTTCAACACAGTGTTTTGAATATGTTATTCTTGTTATCTTGTTTAATTAGATGTGGTTTTCTCGAAACACCTTTTGGCAACCTATATAACAATTGTATTAGTAGCCTCCTTTCTTTGACAAGCGAGGTGTTTTGGTCTTGTACGACGATTTTTAGTAGTTTTCCATCAAAAGAGTAAACACTATTTCTGATTCTCTAGATCATCCAAGGACGTAAGAGAAGAGCATACGTGATTTTCCAAAATCCGAAAAGATATCAACTGGGAAAATATGTTTAATTCAAACACACCAAGCTAATAAAGTCCAATTCAAATATTCCTAACAACCTCAAAGCATCAAAAAGGACCTAAGAATCATTTTTGATTCCTAAGATCACCCAAAAGGACATAAGGGAAGATCATACGTGATCTTATTCCTATAAGTAAACATGCAAAGCTTATCTAATCAAGTAAAAGCATGTAAAAATAGCCTGCAAAAACAAGTATGTGACTAGATAAAACCTACAAGAATGTTAACACCTCAACGCATTAATTTCAAGAAGATAAAAGACACCTGCGCCCCTATTTTGGTGTCTTTGCGTGGGTTAGGGAGGATACGCCACTCTGTGTTTTTCTGATTTACAATGCACCTGTGCCACCAAGAGGTGTGTGTACCACCAAAAAGATGTGTGCGCCAGTCTGTGCATTTTTGGCTTACCATATACCTGCACCACCCGAGAGGCATGTGCACCACCAAATGGGCGTATGTGCTACCTTTGATAAAAATAGTCTAAGTTTCACACAGAATGCCTGCGCTACCAGAAAATCATGTGCACCACCGAAAAAGCGTGTGCGCCACTGCTTTGTAAAATAGTCTCAGATTTTGATAGAACTTTCGCGCCACTAGAAATGTGTTTGCGCCACTAAAACAATGTGTGTGATCAAGTTAGGGTGTATGCACCGATCTGATAGGTTTTGAATTGCAGTTAAGGTACAATATGAAAATGTGTCTGCGCCCAGCTTTGTGCATCTGCGCGCTGATTAGGGTATGTGCACCGGGGTTAGTGCGTATGCACCAGGATAGATAAATAGAGAACCAGGTTATGACAGTATGCCTACACCACCCGAGAAGTGTCTGCACCACCAAAAATGTGCCTGCACTCCTGAAAGTGTGCCTGCGCCACCCCTGTAACCAAAATATGGCAAAAAACACAAGAAATCTCACAATACTTCAAATTTTGACAAGTTAGTTTAAAAATGGCAACAACCCATTAAAATGATGGCTATGAACAAGAACTCACACATATAAAATTAGAAAAAATTCCAAGAAAACGGACATTAATTACTACATGTGCATATCAAAAGTTAGCCAAAACAATGAAACTCAAACTAAAATGCCAAGGGACTAGGTCCCACCGGGCATGCCAAATGTGTGCATGTGTTGTTTTTAAAACTAATGCTAATATAAGTAAAGACTAACACCTAAATAGCCTTAATTAGCAAAAATTAAACAAACTACTAAGCACCATCATGATAAGAATTAAACAAGGGTTAGACGCTAACATTCATTAATATACAAAACTTTGAAACTAACAATGTTAAGCATCTAAATCCTCTATTCTCTAACAACAAATAAATGAATGGACCTAAGTAGGCTCCATGGAAATAAAAAATGGTTGTCTTAAGTATTCTAAGAACCTAGGAATGAGGGCTTGTCAAATTTGGGCTACAAGACCCTTTTGACACCTCCCATATGACCTAAGCACTTAGGAATTAACTCTTCAAGATGATGAACTCTCAAGAAAACAAAAGGCAAACTCTTAGTCTATTTTGCTATATGCTTTGCATTTGCTTTCTTAAGGAGTTTAGGTGTAGGTATAAAGGTAGAAGGAGGGATCCTTATATAGCCTAATGGATAAAGGAAACACTTCATCCCTTTGCATGTGGGATAAAGGTAAAACATGATTAGGAATGGATAAGGTTGCTTTATAAAAGGTAAATTTACTTTAGAAGGGTTTAATTTATGCTTAGCAAGTCATGGGAGTTGGGGGGTGTTTTAATTAATCAAAGGTGATTAATTAATAGGTAGATGTAAGATTATAGAAGGTAATTATAGGAATATTAGTATGATTTAGGCTATTAGAAGGGGATTAAATCAATTAAATATTGATTTATTGGTTAAATGGAAGGGAAAGATGATTAATTAATAATACTTAATTAGCTCTAGATAGAAGGGGTGATTAATTAATGGAATCTCGTTAATCAGGATGTTCAGTTGGATAGGTGAATTAATTAATTATCTTAGTGTAATTAATTAATGACGATATGAGGGAAAATGAGCGTTATTGATGATATGTCATCAATTTTCTAGAAGAGAGATAATTAGCACAATTTAAGTATTTAAATTGCTTGGGCGTAATTATGGGTGTCTACAATCCTAACATTCCCCCCTTTAATTCAACATGATATCAAGTGAAGAGGAGAGCAATTCTCTAATGCCCTTAAATTTTTCTCGAGAAAATGAATTTGTGAAGACATCTACATATTGCATATCTTTCAAAAAATACTGGAGATAGATGTTGTTGTTCTGAACATGCTCATGAATGAAATGTACTTGCACCTCAATGTGGTTGGTGTGCTCATGAAAATATGGATTATGAATAATTTTTACTACTCCTTCGTTATCAACATGTAGGATAGTTGAATGCTTTTTTGGTATTCTCAATCCTTCCAGTATACTTTAGAGCCATATTGCTTCATAGATATCTCCACATGTTGCACGATATTCTAATTCTATGGAAGAACTTGAAACGCAAGTAAGATTATTATTCCCCCATAATATTGGTCCAAATCCTAAAAGGAATACAAATCCTGAAGTGGATTTCCTGTCATCTATGTTCCCTGCATGATCTCAATTTGAATATACTGTCTAGAAGAAGTTACCATTCTTCTTGTATTCTAGGCCATAATCCATATTTCCTCTAATGTACCCCAATATCTACTTTGTTTCTTTCCAGAGACAAATGTTTGGTTCTTTCATGAACTGAGAAATATAGTTGAATGCATATCTGATATATGGCCTAGTATAGGTCAAGTAGATGATACTCCTAATCAACTACCGATAGAGAGTTGCATTTACTTGTAGTGATGGATTTGTTCAAGAAAACTAAAGTCTTATCTCCATAGGTGTGGAAATTGGCTTATAATCCATCATATTAAATTTCTCAAGTGTTATCTTGGCATATTTCAACTGTGATACAAATATATGATTATATCTTTTCCAAACTTTAAGTCCATGAAAATAATGCAGAAGCTTGAGATCGGTCATGTTGAATGATCGAGTTAGATTTTTCTTTGTTGACTCAATCATCCTCATTTACCTCTAATGAATACTAGATCATCGATATATTCTACAACGATCACTACCTACCCCCATTACTCTTTGAGATAGATATTAGGATCGTATGGACTCATGTTGAATCCATGATGTATGATATGTTCATCAATTTTGAGGTGCCATGCCCTGGGATATTGTTTTAGACCATATAGTGATTTTATAAATTTACATACCTTTTCCTCTTTACCTAGTATGAAAAAACCTTTTGGTTGAGTCATCTAAACTTCTGCCTGTAATTCCTCGTTAAGAAAGACACTTTTCACATCCATTTTGTGGATTTTCCAACAAAATTGTGTAGCTAGAGAAAAAATTATCCTAATATTTTTAATCTTAGTTGTGGGAGCAAAGGTCTCCTCATAGTAAAGGCCTTATTTTTGAGAATATTCATTAGTAAACCAATCTATCCTAATGTTTATCAATTCTATTGTCTGCTTTGTAATTTGTTTTGAAGATCCATCTACATCTAATTGATTTTTCCCTCATTGAAGATTTGTAAGATACCATGTGTTTTTATTTATAAGTGATTTGTATTTTGCATCCATAACATCTTTCCAAGGTTTCGAATGTAGGGATTATGAAACTGTGGATGGTTCAATAGATTCAATAACTTTACTCATTAAGGAAAAATTGACCTCATTTCGAGCCATACTGTGAGTCTTCATTCTAATGGTAGATGTGTTATGGACACCATCCTATTTTATATCGTATATCATACTTGTATACCACTTAAGAATACATTGAGTGGTTCTTGTGGGTGTTGTAACTTCACCTTCTTCCCCATCATCACTGTCTTCATCAAGGTGATCTCCATTATATTTTTTCACTATTGGATTGATTGTTTCCTCATATGAATGTATGGAAGGACCATATGCTTCTTTCTTCTCAAATAACTCAACATCCCTACGAGTGTAGACTCATCTAGTTTTTGAATCCATTACTCTTTAACTAAGTGCTTCATCATTGTATCCTAAGAAGATAAGTTTTTTTGATATGATATCAAGTTTAGTTCTATGTTTCTTAGGAATGTACATACTCGATTTACATCTAAAAACTCTAAGGTGTGTAATCAATGGTTTTCACCCTGACAATGCTTCCTGTGGTGTTATGCCATCAAGAGCTATAGTGGGAACTATGTTTAGTAGATAAATTATCATTTCAGTTGCTTTTACCTAATTTTTTTTGATAAATCTACATCGTTAATCATAAATCATACCATTTACATGATAGCATGATTTTTTTTTCAAAAACACCATATTTTTGTGGTTTATGATGAGGTTCTATTTAACGAAGAATGTCACATGTTTACAAAAAACAATTGACCTCATTTTTGGTGTACTTTCCCCCTTGATCAGAGTGGAGTGTTTTTATATTCCTACTAGACATGGTTTCAACAAGGGCTTTGAACTTCACGAAATTTTAAAAATTTTGGTCTTTAGTGTGAAGATAATATATCCACATTTTCATGAGAAATAGTCAACAAAGAGTATGAAGTATTGAAACCCAAAATGGCTAGGTCTCATAGGTCTGCACAGATCGGTATGTACCAAATCAATTTTTTATTTACCCTTAAATGTAATTTGTTTAAAAGATGTTTGATGTTGTTTTCCTACCAAACAATGCTAACACTTATTTGTATCCTTTTCAAGAGGTGGTAAGCCCTTCAAAACATCATATCTGTTGGTACCCAAACTTAATCTCCTTCACAACTCAAGCAGCATCATGGATTTGCACAAGACACTCAGAGGTAGATAAATGATTTGTATGTCATTTGTAGCTGGGGGAGACATCTATCTGACTTGTTAGCACTCAAGATTTGAAGGAGTGGGTAGCACCTCAGAAGGATTTTGATCTGATCCTCACTATTTTAGGTTGTGCCTATCAACCAAGGCAAGAGAACCTATATTGCAGCCTTTGTTTAGTGAAGGAGGTGGAGATATCCTTGTATTTTGCATATTGTATGGAAGGGGCCTTGGGAAAACATGATCAATTCTCCATTATTCAAACTCAAAAGAGTTGTCACTACTAAATGATGGAAATGTTTTCAAAACAAGGCTGAGGCTGCTAGAGACATAGTATTATCCTGATTTACTTTGTGCATGTTTGTAAATGGATTGTATTCTCTTGTTAACACACAATGCAATGCAGGGGTAGTATAGGGTAGGGTTAATTATTTTGAATGAAATTTTGTTGGGAGATGTTAGACAAGACCAACCAGAGATTACCAAACTCTTTGAGGACCTTTGCAAGAAATTTGTAACACTTAAACAGTAGGAATGCTTCAAAAGGTTTAAAATACTCCTTCAACCAGGATATGTGCACAAATGGAGGCCCAGATCTACACTCTTCCACACAATCTTTGACAACCTGCTACAAAATCTTGAAGCAAATATACCAACAAAGTATCCAGAAATCCCTATCTTATCATGACCTAAGGTACACCCAAAGGTTTACAAATAATCTCAAGATTCAAGGATAGTTAAATGATTTTAAATCTGTTTATCTTTTATCAGATGAAATCTCTTCTGAATATAAGATTGCAGATGCCATCAAATCATCAATAAGAAATGAGACCCTGTATGATCAAGAGAGATCCCAAACACAAGATTGCAACATGAGCAAGAAACACAAATTGAAATCATTCTGAAACATAAGCATATACAAATTTTGCCAAGAGATAACATCAAATAATCCAAAATTTGATCAAATACATCAGTAGGGGAATGTTATGAAAATAATCTCAGAGCTTTTTGATGGATTTACAACTGAAACCAACTCAACATGATGAAATCTGATACAAAATAGGATTAAAAATGGCTTCTCAGGCGGTTTTCTCTAGAGAAATGGATTTCTTTCAGTCTTTTCCTTGAAAATTCTACGTCCTTTTTCTCCTCTTCCTCAAATTCTCCAAAAATATGATATATACTCTATGCCAGCTTGGAGTCTTGCTTCCCAAGCAAAGAATATGCTTATGGGATCAAATTTGTTACAAAAACTTCATGATTTGTAGAAAATGACATCAAACAAAAAAGCTCGCAGGTTGCCAGGTATGCCATAAAAATCTTAAATCATTACACAAATTTGGATCATTATCCATCCCAGGGTCACATTTTTACCATTCAGGCATGCAAGCATGTTTTACTAATCATTTTTCACCTTTTTACTTTCATCATTTCACCTCTGCAACTTTTGATTTTCACTTTTCACATTTTTTATCGGGCCTGAGCAAAAAATGTATCAAAAACATCATAGATCACCGAATTAGGTCATGAAAATGGTGCCATTGCACTCAGAAGGCCAAGATGATGCAAAATCATATAAGGTTTGAAGAAATTTGATGAAAAAACTTGATTTCCAAGCTTCTTGGAGCTCCCATGGCGGCCAAAAGGGTGAATGTACAGTAACCATCGATTTTAGATAACTTTAAATACCAGCCCTCCACGTGGAGGATGAGATCCTTGAATATTCCCCTTTTTTGACCTTTGGATAAGGTGGGACACGTGTCAAAACATGATTGGATTGGGTCCCTATCTTTTAAAAATGCATTTGCGACCTTTTTTTTAATTTTGGAAAATTTTGCAAAATTTCCCCGCTTCTCCCCTGGACCCACCACGTGTCCATAAGGTGGGCCCCATTGAAAATGCAGATCAATTCTATCCATTTTGCTCCTTTTTTGAAAAAAGGAAATTTTTCTCAAAATTCTCCACGGGCCCAAACACGCGCTCTCTTCCTTGCCACGTGGCGCTCTCCCATTCGCTGCGGGTCCAGGCCTCCAATTCTTCCTTCAGACCTCCCTACCAAATTTGCAAAATTTCAAAATTCTCCCTAGGCCTATGCTCCCCTTTTGACTTCTTATGATGTGCCATGTGTCCTCCATAGATTGGTCATGGGACCATCTTTCATTTTTTACCTTGCAAACACAAAGGAAAAAATTCATAAGACTTTCCTTCGGCCCCCTTTTCTTGCTTTTTGTATTTCTAGACACGTGTCCTTTTCTTATTGGCAGAGCTTTGGCCCAAAATTTGACATTAAAGTTTTGAAGTTAAAAAACTTCAAATTCATCAAAACCTCCACCCTCCCATTTTGAATTTTCCTGGACACGTGTCCACCTACTATTGGATGAGGGCCTTTGGGTCAAAAATTTCCCTTGACACTTTGAGCCAAAAAACACAAAAATTCACCAACTCCTTCCACCACCTGCATGTCCCCTGAGCCACGTGTCCTCTTCCCATTCACTGTGGGATTTCAGGCCAAAATTGACTTTGAAATTTTACAAAATGAAAGCCAAATTTCTTAAGGTACAACCCGCCAATCCTCTTACCAATCAAAATGTGCCATGTAGGCACCCTTTGTAAAAGTGGAGCCATGGATCAAAATTTGCCCTTTTGCCAAAAATTTCAAAAACATAAGTTAGAAAACATTTCCCAACCACCCCTGGCCAATAGGAACCCACCACGTTGCAATAATGTTGCGATGATGAATTTGATGGGAAGATGACACCCGTATGACCGTCAAAACGTCAAAAATACAGAGGATGCCCTAGAAATCAAATTTTTAACAAGGATGGCATATTTCTTGGTTTTAAATCAATTGAAACATGATTTGACATTGTTTTCAACCTGGGATTGGGATTTTAATTGCAAACAACTCAGATTCGATCAATTTCAACTTTTTACATGATTTGACAAAGGAGAAAGATGACACAGCCCTGACCATTTGAAAAAACTAGGGCACAAAAAAGGGGTAACTTGGATTGTTGTTTCAAATTAGGGAAAAACAATAATATCTTGGGCATCTTCGAAGCATTCAATTGGGGAAGACGAACTGCAGATCACCAAATTGAGAAGTAAAACATTTTTGAGTAGAATTGGACATGAAAAATTAAGGCACATAATGCAAACTGAGAATTAGCACCAACATTGGCTCTTGCTTAGGGATGGGCACTCCCAGTGAGTGCCACAAGGACAAAATGTAGACCAAGTGCCAAAACTCCATTGG
This sequence comes from Taxus chinensis, assembly GCA_019776745.2. Classification (NCBI taxonomy): domain Eukaryota; kingdom Viridiplantae; phylum Streptophyta; class Pinopsida; order Cupressales; family Taxaceae; genus Taxus; species Taxus chinensis. The sequence goes on from CM034148.1 coordinate 220,627,531, forward strand.
GCAAGGAGTCAAAAACAAGGCAGTCCAAAAACAAGAACTACCACCAAAAACAAACCGAGAAAACAACCAAAATGGATGCTAAGGAAAAAAGGGCAAACCACACACCAACAAACAAAAAAAAACAAAGCAAGAACAAGGACTATACAAATGTACAATTTGTGCATACCTCACTTGGGGATTTAATCCAAGAAATGTTTTAAATGTCTGCCATTAACAGGCAGCTCCAGCAATTCCCCATCTAGATCTTTGAGAAAAAAGGTATGTTCACCAATTCTTATATCAATGGCATAAGGGCCCATCCATAATGCATCAAACTTGCCATGTTTTCCCTTGTCTTCATGCCTACTATCCCACAAAAAACCAGATCTCCAACATTGAAGGCTCTAGGAGTGACCTTCTTATTAAACAACTTCTTCAATTTCTCTATAAATCTGATATGCCTCTGATGGGATGCTCTTCTTTCCTCATCAAGCTCAATAATTTGATTGATCCTTGATTCATATGGGCCATGCTCTTGATCCTCCAACTATTGGGAAAACTGAAATGAAGATAATTGCAGGTGTAAGGGAAGCAAAGCCTGAGTTCCATACACCAATTCAAACGGGCTTTTACCAGTTACTCTTTTAGGAGTTATTCTATCAGCCCAAACTGCAAACTTCAATTGTTCTCCCCACTTCTTCTTGTTCATTTCCAAGGTCCTCCTAATGATCTTGAGCAAGTTCTTATTACTGGACTCAGCTTGTCCATTCCCTTGTGGATTGTAGTTTGAAGAATAAGTCAAATTTATCCCATATTCATTGCACATTGCCATTAAAGGTTTGGCTCTAAAGCACATGGCATTATCAGATACAATCTTAACTGGAACTCCAAATCTGCATATGATATGATTCAACAAGAAATCCATTACCACTTGGTGTGTTGCCTTCTTAGATGGAATTGCCTCAACCCACTTTGTAAAATAATCAGTGGCTACAAGAATCCACTTATGACCAGCACTAGAAGGGTCTAAAATCTCACCAATGAAGTCCATTCCCCATTGTTTGAAAGGGGCTTCAATTGATACAGGCTGCAAAGGAAGGGAGCCTGAAGCTTTCAGTCTTCCAGAGAAACGTTGGCAACTATCACACTTTCTAACCAGCTGGGTTGCATCTTTAAAAAGAGTAGGCCACCAATAACTAGCTCTCAAAATCTTATGTGTTATCACCCTCCCAACAAAGTGTCCTCCACAAACTCCCCCATGGAAATCAACAACTATCTTGGGAGCTTCATCTTCAGTTATGCATTTCAAGAGGACACCCTCAGGGTTCTTCCAAGCCAGCCCAAGGTCTGTTATGATATATTTTTGAGAAGCCAGCTTGAGGGCTCTTTTCTGATTTTTATTCAAGTGACTAGGACAACATAGGTTCCTGAGGTAGAAGATCACATCTTTGTACCATTCAGAACTCATCAATTTCTCAAGAAGATCTACCCTTTCTTCCTCTAGCTGATTCACTTCTACATTTTGCAAGTTGCTCTCAGCCATGAGCCTAGCAAGACCCAAACCTCTTACTAACTTTGTGGTTTGGATATCCATATCATACTCCTGCAGTTTGTTGACCCACCTACATATTTTACTTGAGATCTCCATTTATGATAAGATGTCTTTCACCATGGTGTGGGGAACATAAGCAACAACTTTTGAACTCAATATATAAGGCCTGAAAACTTTTGTTGCTTTCACCAAGGAAAATGCTTGTTTCTCCATGATTGTATACTTCAACTCAATTGCTTGCAAAGCCTTGCTAAAGAAGGAAATAGGCCTCTCAGCCCCATTTTCATCCTTTTGTAACAAAACTGAAGCAATGGTATATTCAAAGGCAAAGGAAAAGATTTGGAAAGGCCTCTTATAGTTTGGAGCTGCCAAAACAGGTGCATGCTTAAGTGCATCCTTTATTCCTTCAAAATCTTGAATGGCAGCCTCCTCCCACCTGATAACTTGATCCTTTTTTAACATGCTTGTGATTGGAAGAGTTAGCTCAGCAAAATTGGAAACAAACCTTCTAATAAAATTGATTTGGCCAAAGAAAGATTGGATGCCTTTCTTGGTTCTTGGGATAGGTACTTTGCTGATTACTTCCACTCTCTCAGGGTCTATCATAACACCATCTTTAGATACAACATGTCCCAGAAGCTTGGCCTTTTGCACCAAAATGAAACTTCTTTGGATTAAGAGAAATTCCATACTCCCTACATCTGATCAGCATCTTCTCCAAATGTTGCAAATGGTCACCTCGCTGCCTTGAAAACATAGTCACATCATCTTGGTAAACTGCAATGAACTCATTGATGTAACCAACAAAAGCAACATCCATTTCCCTTTGAAAAGTGGCACCAGCATTCATCAATCCAAAGGGCATCCTTACAAAAACATAAGTCCCCCATGGAGTAGTGAAGGTTGTCTTAAGTCTTTCTGATTCTTTGACAACTACTTGATTGTATCTGGAGAAACCATCCAAAGTAGAGAGTAATTCTGATCCTGTCACAAGCTGCAACATATTTTCCATGTTTGGAAAGGGATAGTTGTCCTTCATAGATGCCTTGTTTAGATTTCTAAAATCCACACAAAGTCTAATGTCTTCGTTCTTCTTTCTGACTGGCACAAGGTTTGCAACCCAAGATGAATATCTAGTGGGCTAAATAATACCTCCATCTCTCAACTTCTTTAATTCTTCTTGCATTTTCATGGAGAGAAGTGGATTAATAGGCCTTTTCCTCTATCTGAATGGTTTGGAATTTTCTTCAAGAGGGATCTCATGTTGAAACAAATCTTCTCTATATGCTTTCAGCTCTGAATAGGACCAAGCAAGGCAGTCTTGATATTTTTTCAAGAGTTGGGCATACGACTGTTTTTATTCTTTACTTAAATTACTGCCTAACCAAACCTTCCTTGGTTTGTCCTTTGTTCCCAAGTTATGCTCTTCCACATCCCTTGAAGTAGACATCTTTCTATTTATGATGCAATCAACATTGTTAAAATTTGCCTCAAGTGCCACAAGACCTCTAGGAATGGTGTTTGTTTTCAATTGGATGATATCTTTTCCAAACAAAGTTTCTCTTCCTTCAGTCATGCATACCATTGGCTCCCAATCAATATTCTGATTTACAAAATCACCTTGGTTTTGTAAGAACCTGAGCACTTGAGCATCATTGTTAAAGACTTGCCAATGTTTCACATTATCAGGGACAGCTGGCCTAGTCAGGACTTCAATGTTGTATTCACAATAAGGTGAAATGGTGCAATTTTCAAATCTAGAACCTAGCACTACCAACTTATCAGCAGAATCATTAAGACCTCTATCATGGTAAACAATGTTAAAGGAATCAAACATTTCAATTAGATCCCAAACTGCATGCTTATACTGTTTCATATGCTGATTTTTTGTAGCATACAGTTTTCTTATTTGTCTGACAACCAGCTCTGAGTCTCCTTTTGCAACAATATCTCTTACTCCATACTTCCATGCAATTCTTAACCCCAACAGCAATGCCTCATACTCAGCAACGTTGTTAGTGCATTCAAAATTAAGTTTGAAGGAAAAAGCATACTCTTCTAAACTAGGAGAAAGCAGAACTATACCAACACCATTTCCAAATTTGGAGCAAGCTCCATCAAATAGCAAGGTCCAAGGAGAACCTACCATATCAAGGCACTTTGATCTGTCCATCTTGTGTTCTTTTCCATCAGCAAATCCAATGAAATTGTTAGCATCTACATCAGCAAATAACACTTCATAGGAAGCATTGTTGGGATCTTCAATCAAGTGCAACATTTTCTTTTCACCATAGAGTTTGACAAGGCTGCCCTCAATGGGAATGGTGGCAAAAGACATGTCCATCTGAACACTACCACCAACACTTGCAGCCCATTTTCTTGACAAAAGCATACCCCATTTGGTAGGGAAGTCAACAATTACAACATCAAGTTTCAAGTTCTTACCCGGATAGGCTGCAAGTTACACTACTAAACCCTTCACACAACCAACAAACTAGACACTTCCCTTGAATCCATGGTAGTAAACTTCCCATAGGCTGTTGTCACTTTGATATCCAACTCATTCATGACTTCTAGAGGCATGACATTACATGATGCACCAGAATCAAACATACAATTGTGAAGTAGCCTATCTTTTATGAGAAAAGTTGTAAAGAATGGATCAACATTCAATTGGGAATCAACCAAGGATGTCCCCAAATATACCTCAGGTGCCTCTCCAAGATCTTCCACCACTGGTGGTGTTTCAAGGCCAACAATGATTTGAAGAGGAGTCTCAACAACATTTACATTTCTGCTTGGGGTGATCTTCTCTTCTTTCAATCCCAAGTACTCACATGCTCTCTTCTTATGCTCAGGAATTCTAAGACAACTCAATAATTGGAACACTCACTTTAATTTGGCTCAATACTTGGGCTATTTCATATGGAACATTCTTTGGAAAAACAACATTGGATGGGATACAAGAAGATTCATCAGATGGAGAAGTATTCCTAGCAGCCTAGGCATGAGAAGAACTGTAATTTTTGTTTGGGATAGCATAAACTTTAGCAAGTGTTTCTTTCCTAGGAGCATCCTTTGGAATGCTTGTGAGCAAGGGTGTTTTAGTTTTGGCTTGAGGCCTAACTCCCTTAATAACCTTGCTTCTAGTGTTATAGTCCTTTTCTTGAGCTATAACAACATTCATCAACAATTGTCTATCTTCCTCCAAAGGGATACCACCATCATACTTCTTGATCATCAAAGCTCTTAGATATTCAAAGTCATTATTAGGAATTTCAAAAGCTTGTTCTACATCAACTTCAAGAGCATGAGGGGGGAGAAATATTTGTACCCGCTTGATGCAATCCCAAAAGGTAGCAGTAGTCCTAGCACTTATTACTTCAGTAGATGTTGCTCCTCCTTGTGAGCTTGAAGAACAGCCCACCATGCAAATATCATCATCAGTTCCATCCTTATTATCAGCTTCATCAAATTGTTTGGTCCACTTCACATGGAGGATGAGGAAGAAAAAATCTATCACACCAATCCATATCAGCAACTTCATCAACAACAGCAACCCTAGCAGTTAGAGGGTCAGGAACCAATCTATTTTCACGTGTTTGGGGTTGTCTATTTGCAGATCCAACAGGCCCTTTACCCTTGTCATCAAACCTCTGCTCATTCCTATGGTGATTGCCAAATCTATCTTGTGCCTGCTGCCTAGGCTAACCTTTTGAAGTCTGCCCAATTCCCTTCTCAGTTCTTACCAACTTGTATGAGATTTCCTTGATAGCCCCTGTCAAAGTCTTCACAACCTCTTCTAAATCAACACCTTTTCTAGCTTGAGGTTTTTTAGGGTTTATCAATTTTACACCATCTCTCTTAAGAGGTTTCCCAACAGCCTTGATATTGTTCTCAATTTGAAGTGCCATGGTGAAATCTTGTCTTATATTGGTTGGGTTCTTGTCTCTTAGGTAATAGGCTGCCTTTTTATCAAATGCATCTGCATATTTGATTAAACATGATTCATCACAAGGCCTCAAACCAACAGGAAGCCTTCTCAAAGTTTTGTTAAACCTTGTGTTGAAGTCATGGACTGATTCATTAGGGTTCTTCTTGATATTCTCAAACTCAGACAAAAGAAATCTAGGATCAGTCCTGTCACCATATTGCAACCTAAATGCATTTTTCATTTCAGTCCATGAATCAATAGAGTTATCAGGTAGAGCCTTGTACCAATCCCTAGCATCTTCTTCTAGTGTATGAATAAACAACTTAATATACACATCTTCAAACTCTATCTCAAAATATTCCATCATATTATCAAAAAGTTTGAGATGTTGATCACCAGTAATAGCATTGTTACCCTGGAATTTTGGCAACCTATTTCTGACATCTTGTGGGACAACATTTGGGTAACCATCCATTCCTCCAAAATTTATAGGACCAAAGGTGTTAACAACAAATGGAGGTCTAGGCTGAGCCATATTGTTTGGTGGGGGTGATCTTGGAGGTGAAACAAGCTGGTGAGGAGTACAATATCTTTGGGGCTCAAGAATGTGATTCATAAGACTGGTATCCTCTAAGTGCTGATTTTCTTGGAAAAGTTTGACTCGAATTAAAACACAGAGGTGTAGATTGGAGAAGGAACTTACCAGGTACAGCAGAAGGACCTTCACTAGCTGAGGAAAAAAAGTTTATGAGAGGATTTCTTGAATCAGAATCACTTGAAGAAGAGTGATAGTCCTCTACCAAAGGCTGATCTCTCTCACCAATGGCTATATCTTTTCCTGATGTCTGACCTTTAACCACTTTCCAAACTCTTCTCCCTTCCAAATCTGATTTTCTTAAATCTGAGAACAATTTCTTAGCAGAGTCTTTAAGGAAGAGAGATCTTCTTCCCTCCAGTTTTGTAGAGATCAACAACACAAAAATAAATGACAGAAAGCTCAAGACACTGGTATTTCTAAATTCAAATCAGCATGGAGTCGCCACTAAGGAATTTCACCTCAGTTGTGTAAGAATGCACTAAAATAATTATGTCAAATGCTTTATAAACCAAACCTTCTTCTTCTTAAATCAACCAAACATAATGCAACAAAGTGTCCCAACTGCTGGGAAAAGAAAAAGGACAGGCTGAACTTGAAACCTTTACTTTAAAACTTGCAGATCTGAAACATAAGATGATATCTTGACAATGCAATAGCTCAAATACCAAATGCTCAAACCCTTCAAATACTTCAAAACCACCAAGAAATTCCAAGAATTCCCTGGCAACGGTGCCACTCTGGTGTTGGTACCCAAACTTAATCTCCTTCACAACTCAAGCAACATCATGGATTTGCACAAGACACTCAGAGGTAGATAAATGATTTGTATGTCATTTGTAGCCAGGGAGACATCTATCTAACTTGTTAGCACTCAAGATTTGAAGGAGTGGGTAGCACCTCAGAAGGATTTTGATCTGATCCTCACTATTTTAGGTTGTGCCTATCAACCAAGGCAAGAGAACCTATATTGCAGCCTTTGTTTGGTGAAAGAGGTGGAGATATCCTTGTATTTTGCATATTGTATGGAAGGGACCTTGGGAAAACATGATCAATTCTCCATTATCCAAACTCAAAAGAGTTGTCACTATTAAATGATGGAAATGTTTTCAAAACAAGGCTGAGGCTGCTAGAGACATAGTATTATCCTGATTTGCTTTGTGCATGTTTGTAAATGGATTGTATTCTCTTGTTAACACACAATGCAATGCAGGGGTAGTATAGGGTTGGGTTAGTTATTTTGAATGAAATTTTGTTGGGAGTTTTTAGACAAGACCAACCAGATATTACCAAACTCTTTGAGGACCTTTGCAAGAAATTTGTAACACTTAAACAGTAGGAATGCTTCAAAAGGTTTAAAATACTCCTTCAACCAGGATATGTGCACAAATGGAGGCCCAGATCTGCACTCTTCCACACAATCTTTGACAACCTGCTACAAAAGCTTGAAGCAAATATACCAACAAAGTATCCAGAAATCCCTATCTTATCATGACCTAAGGTGCACCCAAAGGTTTACAAATAATCTCAAGATTCATGGATGGTTAAATGATTTTAAATCTACTTATCTTTTATCAGATGAAAGCTCTTCTGAATATAAGATTGTAGATGCCATCAAACCATCAACAAGAAATGAGACCATGTATGATCAAGAGAGATCCCAAACACAAGATTGCAACATGAGCAAGAAACACAAATTGAAATCATTCTGAAACATAAGCATATACAAATTTTGCCAAGAGATAACATCAAATAATCCAAAATTTGATAGATACATTAGTAGGGGAATGTTATGAAAACAATCTCAGAGCTTGTTGATGGCTTTACAACTAAAACCAACTCAACATGATAAAATATGATACAAGAGAGAATTAAAAATGGCTCTCAGGCAGTTTTCTCTAGAGAAATGGATTTCTTTCAGTCTTTTCCTTGAAAATTCTACGTCCTTTTTCTCCTCTCCTCAAATTCTCCAAAAATATGATATATACCTCTATGCCAACTTGGATTCTTTCTTCCCAAGAAAAGAATATGCTTATGGGATCAAATTTGTTACAAAACTCCTCATGATTTCATGAAAGGGACATCAAACTGGAAAAAAATGTTCGACAGAATGCTAGGTGTGCCCAAAAATTTTTAAATTATTACACAAATTCAGATCCTTATCCATCCCATGGTCACATTTTTACCATTTAGGCATGCCAACATGTTTTACTAATCATTTTTCACCTTTTTACCTTTTCAATTTTACTTCTGCAACTTTTGATTTTCATTTTTCACTTTTTTTATCGGGCCTGAAAAAAATGTATCAAAAACATCATAGATCACCGAATTAGGTCATGAAATCAGTGCCATTGCACTCAGAAGGCCAAGACGATGCAAAATCATATAAGGTTTGAAGAAATTTGATGAAAAAAATTGATTTCCAAGCTTCTTGGAGCTCCCATGGCGGCCAAATTGGTGAATGTATAGGAACTATTGATTTCAGATAACTTTAAATGCCAGCCCTCCACGTGGAGGATGAGATCCTTGAATATTCCCTTTTTGACCTTTGGATAAGGTGGGATGCATGTCAAAACATGATTGGATCGAGTCCCTATCTTTTAAAAATGCATTTGCGATCTTTTTAATTTTTGGAAAATTTTGCAAAATTTCCCCGCTTGCCTCTTGGGCCTGCCATGTGTCCATATGTGGGTCCCATTGAAAACACAGGTCATTTCTATCCATTTTTCTCCTTTTTTTGAAAAAAGGAAATTTTTCTCAAAATTCTCCACGGGCCCGAACACCTGCTCTCTTCCTTGCCATGTGGCACTCTCCCATTTGTTGTGGGTCCATGCCTCCAATTCTTCCTTTAAACCTCCCTGCCAAAATTTCAAAGTTCTCCCTGGCCCCATGCGCTCCCCTTTTGACTAAAATTCTCCATAGATTAGGCCCACACTTCAAACATTTCCTTTGCCCCCCCCCTTTTCCGCCTTTTGGGACACGTGTCCTTTTCTTATTGGTCCTGAAGCTTCAGCCCAAAAATTTGACATTATACCATTTGAAGTTAAAAACTTCAAAAATCATCACAAAACCCACTGCCCCATTTTGGCTCTCTTGGACACGTGTCCACCTGCTATTGGATGAGGGTCTTTGGGTCAAAATTTTCCCTTGACACTTTGATCCAAAAAACACTAAAATTCACCAACTCCTTCCGCCACCCACATGTCCCCCGAGCCACGTGACCTTTTCCCATTTGCTGTGGGCTTTCGGGCCAAGAATTGACTTTGAAAATTTTACAAAATGAAAGCCAAAATTTTAAGGTAAACCCGCCACTCCTCTGACCAATCACAATGTGCCACGTAGGCACCCTTTGTAAGAAAGTGGAGCCATGGGATCAAAATTTTCCATTTTAGCCAAAATTCCAAAAACAATAAGTTAGAAAACATTTCTCGACCATCCCCAACCAATAAGAAACTACCACGTTACCATATATGTTGCGGTGATGAATTTGATGGGTAGATGACACCCGTATGACCATCAAAACGTAAAAAATATAGAGGATGCCCTAGAAATCAATTTTTTCAACAAGGATGGTACATTTCTTGGTTTTAAATCAATTGAAATATGATTTGACATTGTTTTTGACCTGGGGATTGGGATTTTAATTGGAAACAACTCTGATTCGATCAATTACAATTTCTTGCATGATTTGGCAAAGGAAAAATGACATAGCCCGACCATTTGAAAAAGCTAGGGCACAAAAAAGGGGGAAACTTGGATTGTTGTTTCAAATTAGGGAAAAATAATAATATCTTGGGCATCTTCGAAGCATTCAATTGGGGAAAACAAACTGCAGACCACCAAATCAAAAAATAAAACGTTTGTGAGCAGATTTGGGCATGGAACATTACAACACATTATGCAAACTGAGAATTAGCACCAACAATATTGACATAATTTTTCAATATAGCTAAAACTAATATGACCAAGTATTATGTGCCATATTTGTGCCAATCTTGTGTCCTTTGCCACAAGGGCTCGATCATCTTGTTGGAAAAAATCCAATTGAAACATTATGCCCACATTCACAAATATTATAACAATTTTTGAGCTTCGTGACTTATCTCTAATTAGGCACATCTTTTTAGTGCCTATAAAATCAAAGTCAATTTTAATATTTTTATCTAATAATTGACTTACGAATACATATTTTTCATTAAACTAGGGACATATAGAACATCTGTAAGTTTACAACAATGTTTTCCGAGTGGTAGTGAAATCAAACTCATCCCCCAAACACTTTATGATGTATCATTACCTAAATAAACATGGGTTTTTATGGGTGTGTCATTCAATGTAAAGAACCAATATTTCCTTCCTATCATGTGGTGGGTTGCACCCAAGTCGACATACCAGATTTCATTTGTAGATATGGACTCTTCTTTTGATTGTGTTGTATACAAGAAGTCATCATCATCATATTTATCTTCTTGCTCGGAAACATTTCCTTATTGAGATGGTTTCTTCTTCCACTTTCCCTTATATTTTCCCTTCTTATTTTGTTGCTCACATTATTTTGATTGTCGGTTGTCAATTTTTTTCCCACTTGATGATCCTTTTTTGAATGTGTTGTACCAACAATCTTCTACCTCATGTCCTTTTTGACCAAAAATATGACATTTTTGTTGTATCTTTTGTCTTTATTGAGTGTTACATTGATTCTAAGGTTGTTTACGAGACTGTATATGTTAGAAAATATTAGTTGTGAATATAATAAAAAAAAGAAAATTTCATCCTATGTTAATCCTTCCAACAATACCTCAGATTAAGAAAGAGATAGAAAAGGGGAGAAAGTCAATACCTACACTTACCAAGCAGATGCAATGCTCCTCCTTTGTAATGTTGTATTTTCTCATGGATGGTGTTGATTGCTTCATATTTTGCAGAGACACTTGGAAAACACCTCCCCTTGATTTTATTGGATTGATTGATGAGGATTAATGGATGATAGATTGATGATGGATGAATTGATTTGATAATAGAGTGTATTGATTGAAGATTGGTTGATTGAAGAGGATAAAAATAATATATTTATTATGGACTTACAAGATTATCCATCTCTCCCTGTCATGGAGGAGGAGAGCTCAATTTATAGTTTGTGGTTGAAAGAATGGATGTTGAGGATTGATCTAAGAAATACAAGGATCAATAGTTGAGGATTGAGGAGAGGATTGGAGGATTATCGAATGGATAAAAATAGAATATTAATTTAAAATTCCATGGAGGGAAGAATCTTCCATTGAATTTAAAATTCAATGGAAGGAGAAGTTTAGAGAGGCTTCTAGAAATAGAAGCCTCTAGATTTAGAGGTAGAGGATATGACTAGTTTAAAATTAGATTAGATTAATAAAATATGATTAGGGATGTGATTACATGGAGAGGATAGGTGTAAAGTAGGTGGGTAGGTAGGTGTAGGAATATTAATTTCCTAAAAAATGATAAGGTGGGATAATAGGATAATGAGTTAAAGGGATTAATGATGAGATGAGATATTAGATAAATGATGAAATTAATTATGATAAGGGTTATATGTGGCAAGAGATTAATTATATAATGATGTTAGGATATTTGTGAGATAAATTAATTAAAATTAATTATGCCAACATTTTATATGTCTACATTTTCCCCCTCTTTAAAGGGTTATTGCAGAGTAATGACCATTCAAAGAAAAATAAGAGAAGATATTAGTATGGTGATATGATTCCCCCTTAAGGGTTCAGGTGAGGAAGGAATGAGTCGGGTAACTGCTCAAAAATAGGAGAGGCCCAAGCTAGTAAATGAGAGAGGATAAGAAGATGGGGAGATTGAGGATTATAAGAGAGGAGAGAGGATGAGAAGATTGATTAAAGGGGTTAGATTAAAATATTCCTTAGTTAAGGGGTTGAGATTAAGGATATTATATTTTAGGATTATAGAATAGAAGAATTGTTGATGCTAATTAGGATATTGGTGAGGATGTGAGATTAGAGGATTAGAAGATAGGAGAGAGGATTAGAGGAGTAGGAGGTTAGAAGATTAGGAGATATTGAATTTTATAGTAGAGGATGCCCTAGTCAATGATGTATGACAAGGGTGAATATTTAGGATTTTTGGATTAGAGGATGTTGGATTTGAGGATGTTACATTTGAGGATTAATTGGATATTAAGATAGGGTATTGGTTTATAAGATCTTGGATTTGGGGGATTAGAAGATTGAGGATGTTTGTATGAGATAATAAGGATTGTTTTTTGGATCGATTTGGATGATGAGAGAAGGAATGTTCAAGTTTTATTAATGAGAGGATGTTAGAAGAATCCGCAACCAATGTGTGAGGATTTTGGATGTTGGATGAGAGATGATAAGATTTGGATTTGATTGATTGATAAATGATTGATTGAATATGAGGATGAGGAGGTTAGTTAGTTAGGTAGATGATCATGAGGATTAGGTGTGGAATATGATAAGGATAAAAGATAATGATATAAGGGGGTGTCCTACCATAAAGTGCCCAATGTTATCATTATTAGCAATGTTAGTGATATGGCTTAGGGAAAAATGCACCAAGATATAAAGACCATGATGACTCTATTACCAAATGCCCTTATCCTCATATCATTTGATAAATTAATGCAAAAAGGTGGTCCTCATATCATTGGACCATTCAAAATAAAAAGAAACAAAAGGGGCTTCATATCATTGGCCAAAATGTAAATGCAACCAAGAAAACAAACACACACAAGCAAAAACACATACATTGCATTTTTGTATGGATTTTGTGTATGTTTAGATTTTTAGATTTTGGATTTTGGATTTTGGATGTTTAGATTTTTTATATTTTGGATTTTTGATGTTTATATTTTTGGATGTTTTGAATTTTAGATTTTGGATTTTTGATGTTTAGATATTTAGATTTTGGATTTTGGATGTTTAGATTTTTTAGATTTTGGATTTTGGATTTTAGATGTTTAGATTTTTGGATTTTTAATGTTGATATTTTAGATTTAGGATGGGGGGAATGGTTGAGGATAGGTAAGATGAAAGAATTTATTATGGGATAGCACATGGGGGGGATGGCAAGGGATGTAAGGTGGGATGTGAATTTATCCTATAAGTCCCAAAGCATGTTTGGGTAGGATGAAAGGGAAGGATTGAGGGAAATTGGAGATGTTGGTCAAGATATGGATTGGTTGATAGGTTAGAATTAGGTGGGATGTGGGATGGGAGATAAAGAGATAGGATGAGGAATGTGGTATAGGATAAGATGGGGGATATGGAAGAGAATAATATATGCCCTCAGATATAGGGTAGGATGGGAAGTGATGGGTAGATGTGGTGTGCCCCCAAGTGTAAATTAGGGTGGCCTTTGTGGATGGATGGATGTGTTTTATTTTCCCCCATGTGTACGATAGGATGGGTATATAAAATGTATGATGCCCTCATCATATGATAGTAAGGATACCCCCAGTCATGATGATGATAGTGGAAAATGGACATGAAGAGGATTGGATGAAAAGTAAGGGATCATATTTTGCCCATGGATGTTTGATCCAAGGGAAAGAGGGTGTGGAGGTGTTCAATGGAAGGAAAATATCATCAACAATGAATAAAAGATAAGCCTAATGGAACATGTTGTAAGGAAAGAGTTGGACTAAAATAGAATTTTGACCAAGTTCTAAACAATACTTGGCAACATGTGAGCCTTATGTCTTTGCACAATCAAAGTGTTTGTGATTTTGATGATTAGTTACCGCTTGAAGTGAAGACTTAATGGGTAGTACATGAAGACAAAATAAACAATGTATAGGGATTGATTAAGTCAAATAGGTGGATGGAAGGTGAAAAAGAGGCTAAGTCGTGTATCACTCCGCTGCTATCTAGGCATCCATAGCCATGACGAAGATGCAAATGATTGTTACAAAATTTCTCTACTAACATCCAGACATCCATAGCACTGATAGAGATGCTGGAAACACCCCTAGAGAGATTATTGAGGTTGATTTTATTTGATATTTTAAATTTTGATATTATTTTTTCTTTTTAATATTTGGATTTTTTTACATAAAGAGGTTCCACTTTCTTGATAACTCTCAAGGGGTTAAGAATCACTAGTGGCTTGATGGGGGGATAGAAATGAGTGTGGAGACAACATGGGCTGGAGTGTCAAAAGAAACACCAAAGTGTATTCACCACAATTTGATTAAGTGTGTTAGAGTGTTTGGATATCTAGGAGGACAATTGTTCTTGAATGTTGAAGATAATGATAGACCAAGGTCACACGGTTGTTCTAGGTACTATTGTCTTACAACATGTGTGAGAAAGATGATCAAGTGTTCAAAGGAATGGATTGGAAAAGGATATGATTGTATGTGATGATAATAATGGATTATATGTAAAGGGATTCAAATGTTTTATGGAAGGAGGATGGGTGGGAAGGAAATAATATCCATGTGTGTAGGTGACGAATTATGTGCTCAATCCATCTTTAGGTTTTTGGTATTTGTAGGGGGATTAAATGATTTGTGATGGGGTTGAGTGTTTGGGATGGTAGGATCAATAAGGGGAGTGGTAGAAATGGGTTTTGATGGATTATTAGGAGGGAGGTTTTTAGTGTTAGTTTTATACCCTAATCCTAAACAACTTGGATTTTGATGAAGGGAGATGGGTTTGCGAATGAATTGTTCATGGATGCCTAAGCCTTTTCCTTGATGTTACATAATAACGAACATATTTTTGGCTATTGGATATGAAGTGGATGGGTAAGATGATGCCACATGGTTATTATTATTATGAGAATAGGGGGCTGTAGTTTTGTCATCCAATAAAAGGAAGAACTTAACAAAGGATGGGAGGTGAAATTTGTTTTGGTTTTTGGTTGGTGAGGGACGTTGGGATGTACGATGAGATTTGGATAGCTAACGATGTTTAGATGTTGAGTGGGATTGGGATGGAAAGGTGGTGGATAAAGAGTTTCAAGGACAAAAATCTCTTGGTTAATTAGGTTTTGGACATAAGACCTAAATTGCATGCAACGATTAGTTGAATGTCCATGGGTGCGATGGAAGTCACAATAATAGTGTTCCTAATACCAAGATGGTTTTGATCTTGTGATTTGATTGGGGGATGTATGATCATCTTGAAGGTTTTTAGAAAATGGAAGATGGTGGTCAAGGATTCTCCTATAGGATTGAAGTGGTTTGGGTTGAATGGTATTGGGGGAGTAGGAAGTAATGGTGCAGGATTGGGTGGATTATGAGATGTTTTGGTTGATTTGGATTTATGAGTTGGATAAGAAGATGAAGGGGGTGGATTATCCCTGGGGACTGAAGTGGATTTTTTGGGCTTTGAGGCCGAAGTAGATTTGGTTGATTTTGGGTTCGTTAGAGTATGTGGTTTTGAGGTAGATGGTTTTGGATTAGGGTTAGATTATTCAAGATTAGTATATGTAGAAGAAGGGGATGGGGTAGATTTAGATGAAGGGGATGGGTGTGATATGGGGGTCACATTAGATTTGGGTGATGTTGGGGATGAAGGATATTTGAGAGATGGGTTTGGTGTAGGAACCACATTAGGTTTGGCCAATTTAGGGGATGAAGGATATTTGGGAGATGTATGTGGTGTAGGAACCACATTAGATTTGGGAGATGTATGTGGTGTAGGAACTGTTAGTGCAAAATCATAGCACACCCAAATGAGTATTCAGGTCTACTTTTTTAGGGCAGAGTCATTTGGTGTGATTACACAACATTGAGTTTTCCCCAAAGTGTGGGAATTAAAAAATGGGAAAACTCTCCAGGTTAAAGGTTGGTTCGTATTCCTCTATTTAGGTGCATACATGGAAGTTTGCAAAATATTTATTCCTAAACCTAATCTAAACTTTACCAAGGAGATAGGGATAGAAGGAAATACAAGAAATAAAAAAACTAAGCTATGAGGTGATGCACTAAAGGAAAGATGAACATTTGTTTTGTTGATAGACACAAACCAAATAAAATGCATACAATAATCAAACACAGATAACCGAATTTGTAATGAAAGACCAGATGAGAGAAAACAAGACAAGATAGGATCTAGAATCGATCACAAAACGTGTTTTATTTCTTTGCAGATTGATACAATACATTAAAAACAGCCAGGAGGTGAGAAGTGTATTATAGTTTTAATAGAAGGTCTGAACTCAACGAGTTCCTTGCCAGAAGGAAAGGGGAGCCTACAAAAATAAGGTCCAAACCTTTACAATGAGTCCTGAGCCTGTATTTATAGATCTGATACAAAGGAGAGAAAGAGAGAAAAGTGGGAAAAATAACTCCAAGCTCAACCACCACTATTTAATGTCTCCCATAAAATATGTCCCAAATCTATCTCAACTGCATCAAATACTTATTTGGCACCTTGAGGGAGGAGGAAACAATGGACCAGATTGAATCCAATCTAGTTGTTGAGGCAAGAATATCCTACATTAAAGGCCCAAAGATTTTTCTACATTTTTCACCTACCAAGGCCTGTAAAAATGATTTTTTTATCTTTCTATGGTGTAGAGGACGTTGAGATGCTTCAAATGGTGTAAGATTTGTAATATTTTGAACCATGAGTCGAAATATATGCCCCTTTAAAATTTATATTGGGTCTGTACAAGGGAGCGGGAAAACCAGTTTGAAGAATGGGTCCCTCTCTTTAATATGGGACATGTGACAGCCAGATTAGGGCCAAATTAGGTTTGCGGGTTTGTGATTTATCTTGCTACCCATTTTTCATAGAACGCAAAACTCAGAAAACACCCGTGGCCCTGACGCTCCACTTGGACATGTGGCACCCTTTGGTTGGCTGGGGAGGTGCACTTTAAGTTTTATCTCTGTGCCTTTTGACAAAAGGAAAATTTTCACCTTTCCCTCTAACTCCCTTCTTTGACTAACTCAGGTTTAAACACTGACTTTTTCCTTTGGGTGGGGTTGCGGCCCATTTTGCAACTTTTACACCTTCGGAATAACAAGGGGCCAAAAACCAACTTTCCCCCTGATGGCCCACTTTAGTGCTACTAGTTTATGCTGGCCACATGGTGTTTCCTCCACTGCCTACCCAATTTTTATGTTTTTTGGCTAATTCTTTTTCTTGGCAGGGTCATAACTCTTGACTTGGAACACGCGGTAGCTTGACGCTCATTTGGAAACCCTCTCTCTATTTAATCATTGAATTAGCACCATTTAGACACTTGGTAGCCTCCACAGGTCTATGGAATTTTCAATGGTCCATCTTATCCTTTTGGACTCTGGGATACGTGGCGAGCTTGTGCTCATTTGGGTCTCCGCATTTTGAGTAACTCTTGGAGATGCGCCAAGCTGACACTTGGTGGCCTCCACTTGCACTTTATACTTAGCCAATTTTTTTAGACCCACCTTGTCTGCCTTTTGACTCTGGTGACCATTTGACGCTGCCTCTATTTTGGCTTGGGACATGTGGAGATGTGGTGCTTGTTTGAGCCTTCCTTTATGGATTCATCTTTGGAGAAGCGTCATTAGGACACGTGGCTCTCTCTGCTAGCTCTTCCATACTTAGTCAATTTTGGACTCTTCCTTGAATTTTTTCGAGCCTGAAAAACTTTAAAGCTTCACCATTTTTCCCCTTCTTGTTCCTGGTTCCTCTGTGGCACTGCCCCTACTTTTCTAACCCTAAAATTCCATTATTGAGTCTACATGTAACTTGAAAAATGGATTTAAGACATGGAAATGGCTTGACAGAGTCATTTCTTCTTGCATAGGATCATTTGATCTTTCTCAGTCCCTGCCACTCCATTGTTGAGTCCTTCTGCGACCTATTTACAAGATCTGAATGAGTTTTCTTAGGTTCTTTCTATGTGGGGTCGTGGCTGATCCAATATTTTTCCCAGGGGGTGAAATATGGATAATAATTTGGCGACTCACAGGGGTATCTACCTGCTAGATGAAAAGACCAATTGCCTTGTCATATCTGTTGGGCATGGAGTCGAGAACGTCGGTATGATACTGATCTTGCCTTTGATTCACGAGCCTGACTATTTACACTCTCAATTTTCATAAGAATTCTAGAAACGAAGGTTTCTAAGAGTAGAAAATTGCTTTTATCCGGGGATTCATCTGTCTCTCTGGATGAACTACATAAGAGCAACAAAAAAACACCACAACTATATACAAAATTTAAAAATCATACATGCTCCAAATAGAACATGTAGAGTGTGCAAAGAACTTAGGAGAAAATCAACCTAAACCATAGCATGAAAATGTGCACAAGCACTTAGAGGAAAAGGAATTAAACTAATATGTACAAGGTGATAACCCTCCTTCTAGTAGCAGTGTTTAAGATAGATTCCATTTACTAGAATCTGCAATTCCTCACCATCCAATGTAGACAATTGGAAAGCATTACTACTTGTACATCTTGTGGCCATGTAGGGGCCACTTCAAATGGCATCAAACTTGGAATAACTTCCTAGTTTTTCCCGATCTGCATCCCATTTCAAAATCAGGTCTCCTTCCTGGAAGGTCCTTGTTTTCTCCTTCTTCTCAAAGCATCTCTTGATTGAGGCCTGATCCTTCTCTATTTCTTGGAGTGCATGCTCTCTATTTTCTTCCAATTCCATCAGCTCCGCATACGTGGCCTCCATCAGTTCAAATTAAAACATCTTCAACTACTTCATGAGCTCCAATGCTGGAAACTCTAGTGATATAGGCAACAATGCCTCTTTCCCATAGAAAATTTTGAATGGAGAGCTGCCTGTAGATCTCTTAGGTGTTATCCTATCAGCCCATAAGGCCGATTTGATCTTTGTGTGCTAGGTTCTCTGATTTTCATCAAGATTTATTATGATGATCTTTAGCATGTTCTTGTTTGTGGACTTAGCTTGGCCATTACCTTGAGGGTAATAGTTTGATGAAGTGCTCAAGTAAGTCTCATTCTTAACAGCCCATCCTGTGATCTTAGAACCTATGAATGCCAATGTATTATCTAATATAATGGTGGTTGGCACTCCAAATTTGGTCACTATCCCTTCATAGAAATCTAGTATACTAGACTCATTAGCTTCCTTGAGTGCCACTGCCTCGGTCCACTTGGTGAAATAGTCTATTGCTGTCAGAATCCATTTTTGGCCTTGGCTTGAATTTGGATTGATGACTCTAATGAAGTCCAATCCCCATTGCATGAAAGGTTGGTCGATTAAAATTGGGTGCAATGGAAATGCTATTAGCTTTTCTTACCCTTTGAAGAATGCACAATTCTTGCACCTTTTGATCCATGCATAACAGTCACTAAACACTTTGGGCCAATAATAACTCACCTTCATGATCTTGAGTGCTATCACCCTTGGAGAAAAATGGCCTCCAACTGCTTCAACATGGAATTCTTGTAACACTCTCTCAACCTGATCTATCTCAATGTATCTTAGAAGAATGTCATTGATGTCTCTTTTAAACAAGACACCATCAATAAGAACATATGGGATGGCCTGTAGTCTGAAATGTCTCCTTTTGACTTTACTCATGTAATGAGGACACATTCCTATTTGAAGTAAGTGCACCGTGTTTTGAGTCCAACAAGGAGTAGGTACATCATCATTTCCTTCCTCTTGATTATCTTATAGAACAAAAACAACCTCCTTTTCACTGTTTTCTTCATCTTGTTGACCTGAGGCTAGTTGTTCACACAACCCCTTCCCACAGAATAGCTTCGTGACCTTGATCTCAATGTCATATTCCATGACACGAGTGATCTATCCTACTAGTTTTTCATTCAGATCCTTGCTGAGAAGGAATTATTTAACTCCTGCATGGGAGACCAACAATTGGATTTTATTATTTGAAACCAGATGCTTAAACTTATTTAATCTTCTGATTACTACTAGGACTTGTGTTCCGATGAAGGAGTATCTCACTTCATAATCTTCCAAGCTTTGACTGAAGAAAGCAATTGGCTATTCTGTACCTTCTTTGTTCTGCTAAACTAAGATTGCAGAAATTGTGTCACTGCCACCAAAGGCATATAATGTGAAGTCTTTAGAGAAATTTGGATTCACGAGAGTTGGGGCTTGTGATATAGCTTCTTTGATGGCCTCAAAGCTTTCCTTTCCTTTAGCTATCCACTTGAATGCTAAGCTCTTCTTCAACATCAACGTTATTGGCTTAACAAGGGAAGCAAAGTTTGGTACAAACCTTCGAACAAAATTGATCTTTCCTAAGAAGATTTGAAGAGCTTTCTTGTGGCTTGGCAATGGAAGTGCTCTTATTGTTTCAACTCTCTCTGGGTCAATTTCCAGACCTTCCTTAGACATAATATGGCCTAAAATCCTGCCCTCATGGGCCAAGAATATGCATTTTTTAGGGTTTAATGATACCCCAAATCTCCTGCATCTTCGAAACACCGGCCTTAGGTGAAAAGGGTGGTCTGCTGCATTTTTGGAGAACATAGTATTTTTATCCAAATAGATCATCACTATTTTTTTGATTAACCATTTGAATGCCATATCCTTTTTCCTTTGGAAAGTGGCACCATCATTAGACAATCCAAATGGCATTTTTTTTAGGAATAGGTTCCCCATTTGGTGGTGAAGGTTGTTTTGAACTGATCATCTTCTTTCACCATGATCTGGTTTTATCCTAAGTAGCCATCTAGGAGGGAGAATATATCTGATCTAGATACCACTTGCAAGATCTTCTCTATTGAAGGGAGTGGGTAATGATCTTTGAGGGAAGCTATGTTAAAATCTTGAAAGTCTACACACAACCTAATATCTCCATTTTTCTTCCTGACTGGGACCAGGTTTACAACCCAACTTGAGTGTTTGATTGGAAATATGATACTTTCCTCTATCATCTTGTTTAGATATTTCTTCATCAGAGGCTCAATGTGTGGATTGACTAGCCTCTACTTTTTCCTGATGGGCTGAGCAGTTGGATCTAGTTCGGTTGTGTGTTGTGCTAGCTTTGGATTGAACCCTCTTAGGTATTCATAGGTCCAAGTAAATACATTTGGAAATTCTTGGAAAAGTTTTCTGAATTCATACCTTTCTTGCTCAGTAGCCATTTTGCCAATTTCAAGTGTTTTGCCTTCTCCAATTGGGATTGACTTTGAATCTTCTCCTTTGATCTTTATGTTAGCCTTTTCTTTTCGAAACTGATCATTAGGATTGAAGATAGCCTCCAATGTCACTAAGCCTTTGGGAAGATTGTTTGTATGCAGCTACACTATTTGATTCCCATATTGCTTCTCTAATTTGCTTTGATTTCTAGCTGAGAATTCAGCTTCTTCTTGTAAAAAATTAACGATCTGTTGATCATCAAACACCTGCCTGCATGTGTTGTTATCTAACACTTTTGGCCTTACAACCACATGGATATGTGGTTGTTGTTTGTCTCTTTTGATGCTATCAACCACATCAAGTGTTGTTCCAACTGTTGTAAGCCTATCAACAGCTTCATTATCCTTTTTGGGTATGGACACAATGTTGAAGGTTTTGAAATCCTCCATGAGATCCCATACCCTACTCTTGTAGTTCTTGAGAAGGTCATTCTCGACAACATAAAGTCCTCTGACTTGATTGGCAACTAGTTCACTATCACCAAACACTTGCAAGTTCTTGATTTCTAGCTTCCTTGCCCAATGAAGACCATAGACCAAAGCTTCATATTCAACAGTGTTATTTGAGCAAGCATACTGAAATTTGAAGGATGAATAATATTTCATACCTTTGCGGGACACAATCATAGCTCCTCCTCTAGCTCCTTGTCTACTCCTTGAGCCATCAAAGAACAATTGTCATACCTCATTGTCATATTTATATTCTAGCTTGATTAGGTCAGGAAGAGGATGATTCTCTTCATGTAGACAATAGACACCTCGCTTAGATTCTTCCATCTCCTTATAGGGGTCAAAAGGATGTCTTTTGTTGGCCCACTCATCGAGAGTCAAGTATGGAATACATCCCACCTTGGTATCTGCTTCACAAGTGCTTAGGAGGTCTTCTTGATCAAAAGCTGAGTAGTTGACATTGATTGGGCTAGGCACATAATATTCAATATGATAATCAACAATGGGTTCAGATCTGATTGTGGCCTTTTCCCCATACCTTGTCCTAAAGAGCATATGTGACCAATAAGTAGATAGATAGCCTCCAATTTTGGTAATGAAGTCCCTGGACAAACATAAAGCAAAATGTGGTGGCAAATCTATGATTGATACATTCTACAAAACAATCACATTGGGGCAGACATGCAGAGTGAGGCTCAGTGTAATGTCCCCTTTCACTCACCATAGGCCTAAGGTCCAGTACGTGTCCTAACCCTAGTCATGCCCAAGGGGTTATGGATGCTGTGAGTTATTGGGTATGAATATCTAGTCCAGTTGTTATAATTTTTGGTTGACATGATTATAAAGTGCTTTTGAAGGGACTAGATGTTATGTTTTATCGTTGGAAGGGGCAACTTAACTCCTAGTGTTCTAATTTTTCATTGGGGGTCACCTTTTTGGATCATGACAACTTGAAAGGGAAAAAGTAACTTTAAGTTACTTTATTAATCTGGTCTTCCGTAGGGGAAAATGCAACTTAGGTTTTTTAGGGTTCCTTGGCATGGGAAAAGTTATAAAAGGAGTGGAGGGGTGAAAAGAAGATCATTCATGCATACACTTATATTTCCTTTCATGTGCAACTATTATTTGCAAATATCTAGCTTGTGGAGTAAGATCCCACGAGAACCCTAGCTTCGGTGGTGAGAGATCCATCCCTAGCTAGTAGGGCACTCTTTGGTGGTGAAAGATCCACCCTAGTTTGTCATTTTTGGAGCTGAAATCAGGGTTGTTCTTTAGAGTTATTTTTAGAGGGTTTTAGTGAAGGGTTTTGGAGGAATTTGGGCATTTTTGGAGGAGAGATTTCAGGGTTTTCAGGGCAGATCTACGACAACCTCTTTGGCAAGGTCTAGCATCAGTTTGAAGGCATTTGCAAGGGTTTCTAGCCATCTTCTAGGTGGGGTGACTTGTTTTAGAAATTGCAGACCTATTTTGGAGGGTTTCCACTTCCTCAAATTATGATTTGAAGGTTGGGATATCATCTCCTATATTTATAGATAATATTTCCAAGGTTTCATAATTTTTGCATCTATATTATGGAAGATATTAATTTTAGAAGTTTTTAGCTGTTTAGGTCACGCTGTAATTTTCTGTTAGCATTCTGTTATTCAAAAAATTCCAAAAATAGTTCTATAATATTGTTATTGTATTAGCAAGATCCATTTAAAATTTCAAGAGATTTGAGCAAGTATTTTTGGAGTTATCCATTATTTTCTATTCGCTGCCCTAGATTTAATTTTCTGCAAAAATCAGATTTCTGTTTGGCTGCAATTTGTCTATATTTTGCATATTTTTAAGTGGTATCCTATAAGGGATATTTAAGTGGTATCAGAGCTGTTGTTTCTCCAGCCTATTGGGGTTGAAATATGGGAGACAAAGACAAATAAAATGAAGAGATGGGAGTGGATCTGACGAAGCAATTGTTCACCAATATGGTGAAGCAACAAGAGATTACCAATCTCTATTTGAGCCAGCTCACTGAGAGGTTAGCACATGGTAGGATTAATGCTCATGTGGAGAGAGGAGAAGCTAGCAATATGGGATAGTATGTTAACAGAGGTGAGAGTGGAAATTCAGGACATGGTTCCTCTCATGCTTCTACTAGGCCCTTGGGACTCCACGAGCCTTCTTTCTTGAAGGATCCAAAAGTTTCACAAACATGACAACCCATAGACATTGTGGATGAGGAATCTTATTGGTAGAAGTACCAGGCATTGAGTGAGGGTTTCCAAGATAACATACCATTTCAGGAGTATTGTAAAATGAAGATTGGTAGTAGGCCCATAAGAGATCACCAGACACAGGTACCTGAGTTTCAAAGGAGATTGGGACAAATCTCTATTCCACACTTTGATGGTTCTAAGAAGTATACCGTGTAGTCTTGGATTCAGAAGTTGAATACTTACTTCAACATGAATCCCATGCATGAAGAGGATGCAATTAAGTTTTCTATCCTACACCTCGAGGGAGATGCTCATGAATGGTGGCATCATGGATTGATCACATATGGACACATGCATATCACTACTTATGTAGATTTTACATAGAGGTTGATGAGCTGATTCGATAGGAGGGACCTAGATAAGCACTTTAGAGAGTTGACTCACTTGAGGCAGACAGGTTCTGTAGACCAGTAAATTGTTGATTTTCAGAGGTTATCAGTTATGGTATCTGATGTTTTAGAGATGAGGTTGACTTCACTCTTCATGGAAGGGTTGAATGATGCTTTAGCAGGATTTGTGAAGGCATTTGAGCCTTCCTCCTTACATGAGGATATTAGGAGAACACGTGATTTGGAGTTGTCCACTCCAAAATTGAGGTTTCCACCTCGACTTTAGCCTAAGGTATTTCCTTCGAGAGTAGACGGTTCACAGCCGAAAGGGCCCTGACCTAGGCAGGATGTAGCAAGGAGACCATTTGTATCAAGAGAGGATAGAGATGAGTTTAGGTGAAAGAAACTATGTTTTAATTTCTACACACCATGGGTTCCAGGACATGATTGTAGAGGAAAAGGGAAGGCCCGATTCATAGAGGTCTTCGAGGAGAGTGAGAGCGAGGAGGAGTGGGACGCTTAGGAGTTGGAGGATGAAGATGGAGAGACATTGGATAGTGCAGGGGTTGAACAGGAGGAGGATACTTTTCCCCATAAGACTATTGCTAGCCTGTCTAGTACCTCGAGGTATAAGGCATTCAGAGTCAAGGGAGTATTATAGGGTTAGAGAGTAGTAGTACTCATTGATAGTAGGGCAACCCACAACTTCATTGATGCATCTTTGATAGAGAAGTGGGGATTACAGACAGAAGACTTTGATGGATTCAATGTAGTGGTGGCCAATGGTGAGTCCATGAAATGAATGCAGCGAGTTCCGTAGTTGAGTATCACCATGGGTAACCATACAGTTACCGATGACTTCTATGTGGTTGGTATTGGAGAGACCAACCTTGCGCTCGGTGTATAATGGCTCCATTCTCTTGGAGAGTTTTGGACTAAATTTTAGACGATGGAACTCAAGTTCAAGTCCAAAGGGAAGAATGTAACCTTGAGGGATTTATCTTCAGATGCACCCAAGGTGGTTTTAGCAAAAAGGATTGAGATGATTCACATGCACAATGGGGTTGATTGGGCAGTACAATGCTTGGTTTCTACCAAGAAATTAGAGGATGGAAAGTGGGAGTATCATGTGGATATACAGGGGCTATTGGATAAGGACAATGTATTTTTTAGTGACATACCACTAGGTGTACCTCCAAATAGGGGATTTGAGCATGTGATTGAGCTTGAGGACACTAGACTAGTAGTTACTACTCTTTACTGTCACCCTAAATGGTTTAAGGATGAGATTGAGAGGACTATCCATGAGCTTATTGAAATGGGATACATTAGGCTGAGTTCCAGTCCTTTTGCTTCTTCGGTGGTATTGGTGAAGGAGGATGGGACCATGCAAATGTGCATCGACTACCGAGCATTGAACAAGAAGACAATCAAGAACAAATATCCAGTGCCACGTATTGATGAGCTGCTAGATGAGCTACAGGGGAAATCTATGGGACATCAGTAGGCATGGATTAGATGGTTGCATATGGGCAAGTATTTCTATAATACCACATATCAAATGAACATCAACATGAGTCCTTTCAGAGCTTTTTATGGATACGATGTCATGTCATTTTCTGATTTGGTATTAATAGACAGTCAGCCTCCCAAAGCTAGAGATTGGTTACAAGAGAACTAGGATACCCTGCGAGCTCTTAAGGAGAACCTCCAAAAGGCACAGAATCAACAAAAGGTTAATGCAGATAGGCACAAGATAGAGAGGTCCTTCGAGGTAGGATATTTGGTATTCCTTCGGTTGCAGCCCTACAGGCAGTCATCACTCAAGCAGAAGGGAGCAGAAAATCTGAAACCATGGTTTTATGGTCCATACAGGGTAGCTCGGTGAGTGGGTGCAGTTTCTTATGAGTTGGATCTTCTAGAGCATAGTAATATACATAATTTCTTCCATGTGTCATGCCTTAAGAAGGCACTTGGAAAACATATTGTACCTTCTACAGAGTTGCCACCATTGGACGAGGAGGGGAAACTAGTTTTAGAACTAGAATCTATCATTGAGGTCAGACAGAGGAAGCTCAGGAGCAGAGAGATTATAGAATACTTGGTATGGTGGAAGGGTTTTCCTCTTGAGGATGTTACTTGGGAGGGAGAGCAGATTCTACAGTATCCTAGTTTGCATTTACTTGGGGACAAGAAAATTTTGGGAAGGGAGGACCGTAATGTCCCCTTTCCCTCGCCATAGGCCTGAGGGCCAGTACAGGTCCTAACCCTAGTCATGCCTAAGGGGTTACAGACGCTGCGAGCTATTGATTATGAATATCTAGTCTAGTTGTTATAATTTTCCATTGACAAGATTATAAAGTGCCTTTGAAGGGACTAGATGTTATGTTTTATCGTTGGAAGGGGCCACTTAACTCCTAGTGTTCTAATTTTGTGTTGGGGGTCACCTTTTTGGATCATGGTGAATTGAAAGGGAAAAAGTAACTTTAAGTTATTAATTTGGTCTTCCCTAGGGGAAAATGCGACTTGGGATTTTTAGGGTTCCTTGGCATGGGAAAAGTTATAAAAGGAGTGGAGGGGTGAAAAGAAGATCATTCATGCATACACTTATATTTCCTTTCATGTGCAACTACTGTTTGCAAATATCCAGCTTGTGGAGTAAGATCCCATGGGAACCCTAGCTTCGGTGGTGAGAGATCCATCCCTAGCTAGTAGGGCACTCTTTGGTGGTGAAAGATCCACCCTAGTTTGTCATTTTTGGAGCTAAAATCAGGGTTGTTCTTTAGAGTTATTTTTAGAGGGTTTTAGTGAAGGGTTTTGGAGGAATTTGGGCATTTTTGGAGGAGAGATTTCAGGGTTTTCAGGGCAGATCTACGGCAACCTCTTTGGCAAGGTCTAGCATTAGTTTGAAGGCATTTGAAAGGGTTTCTGGCCATCTTCTAGGTGGGGTGACTTGTTTTGGAAATTACATACCTATTTTGGAGGGTTTCCACTTCCTCAAATTATGATTTGAAGGTTGGGATATCATCTCCTATATTTATAGATAATATTTCCAATGTTTCATAATTTTTGCATCTATATTACGGAAGATATTAATTTTAGAATTTTTCAGCTGTTTAGGGCACGTTGTAATTTTTTGGCAGCATTCTGTTATTCAAAAAATTCCAAAAATGGTTCTATAGTATTTTTTTATTGTATTAGCAAGCTCCATTTAAAATTTCAAGAGATTTGAGCAAGTATTTTTGCAGTTATCCATTATTTTCTATTCGGTTCCCTAGATTTAATTTTCTGCAAAAAATAGATTTCTGTTTGGCTGTAATTTGTTTGTATTTTGCATATTTTTAAGTGATATACTACAAGGGATATTTCACTCAGATCATTGATGATTCCAATAGTTGTCACTTATGTCCCATCTAATTGTATTACCCCTCTAGAGATGACTTCATATTGGAGACCCAGTTGATTAGCTATTTTCTTGGGAATTACAGAACTACTTGACTCAGAATTAATCATACAAATGTGCACCAATTTGTCCCCAATAATCAATGAAACATAGAATGGAGGAGGTCTCATGTTCTTACCTTGTTGTTCTCCATGGTTCCTCCCAAGTTGAGTTACATTTGGAAGCACTCCCTCTTACTAGTTAGGGGGTTGATTTGAGTTTGACCAATTTTGTATGGCAGTCTGCAATAGATCCCTCTACCCTGGAATGGCCAGTGACTCCCATAGTGAAATATTCACACTTTTCCTCTTCATTTGCTAAATGATATTGAATGAGTTATCCTTTTGTTGCCCCTTCCCTAGCAAATTTTTTTCTTGTACATGGGTTGTTATAACTGGTGCTTGAGTGGATTTGGAAGGTGGCTTGGATTGGCTCTGCATGTTGGGAGTTACATTTGGAGCACCAAAACCTTATGGAGTGATGGAAGGTTGAGGGTTACCTGAGTTTAGTGGTTGACCTTCTCTAATATTTCTCTTTTTGGATCGTGTATTGGCAGCTACACTTTGAGAAGGGAATTGATTCATTCCATAGAAGTCCTCAGCTTTCCAATTGATAAGCATAGTTTCACTTGGAGGTCCCTCTTGCTGAGCTCCTTTCTATTGATTTTCTTCTTGGCTAGGTTCTTATAACACCATACTGGTTTGCACCATCAAGGCCTGGGTTATTGCACCATTAAAGCACATTGATTGGTTATGTGGTTGATTGCATGGGAAACACCAATCATATTCTTGTGCCATGTTGTTCTGTGCTGGAACAATGCCCTTGATGTTGAAGTTGTACTTGGATCATATGACCTGAAAGGTCTAGCAACTTGAGGATGTCCTTGGCTTTGACTCTGGTTTATAGTCTGAGATGGTGGTCTATTTTGCTGATACTAGGGTCTAGTTTGATACAAATCCTAAGGCTGATATGGCCTAGAACTCTGAGCTTGCTACCTTTTTATGGTTACTAACTCATTTCCTAGATTCTGAAGCTATTTCATGACTTCCTGAAGCTCTTTTGAGGTGTTAGTTGATGAGGTGGAGGCTTCAGCTGAGCTTTGACTCTTGGGAGTAGGTGTAGAAGATATTGTGGGTGTTTGGATGGTACTTAGGTTCCCTAATTCAGAGTTTAGAGGCATGGATGGCCTGGGAGAAAATTTTCCAAACTGGATTAAACAATTTTCAGCTCCTTATGGATAGGTTATAGGTTGCAGGTAAGGTTATGCCCCCCATTGACTGAATCATTAAATTAATATCGGAATTTAAAGCTCTAAGAAAGTATAATAAGGCACCTTCATTAGTGAGCTTTACTGTTGTTGGAATCCTATCCCAAGTTATTTGAAACCTGAGGTTGAAAGCTATCAATTGCTCATTAGGAGCTCTTTTGATTGTTGTCAGCTGTTCTAACAAGGACAGGTTATCTTCCTTCTCTCCAAACTGGTTATGAAGAGATGTGCATAGATGGTCCCAATATCAAATAAAGCCTACTTCTAGGCTCTTGAACCATTGTGAAGCTTTACCCTTGAGTGAAGAGGCTAGAAACTTGACCAAAATATCCATTTCAGTGATCTCATGGATTGTACAGACATTTGTAATGTCTTGAACATGGTCACCAAGAGAAGTCTAGTTTTCTCTAGTGACATATGGGATGCTCTTTAATGCTGTCACTAAAACTGGATTTTGTGCATTAAGAGCAAGTGGGCTGCTACCAGTGAAATCAACATAAGGATTTGGCTGGGCCATCCTGATTGGTTTGAGCACTCTTCTTGATTGAAAGAACAAACTACAAGGAGGAAGTGATGATAAGGCTCTGCTTGGTAGAGATAGAGACCTCTGGAATATTCTTCCTCTTCCTCTTCTGTCTTGAGACAAGTGTGTGTGTAAAAATTGTCCCTCCTCTTTGGTTCTAGACCTTGTTCATATTCTTCTCATAAACTTATTTGGACTACTGAAACTAGTGGGTTTGTTTCTTTGGGAGTTGCCAGATGCACAATTTTAAAACTTCTTAAAAGTTAGAATAAAAGTAAGTGCACATCAATCCTACTGTAATAAGATGGAGACTTCTTTGTCCCACTGGGCGTGCCAAAAATGTTAGTGCAGAATCACAACACCCCCAAATGAGTAGTCAGGTCTGCTTTTCTAGGGCAAAGTCATTTGGTGTGATTGCACAACATTGAGTTTTCCCCAAAGTGTGAGACTTAGAAAATGGGAAAAATCTCCAGATTAAAGGTTGGTTCCTATTCCTCTGTTTATGTGCATATGTGGAAGTTTACAAAAGATCTAGTCCTAAATCTAATCTAAACTTTACCAAGGAGAGAGGGATATAAGGAAATAAAAAAAACTAAGCTACGAGGTGATGCACCAAAGGAATGCTAAACATTTGTTTTGCTGATAGACATAAACCAAATAAAATGCATACAATAATCAAGCACAGATAACCGGATTTGTAATGAAAGACCAGATGAGAGAAAAGAAGACAAGAAAGGATCTAGAATCGATCAAAAAATGTGTTTTATTGCTCTGTAGATTGATACAATACATTAAAAATGGCCAGGAGGTGAGAAGCATATTACATTTTTGATGGAATGTCTAAACTCCATGAGTTCCTTGTAAGAAGGAAAGGAGGCCTAAAAAAAGAAGGTCCAACCCTTTACAACGAGTCCCAAGCCTGTATTTATAGATCCGATACAGACGGGAGAAAGAGAGAAAAGCAAGAAAAACAACTCCAAGCTCAACCACCACTATTTAATGTCTACCATAAAATTTGTCCCAAATTTGTCTTGACTGCATCAAATCCTTATTTAGCGCCTTGAGGGAGGAGGAAACAATGGAGCATATTGAATCTAATCTGGTTGTTGAGGTAAGAAGATCTTGCATTAAAGGCCCAAAGATGTTTCTCCATTTTTTAACTACCAATGCCTGTAAAAATTATTTTTTATCTTTCCATGGCATAGAGGACGTCAAGGTGCTTTTAATGGTGTAATATTTGTAATATTTCAAGCCCTGAATTGAAAGATATGCTCCTTTGAAATTTATATCAGGTCCGTACAAGGGAGCGAGAAAACTAGTTTCAAGAACGGGTCCCTCTCTTTAATATGGGACACGTGGCAGCCAGATTAGGGCCGAATCGGGTTTATGGCTCCATGATTTATCTTTTTACCCCTTTTCCATAAAATGCAAAAATGAGAAAACTCCCATGGCCCCAACGCTCTTCTTGGACATGTGGCACCCTTTGGTTGGCTGGGGAGGCACGCTTCAAGTTTTATCTGTGTGCCTTTTGAAAAAAGGAAAATTTTCACCTTTCCCTTTGACTCCCCGCATTGACCTTGATTCGGGCTCAAACATTGAATTTTTCCTTTGGGTAAAGTTACAACCCATTTTACGACTTTTACACCTTTGGAATAACAAGGGGCCAAAAACCAACTTTCCCCTCGATGGCCCGCTTAAGCACTGCTAGTTTAGGCTTGCCACGTGGCATTTGCTCCACTGCCTACCAAATTCCTATATTTTTTGGCTAAGTCTTTTGCTTGGCAGGGTCATATCTCTTGACCTGGGACATGCAACAACCTGGTGCTCATTTTAGAACCCTCTCTCTATTTAATCCTTGAATTAGCACCATTTAGACACTTGGCAGCCTCCGTAGGTCTATGGAATTTTCAACGGTCCCTCTTATCCTTTTGGAATTTGGGCTACGTGGCAAGCTTGCACTCATTTGGGTCTCTACCTTTGGAATAACTCTTAGAGATGCGCCAAGCTGACACTTCGTGACCTCTGCTTGCACTTTATACATAGCCAATATTTTTAGACCCACCTTGTCTGCCTTTTGACTTTGTTGACCATTTGACCCTGCCTTTGTTTTGGCTTGGGACACGTGGAGATGCGGTGCTTGTTTGAGCCTTCTTTATGGACTCATCTTTGGAGAAGTGTCGTTAGGACACGTGGCTCTCTCCACTAGATCTTCCATACTTAGTTGATTTTGGACTCTTCCTTGAACTATTTTGAGCCCAAAAATCTTCAAATCTTCACCATTTTCCCCCTTCTTGTTCCTGGTTCCTATGCGGCACTGCCTCTTCTTTTCTGACCCTGCAATTCCATTGTTGAGTCTACCTATAACTTGAAAAATGGATTTAAGACATGAAAATGGCTCAACAGAGTCGTTTCTTCTTACATAGGGTCATTTAATCTTTCTCATCCCCCACCACTCCATTGTTGAGTCCTTCTAAAACCTATTTACAAGATCTAAATGAGTTTTCTCAAGTTCTTTCTATGTGAGGTCATGGCTGATCCAATATTTTACACGGGGGGTCAAATATAGATAATAGGAACCACATTAGATTTGGTCGATTTACGAGATAAAGTAGATGAAGGTTGCATAGAATCCTCATTAGATTGGGTAGGAGATGGGGTGGGGAGAGGATTAGGATTGGATTTTTTTAGGCTTAGGATTTGGTGACTTAGGAGTCATGTTAGATGTTTTAGAATTGGGGGATGGTGGATTTGAAATAGGATTAGAGGATAAGATAGTGTTAGGTTTAGGTGGTGAATGGGGTAAGATAGGATTAGGTGTGGATGAAGAGGATAAGGGTGGCATAGGAGCCACATTATATGGTTTAGGATTGGGGGTAGAAGGGGATGAGGGTCACTTAGGAGTCATGGTGGATAAAATAGTTTCGAGAGGATTGGGCATAGGTGATAGAGAGGATGAAATAGGCTTATAGGATGAATTTTATGGCGGATCAGGGGATGAGGGATTATCTAAGAGGAATTCCATAGCATAGGATTGGGATGATGAAGATGAAAAGGATGGAGGACTAGGATGAGATGTGGAGGATTTGGGTTAAGTTTTTGGGATTGTTGTGGATATGTGAATGGGACTCGATTATAGGTTTTACGATGATTGAATTTTGGAGTTTAAATTTTGTATGGTGGTGGATTATCTGCATGATGTTTGATGAGAGGAAGGTTTAGGTAATAATGATTTATAGGGGATTCAGATATTGGAATTTAGGATGGTTGTGTGGGATTTGGATTGGTGAATAGATTAGTAAGGACATAAAGGAGATCCTCTTGGTCTAGGTAAAAGTTAGCGAGGTTTTCAAATTTGATGTAATTAGCTTGTGGGGATAGTGGTTTATGTTGATTAGGTCGGGGTGTGGATGGGGTGAGGGGTAGGGATCTAAGGAAGGGGAAATTATGCATGGGGTTGGTTGGGAAATGATGATTTAGGAGGCGATTGGTTGATACATGATTTAAGATCAGATATTTGTTGATTGAGTTGTTAGATGGTTTTTAGGATGTTAGGATCAACATTTGGTGGTTTATTTGTATGGCGTGGAGGGGATTGGTTGAGATAGGATGTGAGATTTGAGATTTATTTATTAAGGTGTTAGATAGTGTGTGGGATTTCATGATCAAAGTGAGATGGTTAAATTTTATGGGTGGGGGATGATAGGATAACTTATTTAATGGATTTAGAAAAGAGGTAAGAGTTTGGATAAAATGGGGATTGAGGATCAAAGGCCATGGTTTGATAGGATGTGCGGGTGATTAGATTTAGATTAGGCTGGTTGATTAAGGATAGTGATGGGATTTGGATTGGGATTGTTTGATTAAGGATGGTTGATTGATTAAAAATTTAAGGTGACATGATGGTTAAGGGTGTTCATAAGAAAGAAAGAAACATACAACACACACCCTGACTAGTCAAGTGGGATTGCAATCAAACTATAGCCCAATTTCAATACCACATACCGATGATGGTGCTACAAGATGGATCTCCACCTATGTGTCAATATGGGGTCAAATAGCGAGTGATATTGGGGAGGGAAACCTCGTTGCACTATAGTTTGATATGCGGCCAAATTTTTTCCTAGTCTAGGATTCATGTTGAGAAGATGAAGTATGACACTAAGGAGAAGGCACACAAAGATTCTTGCATGATAACAAGGTAGATTTGAAGGCGTGGAAGGATAGGGAAGGAAACATGCGTGAAAGACAAGGAATGATCAGGGACTTAGCCATTTTCATGGTTACGAGCTATTTTTGGAAATAGCATGTGGGGCACAGAACCAGATGGAAAATTGCATGGCACGCAAATTCTATTTTTGTAAGAGCATATACTAAGTGCTTTACATGAGTTTAAGTTAATAATATAATTACCACTGCTAGTTAACTAGAAAAGATCTATTATTAGTGCACTTGCATGTGTGTCTATTATTGTAAAGGCACATGGCTATTTTCAACATGTGATCTATTTTGGGAATTATGTAAGCGGTGAAGGGAAAGTACCCACCCCTCTAAATATATAGTAAGTTGTGTAGTTTAGGAGTAGTGAGCTAATATGGAGTTATGCTTCCAAAATTGATGTGCGCATGAGCTATGCTACTAATTATTGTAAGAAGCTTGTGTTTATTTATTGTATTTAACATAATGGAGCATATTGGATGAATAATGGTGTCAAATATGACTGTAACTAGTTATTACATGGATAATTTCATTATGTATATTGTTTGATTCATGATTCTTTAAGATATAGATCTAGAATATGCTATGTGGAAAATTTATACTGTTTATGGATTTGAATGCATTAACTTTTCATCATGTTCACATCTTACACAAGCAACTCTAAGGAGGGGCTTGATACCTTTGTGTGCTTTGGGTGAGCACTCAGTTTAGGATGAATAATGTGCAAGTGCACTTGGGTTATTCTTGGTAAATTCTAGGCTACATTATTGGTTTTGTTGTCGGGACCTCTTTTTCAGTTGTTTTCAGGATGGTTCACAATAAAGACATAGTAGTTGACCCTAGAAAGTGCTGAGGAATGGATAAAAGATCTCGAAGAAGAGTACACACGGAGGTTCAACACTGGATCTGAGTTTGACACACACGCATGGGCGGAAAAGAACCTATATGAGACTTTCTTTTATATTTTCCTGGTAGAACTATACAAGTGGCTGGTTGCTTATGTGTATAAGTGAAATTGGAGCTATCACACACTTGTTTGGACACAAGGAGATTTTAGGCCTTATATGACACTAATCTGATTTTGACACACGCCGTGGATACTTGGTTCTATTGTGTTTTGAACAACTATATCTTGAAATACTCAATTTCCACTTATTCTTGCCTAGAGGTAGCCGAGTTCCAATTTTTACAGTATCCCATAGAACTTACTTGTAAGGCATTCTAGTGGTGATTAATATATTGATGGTAACCCTGAAATCAGAGGAAAAGTAGATGGTCAGTTGAACCCCACCACGCGTGGGGGAAGGAGCAGGTTTTTGTGAAATGTGGCGGACTTAGTGGTAGAGAGAAGAAATGCATCTTAAGTACAATGAGGCATGCGAGAGGGAGATAGAGAAGTAACGTGACATTACAGAGTGGATGGCATTGAGGAGAGAGATGGATCGTGAAGGATTTGTAGCTCATGTAGAAGGCGTGGAGCCAGAGCATCAAGAAATCCCCCATTTGGGCAAGCATGAAAGGGAACCCTCTTCGGCCTCACACAGGAGCATGCCAGCAAAGACGACCTGGGCTGTAAGTGCGCATCTGAATATACCTGACAACCTAGCCCTTGTGCTTGGTTTTCTAGTACTTAGTGCATCCAATAGTCAGCAAGCTAATTTGGGTAGAAGGGAAGCAAGAGTAAGTCAAATAACAAGTACATCGATGGTAAGGAAAATGTCTTCATTGTTGTTTAGAGGTACCTTTTCAAGTGCACTATCTACATAGAATTCAAGTGCGCAGAATTTGGGGCTCACTTCTAGGAGTAGTACCACCATGAAAAATGTAGGATTTCATTATAGTACTACTGTTGGGACATAGGGAAGTATATCTTCCGGTCCACTTCTGGCTATGGGTGGAGGATCAGGGGGTGTAGGTGGCTCTAGTTTTGGTGGATCTGGTGGTTTTGGAGGTAGAGGAAACACAAGGGGTTCTAGATCATGTGGGAAGGGTCTGCACTAACCCCAAAATATTGACATGGAGATGTCTCTTCATCTTCTAGAGTATAGGGTCATAGAAGATGTTGTTGAACACATGCACACGTGTGGGATACTGTGGTGTGCAAAAGAGATCACAACTTCTGAGCACAAGGCAAGTCAATTTGTAACTACATTGCAGGGGCACACACATAGTTGGTACAGGAAGTTTGACCCTAATCAAACCTACATAGATTATGTGGCGTTTAAAGATGAATTCCTTAAAGAGTTCTATATCCATAAATTTGAGAAAAAGAGTATAAGCACACTCAAGGATATTAAACAAGGTACTACTGAAAGTGTCCGAGAGTATGATGCCTATTTTAAATTTTTTTTTCTAAGCTTTCTTATGATATTCACGCAAGACAACATGCGTAATGGTTTGTTGGAGGTCTAATCACACCTTTTAGAAGGGATATTTCACATAAGACATACACTGATCCATGTGAATCCCTTGAAGTAGCTTTGTGCGCTGAGGTGGTTGGGAGTATAGACACTAGAGTCAGCCTATTCTTAGAAGCATAGATTGCGGTCATGGAATTTTTTTTGGAGAAACTATTGGCAAATTTGACACATGAGACATGCACTGGGATTTGGTGTATAGAATATGAAGTGGAGGGGAACACCAAAGATAGTTTTCCCCGTAGAACAATATGTTAATTATTGCTAGACTGTGAGATATGTCACCTAAACCATGACGCTAGTTATTGCCCATTATTATAACACGTGACAAGGAAGAATGTATCCTGTTATTGTAATATTTTCCAGTCCATGAATCACGATACATAGGATTGCAGGTTGATTGGTCAGATCCATGATACAATATATATTGGTGTGCGACAGACATGAGTATTTGATAATTCCAAGGGTAAAGGTGATCACTAGGATTAGAATCAAAATCAAGCACATTATGATCAGAATGAGGGGCACTATGATGGAGGACGTGGTAGAGGTCAAGGATACCGTGGCAGATTCAGAGGTCGAGGTCATGATGGTGGAGGAGGTGAGTTTCCTCGCGGGACGTGCTTTACATGTGGATCTCCTGACCACTATAGGTGTGAATGTCCCTAAAATATTACATGTTATTTATGTGGAAATAATCATAGTTAAGAGGAATGCCCTGAATTATATGAGCATCTTAGTAAGCATCATAAACAAGAAAACAAAGGTGTAGAGATGGTTAGGATACAACGTGCTGTAAATCAGTGGATGCCCAAGTTGACACCTAAAGCGGCATGTGCCAAATAAGCATTACAACATACATCTTCCATCAATAAAGAGGATTTTTTACATGCCTGGTACTTAAATCCTACCCATAAGAAGGAGGTCCTTAGAAATATTCAGGGTGAAATACAATGTTTAAAAGAGAAATCATGGAAGATGGAACATAAGAAGGTAGTAGAGAATGTCCCATCTGATATTGATGACTTAAGGGAAGTGTGCAAAATGTTTCACCAAGAGAATATCATTCCATTGTTAGGGAATTGGCTGAACAGAAACACTCCATGTGTAGGTCCTGAGAGTGGACAACAGATCCTACATGAAAATATTCCCCCTAATAGCATAGACTATGACAATGTGATCATTCTAAATGCTATTGTGGATGGATGGCTCTTGAGTAATATATTGATTTACATAGGCGTGGAAGTAAATGTGCTTACTTTAGATGCATGGGTATAGATGGGGAGACCTACATTGCAGCCATCTTCTAATGTATTATGTATGGCTAACTGAACTAAGGCCACTCCTATCAGAGTTTTAAAAGATGCATCCATAACTGTACAAGGGGCCAAGTTCACTAGGGACTTTGAAGTTTTAGCACTTGCACAAGTAGACCGTTTCCCAGATCTACTTGGACAACCTTAGTGTTACGCAAATAATGTTGATCTTTAGTTCAACAAGGGATATATCACTTTTGAGAACAATGAGGGAAGATTTATTATCCCTTTAATAGATAGAAAATATGCACCCTATGTTGAGCCTTTGAGTGAGGAATATTTGAATAAGATTTATGTACATGCCTTTCGAGACCCAAAGGTCCTTGAGCCATTTAAGAAAGGAATCCTTTAGTGGGAAGGTGCATAATCTATTAGTGACACTATGAGTATTGCTTGTGATAATTTGGCTCATGGTACTTATGAGTTGGTAGGGCACAAAGTAAGGAGAACAATTGCATAGAAAAACAAACCCCATTACGTTATGAGAATATGTAATAACTCTATACCTTGATACACTAGAGAAGATGACCCTACAGTATTCCTGCGCAC
This sequence comes from Taxus chinensis, assembly GCA_019776745.2. NCBI lineage: Eukaryota > Viridiplantae > Streptophyta > Pinopsida > Cupressales > Taxaceae > Taxus > Taxus chinensis. The sequence continues at coordinate 220,665,479 of CM034148.1, forward strand.
CATGGAGGAGCAGTGGACATACCAAGTTGAGAGAAGAAATATGTTAGGATATACCCTGTGTGGGACAATAGTGCACTGGTGGGTGGTTGACAGAGATAATCTTATAGAATGGAATGAGGTTAGGATCACTCTAAAAACTCGGTTTTGCAGAAGCAACAAACCTACTCAAATATGCACTTATCATGGTAATCAACGTATTCATCACCACATTCAGCAATGTAAGAGACTCTGGATAGAGGGGAAAGAAGCTTTACCACCTTTACTCTTGGTGCACAAATTTTATTCCACCTTACAAGGCTGCACACGTGCTTGGTATGTATATGCATAGCTACATAGAGAGACTGGAAATTGGCAGGATTTGATTATAGGAATGATCTAGACTTTTGACTACTTCTCTACTAAACCCCCAGTAGAAGAGGCATTAAGGGTTATAAAGTGCTTAAATATGGGAGATAGTGCCAAGGTGGAAGAACTCATTCAGGAGTTATTTGGTGAGATAGAATTAGGAGTACGTTTTGATGAAGAAGAAGAGACAAACTCCATGTTACTTCAGCATGCTTACTTTGAGAAAGAAAAAGGGAAGATGGTCTACATAGTGGATGATGCAGAAGTAGAAAATATGGATGTCGATCATTCTAATGAGATGCCTGAATTTTTGGATATTGTTGATAAGAACAAGTGCACATATCATAAACCTATGAAGACAAAGAAAGTGATTATTGGCATGAATATTAAACCTAAGGAGGCCATAATTGGGGATTATTGGTTTGACTATGAAGTGGCAAAAATCATAGAGTTACTATGATACTTTCATGACTTATTTCCTATGGGATACCATGAATTAAAAGACATGCATGAATCATTAGGAGAGATGCATATCAAGCTTAAAGAAGGTACACGACCAGTCAGGAAGAGACCCTACAAGATGAACCCTAACTTGCTAGTCAAAGTTAAGGAAGAAATTAACAAAATGTTGAAATTTGGTATCATCAAGCCCCTAGAAGAGTCTGAGTGGGTTAGCCCCATAGTTATCAATATAAAGAAATATGGTCGGATTTGGATTTGTGTTGATTACAGAGAATTGAATGTTGCATGTATAATTGATCCTTTTCCTACTCCTTTCACAGAGGAGATATTAGAAGGTGTTACAGGGTGTGAAATCTATTTATTTATGGATGGATTCTTTGGGTATCATAAGGTTAGTATTGCACAGGAGGATTGAGAGAAAACAACCTTCACCACTGAGTGGGGAACTTTTTCATATACTGTGATGCCATTTGGTTTGAGAAACGCACATGCTATATTTTCTTACATAGTTGTTCAAGCATTCTATGATTTCATCCACAAATTTTTATAGGTTTACTTGGATGATTGGATGATGTATGGACTTGTTAAAGATCATTATGAAAATTTGTTCTTAGAGTTTGAAATATGTAGATAGTTAAGAATTTCTTTGAACTTCAAGAAGTGTGTATTTGCTACACCATTTGGCACTTTTTTATGGTACAACATCTGCCATGAAGGTTTTTTGGTTGATCCAACTAAGGTTGTAGTTGTTATAGGCCTGGAAGAGCCTACTAGTCATAGTGAGGTGCGCGGATTTTTATGCCACACTGGGTATTATAGAAAATTTATCAAAGGGTATGCTAAGGTTAGGAAATTTTATTGGGGGGAACCGCAACAATGCAAATTCGAGACATTGAAGGAGAGACTTACTACAACACCTATTCTACACTTTCCCTTCTGGGAACAACCATTTCATGTACATGTGGACACTTCTAGCATGACCATTGGTGTGGTGTTGGCTCATCCAAGAGAAGGTATTATAGATCATCCTATATGTTTTTATAGTAGAAAGTTGACCCCTGTAGAGTACAATTATAAAAATACTGAGCGCAAAGCCTTATCCATGATTTATGCACTACATAAATTTAGAAAATACCTTTTGGCAACAACCTTCATATTTAAAAGGACATGGCAAATTTCTTGGTAAACAATCCCATTTTACAGGGACACATATGTCGATGGGTGCTTTAATTATAAGAATTTGATTTTATAGTTGTGGTAAAACAAAGGAAAAGTAATTATGGCCCAAACCATTTATCAAGGAACAATCAGGGGAAGATGCAAAAATAATTGAATTACAACAAATGCACATTTATACACGTTGTTTGCATTCAAACTTATGTTGTTTTTTTTCTACGCATAGGTGTGGCGCTAAAAGGACAAAAATCCTTAGAGAAGAAACAACTTGTAATTCACGCAACACCTTTTATGTTGATTAATGGTGACCTATACAATTTAAGCCGAGATGAAGTATTGTACTGATGTGTATTAGAGCATGAGTGCACAAATATCATAAAAGAGGCTCATGGTGGTATTGCATGTGGGCACTATGCAGGTGACGCCATTGCACGTAAAATTATACTTGTTGGATTGTGGTGGGAGACCCTGTATAAGGATTGCCAAGAATATTGCAAAGCATGTGATCACTGTCAGCACCTTGGAAAACCAGGGAAAATAGATGAAATGCCTTTACGACCTATTTCTAGTACATAACCATTTGAAAAATGGGCTATAGACTTTGTAGGTCTTATTTTGTCAGTTGTGCGTAGGACTAGATCACGCTACATCATCACTTACACAGATTATCTCACAAGGTGGGTAGAAGCAACACCTAAAAAGGATTGTACAATAGCTACATCATCCATGTTTTAATGGGAAAATATTCTTACAAGGTATAGATTCCCACTAAGTTTGAGAAGTGATAGGGGAACACATTTTTTGAATGAGACAATGAGGATATTATTGGATGAATTTATGATTGTGCACCATAAGACTACACCCTATCATCCTCAGGAAAATGGGACTACCGAGGCCTTTAACAAAATTTTGAGCCAAAAATTTACAAAAAAATTGTTATTTTGGAAGGAAAGATTGGGATGATAAAGTATATATCGTACTTTGGGCATATCGAACAATATACAAAATATTGAACAAAGCCACATTGTTTCAATTAGTGTTTGGTGTGGAAGCAAGTCTTCCTATGGAATTCACGTTACCTTATTTACATATTACATGCACTGGAGGTCTAGATGATGAGTAAAAATTAGAAGAATGAATTGAAATGTTGATGAAGTTGGATGAACAATGAGCACTAACATGATGGAATCAGAAGTAAGAAAAGGCCAGGTAGAAAGCATGACATGATAGGAACATCAGGGACAAAAAGTTTGAGATTGGATAGATGGTGCTCCTTTATGGTTATAAGTTTTTGTGCCTTACAAGAAAACTTAAATTACATTGGTTGGGACCCTATGTTATCACTCACATACTTGAAACATGAACTTGCCAATTAGAGGTGCTTGATGGAATACGGTTACCCGGTTACTTCAATGGGAGTAGGCTAAATCCCTACTATAAATAAGTCTTCTTGGTATTTGTAATAAGGTAGCTTTTCCATTTAGATTAGGTTTCCATTTATGTATTTCTTTAATGTATTTACTTCTTCATCGCTATGCTTTGTCATTTTAGTTGGTGTTTTGTGTAATAAGTGTGTTTTCATGCTGGAAGCTAAATACCATTTGAGGAATTTTTATGTGTAGAGGACTGTACATACCATTTGTGTGGGGTGGCTATTGATAAATGGGTAAACATAAAGGAACAAACTACTACACATGCTATTCAAGTTTGGAGAGTTGTTAGAAAGGAGATTGCTTCCAAACAAGGACCATAGATGGAAATAAATGAAGGAACAAGTATAATGAGAGGTAAGTAGAGGCCATGAAGACTACCAAGGGAAGGTGCAGTGGCAAGGTACTTGGGTTCATGAACGTGCATTGAAGAGAAGTCCGTGACTAGAAGGAAGGAAGGAATGCTAGAAGGTTATAGCTTTGGTGTGAATATGTACCATGTGAAAAGTGTGAAAATGGTCAATTAGTGAGAGGATTGTTGGTAGGTGAAGGAGTAATAAATGCACTAATTTTTTGAAAATATATATAAGGACGTGATGCGAGTTCATTTTTATCATTGTGATTGCAAGAATTTGAATGAGCTAAGTGTGAATGAGCCGAGCGAAGACTATGAAACTAGACATGGAGAGTGGATTTGTGTGCAAAAGAAGCTTGCATCCCCATTAGTGAAGGGTTTGAGTGAAGCAGACACATGAGAAAAAGCTAGGGCATGTGGTTTTAAAATAGGGAACGTAGATTCAAGCTAGGGTTTTGACTTGCTTACTATAGAGGATAAAAAGTTGAGATTTTTAGATGGCACCAAAGAAAGCACCTACCGCAGGAGCCAAAGGAAAGAAGAAAGTAAAAAAAGAAGTTGAAATTTCTCCTGAGAGTCATTTCTTAGAGATGTAGTATCCGGAGGGTGTGATAATTGGGAAAGAGTGGGATTCCCACATCCGTAGTTACAAGGTGAGTTATTAGAACCACCGCACTTCTGATAACAAGAAATAATTGGACGCGTTATTGAGTACAAAGACCAACAAGTGCACGACTAAAGATATGATAGTATATGATGATGCTAGGGAGAAACTATTAAAACAAGTGGGAGTCTATCAGTCGTATGAGCTCCTGTATTTTGGCAAATATGAACCTCTATACTAGTGGTTTATGAGAAGAGTCCATGAGGACTTATTCTATTTTTTTAGACGAAGGGTAAGGATTACAACAACCCTAATTTCACCTCTAACATGATTAAAGGGCACAGGGGTAGACATAGCTAGTGACTTGACTCATAAAGTAGCAATCATGGAGACAAAAAAATAATTTTGGTATATAAAGGGTCTGTATGGAATGGATATTGATAAATTGAAGAAGTACCCAGTGGTATAAGCAGCTGCACATCTAGTGACCAAGTTGAATTATTAGGAGAGATGGTCACAGGTGAATACAATGTGGCTCCATGTCGTGAGGAAGATGTCTCAGGGAGTAGTCTATAACATAACAGGCTACATTGGAGAAACCATCATCGAAGAAGCAGGAAAATATGATAAAATAATTTTTGGCGCTATCTTATTGTCTCTTGTATTTGTGGAAAGTGGAGTGCCTGACGGGATGAAGAACAATATTTGGGAGTACCCCTTGGAGAAGAAGTCCCTCGCGAAGAGGTTTGAGAATTATTTATGTGAAGGGTCAATGGGTGGACTATTTAAACAGAGGGTAGAGATTTGGTATGACCAGTTCCATGTAGAATTTGAAGAGGAGTGGCACATCCCTAAGGAGTTACCATCGGTGGTGGGTAAGGTAGTATAGTTCGCGGTGTACCAACATTTCTGGATTACATGATTTTCTATGAGGGATGGGACTTGGAGCCCATGGTGAAAACCACCATATGCCTTCACAACGTGATACTTCTATCCATCAGTCTACTGGTTCACCGATGCACATCACCTAATTTTTAATGCATATAAGGTAGACTGTACTTTAAGGAAAACATATGTGCATCTATGATGTACCGCATATATTGAAAAGCTCATCTCAGGCATTATAAGCATGAATCCTATAAGCTTGGCTATTGGGGACAGTGGAACCGTGTTTGTATACCTTCATCTTAAGCCTAAGTTGGAGAATAAAAAGTACATAGAAAATGATTTCTCACTCCCAGGGTCGCCTAAAGGTAAGCACATGGTAGAGAGTGTGTCAGCCCCATAGCCTGCAGAAACTATAGTGGTGGATGATGAGGAAGAAGAGTGGGAAGATAGTGGTGGCTTAGAACATAGAGGCCAGAGGAAGCCCATAGATAGAATGGAGACTGAATGCGTAGGTACCCCACCTCAGGTACAAGAAGAAGAAGAAAAGGATTGGGAAGCAGTTCAAGGAGAGTGTCATTTCAGGAGGGTGTTCAAAAGAACAAGGGAACAAGGCATGGGGACTCCTCAGTTTGTTAGGAGGTCACCGCAACTATATCCTCAAAAAGAGACAATTGAGAGGAAAAGGAGGAAGATGAAGTTGAATGAGGAGGTAGAGGAGTCTGTAGAGAGTGCACTCGGATCCCCTATATAACCAGAATAATTGGAAGAACAGTGGGATGAATATATAAAGGATAAAGAGGAAGGAGGGAAAAAGACAGGAGAGCCAGAACATGATACCAATCATAACATCAAAGATCCAACTCCAAATCTTGGCACTCAGGTACCTAAGGGGCCAAGAATGAAGTGAACAAGTGGAGAATACAATGTTCCACATATGGGTTATGACGAGGACACAGGTAAAATTGTCCGTGCCTGATTCCAGAATATAGTGGGCCTCAAGGAGTTGTATGGATGGGAGTTGATGGACCTAGACATGGCAACCACTCACATAAGGAAACAATTGTCCTGGTCCATGCAAAATCACATGGAAAAGCCCAATTTTGATGTATGCGAAGAGTCCTGTGTGTCAAGAAGAATGAAAAAGACACCACAGAACATTCACATAACTATCAAACCCACTTTTATGTTTGATGAGCAGGTGAGTAATGCCTTGGTGAAAGTATCTACAGAGGTGGCACGTATGACCATAGATAAGGATGATACTATTAGAGTGCTATGAGAAGAAAACATGGCCAAAGATGACAAAATAACACGTTTAAAAGAAGAGAAGGAGCTAGAGCAGAACAAGAATGAGGCCTTCATCAGCATGGCAAAGGATATCGGCAATCATGTCTTGAAAGTAAGACTGCACTAAGAGTCCAAGGTACCTAAAAGGTTCCCTTCGGCTATGCATTATGTATGTACATTAGTTGATTTGGTGCTTGAGGATGGAACCATTCACATGCCAGTGCTAAAGGACCTTGAGAAGGAAGCTGAGAGAGAAGGGATTCAGTGGTTAGAAAAAATTCATCATACGGGGAATTTCTCTAAACCTTACAGGAAGAGCTGAAGAAAGTAGACCAGGATTTGAATATTTGTGCAAATCTAGAAGTAGTAATCAAAATCAAGACAATGGTAGAAGAAAATGAAGTCCTAAAGGTGATGAAGGAAGATACTTTGGGGCACACAGAGAGATTATCACTAGTCAAGAAAAAGTGTGAGGCCCTCACAGTAACCCAAGACCCCATAAGGAAAGGCTGAATGAGCTTGGAAATCTTGTAGCTAAAAAGATGGATCTTATCGAGGGAAAAATGTCTGTTATGGATAACATTGTCATATTATTACTGAATGAGAAGGGAGAGATGACCCAGGATGAGTTGGTGGGCATTACTGTAGATGTCTCAGAGAAGACAAGGAATGCACTGAATGATTGACAATCTTTAGAAGCTAAAATTAAGGCAGAATATCCAGAGTTGATTCTCCTAGTGGAAGAGGAGGGTACTAGAGAGTAAAATCTATTCTTTATACAGTAATTCTTTAATTTATTTCCCTTCCCATTATTTATTCTTTAGATATCAAAAGGCAACCATTTTCAGGGTAGAAATGTAGTTTAGTGTGGGGTAATGTTGAGCAGACAAATTATGACACTAAGGAGAAGGCGCACAGAAGATTCACACGTGGTAGCAAGGCAAATTTAAATGCACGGAAGGATAGAGAAGGAAATGTGCACGAAAGACAAGGACTGATCCATGACTTTGCCATTTTCATGGTTATAGGCTAATTTTGGAGATAGCGTGTGGGGCACATAACCAGATGGAAACTTACACGGCACACAAATTCTATTTTTGGAAGAGCGTCTACTAAGCGCTTTATATGAGTTTGAGTTAATAATAGAATTACCACTGTTGGTTAACTAGAAGAGATATACTATTAGCGCACTTGCATATGTGTCTATTATTGTAAAGGTACATGGATATTTTCAGCATGCGACCTATTTTGGGAATTATGTAAGCGGTGAAGAGAAATTCCCCACCCCTATAAATATATAGTAATCTATGTAGTTTAGGAGTAGTGAGCTAATATGGAGTTATGCTTCCAGAACTGATGAACGCATGAGCTATGATACCAATTATTGTAAGAAGCTTCTGTGTATTTATTGTATTTAACATAATGGATCATATTAGATGAATAATGGTGTCAAAAGTGACTGTAACTAGTTATTGCATGGATAATTTCATTATGTTTATCATTTGATTCATGATTCTTTAAGATCTAGATCTAGAATATGCTATGTGGAAAGTTTATATTATTTATGGATCTGAATGCATTAACTCTTCATCATGTTCACATCCTACACAAACAACTCTAAGGAGGGGCCTGGTACCTTTTCATGCTTTGGGTGAGCGCTTAGTCTAGGTTGAGTGATGTGCCAGTGCACCTTGGTTATTCTTGGTAAATTCTAGGCTGCATTAATGTACAAGCTCACTAAGGGAGCCCTCGATATACCTCGTGGTACTGGGGCCAAAGTGCATGTTGCAAGTATGTTATCTAAGGCCTAGGTATTTTGACATCAAAGTCCCTCAATTCATGTTATTCTTAAAACAAGCAAGTTGTTAGATAATAACGAAAACTCTACAAGAATTTATATACCCCACCGAAACATGGGGTGTGTCTATGTGCGTGGAGGTGAATTCCATAGTCATGAGACCAATAGGATAATGGTAAGTGTGTGGATGTCACTTCCATGCCATGTTACTCCTATAAATGAAAAAGGAGGAAGGTTAACCACTTTTGATCCTCAAGACAGTTCCTAGGACGCGAGAGGAGAGCATACATAGTTTAACCTTTAGGATAAACTAGCAATAATGAAAAACACACAAGAGTGATGATAAATGTAAGATAATTAAAAAAATAATGATAAAGATTATGAGATTGGGTCTTCAAGAGGAGGCCCTGCAAAACAAAGATTAGTAATTTGATTATAACCCCAAATGTCTTGGACCAATCATACTACAAAACAAAGGGTAAGTAGTTTGTAACACTATAAATGTCAAAATGGGCAGAGTTTCCTCTTTTTTTTATGCAATAATCCTATGAAAACAAAATTCTAAACATGTAAAAACCCACCAAGAACACTTGGAAATAAAATTATATTGTTATTTGTAAGAAAAAAATTGTGATTCAATAAAGGCATTGATTATCAGGTCATAGGTGCCAAAATAGGGAAAAGGCACCAATATATGGAAAATGTGCCAATTCAGATCAAAGGTTCCAATCTGTGCAACATAGGTTCCAATACATAGGTCATACTCGATGTTTCGTGCTGGGAACGAAATTTGAGCTCAAAAAATCAAAATTTGAAGGTGTAAACAAAAGTGAAAATTCTTGAAACTTTGATAGCTTGTTCTAGGGATAAAATAGAGTTGAAAAAAATAAATAAGTGGAGGGAAATCTCCATGGTTGGTGCTATAAATGTATATTTTAGAAACAATTAGTTTTGGATATTAGAAAACAAAGAAATTGTTCTCCTATGCTAATCCTTCCAACAATACCTCAGATTGAGCAAGAGATAGAAAGGGGGGGAGAGTCAATACCTACACTTACCAAGAAGATGTAATTCTACTCCTTTTCCATGTTGGATTTTCTCATGGATGGTGTTGATTGCTTCATATTTTGTGGAGACACTTGGGAAACACCTCCCCTTGATTTGCTTAAATTGATTGACTAGGATTAATATGTGATAGATTGATGATGGATGAATTGATTGGATGATAGAGTGGACTGATTGAAGATTGGATGACTACATGACATCATCAACCCCATTTGCTTCATATCCTATAGCCAAAAATATGTTCACTAATATGAAACATCAAGGTAAAGGATTAGGCATCCATGAGCAAGGAATTAACAAACTTATCTCCCTTCATCAAAATTCAGGTAGTTTAGGCTTAGGGTATAAACCTAACACTAACAATGTCCCTCCCACTAATACATCACAAGAAATTTCTACCACTCCTCTTGTTGATCCTACCATCCCAAACACTCAACCTAATCACAAATAATTTAATCCCCCTACAAATACCCAACACCTAAAAATATATTGAGAAAAAAATTTGTGCCCTACGGATGGATGTTCTTTCCTTTCCACCCATCCTGATTCCATCCCACATCATAATACCTTTACATCTATTACATTATTATCATCACATCCATTCCTATCCTCTTCTAATCCATTCATTTGAACACATGATCAGATTTATCACACATGTTGTAAGACAATATTACCTACTTCAATCGTGTGACTTTGGTCTATCATTACCTCCAACATTTATGCACAATTGTCCTCCTAGAGATCCACACAGTTTAACACACTTAATCAACTTGTGGTGAAGACCCTTGGGTGTGTATTTTGACACTCTAGCCAATGTCATATCCACACTCATTTCCATCCCCCATCAAGCCACTAGTGATTCTTAACCCCTTGAGAATTATCAAGAGAGTGGAACCTCTTTATGCAAACAAAATCCAAATATCAAAAAGAAAAAAATCATATCAAAATAAAAATATCAAATAAAATTCACCTCAAGACTCTCTCTAGGGATATTTCCAGCATCTCTATTGGGGCTATGGATGCCTAAATGATAGTGGATTAATGTTGTGACAAGAATAAGATGCATCTCCATAGGGGCTATGGAAGCTTGGCTGACGATGGAGCAATGCACAACTTAGCCTTCCGTTCACCATCCATCCACATATTTGACTTAATCACTCCCTATACATTGGCTAGTTTTTCTTCACATACTACCCATCAAGTCTTCACTCCAAGAAATAATTAACCATCACAATCACACACACTTTGATCTCACAAAGACATAGGGCTTGCATGTTTCCAGGTATTTTTTAGACCTTGGTCACACTTTTGTTTTAGTCCAACTATTGCCTTAAAACATGTGCCATTAGGATCATATTTTGTTCATCACTGATGTCATTTTATTTCCATCCATCACATCCACATCATTTTTTCCCTTAGATTGAACATTTGTTGGAAGACGATGCTCCTTTCCTTTTCTTCCAATCCTCCTCATGTCCCTTTCAAACTATCATCATATTGACTGGGGGTAACCTAACATCCATTCTAAATACGCCTCACTTCCCATCCTACCATATACCTAGGGGAAAATCAAATCCATCCATCCACACAGGAAACCCTACTTTACACTTGGGGGCACACCACATTTATCCCTCAATCCATCTACCCTACATATGGGGGCATATCTTATCATCTTCCATATCCCCCACTTTATGATATACCACACCCATCATCCTATCTATCTATCTCCCATCCCACATCCCATATAATCCTAACCCATCAACCAATCCCTATCCTCTACAACCTATCTGATTTCCCTCAATCCTTCCCCTTCATCATACCCAAACACAATTTGGGACATATAGGATAAATTCACATCCACCTCACATCCCTTCCCACCCCACATAAGATATCCCATTATGAATCCTTTCATATTAGCAAATCTCAACCATTCCCCCCATCCCAAATCCAAAATCTATAAATCCAACATCAAATAATCTAAACATCCAACATCCAAAAATTCAAAAAAATCCTTAAAAAATACAAAAATGAAATGTGTGGGTTTGCTTGCTTGTCTGCATTTACATTTTGGTCATGATATGAGGCCCCTTTTGTTTATTTTTCTTTTTACATCAGTCTAATGATATGAGGACCATATTTTTTGTATTAATTTGTCCACTGATATGAGAAAAAAGGCATTTGGTAATTCAATCAGCACAGTCTTTATACCTTGATGCATTTTTCTATGCCACAACCCAATCTATTGCTAATGATGATACCAATGGGTAATTTATGGTATCACACCCCCTTTAATCATCATCTTTTAACCTTATCATCATCCAAACATAATCCTCATCATCATCTAACTAACTATCTAACCTCCTCTTCCTCATATCCAATCAATCCTTTATAAATTAATCAATATCCACATCCAAACCTTATCATATGGCATACAAAATCCAAAATAATCACCCCCTTTCTAGGGCATCTTCTAACATCCTCTCATCCATCAAACTTGAACATTATCTCTCATTGCTTCATTAATCATCCTCCCAATCCTCTCATCATCAATTCCATATCATCTAAATCGATCCAAAAACCAATCCTTATTCTCTCATCCAAATATCCTCTAACATCCTATAACCTAACACCCTATCTTCCTATCCAATCAATCCTGAAATATACCATCCTCAACTCCCACATCATCACATCTAACATCCTTAAATCCATCATCCTCAAATCTAAATCCCCAAATATTCCAACCTAACCCCTTGACTGGGGGATCATCTAATCCACCAATCCTAAATATTCACCCTTATCATACATCATTAACTGGGGAATCCTCTACTCCAAAATCCAAAATCCAATATATCCTAATTCTCTAATCTTCTACTTCTCTAATCTTCTCTCCTCTCTTCTAATCCTCTCATCCTGCATCCTCATAAAAAATCCTTCTATTCTCAAATCCTTAAATCCCATATCCTTAATCTCAACCCATTGACTGGGGAATCCTATAATCCAACACCTTTCATCAATCTTATAACACTCATCCTAAAATATTATAATCCTCTCATCCTTATCCTCTAAATCCTTAAATCTTCTAACCATATCATCCTTATCCTCTAAATCCCCAAATTTCTTATCCTTTAATCCTCTCCCATCTACTAAGTTGGGCATCTCCTCTTTTTGAGTGGTTACCTGACTCATTCCCTCCCCGCCTAATCCCTAGAGGGGGTATCATATCACCATCATAACATCTTCTCTTCTTTTTCTTTGAATGGTCATTGCTACACAATAACCATTTAAAGAGGGGAAAAATGTAGACATCTAAAATGTTGACATGATTATTTATGATTAATCTATCCCACATCATCACTATCTAAAATCACATAAAATTAATCACAAGATTAATTATTATTAATCCATTTTATCTTATTTACCATTTATCATTATTTATCTTTCTATCATTAATCCTTTTAATTCATTATTATATCCCATCTCAATCCATAATCCTTTAATTAATTAATAATATCCGATTATCCCATTAATAATCCCCATTAACATTTTCTAGGAATTTAATATTCCTACATCTACCTACCCACCTACACTACACATCGCTACACCTAGACTTTCCATGTAATCTCTCCCCAATCACAATTAACCTAACCCAATCCTAATCACATTCTCCACCTCTAAATCTAGAGGCTTATATTTCTAGAAACATCTCTAAATTTCCCTCCTTCATATTTAAAAATTCAAATATATTTCCTCCCTCCATTGAATTTTTAATTCAATGGGCGTTTCTTCCAAATTCTATTATTCTCCATTCTTCTCATGAATTCTCCACCCTTGATCCAAATCCAACTTGGATTTTCCTTATCCATTGAATCCTCCACCCCTCAACAATAAATCTATCTCTCCTCCTCCATGAGAACTATTTGGAAAAAGTGATCCAATCCATAACACAAATCTTCTCTTTTATTCATCCAATTAATCTATTCTATCATCACTCTATCATCCAATCTATCGATAATCATTCTTCATCAAGCAATTCAAATAAAAATCAAGGGGAGATGTTTCTTGTGTGTCTCCACCAATAGCTATAACCAACAATCAATCAAGAGAAAATCCAACACATCAAAGGAGGATTTGTGCAACTTGTAGGTAAGTGCATGTATTGATTCTCTCCCCCTTTCCATCCATTTCTCTATATGAGGTTTTATTTGAGAATATTAGATTAGGGAAGCAAGTTTGTTTTTTTTTCTCACATTCTACACTCTAATCTTTTTAACATATACACCCCCTCAAATCAGTACACCCCCCAATACAAACATTTTATTGATTTTTGGGCTCACGTTTTGGTTGTTTTACAATATTGGCACTATCAACCAATTTATAAAAATAAAAAAAATGGTACTACTGGACAATATTAGAATTAAATTGCGGAACAAATATCTTTTTTTTCACTTTCGAAAAATTGAAAATTTTGCAAATTTTTTAATGTGGGTTCTATGGCCTCTTTTGGGTTTAAAATTCTAATAATTTCCCTCAACAACTAGAAAACAATATAATTATGCAAGAAAATAACCAAAGAATGCTTAGCTTTTGAAAAAATTAGAAACCATTTATTTTAAAATTCCAGTTAGGACTTTCTTTTCCATATTTAGTTAGTTGTAACTAAATAATTTAGTTGGTTGTTCCTTTAATTTTAGCGGCCTTGCTAAAAAATTTACCAAAAAATAGCTTGAGTGGGGCTTGACCCCTTGACCTCACTTAGAAGTGATGCTTTCACAAAATAATATTTCCAGCTCTCCTATGGAACTCCTTAGGCATAATAATGTGCTAACATGTATTTAATAACTCATGAATCAACACTTTTTCTAATTAGAACACAATAGAAGAATCTCTTGTATTATTCAAACCTTGAAGATGAGACCAAATTATTCCAAATCTATTGGTCTAGCCAACTCTCCTTGATGTAAGTGATTAGGACTCATATATGATATTTTATATTTAAAGACCTATTTCTATGATTGTTTTTAAAAAAAAAAATAGGCCAATTTGTTAGGGGTTTTAACCCATGATGCATTGGTTGGAGGTGCAATGAACCACCCAAGATGCCAAGGGAATTTCTTTGTTAAGAAAATGAAGTAAAATAAATTTAAAGACTATTAACGTCTGTTTTTAAAAATATGAATGAAAACCATCCAACATGGGCGTCGATTTGCATGCGAGTTGGAGGATGCATGAATATGATTGTATGGATGAGAGTGAGACTCTATTTGGTGGATTTGGTTTGTTTAAATGGATACTTAATTTTGTGTAAAAGCTCAAAATGTCTTCAAAAGTATGTGAAATCCAAATTCCAATGTGAAATATAAAACAACCCAAATGAGTGTATCATATAGATTTTGAATGATAATTTTGTATTCAAGTTTCCTCTATTATTTCCTTCCAACTGAGTATGGTGCAAGTTATTTCTAAAGATGAGGGGTAGATATTTCAATGGCCAATAAGCCTTAGACTAGGTGTTAAGTGCCTCATATTCTTCCAATGAATATTGGAGTCTTTGAATCCACCAAATGATGCGTAATATGCATTCAAGATGTCAATCAAAGGATAAAAAATGATTCAAGCTCCAAAATGAGGAAAATATTGCATAGTCTTACCAATTTAAGTATAGTCTTGCCAAGTTTAGCATGCTTCTTGATTTCTATGTAACTAAAATAGCTTCCGCGATAAAACCCCTAATTGAGGGGCATTTATTTCAAATTGGATCAAAATTTTGCATAGAGACTTTTAGTGCACAAGGACGTGCTTGGGTTGCTCCTCCTTTCCCAGAAAGAGACTGAAACATAGAATATTTGTAATGTGCTTCTAATAAGAAATCTTTTGTTGCAAGGGGTGTGAAATAGGGGTAGGGGATGTGAAGAGGTTGAGGGATACAATGGCTCCTCCTAGCCAAAAATTTCTACATATCTTCCTAAACTCTCTAAAAATTCCTACACTCTCCCTAACATGTTCAGAACCTTCATGCTATGATATCAAATGTTATGGAAGAAACAAGGAAAATTGTGATAGATTTTTTAATCTTAAAAAACATTCATTACAAAAAATTGGAAAGAGATACAATGTATATAGGCATTGCACAACTTTTATCTAGTCCACATAAAATGGATTGAATCATCATAAAATAAGTGATATGTAGAAATAACATATTGCAAAAATAAATATGCAAAAATAACATATTGCCCCTAACTCTCAGTAAAAGCTATTGTCAGAAATCATCCGGGAACAAACATTATATAATCATTTCACAAACATAGGGATTGACTAATATCACTTAGTTAACTAAGAACTAACGACAACTACCACCTATCAACTTAATTTAAAGTAATAAAAATAAATTACTTTAACTTATTACATTATTCAAAAGAGTCTAAAGACGACTTAACTAGGTAATATATCCTCATAGTTCCCTATAAAACCTAGCAAAAACATAATAAGTATCATCTTCACCAAATTACATGGGAGTATGTATAGTGTGAGGAAATCTACTCCTAGGAAAGGAAGGGAGATCCTCATATGCCCTTAAATGTTGGAATAGGGAATCTCTATTAGTGATTTTACCTAATGATCAAATATCAATGACAATTGATAGACCCACTAGAAGCAGTACGTCACGAGCATAAATAATATCAATATCTCAAATGTAATGTTAGGTTCCTAGATGCTTTTTTTGATTTAATTTTTATAATATAGACAAAGTGATGCTACCAAAGGAATACGTCAAGAGGATGAGGAGATAAATCTACTTGGGTGCTATAAATTTGGCCCTTTGTAAAATTTACTTGGTAGTGAGATGTTGAAAAATACATAATGCTTCTATCGAAAGAGTGTCTTCTATAGGTATATCATGTTATGGTGGTTTTTATTAAGAAAATATTTCTTGAAATTTCATACGTGTCTCGTATTATGACTTGTATGATTTAATGTGTAGCATTTTTAATAGGATATGATGTTATAATATTTCATTTAGAATCATCGAATATGTATGTTCTAATTCTCATGGAGATAATACCAAAATAATCATCATGATATTTAAATTTAACATGTACAAATTATCATCTAAAATATCAAACTTATCATCGTCGTTGTCGTAATAATTAGTATAAAAGTCATCTCATTCTTCAGAATTAACTAGTAATGGTAAATCAATACTATATATGAAATATTTCTCCATATTGCCCCTTGATTTTGCTTGTACATCCTCTAATTACTCTAAAAACCTAAGAAATTGATCGCATTCCATTTGTATTGTTTCCTAGGAACTTATCTCTTATTCTTGTTATATTGTTTCCTTCTCCGCCTACACAATAGTATGATGTGATTATTACATTGATATTGACTCTTTTGAAGGATGTATTTATTTCATATCCATTTTATGATTAGATGGCTCTTTTATTTCAGATGAAGTTGTATTATAAAGCATCACATTATGCTCAATTGATATAGATGATGGAAATTTGGGTACCCATTCAGATTTAAGCATTTGAGATCAATGAATATGATGTTTATTATAATATCACGTATCTACAAAACTAATTCCCTAACAATCAAGTTGTAAATTTTTGTGTACAGAAAAATAGACATTGTCATAATTCCCATTGATTCCATGATAATTTCAAAATGGGTTTCCTTTGATCTTGTCAAGCCTACAAAGGGGATAGTAATATTTATGTAGCAAATTGATTTATCACTTATCGAGTAGATCATACATAATATGACGTGGTCAATCATTCTTGTCAAAAAAAATATGTGATTTCTAATGTGTTTGAATTGGTATTTGAGATTGATTTCATAGAACATATAAATCGGTTCCTCTGTGTAGATATTTTACGCAGCTTGAACAAGCATAGATATGAGGTATATCATTTGTATCACATTTATTTCCTTTAACCTCATATTTAGAGTGATCATGATCCATAGAGATAATTGACATGGTCATGTAGAATATTATTTAGATGTGTTATCTCATTCCTAAGTTTTTTGATCTTGGTACTCATATCTTAAATTTGCACTTGAAAATAATGTTGCAATGCTTAAATAGACTCTAGGATGTCCGTATAATAGATGTCATTCTCATGACCATTTGTGGATAAAGGATCCATATTTAATTTTTTCATTTCCTTAAGAGGAATATAAAATATACTAGTATTTTCCACAATAAGAGGAATGTAAGAGGTGTAATTAAAAATAACATTTTTACATTCGTGTAAAGGAGAAGGATCTTAAGTAGGAATAAATTTGGTGTATTAATGAGTAACATAAATATAAATATCATTATTAATTGGAATATAAATATTACATTTGCATCATCATCTATAAGATAATGAGGAGGAGAACATTCATTTGTACATTCATCATCATTATCACTTTTCATGTCACTGTCAGAAGAGTAAGAAACACCATCAATTAATGTATTATTCAAAGGAATATGCAAATCATGTGAGACAACATTATAATTATAAGAAAAATAACTTTCATCATTAATTGTATCTAATTGAAGAGGAGAATAATCAAAATTACTATTCCAATCAACAAAACCATTAGTCTCACCCTAAAAAATATTATGATCAGAACATGGGTCGGGTGAATCGGGAAATCTAGTCTCAACTGTTTGTTCACAAGAAAATGAAGTGTCTAAGACATAAAGGGTATGAGGAACTTATAGATTGGGTAAGGAATCTTGATATGAAATTTTATTAAAGAGATCATGAGTATAAAGGTGAGTGGCATTTACAAAATTAGTTATAGCATTTGTTATTGCATTGATTGTATCATTTACTTTTTCAACAAAAGATAAAGTCACATTACTAAGATTTTTCATATTAATAGGAAAATAATTATCATCATATCCAATATCATTAGAAATATTGTTAGGATCATCATTATAATTTTATCTATCATCAGAGTGTATATCATATGTATGGTTAAGATGAGATAAAACTGCTAGATAAAAAGAAGGGAATTGCTCAAGGGAAGAGGGTCCAGATAGTTTGGAAACAATTCCATTAGAAACAAGGTGTGAATATTGGGGGATCACATTAGGATGGGCCTTTACTCATTCAAAAATATTATTAAGATCATCTTTGAGTGAGGAGTGTATTTGGATTTACTCTATAGAAAGAGATTGTATCCTCTAGAGCATGGGCCATGATAGCAAAATAGAGCGAAAAAATCTAGTTAGATAATAAATTTATCACTAAATAGAAAATGGAAGGCCAAAAGTGAAGAGACGATAAAGGATAGGACCAAAAAATAATAGTAATCCCCAAAGTTGGAAAGGTTGGGCTAAAAAGTGATAGTCATTAAATGAATAAAACAACCATTTCTAAATATACAAGATGACTTATACGAAACCAAGAGAGTTATTTTGAGATATTAGCATTAGTAATAAACACCTCTAAGGAATTTGTAAAATTGTATAATTTTTTTTATCATTCCCTAATTACTTAAAACAATAATTTTAACATTCTTAAAATTGTGTTGAACCTTATGCCAAACAAAAGATGTTTTTGTTCAATATACAAAAATAAATAGAAAATTCCAAGGAAATTGAAGACAAAGTTTTTTCTTTTTAGATATGCAATGAAAGGTAATTTTTTAGTAGGAAACCATAAAAATATGCTCAAAGAGGAGAACCAATCATGAGACCTAAAAGAAAAATTTGAAAACCAGTGTTAGGCCATGCATTAGATGGGAATCAAAATTAAATCTAAATACCAACACTAGAAGATTGAATAAATTTAAACCCTATTGTAATATAAGATTACGTAAGAGAAACAATCGGGTTCACCAAATGTTTACACCATATATATATACATATGAGATACAATGTGAAAATATATATGATGTAAGGGTTCATTACAGGGGTTTATTCTAAATTCATTAATTTATAATTAACCGTGCATAATATTAATAACACATTAATATTTGCAATAATGATAAACCATATAATGATAGCTCAAGCACACAAGAAGAGATGAAGACTTAGTTATGCGGAGTGGAAAAAATGAGATCTAGGTGTGCAAACTAGATAAATAATATGATACAAACCTAAAGATGTTTTGTTTCTAATATTATAGCTGGAAAATCTCTATAAAGGATTGTATGCTCTTGCCCTTATTCTATACATATTTTCCATCTTTTGTATTCTTAGATCTTCGTACAGTGAAGTTATGTAATGTTATGTTCCCTTCACTTGTTTGAAAATATTCATCGCTATATGTCACTCTAGCTTGCAAAACCTCGACACAACATGTAATGACTTATAACAATAAGAAACCCTAGATAGTATAATACCATTCATCAAAGAATAAAATTGAAAAATGATAAATTAGTGTGTGGGGTGAGACCATACTATCCTTGGTGATCAAACTCTACCAAACCAATACAAGTTTTGCACTACATGCCCTCAAGTGGGATCAAGCCTCATTTAGTTCTCCTAGTGTAGGTACAAGTGTGAATATGATCTAAACCAGGCCCATTTGTATGCCCTCATGTATTTTGACACAAATATAGTGGACTAACTATAAAGTAGAGAATATACCCAACATGGTAGTAGTGTGATGGGGTGTGATTCGATAAAAGCAAAAGATCATATATGCTTCACACCAAAAATTTGAAGATTATATTAACCAAAAACATGTTGCAATATTTATAGATATTGGAAAATAAAGTTACAAGATGATTACAAAACGGTAAAAGCTTAACAACTAGTGTCAAAACTTTCCCAAAATAAAATAATGATATTTAAAAGTATAATTACTTGAACAAACTAAACAAAATGACACAAAATCCTTATGCAAGGGAAGCACTACCACTAATAACACCTAACCAACGCATTAAACATGTGTGCATTATTCTACATTATGATGAATTAAACTATAAAATAATAAAACTAAGTTATTATTTCTATCATTCCCCCTTTAATTCAACACGATATCAAGTGAAAAAGTACGAGGAAATTTAAATGTACAATTCCCCTTGAACGTTTGCATTGATTACATTAATTGGAGAGAAATGTGTTGAATTGCTTTACGCATAAGTTTGTGTAGTGAAATGTTTGCAAGTAGTTCAATTTTTGAAATTTTTTGGAGCTGTTGGATATGATCATGATCAGATGGTTTTATAGAATGCACAACCCTTCATGAATGATACCTAATCCTATTTTCTTAATTCTCTTAATAGTAGAAGCTTCTTCTTCATTTTTATTAATGTGCTCTTCTATTTTCATTTGCTAGACCTTGTAGGATTGTTTAAGCCTTTTCCTTTGATAGTCAATGATGATTTACTTATTGCATTCAATTTATTTCTTATTCAATGGAAGGTCTTCACAATTTGATTTTGGCTCATGTGATTTTGGAAAGAAGACTCAAATTTATCCATTAAATCTAAGTTGGCCTCTTTTTGATATTTTTCACGAATCTTTGGTCTAAAAGAAGATGTGTCTAAGACTACCTCTATCCCTACATCTTTAAGAAAAATTATATAATAATCTAGTACACATTGAGCTATGGTTCGTGGATTTTTATCAACATCATAATTACCATCAATACCATTATTACTATAACCATGTTCTACATCATCAAGATTGATCACAGGTTTGTTTGTTGTAATTTTGTCTATGATTTTTTGGGGAATGAACTTGAGCCTCTTCTCTCATAAAACTCAACATCCATATTTATGTAGATATTTTTATTTTTGGATCCAAGAGTTTGTATCCCATAAATTCTTCATCATACCGAGAAAGGATGTAATGTGTGGATTTGTTTTCTAACTTGGTTCTTTTTGTTTGAGAACCACATGTGTTCTCCACTTCTAAAAACTCGTACATGGTTTACTGATGGTTATTTATTTTACCATGCTTCATATGGATTCATGTTATCAAGTGGAAATATTTATGACCTATTCAACAAGTGTATTGTTATTTTTGCTATATCTACCCAATATGTTCTTTCCAAACTTGCATCCTCTATCATACTACACATTATTTCCATGATAGTGTGGTTATGTATCTGGGCAACACCATTATATTGTGGGCTATAGGGTGTTTTAATTTGATGATGAATACCATTTTATTTCAAATATGCATAGAATTCATTATTGATGATTGTTTCCCTCGATTAGAGCTAAGTACCTTGATTTTTTGACCAACTTGAGTTTTAAAAAGTGTATAACATTGCTTGAAAGTTTGAAAGGCTTGATATTTTATGCATAGAAAGTATGTCCACATATTGCGTGAATAATCATCAACAAAGAGCTGAAAATATTTATATCCATTGGAATTTTCAGTCATTTTCCACAAAATTTTGGTAAGAACTAGGTGCAATAGGCCTGTAAACCTTTGGATTATTTGGGAATGGTGATTTATGTTGTTTTCCTAGTAGAAAAATTGTGTAGAGACCAATGTTCTTATTTATTAGTGGAAATATTCTAACCATATTTTTCTTCTTGAGAAAAAAAGATATCTAAAACTCACATGCATGTATCTGTAGTTCCATAATTTTATAGATTTTGATATTTTACACTGAGTGCTTGTTGTTTTGTGGGACAGAGTCCAGTTAAAACATCTTGCAATGTACGATGCATGCAAAACAATTTTTTTTTCCTTTTATCCCTTACAAGGAACACTTTCTTGTCACTTACACAATCAAATTCAACCTTTATATCATGGTTTCGTAGTTGGTTGACTGATAGAAGGTTCTTGGTAAGTCTTGGAACATAAAGAACTCATGTGATAGTGTAGTCATGTTTATTGAGAGGCAACTTGATATTATCCATGCCTTGAGCTTGGTAAGAAGTGTCATCACAAAAAAAACATGGTTCTTGGTAGATGAAGGATCTAAGCTAATGAACCAGCCCTTTCTTTCATTCATATGTCAATCAGATCCCTAGTTAATATACCAGATAAATTTGGATAAGGATGATTTATAACTTGATTGTGTAGTATATAGGACATAGTTGTAATATTTTTATCCTCTTGATCAGTCAAATTCCATTGGTGTTGTGGTTTATTATTCCAGTTTCCCTTTTCCTTTACACAAGGATTTTGTTGGTTGTTTGATGAGTATTGTTGATTATGATTATTACTTGAAGATCCATGGGTCAAAGCATTATACCAATAATATTTGATGTCATGCCCCTTTCCAAAAATATGACATTTATTTTTGGATGAACCTATATTTTTCTTTGTATTTTGTTGTTGTCGTGCCTTGCTTCTAGGAGAATTTCTATTTATTCTCCCCTTGAAGTTGGAACCAAATGTGTGGTCTGCATTGTCGACCTCGTTATGATGGACTCTTCTTATTGTAGCATATTGATAAAAAAATCTAATCTAGGTTTCTTGTCCAATATATTCAATGTGGTGAAAAACATTATATAGAATTGTGGTAATCCTCTCAAGTCTATGTGTATAAGTGTTTTATCATCCACAAGTTCTCTCAATACTAGGAGTGAAGCCCTTAATGTTACAACACGTCACTGTGAAAAATTTAATTTTCTCGTTGGAATTGATTTTGAGACTCTATAGTTGGTTTTTAATATGTATAATTATATTCTTATTTATGCGTCACACACTATTTTTAGTTTGTCCCAAGCTGATTTTGTTATTTTGCATCTCTCATGTGATGTTGGACATCATATGTTATGTCAAACATGATGATGAGATTAGTTTTTTGGGTAAGTTCATGGAAATAAGGGGCCAAAAGGGGTCTTAAGTGGACACTTTTTTCTTCTTTGAAAATAAGAAACTTCAACTTGTAGGAGTTTTTTGAGATAGTTACAATCAAAATTTAAAGATGTTATAAGAACATGAATTGTAGAATTTTTAGTCCTAGGTGTCTAAAATGCTATATGTTTTAAATGGTTAAGTGAATTTGTGGTTTCAATAGATAAAATTTCAATAGGTGCACTTTTTTTAAATAAAAAAATAGAGTAGATAGTCGGGTCGGAAATGTTTGCCAGTAGTTCAATTTTTGAAAAAAATTGGAGCTGTGGGATACGATCATGATCAGATGGTTTATAGAAGAAAAACCCTTCATGAATGATACCTAATCCTATTTTCTTAATTCTCTTTAATAGTAGAAGCTTCTTCTTCATTTTTATTAATGTGCTCTTCTATTTTCATTTGCTAGACCTTGTAGGCTTGTTTAAGCCTTTTCCTTTAATAGTCAATGATGATTTACTTATTGCATTCAATTTATTTCTTATTCAATGGAAGGTCTTCACAATTTGATTTTGGCTCATGTGATTTTGGAAAGAAGACTCAAATTTATCCATTGAATCTAAGTTGGCCTCTTTTTGATAATTTTTCACGAATCTTTGGTCTAAAAGAAGATGTGTCTAAGACTACCTCTATCCTCTACATCTTTAAGAAAATTTGTATACTAATCTTGGTACACATTGAGCTATGGTTCAGTGGATTTTTATCAACATCATAATTACCATCAATCCCATTATTACTATAACCATGTTCTACATCATCAAGATTGATCACAGGTTTGTTTGTTGTAATTTTGTCTATGATTTTTGGGGAATGAACTTGAGCCTCTTCTCTCATAAAACTCAACATCCATATTTATGTAGGTATTTTTATTTTTGGATCCAAGAGTTTGTATCCCATAAATTCTTCATCATACCGAGAAAGGATGTAATGTGTGGATTTGTTTTCTAACTTGGTTCTTTTTTGTTTGAGAACCAACATGTGTTCTCCACTTCTAAAAACTCGTACATGGTTTACTGATGGTTATTTATTTTACCATGCTTCATATGGATTCATGTTATCAAGTGGAAATATTTATGACCTATTCAACAAGTGTATTGTTATTTTTGCTATATCTACCCAATATGTTCTTTCCAAACTTGCATCCTCTATCATACTACACATTATTTCCATGATAGTGTGGTTATGTATCTGGGCAACACCTTATATTGTGGGCTATAGGGTGTTTTAATTTGATGATGAATACCATTTTATTTCAAATATGCATAGAATTCATTATTGATGATTGTTTCCCCTCGATTAGAGCTAAGTACCTTGATTTTTTGACCAACTTGAGTTTTAAAAAGTGTATAACATTGCTTGAAAGTTTTGAAAGGCTTGATATTTTATGCATAGAAAGTATGTCCCACATATTGCGTGAATAATCATCAACAAAGAGCTGAAAAATATTTATATCCATTGGAATTTTCAGTCATTTTCCACAAAATTTTGTAAGAACTAGGTGCAATAGGCCTGTAAACCTTTGGATTATTTGGAATGGTGATTTATGTTGTTTTTCCTAGTAGAAAAATTGTGTAGAGACCAATGTTCTTATTTATTAGTGGAAATATTCTAACCATATTTTTCTTCTTGAGAAAAAAAGATATCTAAAACTCACATGCATGTATCTGTAGTTCCATAATTTTATAGATTTTTGATATTTTACACTGAGTGCTTGTTGTTTTGTGGGACAGAGTCCAGTTAAAACATCTTGCAATGTACGATGCATGCAAAACAATTTTTTTTTCCTTTTATCCCTTACAAGGAACACTTTCTTGTCACTTACACAATCAAATTCAACCTTTATATCATGGTTTCGTAGTTGGTTGACTGATAGAAGGTTCTTGGTAAGTCTTGGAACATAAAGAACTCATGTGATAGTGTAGTCCATGTTTATTGAGAGGCAACTTGATATTATCCATGCCTTGAGCTTGGTAAGAAGTGTCATCACAAAAAAAACATGGTTCTTGGTAGATGAAGGATCTAAGCTAATGAACCAGCCCTTTCTTTCATTCATATGTCAATCAGGATCCCTAGTTAATATACCAGATAAATTTGGATAAGGATGATTTATAACTTGATTGTGTAGTATATAGGACATAGTTGTAATATTTTTATCCTCTTGATCAGTCAAATTCCATTGGTGTTGTGGTTTATTATTCCAGTTTCCCTTTTCCTTTACACAAGGATTTTGTTGGTGTTTGATGAGTATTGTTGATTATGATTATTACTTGAAGATCCATGGGTCAAAGCATTATACCAATAATATTTGATGTCATGTGCCCCTTTCCAAAAATATGACATTTATTTTTGGATGAACCTATATTTTTCTTTGTATTTTGTTGTTGTCGTTGCCTTGCTTCTAGGAGAATTTCTATTTATTCCTCCCCTTGAAGTTGGAACCAAATGTTGTGGTCTGCATTGTCGACCTCGTTATGAATGGACTCTTCTTATTGTAGCATATTGATAAAAAAATCTAATCTAGGTTTCTTGTCCAATATATTCAATGTGGTGAAAAACATTATATAGAATTGTGGTAATCCTCTCAAGTCTATGTGTATAAGTGTTTTATCATCCACAAGTTCTCTCAATACTAGGAGTGAAGCCCTTAATGTTACAACACGTCACTGTGAAAAATTTAATTTTCTCGTTGGAATTGATTTTGAGACTCTATAGTTGGTTTTTAATATGTATAATTATATTCTTATTTTATGCTTCACACACTATTTTTTAGTTTGTCCCAAGCTGATTTTGTTATTTTTGCATCTCTCATGTGAGGTTGGACATCATATGTTATGTCAAACATGATGATGAGATTAGTTTTTTGGGTAAGTTCATGGAAATAAGGGGCCAAAAGGGGGTCTTAAGTGGACACTTTTTTTCTTCTTTGAAAATAAGAAACTTCAACTTGTAGGAGTTTTTTGAGATAGTTACAATCAAAATTTAAAGATGTTATAAGAACATGAATTGTAGAATTTTTAGTCTAGGTTCTAAAATGCTATATGTTTTTAAATGGTTAAGTGAATTTGTGGTTTCAATAGATAAAATTTCAATAGGTGCTACTTTATTTTTTGTAAAAAAATAGAGTAGATAGTCGGGTCGTGAAATGTTTGCCAGTAGTTCATTTTTGAAAAAAATTGGAGCTGTTGGATACGATCATGATCAGATGGTTTTATAGAATGAAAACCCTTCATGAATGATACCTAATCCTATTTTCTTAATTCTCTTTATAGTAGAAGCTTCTTCTTCATTTTTATTAATGTGCTCTTCTATTTTCATTTGCTAGACCTTGTAGGCTTGTTTAAGCCTTTTCCTTTAATAGTCAATGATGATTTACTTATTGCATTCAATTTATTTCTTATTCAATGGAAGGTCTTCACAATTTGATTTTGGCTCATGTGATTTTGGAAAGAAGACTCAAATTTATCCATTGAATCTAAGTTGGCCTCTTTTTGATAATTTTCACGAATCTTTGGTCTAAAAGAAGATGTGTCTAAGACTACCTCTATCTCTACATCTTTAAGAAAATTTGTATACTAATTTGGTACACATTGAGCTATGGTTCATGGATTTTTATCAACATCATAATTACCATCAATCCCATTATTACTATAACCATGTTCTACATCATCAAGATTGATCACAGGTTGTTTGTTGTAATTTTGTCTATGATTTTTTGGGGAATGAACTTGAGCCTCTTCTCTCATAAAACTCAACATCCATATTTATGTAGGTATTTTTATTTTTGGATCCAAGAGTTTGTATCCCATAAATTCTTCATCATACCGAGAAAGGATGTAATGTGTGGATTTGTTTTCTAACTTGGTTCTTTTTTGTTTGGGAACCAACATGTGTTCTCCACTTCTAAAAACTCGTACATGGTTTACTGATGGTTATTTATTTTACCATGCTTCATATGGATTCATGTTATCAAGTGGAAATATTTATGACCTATTCAACAAGTGTATTGTTATTTTTGCTATATCTACCCAATATGTTCTTTCCAAACTTGCATCCTCTATCATACTACACATTATTTCCATGATAGTGTGGTTATGTATCTGGGCAACACCTTTATATTGTGGGCTATAGGGTTTTTTAATTTGATGATGAATACCATTTTATTTCAAATATGCATAGAATTCATTATTGATGATTGTTTCCCTCGATTTGAGAGCTAAGTACCTCGATTTTTTGACCAACTTGAGTTTTAAAAAGTGTATAACATTTCTTGAAAGTTTTAAAGGCTTGATATTTTATGCATAGAAAGTATGTCCACATATTGCGTGAATAATCATCAACAAAGAGCTGAAAATATTTATATCCTTTGGAATTTTCAGTCATTTTCCACAAAATTTTGTAAGAACTAGGTGCAATAGGCCTGTAAACCTTTGGATTATTTGGGAATGGTGATTTATGTTGTTTTCCTAGTAGAAAAATTGTGTAGAGACCAATGTTCTTATTTATTAGTGGAAATATTCTAACCATATTTTTCTTCTTGAGAAAAAAAAGATATCTAAAACTCACATGCATGTATCTGTAGTTCCATAATTTTATAGATTTTTGATATTTTACAACAAGTGCTTGTTGTTTTATGGGACAAAGTCGAGTTAAAACATCTTGCAATGTATGATGCATGCAAAACAATTTTTTTTTCCTTTTATTCCTTACAAGGAACACTTTCTTGTCACTTACACAATCAAATTCAACCTTTATATCATGGTTTCGTAGTTGGTTGACTGATAGAAGGTTCTTGGTAAGTCTTGGAACATAAAGAACTCATGTGATAGTGTAGTCATGTTTATTGAGAGGCAACTTGATATTATCCATGCCTTGAGCTTGGTAAGAAGTGTCATCACAAAAAAAACATGGTTCTTGGTAGATGAAGGATCTAAGCTAATGAACCAGCCCTTTCTTTCATTCATATGTCAATCGGATCCCTAGTTAATATACTAGATAAATTTGGATAAGGATGATTTATAACTTGATTGTGTAGTATATAGGACATAGTTGTAATATTTTTATCCTCTTGATCAGTAAAATTCCATTGGTGTTGTGGTTTATTCTTCCAGTTTCCCTTTTCCTTTACACAAGGATTTTGTTGGTTGTTTGATGAGTATTATTGATTATGATTATTACTTGAAGATCCATGGGTCAAAGCATTATACCAATAATATTTGATGTCATGCCCCTTTCCAAAAATATGACATTTATTTTTGGATGAACCTATATTTTTCTTTGTATTTTGTTGTTGTCGTTGCCTTGCTTCTAGGAGAATTTCTATTTATTCCTCCCCTTGAAGTTGGAACCAAGTGTGTGGTCTGCATTGTCGACCTCGTTATGAATGGACTCTTCTTATTGTAGCATATTGATAAAAAAATCTAATCTAGGTTTCTTGTCCAATATATTCAATGTGGTGAAAAACATTATATAGAATTGTGGTAATCCTCTCAAGTCTATGTGTATAAGTGTTTTATCATCCACAAGTTCTCTCAATACTAGGAGTGAAGCCCTTAATGTTACAACACGTCACAATAAAACTTTAATTTTCTCGTTGGAATTGATTTTGAGACTCTATAGTTGGTTTTTAATATGTATAATTATATTCTTATTTTATGCTTCGCACACTATTTTTTAGTTTGTCCCAAGCTGATTTTGTTATTTTTGCATCTCTCATGTGAGGTTGGACATCATATGTTATGTCAAACATGATGATGAGATTAGTTTTTTGGGTAAGTTCATGGAAATGGGGGGCCAAAAGGGGGTCTTAAGTGGACACTTTTTTTTTCTTTGAAAAACAAGAAACTTCAACTTGTAGGAGTTTTTTGAGATAGTTACAATCAAAATTTAAAGATGTTATAAGAACATGAATTGTAGAATTTTTAGTCTAGGTTCTAAAATGCTATATGTTTTTAAATAGTTAAGTGAATTTTTGGTTTCAATAGATAAAATTTCAATAGGTGCTACTTTTTTTTAATAAAAGACTAGAGTAGATAGTCGGTCGTGAAATGTTTGCAAGTAGTTCAATTTTTGAAAAAAATTGGAGCTGTTGGATACGATCATGATCAGATGGTTTTATAGAATGAAAAACCCTTCATGAATGATACCTAATCCTATTTTCTTAATTCTCTTTATAGTAGAAGCTTTCTTCTTCATTTTTATTAATGTGCTCTTCTATTTTCATTTGCTAGACCTTGTAGGCTTGTTTAAGCCTTTTCCTTTGATAGTCAATGATGATTTACTTATTGCATTCAATTTATTTCTTATTCAATGGAAGGTCTTCACAATTTGATTTTGGCTCATGTGATTTTGGAAAGAAGACTCAAATTTATCCATTGAATCTAAGTTGGCCTCTTTTTGATAATTTTCACGAATCTTTGGTCTAAAAGAAGATGTGTCTAAGACTACCTCTATCTCTAAATCTTTAAGAAAATTTGTATACTAATTTGGTACACATTGAGCTATGGTTCATGGATTTTTATCAACATCATAATTACCATCAATCCCATTATTACTATAACCATGTTCTACATCATCAAGATTGATCACAGGTTTGTTTGTTGTAATTTTGTCTATGATTTTTTGGGGAATGAACTTGAGCCTCTTCTCTCATAAAACTCAACATCCATATTTATGTAGGTATTTTTATTTTTGGATCCAAGAGTTTGTATCCCATAAATTCTTCATCATACCGAGAAAGGATGTAATGTGTGGATTTGTTTTCTAACTTGGTTCTTTTTTGTTTGGGAACCAACATGTGTTCTCCACTTCTAAAAACTCGTACATGGTTTACTGATGGTTATTTATTTTACCATGCTTCATATGGATTCATGTTATCAAGTGGAAATATTTATGACCTATTCAACAAGTGTATTGTTATTTTTGCTATATCTACCCAATATGTTCTTTCCAAACTTGCATCCTCTATCATACTACACATTATTTCCATGATAGTGTGGTTATGTATCTGGGCAACACCTTTATATTGTGGGCTATATGGTTTTTTAATTTGATGATGAATACCATTTTATTTCAAATATGCATAGAATTCATTATTGATGATTGTTTCCCTCGATTTGAGAGCTAAGTACCTCGATTTTTTGACCAACTTGAGTTTTAAAAAGTGTATAACATTTCTTGAAAGTTTTAAAGGCTTGATATTTTATGCATAGAAAGTATGTCCACATATTGCGTGAATAATCATCAACAAAGAGCTGAAAATATTTATATCCATTGGAATTTTCAGTCATTTTCCACAAAATTTTGTAAGAACTAGGTGCAATAGGCCTGTAAACCTTTGGATTATTTGGGAATGGTGATTTATGTTGTTTTCCTAGTAGAAAAATTGTGTAGAGACCAATTTTCTTATTTATTAGTGGAAATATTCTAACCATATTTTTCTTCTTGAGAAAAAAAAGATATCTAAAACTCACATGCATGTATCTGTAGTTCCATAATTTTATAGATTTTTGATATTTTACAACGAGTGCTTGTTGTTTTATGGGACATAGTCGAGTTAAAACATCTTGCAATGTATGATGCATGCAAAGCAAATTTTTTTTCCTTTTATCCCTTACAAGGAACACTTTCTTGTCACTTACACAATCAAATTCAACCTTTATATCATGGTTTCGTAGTTGGTTGACTGATAGAAGGTTCTTGGTAAGTCTTGGAACATAAAGAACTCATGTGATAGTGTAGTCATGTTTATTGAGAGGCAACTTGATATTATCCATGCCTTGAGCTTGGTAAGAAGTGTCATCACAAAAAAAACATGGTTCTTGGTAGATGAAGGATCTAAGCTAATGAACCAGCCCTTTCTTTCATTCATATGTCAATCGGATCCCTAGTTAATATACCAGATAAATTTGGATAAGGATGATTTATAACTTGATTGTGTAGTATATAGGACATAGTTGTAATATTTTTATCCTCTTGATCAGTAAAATTCCATTGGTGTTGTGGTTTATTCTTCCAGTTTCCCTTTTCCTTTACACAAGGATTTTGTTGGTTGTTTGATGAGTATTGTTGATTATGATTATTACTTGAAGATCCGTGGGTCAAAGAATTATACCAATAATATTTGATGTCATGCCCCTTTCCAAAAATATGACATTTATTTTTGGATGAACCTATATTTTTCTTTGTATTTTGTTGTTGTCATTGCCTTGCTTCTAGGAGAATTTCTATTTATTCCTCCCCTTGAAGTTGGAACCAAGTGTGTGGTCTGCATTGTCGACGTTGTTATGAATGGACTGTTCTTATTGTAGCATATTGATAAAAAAATCTAATCTAGGTTTCTTGTCCAATATATTCAATGTGGTGAAAAACATTATATAGAATTGTGGTAATCCTCTCAAGTCTATGTGTATAAGTGTTTTATCATCCACAAGTTCTCTCAATACTAGGAGTGAAGCCCTTAATGTTACAACACGTCACAATAAACTTTAATTTTCTCGTTGGAATTGATTTTGAGACTCTATAGTTGGTTTTTAATATGTATAATTATATTCTTATTTTATGCTTCGCACACTATTTTTTAGTTTGTCCCAAGCTGATTTTGTTATTTTTGCATCTCTCATGTGAGGTTGGACATCATATGTTATGTCAAACATGATGATGAGATTAGTTTTTTGGGTAAGTTCATGGAAATGGGGGGGCCAAAAGGGGGTCTTAAGTGGACACTTTTTTCTTCTTTGAAAAACAAGAAACTTCAACTTGTAGGAGTTTTTTGAGATAGTTACAATCAAAATTTAAAGATGTTATAAGAACATGAATTGTAGAATTTTTAGTCTAGGTTCTAAAATGCTATATGTTTTTAAATGGTTAAGTGAATTTGTGGTTTCAATAGATAAAATTTCAATAGGTGCTACTTTTTTTTAATAAAAAAATAGAGTAGATAGTCGGTCGTGAAATGTTTGCAAGTAGTTCAATTTTTGAAAAAAATTGGAGCTGTTGGATACGATCATGATCAGATGGTTTTATAGAATGAAAAACCCTTCATGAATGATACCTAATCCTATTTTCTTAATTCTCTTTATAGTAGAAGCTTCTTCTTCATTTTTATTAATGTGCTCTTCTATTTTCATTTGCTAGACCTTGTAGGCTTGTTTAAGCCTTTTCCTTTGATAGTCAATGATGATTTACTTATTGCATTCAATTTATTTCTTATTCAATGGAAGGTCTTCACAATTTGATTTTGGCTCATGTGATTTTGGAAAGAAGACTCAAATTTATCCATTGAATCTAAGTTGGCCTCCTTTTGATAATTTTCATGAATCTTTGGTCTAAAAGAAGATGTGTCTAAGACTACCTCTATCTCTACATCTTTAAGAAAATTTGTATACTAATTTGGTACACATTGAGCTATGGTTCATGGATTTTTATCAACATCATAATTACCATCAATCCCATTATTACTATAACCATGTTCTACATCATCAAGATTGATCACAGGTTTGTTTGTTGTAATTTTGTCTATGATTTTTTGGGGAATGAACTTGAGCCTCTTCTCTCATAAAACTCAACATCCATATTTATGTAGGTATTTTTATTTTTGGATCCAAGAGTTTGTATCCCATAAATTCTTCATCATACCGAGAAAGAATGTAATGTGTGGATTTGTTTTCTAACTTGGTTCTTTTTTGTTTGGGAACCAACGTGTGTTCTCCACTTCTAAAAACTCGTACATGGTTTACTGATGGTTATTTATTTTACCATGCTTCATATGGATTCATCTTATCAAGTGGAAATATTTATGACCTATTCAACAAGTGTATTGTTATTTTTGCTATATCTACCCAATATGTTCTTTCCAGACTTGCATCCTCTATCATACTACACATTATTTCCATGATAGTGTGGTTATGTATTTGGGCAACACCTTTATATTGTGGGCTATAGGGTGTTTTAATTTGATGATGAATACCATTTTATTTCAAATATGCATAGAATTCATTATTGATGATTGTTTCCCTCGATTTGAGAGCTAAGTACCTCGATTTTTTGACCAACTTGAGTTTTAAAAAGTGTATAACATTTCTTGAAAGTTTTAAAGGATTGATATTTTATGCATAAAAAGTATGTCCACATATTGCGTGAATAATCATCAACAAAGAGCTGAAAATATTTATATCCTTTGGAATTTTCAGTCATTTTCCACAAAATTTTGTAAGAACTAGGTGCAATAGGCCTGTAAACCTTTGGATTATTTGGGAATGGTGATTTATGTTGTTTTCCTAGTAGAAAAATTGTGTAGAGACCAATGTTCTTATTTATTAGTGGAAATATTCTAACCATATTTTTCTTCTTGAGAAAAAAAAGATATCTAAAACTCACATGCATGTATCTGTAGTTCCATAATTTTATAGATTTTTGATATTTTACAACAAGTGCTTGTTGTTTTATGGGACAGAGTCAAGTTAAAACATCTTGCAATGTATGATGCATGCAAAAAATTTTTTTTTTCCTTTTATCCCTTACAAGGAACACTTTCTTGTCACTTACACAATCAAATTCAACCTTTATATCATGGTTTCGTAGTTGGTTGACTGATAGAAGGTTCTTGGTAAGTCTTGTAACATAAAGAACTCATGTGATAGTGTAGTCATGTTTATTGAGAGGCAACTTGATATTATCCATGCCTTGAGCTTGGTAAGAAGTGTCATCACAAAAAAAACATGGTTCTTGGTAGATGAAGGATCTAAGCTAATGAACCAGCCCTTTCTTTCATTCATATGTCAATCGGATCCCTAGTTAATATACTAGATAAATTTGGATAAGGATGATTTATAACTTGATTGTGTAGTATATAGGACATAGTTGTAATATTTTTATCCTCTTGATCTGTAAAATTCCATTGGTGTTGTGGTTTATTCTTCTAGTTTCCCTTTTCCTTTACACAAGGATTTTGTTGGTTGTTTGATGAGTATTGTTGATTATGATTATTACTTGAAGATCTGTGGGTCAAAGAATTATACCAATAATATTTGATGTCATGCCCCTTTCCAAAAATATGACATTTATTTTTGGATGAACCTATATTTTTCTTTGTATTTTGTTGTTGTCGTTGCCTTGCTTCTAGGAGAATTTCTATTTATTCCTCCCCTTGAAGTTGGAACCAAGTGTGTGGTCTGTATTGTCGATCTCGTTATGAATGGACTGTTCTTATTGTAGCATATTGATAAAAAAATATAATCTAGGTTTCTTGTCTAATATATTCAATGTGGTGAAAAACATTATATAGAATTGTGGTAATCCTCTCAAGTCTATGTGTATAAGTGTTTTATCATCCACAAGTTCTCTCAATACTAGGAGTGAAGCCCTTAATGTTACAACACGTCACAATAAAACTTTAATTTTCTCGTTGGAATTGAGTTTGACACTCTATAGTTGGTTTTTAATATGTATAATTATATTCTTATTTTATGATTCACACACTATTTTTTAGTTTGTCCCAAGCTGATTTGGTTATTTCTGCATCTCTCATGTGAGGTTGGACATCATATGTTATGTCAAACATGATGATGAGATTAGTTTTTTGGGTAAGGTCATGGAAATGGGGGGCCAAAAGGGGGTCTTAAGTGGACACTTTTTTTTTCTCTAAAAAATAAGAAAATTCAACTTGTATGAGTTATTTGAGATAATTACACTCAAAATTTGAAAGATGTTATAAGAACATGAATTGTAGCATTTTGAGTCTACTTTCTAAACTATTCTACTTTTTTAAAAATTGTTAAGTGTAAGTGGGTTAACGAGATAAAATTCCAATATGTGTTACTATTTTTGCAAAAAATAATAGATAATCGGTTGCGCCCCCTTAGTTTTTTGAGCACTATTTATTATTTTTTAAAATTCTTTGGTGGAAAGATAGATATGATCATCTACTTTGGGATAGAAAATTGTTTTTGTTTTATGATTTTCCAAGTAAAAATAATTTTAAATTTGAAAAATTATGAATGGTTGATTGTGCCCCCATAACTACCTCATATCGAAAATTAGTTTTTTTAATATGTACAGAATTAGTCATAGTTTGGCGAAGTGAAACAAAAGATACAAGAAAAATATAGATGTTTACAATCACTAAAAATAGATTGTATAATTTTTATTCAATTTGGCAAAGTGAAACAAAAGATACATGACAAAAGATAGATGCTTACGATCACTAAAAATAGAGGTATAAAAGACCTAGTTTGAAATGAATATAAATGGAAACCTTACAATAGTAAATAAAATAAAATTTATATATTTAGAAAAATGATAGTTTTGTTTACATTGTAGGCATATATTTAAGAAATATTTCAATCATTTTTGTAGGATTTATCATGGTCAAAGACGACTTTATGCATTTTGAGCCAAAAACACATAGGTTGTTGTGTTTTAACACTTCCAAGGATCAGGGTTAGAAACCAAAGCATTTCCAAGCCTAGTAGAATTTGGTTTGTGTGCATAATTCAAGGAACATGTATGCACTACAATTAGTTCCTTATATTTTGAATATGCACTATAACGAGTACGCGTTATAGTGCGTTCCTTATATTTGGAATATGTGATATAATGTGTACGCGATATAGAGCATTCCTTATATTTGGAATAACATTATAATGGTGTAATATATGTGTTTATGGAAGCTACATAATTACAAAAATAATTATATTGTTGGAATTTCCCATTTATTACTAAAAATATAAGAGATTTATATTTGCAGGGGCAACCAGAGAACTCACAGTCCCACAAAAATGACACGTAGGCAAAAAAAATGCCAAAAGGGAAAATAGAAAGCACGAGAGTTACATAACAAATGAGAGCACTAGGCACAAGCCGCCACTCCGGGTGGATGGGGAGGATCATCCTGGGGAGGGATGTACACTCCACTAGATGGCTCGGATGAAGGAGGGTCCAAATGCCAACCATCTTGGTCCACCTAACAAAAATAATTATTGAAGTATAAGGTTTTCGTTTATTATTATTTATAATTTTTTATTTCTTATACTTTAAATTTATTTTAGTAAGTATAGAAATTAAGGTCACTATGCACCTTATGGAGCTAGTCTTATAGCTCCATGAATCACATAGTTTAGGATATAGTTTTTCATAATCTAATTTGGTTAGTACATAGGTACTTTATAGGAGTTTAGAATTCAACATAAAGTTTGTAGGGTTTAAATCATATAACCATTGTATTTTTTGGGAAATCATGTGGTCACTTTGATAGGTTTTGGGGCCTTTCATATTGGTTACTAACATTCTTAGAAGTTTTAGATGTGTCAAAATTAGATTTTACAAACCTCATAACTCTCAAAGATAACAATAATTGCTCAAATATATGGACTCATGAAATGCCTTATAATATATAAAAAATCAAAACACATGTACATGTTTTTATTAATTTAAAAATCCTTGACAACATCTACAAATACTACTCCCACTATTGGGACTGTTACAAAAATTAACAAAAATCCTAAAGCTATTACAAAGGTATTTCTTCATGACCCTTGAAAAGTTTCACTTATTACATGTGACTCATCTCGTCTCTCTAATCTTTGTCACTCTATCCCCCCAAATGGTAGACTTGACTCACTTCATGCACACATTGTGTTCTTTCACTATAATCAACACACATTATACAATTCAACTGTTGCAAAAAGCATTTGTGAAACCTCTATGTAATCATCACCATCACCCAACTTTTGTGTTGCACTTTCCTTTCTCCATTATCCTTTTCATCATCCTTGTGTGTGCCCATACTTAACTAATATTGTAAAACTTATGTACTAAATTTAATTTTCCCATGATTTTATTGCATCACAAATTGCATCTTCAATTTCAATTGAATTGACTAATTGATTCATGCCTAAATTTTTCATTAACCCTAGATGAAGTAAAAATCACATTATAAAGTTCCAATAAGTTTCACATGGCTCAATTTAATCAGTATTTATTCTCTCATTGAACCAATCAACTAATTATGTAATGCACTATATAATTAGGGGGCCCAATAAAATTGAAATTCACATCAGATAATAGCAACTATGCATATGGTCTCAAATTTGTCTAAATTATCTCTTTAGTTGAATGAATTGACTAATGATGACACGAAAGGTGGTGACCACTTGAAAAAGTTTTTAAAATTAACGTAGTGGAATGAAACTCAATGGTTTCTTATCATTCACTCAATGTCCTTTATGACCTATCGACATGTAGTTGTTCTTTATGGAGCTTGGGACTCTCTTCTAGCGATTAGGGAACTATCCTAGAGTGGTTATTTTCTCTACTTGGTTCTATTAGCCTAAATGACATAGACTCTCTCATTTCACATCTACTCTCTAACACAGTTGTGTCTTCCTTAACCTTCACACTCCTCAACTCATTAGCTTGGAGTATTCTCTTCTTGCACACTCCTTTATGCTCTCTCACATTTCTACTAGGGTATCCTTTTTTATGAATTTAGTTGTGTAATGGCATGGTAATATTATGTTCACTCAAGTCCTTTTGGCGGGATTTGTTTTACACACCCTTTTTTCTTCAATGGCATAATCTTCACTCCCTTCTATAATATTTTCTCTAACACCTCATCCTATGGCTTCATGTAATCTCATGTGTGTTGAGGGTGTATAGTGACCATCTCCTCCTTCATGGCAACCTACTTCCTCATTGCAACATTATTGTGCACATTCATGTACCTATGGTTGACTTCTCTTCACCCATATAACTAATTATTTAAGATAAATATGTAGTTAGTGTCCATGAAACCCCAAAAAACATCATAAAATCACATTTGATTTATTGTACGTGTTGTTATTGAGACCAAAAAATCCCTAAATATCATCATGTCATCATAATTATGTTCATATGACTCAAATAAGGTATAAAAACCTCTCTCCTTGCTCACCAATCAACCAAAATTTCAATGTGTAATGCAATTAGGGCCAAAAACATATTATATAGTCATAAATTTTAAGTTTGTAGGGCTCAAATGATGCAAGGGAAATCAAGAGGTATATAGAGAAAAATTGGTGTGTTGAGGTCTTAGACCTCATTTCGGGTGAATAAACTCTTCTCTTCTTGTTGTTTCTTGTTATCTCCTTGTATCATATCTTTTCAAACTTGTTTTCCTTGCTAAAACCTAATATTTTAAGAATTTGAATTCCTAGTTTGTCTAATAGGTGTTTTTATCCAATCTTCTCTCCTTGCTTGATATTGATCCTTCAAGAAAATAGAATGGAAACTTAGAGGTACATTATGGATGAAAGATCAACTTATTCAATTTGTAAATGCTTGTGCAATCTAGCTTGGTAACCACCTTGGGTTGAGAAACTAAAAAAATGTGTTTGTTTTTCTCTAAGTGAATTTAAATGATAAGGGAGAGAGGATGGGGGATTTTTTATTCAAAGTAAATGACTATGTAATGGAGTGGGAAATGAAAAAAAGATATTTTATATACAAGATTATAATAATATACCAAATAATTTCATAGAGTTGTGTTGTTCATGTTTCACTAATCCTATCTTAACAATGGAATGAAGTTTCTTACATAGTTACAAGGTTTAGAAACACTTATCTCAACCTGATTATTTACCTAACCATGTATTTGTTTCATGAGAATACTCAAATCCTGAATATAGTAACAGTAATAAAATTAACATCCTTACTCATGGTATGGGCATGTAGATGTGTAGATGATGTTTATGAAGGTTTGAAGCATGTATAAATTAATTTAGAATACTCCAAGACTCTAATTTTTTGATAAAACCTTGTTATGAATCTTTGTTCTACCATAAGGCTTAGTCCTAGAAATGTACTATGAGAATTTTTGGTGTTCCCATGTAGAAAGAGATTTTTTATGATAAAAATGGTTTTTAAACCTTTAGTAGAGAGGAACAAAGAAACTAAAGTTTATATATGTGTAAAATTCTCCTTATAGGATATCTAGGTCATCCTATATAATCATGTGCAAGACTATATTTGGGTTGAATTGAGTGAAATCATTGTTAAACTTTGGGAGTACATAAGTAA
This sequence comes from Taxus chinensis, assembly GCA_019776745.2. Classification (NCBI taxonomy): domain Eukaryota; kingdom Viridiplantae; phylum Streptophyta; class Pinopsida; order Cupressales; family Taxaceae; genus Taxus; species Taxus chinensis. Next base: position 220,704,707 of record CM034148.1, read on the forward strand.
ACCATCATAAAAATCATTAGATTTGTGTGCACTCACTAGATTGAGTGAAATCACTATTAGTGTGGGGTATTCATGATCATAGGACCAATATCCTATTTTCCTATTCCTAACTAAGTTTATCTTATTTTCTTTCTAAAGGGAAAGTTCCCATGAGGCTTGGATTTTACTCTTCTTGAAACTGATGATGATAATTTTATAGTACACTCTCATTTACTATCTCCCTCTTACCACTTTCGTAAAATTCCTTTTTTGTAATGCACATAATTATTTCAATGGTGTCTTGGAAACAACACAAAAATGATATCTGAAAATCATTTCTCTTAATGTTGATGTAGATTTGATTGTTTATGAAGTATGTGGCACTTGAATCACCTTTCCTACTCCTCTTCCACTACTTGGTGAGAATGCAACTAATTTTCTTAGCATAAATCTTGATGAAAGTCCTAAGTTTCTTTCTTCATGGAAAGTAAATGAATGTGTGGAAGATTTTTCACATTTTCACCTACTCCTACCGGAATTTTTCTTAGGTGATTTTTTAAAAAATCGAAATGATTTTTTTTCTATTTTTTATTTTGTAAAGAGAAATTGAAAAATTTGTAATTTTTTGCCAAAATTGCCCCCCTTGGTTTAAAAATAATAATAATAATAATAAATGACTCCATTTTTTTATAAAAATGTCTTTTTTATAAAAAACAAACCCATTTTTAAAGAAAAATTTATATTTTGGCTGGGTGGGAGGGGTAAAATCCTTGACCTCCTCCCACTTGAGCATCTTAACAAAATATGCTTACCAACTGGGTTGTGAACCCACTAAAAATACATATGACAAAATTTAATTACAAAGAGGAATTCACTCGGGTTTGGCTTTAAAAAATAAAGGAATCAAAGGTTTGGGTTGAACCTGAGACCTGTCGAGTGGGCAATGACTTAGGCTTGGTTTACTAGATATGTAGGACGAGTAGTCAGATGACCATGAGAATGGATAAATTTATATTTGAATTAAATATAAATCACATATAAGTGTGTCCCACTTGGTGGCCAAAAATATTTTAAAAACTAACTAGTAAAAAATCTTTAAATATACTTTTAAAACTTAAAAAATTAGGTAAATAATGTATGCACCACTCGGTATATTTAAGATCTTAAAAATGTGTTTAGTCATTTTATCCATATTTGGTCAAGTTTTAGCTGTGGGATTTTTTTATAGAAAAAAACGGAAAAAAGAGGAACACAATTATATGCTTTGACCAATAATAGAAAGTTTTAAAAAGGAAAATACCCATGGTGAGAGTGTTGTCTCCAACACGTTTTATGGTTTCATTTTTTGTGTTTTTCCTTATCTATTATCACCTCTTGGGTTATTTTACTCATTGATTTATGCTCAAATATTTTCATCTTGGCTTGGTTTAGATGTTAAGCTCTGGAATTTTCCATTATGTTTGAGGCTTGTGGCCTCCTTTTTCTTGTTGGGGTTTTTTGTATGGGTAGAGGACTGGCTTTGTAGGGTGTTGGGATATCTTTAGATGCAAAGAAGTGTACAAGCCACATTAATGAGTAGATAGTTGATTTAGATTAATGGACATATAATCATATGGGGTTTTAACTAGATGTGGCTGAGTTTTTGAGAGAGGATCTCAAAGGAACCCAATTTGTTACCAATGAAAAAAGAGATCAGTTCTGCAAGGCGGCCGATATGCATGGATTAGTGTTTCTCTTGGGAAACTCATGTAGCTCACTCATCAACACTAGAACACTCACCAAAAGAAAAATTATATTTCCTCAATAATGGAATGTAACACATGATCCTACCTCTAATCTTCCAATGTATCTCACTTCAAGAGGAAATTAGTTGAGTTTTAGTGTAACTCACCTACAAAGCCAAAGAAACTCTTCACTTACAAAGGATGCATATTAGTTTGAAACTAGTGAAACTCTCCTTCAATGCATAGGGAGATCTACTGAAGCATAAGTCCCTTGTGGGACCCTAATGTTATTTTCAAAAAATTGTATTTTAAAAAAAACATAGAATGTTCCTTTTACAAGAGATTTTTTTTGTTTCTTAGATTGTATTTTTCCTAGATTTTATATAGGTTCTAGGGTAGGGGAAGACTGTTAGCGAGGGTACCTTAAGAATCATCCTCTTGGGCATCTCTTTGTTGCATAATTCCTTAAACATCTCTAAACGCCCTAAACACACACTTGTTAAAATTTAGGCAACATGTACCTGTGTTGATACCAAATGATAAAATCAAAACATCATATGTGCTACACAACACAAATTTCATGATTATATTAACCATAAACATGTTTGAATATTTATAAATATTGGACAACAAAGTTATAATATTATTACAACACTATAAAAACCTAACAAGTGTAAAAAATTTCCCAAAATAGAATTATGAGATTTATGAGTATAATGACTTAATCAAACTAAATAGAATGACACAAAATTATTATGTGAGTGAAACACTACTAATAATGACACATAATCAACACATTAAACACATGTAAATTATTATACATTATGACGAATTAAGCTATAAAAAATAACACTACATTAATATTTCTATCATTCGTCAGCTACAAGACTAAAACCTTTTGTTCCTTAAAAAGACTTTTGATAATGCTTGGAATGTATTTTATCTTATTAATACATGACTATAGGACCTTTGCATGCTTGAAAATGGAGGAAGTTAGACTCTCTGACCTGGTTAAGTGCTTCACACCTAATGTTGTGGCTTCTCTAAATGACGTGCAACTAATTTTTTTATGTTCCTTGGAATATGATATTATAATGTATATGGGTTGATGGAGATGGTGACATGTGGTAAACATCCCCCTTAATTAATTATACATTTATAATATATGGGGTCACACATGAATTACTTATATTGGGTAATAAGTCGACCTACATTGGCCTTAGGTATTTGATTTAATCTAAATTTCTAATTTTAGAGTAAAAACTGTAAAAAATAATACTCAGATGATTACATATAGTAATGAACAAGCTACAAGAATTCAAAAGTGATAAACCCTTAGCAAGTGAAGGAAAAAATAATACTGAGTTGATTTAGTGTGATCTAGGAGTGATCGAGACTATGTATCTATTGGAACATGCTAGTAACAATGCCATAATGGCTCGATGGAGATTTAGAAGTATAGAAATATGCAGGACAGAAGTGCCTGCATGAGGACAGGAGCGTCCTAGGCATTAGTTACCGATCTAGGCACTAGTGTCAACTTAGATGCTCAGGTTCTGACTTTTTCTCGATCAGAAGGTCTTCACTCTAATATTTGATTTTTCACTCTGATTTCACTGTTAGGGTTCTCATCACACTTGTAGCCTACAAAGCAGGTGAATAGTTGTATATGCCCATGAATCACATCAAATCTAATAAAAATGATGTAGAATGGGGAGTCAGATTGACCTTGACGGTCACTCGAAGAGTGAAATTACGACCGAGTGCTGAACTATATCTCAGACTCCATGTATTTCTTTATTTGTGTGTTTGTATGTGTATCGTGCCCTAGGCTTCCCTTGTGCAAGTTGCACGATGATAATGGGATAGATCTAGATTTTTTTGAGTATGCAAAATGTGTGTGATGGAATAGAGTGGAATCCCCTCCTATGTAGTATATGTAGATCAATGCAACCCTTGTCCCTTATATGGATGTGCTAGATGTATTATTTGTAGTTCACTTGTGCCTTTGTGCAAGCTTAGATGATGATAGATAATGCTTATAGTGCTTGGCCCTTGATTTTAAATAAGTAACTAAGTATATATATGATTCCCTTGTTTAAATTTTGTAATTGACAACTTAAAGGCCAAGCCAAAGTATTAAAAGGTGGCCAAGAAGTAAAAGAAACCCAAAAGAGTAAGAAGAAGAAAGAGAGGGATATGGGCACCCATAAGGGACTAGAGCACCTGCGTGCCTTTGTCTTAACTGGGCACTAGTGTTCAAGGTCATCAAAAGATAAATGAATCAAGTGTAGATAGAATTGATGTGTAAAACTAGTAAAGTCCAAGGGATAAAACAATCAAAATTCCAAAAGGAGTTGTCAATCACTAGTTTTCTTGCTTAGGAATCATGTATACATTAGTATGCTTTAGGACCTAGAAATGTACCCAAGTGCATAGATTTTGTGTCTACATTTTCCCACACATTATGTTGTTGAGTGAATACTTGATAACATAAAGTAGATATAAGATGCATACCTTATGAACTGAAGAGAAGTGTAGCCAATAACATGTTGAGTGGATAAGTAGCCATGTGAAGTGTGAAGTGATCATGATATGAAGCATGACAACTAGGAAAGGGAGGTAGACCCTAGGGGTGAAGTGTATGTGTAGTAACATGCTATTTGGAGCTTGTTCTTGTTGCTTGTAAATATGGACCTCCAAAAGAAGAGAAAAAGAATAGTCAAAGTATCGTATGTGACAAATCAAAGTAAAGTATATTTAAGTAAGTAAAAATTATCTAAACTAGTAGCTAAAGAAAGAGTGCACCTGATATATGGGAGAGTAAAGGATAGAAATTTGTCTTGTTTTCTTTAAAGATGTTGTTCGATGGGATTGAGAGTGATCAATTACCAACCAAGAAAGCGTTGAGCCATGGATTTGAGCATCCTAGCACTAAGGATGAGGTTTTTGGGTGATCTCATGCCAAGAGCACATTTTTTGGGTGATCTCACACCAAGGACGAGTGTTTTGGGTGATCTCACATTGAGAGTGATTTTTTTGGGCAATCTCACACCAGGGACGAGTTTTTTGGGTGATCGCATGCCAAGGACAAGTTTTTGTGAGATCTCATGCCAAGATAAGGGTGTTGGGGAGAGAGATCAATTTTTCTCTCCTTCCATCACACTTCTCAAATGCTAAGTGCCACTGTAAATTGGCACGTACCGATTTATAACCAATTATAACTAGTTGTAGCTGATTATAACCAAATTATAGCTCATTGAATGAATTATATAATTGAAGGCAAGCTCCTGATACTATGGATCCATAGTGTAAACTGTTGGAAATTGTGTTAAATTGATAAACTATCTATTTTTCCCCCAAGACACAAGCTCCTAGGTGGGATAAAAGCGTCCACCATTATTGTCTGATACTGGGTACAAATGTCTGCTCTGTGTTTGTGATCCAGGTCTAATTCTAGAGCACTCTGTGATTGAGTTATTTTCCATTTCTATGTTGTGGTGTTCTATTCTAGAGCTCTAAATTATTGGAATGGTGAATTATTCACCCACTATTTCCCCCACTCGTTTGGGGTGCATGTGACGAATGTAGGAGGAGACAGACCAAACGAGAGGACCTGAAACTGATATGCATATCATGAATTGGATACCTATAGGGGGTAAGGTATTTTCTTAGTGGAAATTAAGGCACATGTAAATAATATAGACTAGAAACAAGTGTTAGTGTAAAAGATCTAACATGTAATAAAATATAATGTAGCAAAAAACTATGAAGACAAGAGGTACCGTGAAAATCATGTTATATACATGGGAAATTACTCACAATGTCAAAATAAAATCAGGGCCGAAGCCTTTGTAAGTAAACATTGATCGTTCATGACATAGGGCATAACCCACAAACAGTGGAAAATATTTGTAAGTAAAAAGTAACAGATAACCACAGTTGTATAGAATCTTGCAAGGAAAATGCTACACTTGAAGCACCTGTTAGCATGTTAGAAAGATAAATAGTATGTCAAAGCATGTATCGATCAGCAAAAAGTAAGTGATAGTGCTAAGAAGTATTAAATATTGTAACATTATTACCTGTGATGTGTGGAGTATGAGAATAGCAAAGGTAGATGCCCCTAGGAGCCTCAGTGGGACTGGTAAAGAATAGTGTTGAGAATCATGCATCATGTAAAAATCTATAAAAGTATTTCATTCACCTCAAGATACCATGTGAACACGCATGTGTGTATATAAAAATATAATGACATACTAAGTATCCAATTAACATAGGAAATAAAGTGCAACATGTAAGTAGTATAAGCTAACAAAAGTAAATTCAACTAAGATGTGTAGATGTTGTGTGAATGTAATGGTGTGCGACGATATGGAATTTTTTTAGATGAGGGGAGCCGTATTTCCCCCAAAGAATTTCTATGATGTGAGGTTCATTTAGGAATGCTCCCTCAATAGTAAAGTATGAACCATGGAACTAGAGTGTGTAATTGGGTAATAAAGGTATTGTATGTGATTGAGATTAGATGCGAGGAAATATTTATCATGAAGCATAGAGCTTGAATTTTAGTAGATAGAGTATATGATAGAGAAAAAAATAATGATGGAGGGGGGAACAGAATATGATTCCCCTAAGTATGTGATTGTGGTTCATTTAATGTCCTCATCAGTCACGTACGAACCTTGAAAACATGAGTGTGTCATCAGGTAGTAAGGTAGCACATGTAGTAGTAATGTTGTGATGTATAGATAGGAAGAAGTAATGGTATAAGAAGCGAGGAGGGGGTAATTTTGATGCCCCCAAGTGTGTATACTAGGAGCTGCTAGAAAATAGATGTGATCATTGTGAGCAAGAATAAACATAGTATGTATAGTGAATAAAAGGATGTATACCATATATATAAACTAGTTGTTGAACCCTGTGCATTGATGTTGTCATTGATGTCAGTGATGGGAAAGTTGGCAAAGTGGCAAAGTGTGTAGCATAGTATTCATGTTGCCATGAGGTGTAATGTGTCTTGGCATGCAACCATTCATTGTGTCTCAATGTTGGTCTTGTGCCTCTAAAGGTTTGTATGAGTAATGTCTTGGTAAGTGAAATTGATACATTGAGAAGTCAAGTCATAGTCTTGAGGGTTTAAGGGCTTGTACTGTCTTGAGATATCTTGGTATGAACCAAATTGTGTTTTCACATGCTCTAGGAGGGGTATCAGGCATGCAAAGAAGGTTTCATGAAGATGTACAGGTCAGACTTGGTGCAATATTGGTGAATCTAGCTAAACTGGACCTAATTTGAATGCCTATGCCAAGTAGCTCTTGGTGTATGATGTCTTACAGATATGATATGGATATTTAAAGATTGTGAAGGTGTGGAGAAGCATTGTAAAAGGAATATGAAGGTGGAAAAGGTCGGAAATCAAGGATTTGAAGCTTGAAGGAGACCTAGTGCAAATGAAGGCTTGAGAACATGCCCAGTAGTCTTAGACAAATGAGATGGGACAAGAAAATTCAGAGTACCTCATGTCAAAACAACCATACGAGATGTTGGAGGTATCAACCCTCATGGTGTGAGAAAAATTTTAGGGTCAAAAAGTGAAAACCAAGCATGTGGAGTCACTTTTTCCAAAACTGGGTCTTTGAGAAGTGATAATTTAGAACCTCAACTTTCTAGCAGTCGTTCTAAATTGACAGGGTTTCTTCAGAAAAGTCATAAGAGACTTTTTTGGAGGAAATTGGGATAAAAAGCTAATGCAAAAGGTATGAGATCAAATGGTGGTGAAATGAAGAAGTTCTATCTATTTTTCTCAGATGGTTTCAAACACTTCATAACCCTCTCTTAGAGCGATAGAAGAAATATGCAAGTTATGAGCATAAAATGCATTGGTCAAGCTCATTTGATGTTTTATACATGTAAAGGACTCTCCAGGGCTCAAGAAAATCCAATTGTGCATCTACAGATCTAACTATACGGTATAGAAAAGGACTGGTTTTGATGAAATTTGCAGTTACAGGTGTATGTTGGGTGCTTCATGAAGAAAGTCTTGGTGTTCCAGATAGCTCTTGATGTCTCCTAAGTGCTCACAGAGTGTTTTGAGAAAGGTGTGTGAGAAAAATTTGAATTGAAGATGCTTTCTCTTTCCTACCGCTTGAAGATTGCGCATGCTATAACTAGTCATGGTGATTTGAGAAAGTTTTTGTATGTAAACCTGATATTGAAGCATAAAATGGTCATGAGCACCTGATACAAGCCCAGGATGACTTGATGGAGTCCAATGTATGCTCCTATGAAGCGAGTTGAGGTCTCAATCGTGTTGATTTCCAACTGCCATATTTGTATGTTCAAGAAGGCTGATAACCTTAGTTGAACTGGTAAATATTTCTTGATAACTCATGCATACAAGTCCTTAGTAATGGTGTACAAGCTCTCAGTGAAGTTATCACACACTCACAGTAGCATAAAAGTGAAAAAAAGGTGATTTAAGCCTCCAAACAACAAGCTATGTTTGGTGTGTCAAAACCCTCACCATGCACGATTTTGGGAAAACTAGCTTGTTTGATCCTGTTGACATGTTCTTAGACATGAAATTGGGCCTGAGAAGTTGCACAGTACTCATATTATCATTGAAAGATGTTCCTACTGCCATGGTTGACTAAGAATGTTCATAGATTCTTCTAATCTCTCATCTTTGCAAGATTGTGTTGAGAAAAACAGTGAATGCCCAGTCTTAGAGCTTGTGTTATGAAGTAGTCCTGTGATGACTTGGCCTCTTGGGTACGGTGAATGGTAATATGCTCCTATGTCATCAGCTTCATGTTGTGTAGAGGCTGAAAGCTCATCCTTGGTGGAGTGCCATGCTCTTTGTCGACTGAGACAGTGTGGTTCATGAATGTGAGCTGAAAGGTTTGATGTAACAATGATCAAGAGTGCTATACTTCTTCTTTTTGATCTTCAAGACTTGAATGTTGGCGAGACCCTCCTGCAGTCCTTATACCCTAATCAAAAGCTTAGGTTGAGCTTATATGTATGTTCATTCTTCATGAGCTAAACTGTGGTGATTCATCCTTGCACTTAACCTGCTTCTGTGGCTCAAATGAAGAATGTGAGATAAATGGTGAATTTAGAAGAATAAAGTTCGAAGAAGGAGGTAGTGCTAAGGCTTTAGACGAGTTGAGAAGATTCTGTAACGTTCAAACTTCTGACAAAGAAGTTGTACTACAAGACAAGTGCTTTCTCGTTGAAGGAAAGGTCAAGAGTTATTTGAATCGTTACAGATCTGTTTTCAGAGGTCTAATGGAATGTCATAAGTCATGACCGGATGTCATAGATTTAAAAAGACTCCTCATCTTAGTTGTCCTCACAAGAATCTTCCAAGAGCCTGCAGATCAAAGAGATAACTGAAATTGGTTAGAAGTGCTTAAGACAAAGTTCAGGCAGTTTAAAAGACGAACCAATCACCTTTTTTTACGAGTAGTTAAGGTAGTAAGATGAAAAGCCTTTGAAGATGAAGAGGAAAAGTCATTTTGTATGAGTGTGATGGTTGCTTATAAAGCTTATTTTTCTGAGCTTGAAGTTGCTTGCTGCAGAGAGAAGAATGCTGGTGTGCAAATTTGTGAAGACAGGTGCAACATGAAGTAAAGAGCTGAAACAGAGATCACAAGGCGTTGATGTAAGCAAATAGGGTGAAGGTGATCAAAACTCATTGATGGAAGTCTGAGTTGTAGCTCAGCAATTTGGGAGTGAGCTTCCTTGCAAGTAGGTGCTTGCAAAACAACAATCAAGTGGGTGTTTGGCCTTGTTTTGAAGTAGGTGCTTCAAAAATGGAGTGGGTGCTTTAGAGTGAGTGGGTGCTCACCACATGGTGAGATCGTTGTATTTGTTACAGGATATTTGTCCTTGATATTGCTCTGATTTCAGTGAGTTTTCTCCCTTATTGGGTTTCCCACCTTAATTCTTGTGTCCTCATGTGTTTGTTGTCTCTTCTTCCATGATAGCATGCTTTGATTAGTTCATTGTTCTAAAAGGATAATAAATTAATGGTGTATTGATTGATAACTTAAGAATTCCAATTTTTAAAAGGAAATGATTCACCCCCTCCCCCTCTTATTAATTGAATTTTCAATAGTTTTATGTATATCACGAATATGAGAATCCATAAGTAAGGATAAGGAGTAAATCGTGTATGGATTGGCATAGGAGTGGAAAGGTAAACCGAAATCATAGATAGATGTAACAAGGTATGATAATACCATAGATAAGATAAAATGTTACTAGAAATATTGACATGAAATGCAAAGAAAAAACAAGGTATAGGCATGTTTGTGAGTAATATTGATACACAATTGCTGATTCAAATGTGTGACTATGGGGGGAAGTTTGATGCCCCAAGTATGCAAGTGATGGAGATCTATCTGATGATGCAAGAGAGACCATGCCATGGTGGTGGATGTTTAAATGTATCAAGAGTATCAATATTGGTGTTAGGAGGATCAAATTTGCCAAAGTAAGTTATAGCATTGAGAATAGATGGAAAATAATTTTTGTGATGGTAAGGGGTGAAATGGTCATAAGTTCACATGTATTCTAATAGAGCATCATCATTAAGGAATGTATCTAGTTCATGCCAAGTCAGAGAATCTCAATCACTAATAAGCTCGGGGTAAGGAATAATATGAGTATGTGAAGTAGTGTAAACCTTGAGAGAAGGTGTGGTGGGAATAACAGGAGTAGGCGGAGGGAGATATATAATGCCAATTTTGATGGATTTTTTGGGAATGGAAAGAGTCTCTGTGACTCCCTTTTCATTTTTTCCTAATCCGATGCCAGTGAAACCGTAACAAAGCATATAATGATACCCATGACCATACTTTGTGAAATTAGGATGAGATGTAACTGAAGTAGGGGCTTCAGGTGAATGATCAATAATGTTGCAAAATGAAAATGGGGAGGGATTTACTAAGGTCTAATATACCACACCATGGTAGAGGAATTTATGATGCACATGAAGGGTTGAAGGGACAACATGCATGGTATGGATCCAAATCCTTCTAAGAATAATATTACAATTAAGATTATTAGACATTACATGACATGAGACGGGTAAAGTGCATGGCCCAACCATAATGGGAATTGTGATTTTACCTAATACCCTTTGAGGAATATTATCAAATATGTGAATACAAATATATTAGGGAGTTAAGTAGGCTTCAGAAATGTCAATTTCTTGAAGGAATGATAAAGTAAAAATGTTAAGACTGGATCCATTATCAACCAAATCTCATGTAACCCCTATATTATGGATGCAAACTTGAATATAAAGGAGTGTATCATTATCTAAAATAGATAGAGAAGACATTTTCGTAGATGTAAATTTAATATGCAAGTCTAATATCTAATGTTTGAATAAGGATCTGAGTCGTCAATCATGAGTTGGGGTTCACCAAATGATTTAATCTAATTTTAATTAAATATAATTTTAGAGTAACTATTGTAACAAATGATGTCTCAGATGATTTTATATAGTAATGAGAAAGCTACAAGCATTCAAAAGTGACAAACCCTAAGCAAGTGAAGGGAAGAAGAAGACTCAGCTGATTCTATGTGATCCAGACTATGTATCTACTAAAATAGGATGGTAACAACATCATAATGGATTGATGGAGATTCAAAAGTATAAAAATATGCATGAAAAAATTACTTGTAGGAGGACATGAGCATCCCAAGAGATAGTGACCGATCTGGGTGCTAGTCTCCCCTTAGATGCTCAGGTTCTAAATTTTTTGGGTTGGAAGGTATTTGCTCCAACTTTGTTGTTAGGGTCTTAATTGCATATGTAACCTACAAAATAGATGAGTAGATGTACATTCCCATAAATGAAATCAAATCTAATAAAAAAATGTAGAATGGATAGTTGGACTGACTTTGGCAGTCACCCGAAGAGTGAACTTATGACTGAGTGTTGGAATATATCTCATACTCCATGTAGTTCTTTGTGTATGTGTTTTATCTATGTCACGCACCCTAGGTTTCCATTGTGAAAGTTACACGATGATAGTGGGATAGATCTAGATTTTTCTAAGTATGAAAAATGTGTGTGAAGGAATAGAATGGACTCCCCTCCTTTGCAGATCACTGCAGCCCTTCTCCCTTGTATGGATGTGCTAGATGTATGTTTTGTAGTGCTCTTGTGCCTTTGTCCAAGCTTAGGTGATGATAGATAATGCTTATAGTGTTTGGCCCTTGATTTGGAATAAGTAACTAAGTATATATATGATTCCATTGTTTAAATTTTGTGATTGACAACTGGAAGGCTGACCCAAAGTATTAAAAGGTGACCAAGAATTAAAAATGACTCAAAAGAGTAAGAATAATAAAGAAAGGGATAGGGATTCCCAGAAGGTATAGGAGCACCTTGGTGCTTTTGTCTTAATGGGGTGCTAGTGTCTGAGGTCATCAAAAGATAAATTAATCAAGTATAGACAGAATTGTAAGATGTGTAAAACTAGTAAAGTGTAAGAGATAAAGCAATCAAAGTTCCAAAAGGAGTTGTCAACCACTAGTTTTCTCTCTTATGAATCATATATACATTAGTATGCTTTATGACCTAGAAATTTACCCAAGTGCATATATTTTGTGTCTATAGTGTTACCCATCCATTAAGAGTAATGTATTCCTATATAAAGGAGATGAGTATCATTATGAGAGAGGAGGTGATGTATGAATTGATTATTTTACTTCTTAGAGGCATATTGGAGGTGTCATCGTTGAAGGAGTAAAGAAAATAAATAAATAAATAGAGGAAGGGAAGTGTCATTGAAGTTGCATAACATGTTAAGTCAAGAAATACCTTTCCTTGATAGTCTCACAGAATGGAATATCCATCATTGCTTCAGAGAAGCAAATAAAGTGGCTGACTTTCTCACTAATTTAGGGATCAAACATGAAATTAGTCTTAAATAGAAAATGACATTAAATATTGGTTGGGGATTTATTTCTCACAAACATGTGAGATGTGACTTTCATTTTGAATCCTCACTTTGTTTATTTTATTTAACTCTCTTTCTCATACCCAACTCAACTCTAATCATGTATTTGGGTGGAAAATAAAGGTGGAATAAAGACAACTATGGTTAGAACATATGGTATCTCTTATAGAACATGGGTGATATTTGCATCTTATATTCTCCTAGCATCATTTCTATATAGTTGGTGTGGTTTCACTCCACTTTATTCCTTCACTAGTCTCTCCATGGACTATATTTTCACCCTAGGTTATTATTGAAGGGAATGACCAAAAAGATGGCATTCAACACTCATATCACAAACAATCACTAAAATAAAGTATCCATTATTCAAACAAGCCCTATAATGAAATCCCAAAAGAGATTAAGATATGTCAACATCATTTCCTTAATTAGAGAGGAGCATTATGTAGGTTTATATGATGCATTAAAGGATCTCATTTTTTCTATCTTCCCTAATATTCCCCTTACCCATGTGGGCTCGAGAGGTCTTATTTCTTTCGAAACATTTAGAAAATCTGATTTTTGGTTTTTTTTTGTCAAATTTGTAGATTAAATTCAAATTAATTATAGGTTTGGGTTTTCCTCTAGCCTTTCCCTTCCCAACATCGATCTAGAAGATATAAAGCATATGCTCCTCATGTTAAGACCAAGAATCCATAAATGGAATAGGGTAAAAGCCACCGTGCCTATAAATTTCTAGTGATTTTGGATGGAGCAACCCAATTTTATGTCATATTGGGTGGTTGAATGATACCACTATAAAAATTGTAGGAAGATGAAGCTAGAAAATATGGTGATGCAGGTCAAGGTCTTTGGATCTTGGTTGTGTACTTTGATTAGTAATATAGTAAAAACTATATGTATTGTTGTGTGTTGAATAATATTGTTAATGGTTTACTTTTGTGGGGGAGAGTATAGGTTGTTACACATTTTGACATTGAATAGTGCATATAATAAACTAGGTGGGAATGACATGTGATGCTAGCCTATTTTGGAATGTTTAAGGGGTTTTTTATGTTGGTAGGTACTTATTGAACTCATACTAATTTGTAATGATATAATTTATATAAAATATATGGGAAATGGACACGTCAACCATTATTTACCTATAAAAAATTATATTTGTGGACGACTTGTGATATATTGAATCTAATACATGTTTTATGATATTTGAATAAGAATTCTCAAGATACACACATGCATTTACATGTGCATCCATTTGAAATACTAAAGAAATATAAACATATATTTATCAAGGTATAATAATTATCATAATATATTAAGCTTGTATGTAGGGAGGACCAATACCCTTCCTCACAAGTAATATTATAATGAACCTTCCTTTTTTCATTCATTCTCTACAAATTATTATATAGATAAGTATATATGTTTAGGATAATAAGGTATTCTATCTTTATGAATAAAATCTCAAAATATATAAACCTTATTTTAAGAATAACAACTAAAGATCTTCTTATTTATAAGTTACTTATAAATAATTCATTATAAATAGGTGTGGACAATTATGTGCAGACATGAGCTTTAGCCATAAAGTATATAATACAAGTGCACCTTATAATATACAAAATTTGATGTCCTAATATACACTAACATCCCCTCTTAAGATATAATATATAAAGGAGAGGATAAATTAAACTATGCGTGCCTAGGTAAGCTCAAAATAAGAAAGGTGATGTGTGAAATAATACCCCCCTTAAGAGATACATAGAAAAATTAATTGAGGCAAAAACTCATATATGAGTCTCATTAACTAGAAAACGCTAGGTACCCATGTAAAATAAGTACAAACTATTATAATGTAGGGCTTATTAAATAAGGAGTTCATTATTTATTTAATTTATGAGATGGTTGTAACCGTTTGTAACTATATCAACCATTTTATAACTACTTTATTCATAATATATTGATCGACACACTATCTCCATAGTGTGTAATTTGCCTTCTCTTTATTTTTCCTTGGGCATGTATTCTAACATTGGTGTCAGAGAGAGGAAAGTGAGTAAAAATATAAGGGAAGAAGACCAATCCCATTAGGGAAGACATGATGAATTGAAGTGAATAAAATCAAGGGTACGTTTGTGAAGATTTTTATTTTGATTTTTGAGTTCACATTTTTATGAGGGAAGAAAAAAAATAGTCATGAGTACTAGTTAGGGCACAAAATAAATTCATGATTCTCAGAGTCTATAAGTAGTCAAAAGGGAAAGCAATATTGTGTAAAATTTTCAAGTTATGAGGATGTAAAAGTCAATCACAATATCAAAGTCATGCAAGGAGAAAAACTAAGTTTAAAGTCGTGAATAAGGAGAAAAGAAAGTCATGAAAGGGCCTACAACAAGTTAATCAAGATCACATTTTTATTTCAAAGGAAAATAAACTCCATGGGCCATTCATTTATAGTTAGGTTTCACTATTCATTTTTCTTTCAAAATAAAATACACTCTATGATTAATTTTCTGCCCATTTCGTTGAAATTTCATAGGCATTTCCACCATTAAAATAAATCCAAAGTCGTGGACATGAACTTAGGAAAACCAGGAAGCATGCATTCACGATTTTTATCCAAGGAAAAAATACAATCACATTTGCAAATCAAATTGAGGGCACAACAAAGTTTCAGATTGTTTATGCTAGGGTAAGGAATTGTGTACATCACAGTTGTATCAAAGAACCAATATTTTATTCTTTGTTTACTCATTTCTGTAAAATACATAATCGTATTTATTTTATTTTATTAAAATGGAAATTCTTGTAGAAAAATATTCTGGTTTGAATTTTCATAAATGGAAAGTGAAAATACAAATGCAACTTATGAATAGAAATTTGTGAAGCATTGTAAACAAGAAAGAAAATCATGTACTGATGTATCGAAATAATTATATTGGCAAAGCATAGATGATAAAGTGAAATCTATTATTGGCCTTTCTCTCTCTGACTCTGAACTTCATCATGTAGACCTAGAAAAATCATCCAAGGAAATTTGGGATGCTCTAAATAAATTATTTGGAGCAAAAGTATTTAATGCAAAATTTTCCCTAAAACTTCAGTTATATAGGTTCAAAATGGATGAAGGAGTCTCTATGTCAAGCGACATCAATAATCTGAGGTACCTGATTAGATAACTAACATAATTCAAATTTGTGATTGAGGATGAGGATGTCAAAGCTTTCCTATTAAATAGTTTGTCTTCAAAATACAACAATCTAGTATTTACCCTTAGTCAAATTGGATCTCAATCTCTAGATGATATGATTGCAGCTCTTCTAGATGAAGAAAAATGAACTAAAGAAGATGCGGAAGGTCATTCCCATCAAGAAATTGCATTCTATTCCAAAATTAGAAACTCTCCTAGAAGATTAGATAAAGATAAGTAAGAGATTGAATGTCATTATGTAGACACAAAATCATGCAGTTTAGGCATTATTTAGCCTGGTCTTATACTACTATTTAGAAGGTTATCAAGTGGATAAAGTACTAATTAATCCCACCTTTTGGCCATCTTTATTTTATATTTTATTCCGTCATTCCCACATATTTTATTACACTTATCCACCCATTTCACAATTTCCCCGTCATTCTAGCCCAAAATCAGGGCGCCCTAACCTGTATTGGGGCACCCTGGTCCCACTTTTGGATGCCCCAGTCTATGCACATCCTTTCCCACTTATTTTTGGGTCCTTTCTAGTAGTTTGTTGTCTTTATATTTTTCCCAGTTGGCCTTGTCAGGATTAATTATGCAATTAATCTTAAGAGTCCTATAAATATAAAGCTATAAGACCATAATAAGGGTCCTAGGTCATAGCAGTACACACTACTATCACTCCATCTAGATTTGTATCCATTACATCACTTGTATCCACATAGTACCATGCATCAAGGCTAGGAGATCTGCATCACACACACTACATAGGGGGAGGGATTCTATTATATTCCATGCACACATGTTATTTACATTTTCTATAGTTATTATTGCTTGCTACTTCACAAAGTATTACTGACACGAGAGAACCTAGGACACGACATGTACACACACACCAGAACTACATTCGGGTCATAAATGTAGTGCAATGCTCAGTGATAAGTCCACTAGTTTGGCGGCTGAGGTCATTCTAACCCATTCATTTGCATCTTTTATTTTTCTAGGGTTTGATACTTCCTTTTGCATTGCAGGTCATTTCCCAGCTCATTCAGAAGATCCAACATGACAAACATGAAGCACTTGAAGACAACTTTTGACCATACCAGAACTAATTTTTGAGCATTTACAGTGATCAGAGTGCCCAAATTGCAGACCAGGGCACCCCGATGTGCTCCAGTACACTCCCAGGTGCCTCAGTCATCTTATATCCTCCAGATCTGTCCTTCGCAGGGTCCTTGAGTGTTCATCTGCACTTCCTAATTTCATTTCCAGATCTATAAAAACATGCGACAATCACTTCCAATCATCTAAGCTATTTCTATTTCTTCTCTTGCACAGTTAGGGTTTCATTTCACTAAGAATAGTTTACTTGCATTTATTTCATATTGTTTTAATCCATTTACTACAGTGTTTCAGTCCTCCTAATTAGATTAACATTAATACCCTAGTGTCCCCTTTTAGGCCAACTAGATCATTATTTTTGTTAATCATTTTGGTGAACCCAACGTCTCTTTCTACCACCTTCTAGGGCTCTTCATTCTACCATCATGAATATCTTTGTCACCGAATATCTACTTGCCCACCCTGATTTTCTCCATCGAGTTCAAACCCTCTTTACTACTACCAATGTTTCTATTGACATGCATCCAAATTCCATGTATGACATGTTTGTGAAGGCCTTTTCCCACCATATTGCATTCTGGGCCCATCCTTCAGCTGACATTCACCCCTTTGATAATGACCCACCACTTTACATCATGTCTCGTATCTATAATGTCGTTGTCAAGCACACTCTTATCGATAATGGCTCTGAGCTCAATTTGTTCCCTATGTCCTTTATCCACGCCTTAGGTCTATCTGCTCGTGACATTAGCCCCTCTTCCATTTCACTTCGTGCTTATGATGGTTTTGTCCATCCATGTCTAGGCCACGTTACCTTTCCTTTCACCATCGTTCCTAAGACTCTCCCTATTGTTTTCTTTGTCATTGATTTTCTTGTCTCATATAATTGTTTGTTAGGTAGACCATGGCTTCACGCCATGCAAGTTGTTACTTCCACCATCCATAGTTGCATCAAATTCTTGCATGAGCGTATTGAGTATACTATCTTCTGAGATCGTGATCCATTCCAATATTGTGTCCATGACCCTCATACTAGCATCCCTATACCTCGCATTAATACTATAGATGAATATCAACCTATGGATGATCAGCCTCATTTACCACCACTTGAGGGCACTATTTTTTATTGGATGTTATCCCTTCCACACTATCTCCTCCTACCACTATTGTTCCACATCAGCCACCTATTCCACCCATACACAATATCATTCCTTCTTCGTCTTCACTGTTACCTCACACCCCTTTTACATGTACAATTTTCATTCATAATTCTTATTGGGAACATGTTCCATTTGAACCCAAATGTGACAAAACCATCTGTTACCCCATAGGTCTAGTTTGTCTTGGCTTTACTTTTGAGGACCTTCAGACTTCTACTCATGCTTCTCATCTATATTATGGTTTTTTCACTATCACTATCGTTTATGGCTTGTGTGTCTTTGATATTTTAGTCTATCTCCTGCATACCCCTTGTGCTTCTCTACTCACATTAGAGGAATCTTGGATTACTTACATCGGAGGTACCTTAGACACTAGTCACACTGATATTTCATTCCCTACGCCTTTCGGTCATGTTTTCATTTGCAATAGTTCCTTTCTTGGCTATTCACCTAACTACACTCGCTGGTATGCACACAATTTCCCACATCCCCCATTCACTGATGAAGAATACGCTATGGGCATGTATCATCTATGCCTTACTGGCTCATTACAGGATCAACCTCATACTATAGCATACCATGTTGCCAACCCTGATCCATTTGATTTTGACCTAGAAAATGATGATCTCCTAGACGAGTTCACGTAGCCTCTTCCCACACCATTGATGGGGAGCATAGTCACTACACACTCCCCCCTATCCTCATTCTAGCATAGTTTAATTTTTCCTCCATTTTTTCCCTCACATATAAACATCTTTCTCATGCATTATCAGACCCTTGTTACCTGATGACGCACTCTTGTGCTTTAGTTCAAACTAGATTGTTGAGGGACAACCATTACATTAAACCCCACACACTGCACGCTAGGTTCTACACACTTACATTCCATCATCATTTCTATACATAGTCCACATATTACATTATCCTATACATACCTCATATATTAATCATTTCTCCATCATTCATCTCATACACACTACACTATTCATCATTATATATGAGTCCAGTTTTATATTTCATCCATACATTCTACATTTACGCTAGGTCACATTATCTATGAGTCTAGCTTTACCTATCATCACTATATATTCTATCTACACCTATATCCACATCTTACATTACATTTTCTTATTCATATAGCGCATCCATCTATCTAATTCATTATATACTACACTAGATTCCATTATATATGGGTCTAGTTTCCTCTATCCTACATGCTACACTAGATTTCCTTATACATGGGTCTATTTTTACCTAGCATCATTACACATTCTATTTATATCTACATAATTATTACATTACACATTCCATACCCACTGCACATTCTACACTGCATTTCCTACACCACATATTCACATACCTTGGTTATTTCTACCATGTTGTTTTCTATGTGATGCCTTCACCACCCTATGAGCTACTTTAGTTCCTCAGTCCATACTTGACTATCGAGGGTTTACCAATCAAATTGACCTCACTTTTATCATGTGACATCTTTCTCATTCAAAATCCATTGCCTTATTGACATTAACCTTAGGTTAAATTATCACCCATCATATCGACATGTATTAGTATATGTTTTAGGATAAATCACAACCCCCCATTTTATCATGTTGTAGTGGCATACACCTTAGGGAACATCACTACTCCCTTCTTATTCATCTCATAGTGATATACACCTTGGGTTAAATTTTCACCCATCCTATCATCAAGTAGTGGTATATGCTTTAGGCTAAATCACCACCCCCATTCTATCATTTGGTAGTGGCCTACACCTTAGGGTACATCACCAATCCCTTCTCATTCACCCTATATTGACATACACTTTAGGATAAATTATCACCCATTATTACCTTTTCATTCTATAGTGATATATGCTTAGGGATAAATCATCACTCTTCTATTCAACACGTCGGGGTATATGTTTAGGCTATAAGGTCCATGCACATCTTTCCATATATTTCATCTCCATACAATCATTATAAAGTGATATATGCTTAGGGATAAATCATCACTCTTTTATTCAACACATCATGGTATACACTTAGGCTATAGGGTCCACACACAGCTTTCCATATATTTCATCTCCATACAATCATCCTATAGTGATATATGCTTAGGACTAAATCATCACTCCTCCATTCAAAAAGTGCTGATATATGCAACAGCTATATGGGTACTCAAAACACATCTCTCCCGACATATTTCATTTTATCACCACTACAAATATACATAGTCATGACATGGTGCTAGGGGGAATCAACACTACTCGAACATTTCCCGATGGTGTACTCTCATTTACGATTTATTCTTGATTTATGAGGGGGGAAAAAAAATGAACCTCACTGCATACACATCCATCTTGCATTCCCTTCCATCCTTCCACAAAATACTGCATTGTCTTGGGGGCATTTAATTTTTCTGACTAGTGTTTTGTATGCTCACTTTATTACACATGTTATTATGCTTTCTTATATGTCATTATCATACACACATGCATGTTCATGTCTTTGTTTAGTGTGATCTCAGGGTCATGTCTCTACATGTGGTATGGTCACTAGGGGCATCCATATTTGTCTTATCTAGGTGTTATTGTTTCATGTTATACTTAGCATCTTATACTACTTGCTCATACACATTTTTTACATATTGGTTATCACTCTAAAATGATAATGGGTGTTCTATGTGCAACAATTGTTTTGCAGGACTACATGTTTCCATGACTACTTGTTTATTTCTACTTTTCTGCTTTATTTTCCATTATATGTGGGCTTTTCCCTTTTCTTGTGTGCACACTTGTCTATTGTTTGTGGCCATGATGGCATTGTGTGTCTGGCGACATCGCGAGTGATGTTCCATGTTTGAAACCCACTTTTTGCGGTCTTCTTGTTTTCTTGCATGTTTACACTACTTTGTTTAGTATTTTTGATATTGTCTATGTATTTTCCACTTATTGCATGAATGTGTTTTCAGATTAACACTTGTTTTGGATATCCATCCCCTTTTGTGCGCACCTTGGTATCTACTAAGTGTTTCCCTTTCCCCCTGCGGGGTAGAGTTCTACAGGTCAAAGTGTGGTTGGGTCCTCTTTTGGGGATGAATTATCCTTTCCTTGACGTCACATGCACCCCCAAAAGGGGGGGCATCATTGAGGTTTTTTTCCTAACACAACGTATTTACATTGGCTAAGACACAATGAGTGAGTTCAGACAAGTCTACAAACTCCATACACAACGACCATAATAGGACATGGTGTCCTTCGGTAATTCTGTGGAGCGCTTAAAAGTTTAGGGATTACAGTTGGTGTGCCTCTCTACACTTCTCAGTCTAGTGACATCAGATCACCCAAAAAACTAGGACAATACAAAGATCTCTTCACACATTTCAGTAGAAGCGGTTAAAGTTGGAGGACATAGAGTATTTCCTCCTTATTCTTATTCATCCAGGATGGCGTGAGATCACCCAAAAAACTCGCGACAGTACATGATATCCTTCTACACCCTTTCTCTCGACATGGATCAGGTGCACATGTTCCATTTACACCTTTTATTCTAGTGTATTTTACATTTGCGTACTTTACATTTGTGTATTTTACACAATGTTCTTACATACATACATATTTGACTACTTGATGGTTATCTCCTTACAGGTTCTCTGTATGAGAAACAAACAGCCAAATTGGGGGCAACAACAACAATAGTGATAGTGAAAACACACTGCTACAGGCACTTTCTTTTACTAACCATGTAGATACACTACACACAACAACAACCACACATGCATTCCACCCTAATTTCACTCTCATCACTTTTTATGCACATTTTTAATATTTAGAATCCACGCTCCTCCACATTTTTCTTTTTGTCATTCCACGCTTGATTCTAGTCCATCGAAACGTCTTATTCTACACTCTACATGGATATTAGGTACGCATGTCTATCTACTTTATGTTACTAAGCATTTCGCTCCCCAACATAAAGTGGGGGAAAAATGTAGACACAAAATCATGCACTTTAGAAATTATTTAGCCCGGTCTTATACTACTATTTAGAAGGTTTTCAAGTGGATAAAGTACTAATTAATCCCACCTTTTGGCCATATTTATTTTATATTTTATTATGTCATTCCAACATATTTTATTACACTTATCCACCCATTTTGCAATAGACATGCCATTCTATCTGAAAATCAGGGCACCCCAGCCTATATTATGGTGCCCCGAGGTGCCCCTGTCCCACTTTTTGGGGCCTTTCTAGCTGTTTGTGTTCTTGATCGCTACTTCACAAAGTATGACTAGCACGAGAGAACCTAGGGCATGACATGCGCGCACACACACACACTCACACACACTCACACACACACACACACACGCCAGAACTACATCCGGGTCTGAAATGTAGTGCAATGCTCAGTGATAAGTCCACTAGTTTAGCGGCTGAGGTTAGTGTGACACATTAATTTGTATCTTTTATTTTTATAGGGTTTGATACTTCCTTTTGCATTGCAGTTTATTTCCCAGCCCATCTAGCAGATCTAATGTGACAGACATGAAACACTCGAAGAAAAATTGTGACCATACCAAAATCAATTTTGAGCATTTACAGTGATCAAAGTGCCCAGAATACAGACCAGGGTGCCTTGGGGCACCCTAGTACACTCCCAAGCACCCCAATCATCTTAGATCCTCTAGATATATCCTTTACAGGGTCCCTGATTGTTCTTCTGCACTTCCAGATTAAATTTCCAATTTTGTGGCAACCTATGACATATTTTGTAAATTAGCTAAGTTATTTCTCTTCCCTGTCTTACACATTTAGGGTTTTATTTCACTTAGAATAGTTTTCTTGCACTTATTCCATGCTATTTTAGTCTATTTAATACAACATTTTAGACCTCCTAATTAGATTAACATTAATACCCTAATGTCCCCTTTTTAGGCCAAATTAGATCATCATTTTTGTTAATCACATTATTATAAGAAAAAAGGTCACATAGTATGGGATTATCATGTTCAAGTGAATGGTGTGCTCAAGGGTAAAGACATATCAAATACAACCAATATAGCCATGGTTGAATACCCACCAGATGTAGAAGGTAGCGATGATAGTGACGAATATGCAATATAAAGATGCTCTAAAGTTTGAAGGAAATAGAGTATATAAGGTAGATGAATCTCAATATGAATGGTTACTCACATAGTTTGGGAGACTATGAATCTTGGTAATTATACCCTCACGAGGGTCGTGATACAACTTGATGAATCCTATGGATGGCACACTATGGATGGCTTTCCAATAATTTGGGATATCTGTGATTTGGGAGTTCGGGGAGGTGGAATCCAGGAACTCAGGAATTAAGTTTGGGAGATACACTTTTACGAAGGTCACGAAGCATCTTGATTGATCCCTACCTATTCATAGTATTTATTTCTAAGTGAAAGCCTCTGAAGATTACGCAGTTCTATTTTGTTAAAAATGTTTGTTTCTTTATGTAGGACAATCCTTAAGAGGGGGTATTCGAATGTAAGGCTTATTAATTAAGGACTTAATTAGTTATTTAATTGATGAGATGGTTGTAACGAGTTATAACTATATCAACTATTTTGTAACTAATTCATTCATAATATATTGACAGACACATCATCTCAATAGTGTGCAATCTACCTTCACTTTATTTCTTCCTTGTGCACATATTCCAACACAAACAATATACTTCGTGAAATAATGAGAAAAGATATAATCAAGATATAAAAAAAATCACCTCCAAGAGGTATTATAAATTTACAAGGAAGTGACGAGAACATAAAAGTAAAAGTGCATGTAAATGATCAATATCCAAACTCAGAGCCAAAATGGCATGGAAATGACCATTGGATTGCACAAATAAAATTCATGAATAAATAGAAATGATTTCTATTCAAAACTCCTAGGAAAAAAGGCATAAAAATGATCATTACATATCCACATTATTTTCACAAAATAGGTGAAATTTCAAATTTTTGGGATTCATGGGAAAAATCTGTATGTTTTGGTTATCCTTTCCCCTTCTGCTAAGCATTTTTGTTAAGGAGTTAGTCATTTTGTGAAAATTTGGGGAAAATAAATTAATTGAGGAATAGGTGGAATTATTCCTTTATTCCACATATTCCCTAGAACTCCACCATCACTGCATCAAATAAATGCATCGACATTTTCAACATTCATTGACGCCCATAGAACAGTTCTCAAGTTCCAGATGTTTCCTGCATACCCACAGGTTCCAATAAGGAAAGGATGTAAGTTAGGCATTATAGTCATCCAAGTCAACTTTATTAGGATATCGAAGAATAGTCCTCAAGTTCCTTTGTTCCCCACATATTCCAAATACCCGACTCCTTAGTAAACAATGGTGTCGCGAGTATTTCGTACTTTACAAACACTCAAGGAACATTGCTTATGTTCCTCTTGTTCACTGATCGCCCACATTTAAAACAAACTATCAAAACTCTTCCACATTGGCCAATTGAAATTTTCATGGAAATAAGGAATAATTATCAAGTTCTAGTGGTGCCTCACCCACCCGAATACACCAGAAAATACAAAAAGTGTAAGGGTTGGTTAATTCATCCCAGGAGGAAATAGAGGGAATTGTTCCCTCATTCCATTTGTTATCTGATTCATCACCCTAGTTACCAAGAAAATAAATGAACAAGTCAGTGATGGAAGGCCCATTAGGAATTTTCTAGTATTCTTTCAGTTCTCTGCCAACCCACATGGGCCAACTATTTTTCCATTTTTCTAATAAATTCTCATATTTTCAACAAGAAGGATGGTTATGAAGGTTCTAAACTTGATTATTTATAATGTAATGTCAAAGTAATGCATTTTTGTCAAAATGAATGTATTTTTGAATTCAACTTATGTAAATTAGAGTTTGGGTGAGTTAAGGTGAAAATTAGTTAAATAACTAGTTTTGGGTCAATGAGCCTATAAAAGCTCTGATTTGTAATAGAATAATGGGATGATGCCAGTAGATGTGATGTAAGAGAAAGTATATTAAGTACAAAAGGATTTCCACCTTTTTCTTCCTTCTCTACCTTTCTCTCTCTCTCTCTCTCTCTCTCTCTCTCTCTCTCTCTCTCTCTCTCTCTCTCTCTCTCTCTCTCTAATTTTGACATTGTTTGCATATTGTGGAATTGTAAAACATTGCATTCAATCCTCTTTATCAAGAATTATAGAAGTTTGTGTCAACACATTTTTTATTTAAGGGGAATAATCTCCATGTTTTGTGAATGTATGCATTCTTAAATCTCATGAACATGAAATGGTAGAACAAGCTTTGTTTCATCCTTATTTGAATTTTTTTTCCCTTCCTCCCTCTCAATCTTCTTGTTGTTATGAAATCCATCTCCTCTATATTCAGTCCCATCATCCTTACCTATTGAAGTTGTTGTCCTCACAAAAAATCTGCAATAGTTTTACATTTGTAAATATTATAGGATCAATTCTTGTTTAAATAAGGGAACCTCCCCATCAAGAGGAGGTACTTTGGTACCCTGAATTGTTGGTTTTGCTTGCCCACAAAACTTTAAAAATTCCCACCAAAATTTTTTTGGCGACTCCTCTGGGGAAAGAAATTTGTTCACATTTGTTTCCCATATCAAAGAACCTTCATAGAAACTGAGGTAATATGAAAAACACTTATTAACATGTGTCAATAAGTGACAGTGATAATGATGGGGAAATGGATAAAAATATCCCCTTTCAATCCTTTCAAGCTTTAGAAAATTTAGAACATGCCCAGTTTGTGAAAAAATTCTACATAAGTATGAATCTATAAACAGTAAAAAAATATCTCTAGTATTGACTAAAATTCTGCAACCAATTGAACAAAAAGAAGAAAGGAGGGCATATATAGATTATTCTAATATTACATGTCCAAAGAAAAAGGCCACTAATGCACTTGTATTATATGTAGAAATGAAAATAATAGTGCAGACAAGAATAGACTTAGTGGATTGGATTGCTACATCTAACGATCCTGTAATTAAGTATTTATGGCTTAAGTTCCAAAAGATTGTTGCAAGAGGAAGGAAAATGAAAATTTTTCTTGCAAATGATCACAAGTCCATTAAATTAATGAAATAAGTGCAAAGATAATACATAAATTTGAAAGCATATGAGAAGGAAAAATAACTTGAAGTGAACCCATGGATGATTTTGAGACATTTCATAACAAGGAAGAGAACATTCAAATTTCAAAGATAGTTTCTGATGATTCTCCACAATATAAGGTATTTATTCCTCAATGTTACTTCAAATTCACCAGCAAATGTGTTCTTGTTATTCCCTCTGATGAATGAAAACTTAACATTGCTATGAATAATGAAGAAGATAAGAAAATTGAGGATTCATTTCATCTTGAAACAAAGTTTTTGGAAGATATAACATACACAGGAAGTGAAAGCCTTTTTTTTATAGAAGTTATCTTATTCTTGTTGAGGTTAATAATCACCATGGAAACATAGAAATGTATTATTTCTCTCCTCTATTGGAAGGCCTTCAAGAAATCAAGATCAAGGTAATTGTTAATTATTCTCTTACTAATTTTTATTCTTTAGATGATGAAAATGGCAATGCATAAATGGAACCTTCTCTCTATAATGGGGACTACATCAATCTTGTTTCTTCCCATCCTTTGGAATATCAATAGGAAGAGGAGACCATTGTTAACCATTTCTTATCTTATCTCATAACTATTCATTTTCCTGTTAATTCTAAAAGCAAATCAACACTGCAAGTTGTGTTTGAAGATCATGATCTCTTGGAAATTGAGAGTAAGAATGTTTATTTACAAAAACAATAGATTGGTTTTCTAAGGACAAGATAGGATTTGTAGAAATGGAAGATGTAATGACGGAAAACCATTCAACGGTCACACCCTATCCTCTCTTAGAAAAAATATTAAAGATAATTTTATGGAAGTGCCTTATTTTCCCACGTTGTGTTATGATGTTTTCTTTAACTCATACGCATATGTTTTTAATGATTCTTTGGGGTAAGAAGATGATGTTAAAATGAGATTCATCATGAGTAAATAATTTCAAAATTAGTGGGTTGTAGATATTAGAAAGGAGGTAATCAAGGGTCACAAAGCTTGGTATATTTATGAGAAATTGTATATTAAACGTGTATCTTTATGAGAAATTGTATACTTTTTACTTTAAATTTTGAGCATGATATAACCATCAATTTCCAAGATGCTACCATTCCATTGTTTTCTCTGAGTGTACAATATCATCCTCATATAAAATTTATATTTGTTCCTATTTTTATCCTTGTAATTTTTTTGTGTAACTTATTCCTATGTTCCTAAAATATGTAGTTTTATCTTTCTTACTGATTTTCATTGATATTTTTGCAATAAACCCCATCGAATTCCCAAATTTTTATGGGAGGGAGATAGATTTTAGATCACTTGGATCAAAATAATTAAAGTGTTTCCATATCAAATAAAGCATATAATCATCATTGGAAAATATAGACCTCGACTATTAGGGGAAAATTGATTATAGTGTTTGGTTACCTCGTTGCATGAGAGAATAATATAAGGATTTTTGTAACATAGTTAATGTTTGTTTTTGTGATTAGAATTAGTGTTTGAGAATAGAATTATAGGTCTACACATCAAGTCTAGACCGATAAAAGCATGGATACTAGTTATACCGAGGAGATTCAAAATAATGGTTTGGGAAAGGATATGATCTATTATTGAGGACATAAAAATGCATTAGCATCAAATCTTTCAAATTGCATGATTTATGACTCATTCCCTTTTATATTATAAACAATTAGTGTGTGCTTTGGAGCAGTTGGTTAATACATTGTGTTTGGATTCGGGAGCTGCAAGGTTTGATTATTTTTAGACTTGTTGGTACAGAACGTACCAACAAGTTATGCTCAGTCCTTTTATATATTTGTTATTTTTTTGATACATTATTGTTGATTTTTTATTTTCATCCCTTGATTCATCGGTTCAAGGAATTCATTTAATTTGTGAGTATTTATGAGTGCATTATTTGACTTATTATATCATCTATGTGGCTATTGATTTGTTCTTAAACATGTTAATTAGTACATGGGGGATGTCTTGTATAGCTATATCCAAGTGAGGTTGATGCATTTCTCTTGTTTTTGTTTCATGTAAACTGTTGATTGTAAAAATTTCTACTTATCACCTCTATGAGTAAATGTGGTGACGTGTGCATGATAATAATGAGAACTTGCACCAATTATGGGAGTAGAAATCAAGGAGGGTGAGTCTTTATCCATCATGCTATCATGGAGGATTCTTCCATAACAAGCCTACAAACACAAATCCTGTTTTTAGCTATACCATAGGATTTTATGAGATTTAATGAGGTTGTTATTGGTTGAATTTGGTGCCTATAATCTTGGCATGTTTTGTAACTATGTCTATAAATACACCTTCTTGAGAGAAATTTCATAGTAGTTGATAACAATAGTTTTATATCAGTTAGTATTTACTTTCAGTCTCATTTTGAAATATGTCTTTGAACTTGTTAATGTAGTTGATGTCATTTTGAATATCATCTGGTGTTAAGAGTACCTCCATGCCAAGGAAGAGCAAGGGCCCACCCAACCAACCAAGGTGATTAGAGGATTTATGTTTCATGTATGCTCGTTATCTATGATAAGTTCAAGTTTAAAATGCTTTGATTTGAATGTTTATCTGAATGTAGTTACTTATTTCCTTACTTCAAGCATGCTTCAATTCTATTATTTCAATTCAGTATATGTTATTTCAATTCTACTATTTCAGTCCTTTGTGTATCTCAATTCGGTGTGTGCATTTTGAATTCCATTAGAGTATTTATTTACAACAATGTTGTTTCACTGATTTTATTATCTTACTTGTATTTCATTTTAGTAGTTTAGCATTGCATTTCCTTTCCATATATTAGAGGAGGAAACAAGGAGAATCACACCAATCAAAACCCCCAAAAAAGGAACCACCAAAATAAATGAGTTGCATAAGGCTTCATTGCATACATCCTAGGATACACAACCCTGGTTTTATAATGACATTGAAAGTTGAATGTGTTGGTTAAATGATTTAAGAATACAACCACCCATAATTTTTGGCACCATTTTTAGGGACACCATAAACATAACATGTCATTCTATCCACCTTACATGATATTGGTGTTAGTAAAGCTAATCTATGCAACCAATAAGAGTCCTAGGCCTTGTTTACATGACCAATATTGATGCACAGGCCACAGGATGCTCAAGGTATATTTATACCTAGTAATATTTAAAGAATATCTCCAAACAGAGCACAAGTAGGGAACATTGAAAGTGATACTAAATCTTAGACAATGCCTAGAAGCCTTTCTGAACAGTTGGCATCATCTTATCTAGAACCAGAACAACCTTTAGAGATGGGAGACAATGAGAATGATGAGGGCCGACCTTTTGGTAGAACCATTACTTATCCCATTTTCCTAAATGAGGATGAGGATGTGCCCATGAAAAACATCTCTCCCTCCATTCTCCCTATCTTTTGAGGAATGTCTACAGAAGACCCAAATCAATTCTTCTATGAATTAAAAGTTCTTTACCAGACATATGACTACAAAAAAGACAACCAAAAAATCAAAATTTTCCCTTCCACCCTCAAAGACTCTGCTATGAGGTGGTTCATGGGATTATTCCCTAACTCTATTCATTCATGGGAGGACATAGAGACATCCTTTTTGGAAAAATATCAAGACTATTGCAGGGGAAGAGATAAGAGAGAATATTTATTCCAGATAAAGCAAAAGGAAGATGAAAATATGGAAGATTATCTAGATAGATTTCTCTTTCTCCATAGGAGGAGTGGTTATGAGTTAAATGCAGAAATCACTAAGACAATTTTCCTTAAAGGACTTGATGAGGAAACCAAAGACTCCCTCCATCTTATGGGAGGAGGTGATGTACAAAAACTCACCATAGCACAAATTACTAAGTTATGTAGGAGTTAATCTAGAACTAGAGGAGGTATAAGGTGAAGAAAAACATCAAATAATTCCCTAGGTACCTCATAACTTGTCGAGGAAATGGATAACATGAAAAAAATATCATTTCACAGTTGACATCAACCATAGATGGGCTAAAAGCCAAGAACAATGATGCAAAGGAACATTTAGATATATATTTTCCTAAATGTAGGAAGAGACATCCTTTGATAGAATGCCCTTTGGATATCACAAACATGTGCTTGATTTGTGATGTCTCTAATAATGATACCAATCATTGTAATCTCATACCTCAGCTAAAAGAAAGATTAAATGACATGAATCAATCTAATGTAGAGGTAAAATTCATATATTGATCAAATAACCAATCTTCTTATGCCCCTAGACCCGCTCAGAACCCTTAGGTAATGCCATGGCCCATTCAGGCTCTTCCACCAACTTGGGGAAAACCTGGCTAGACACCACCGAACTGGGTATCCTATCCATAGCCACCACCACGGGTACCTCCATACAATTAGCAAGGTTGGAAAACTCAAGCTAATATACCACCATGGAAAAATCAATAATGGGCGCCTCAACGGAATGCTAATAAAAAAAGGAGGTTTACACAACAATAAAAAGCTTCAATGCCCCCACCAGAACAAAATTATCAGCAAGGGAAAATATCACAAACTCAAATTCCATCTCATCATATCTTGAACCCAAAGAATCAACAAACAACTTCAATTAATGAAGCATGGTAGGGTGAGACAATGTAGATGAATGCCATTAATAATTTCTAATTGAGGTATAGAAGGAAAATAAAAACCCTCCTATTGTTATCATAAAGATACCATAGGAAAATAAGCAGATACCAAAGGAAAGTGCGGATATACATGAGGAAAATAAGGAAACTGAACATGTTTCACAAACATGAGCCACTAGGAACAAAAATGTGCATGAAGCTCATTTTCTAGAATGGTTGAGAGAAACAAAAAATGAGGAAGAAACAACACTAGTTCAGGGGTTGAAAAATATGAACATTGAGGTCCCACTTCTGAGAGAAATACGAAACATTCTGGAGTTAAATCAAACCATTAGAAGCCATTGCATAAAAACACTAGGAAGGAAGAGGAAGTACCTAAAAAAGTCAAAGTAGAGGGAAATATATTTGATCTCATGGCTGGAAAGATTCTTTCACCAAAATATGGGGATCCTAGGAGTATAGTAATTACTATTTTTGTAAATGGTCAATCAATCTCTAACATTTTAGTATATCTTGGTGTTTCCATCAATGTTATAGCAACAAATATGTGCAATCTATTGTCTTTAACATGATTACAAACAACCAATATCATTATTCAATTGGTAGATCAATCTATTGTTGTACTAGATGGAGTGATTGACAATTTTATGGTCATGGTTGAATCTTGGGAGTATCATGTTGATTTTATGGTCTTACAGCCTAAAGCTCAAAAATTGGGATACTCAGTCATCTTAGGGAGGCTTTGGTTAGCTACTGTTGTTGTATACATTGATTGTAGGTGAGAAAAAATGGTTATTTTGAATGGGAAAAAAAAAGAATATTTCAATTTATCCTCCTGCCTGACCATAAAAGGATGTTTGTGACCGTGTATGGGTTGATTTTTTAGATACTAACAATATGAGTTCTTCTTATCTGGCCACCATTGCAGTAAAAAATAATATGGAAGAAATTGTTGAGTTGTACACAATGTCAAATGAAGACGATACCGCAACTACAGAAACCAGAACTATAGCTACGAAAAATTCAAACTGAGGCTACAGAAACAACTATTTTAAATTCAATGGCTAATATCACCATGGTAACTGACATTTCTACTAGAAATTGTGAAGAAATCTATGATTATCATGAAGAACATACAATCACTGATTTCCATTGTTCTTTAGCCAAGGTTTTTTCCCTTGAAAACATGACTATTTTACATATGCTATAGCCTCATGTTTGTCCCTTGAATTCTTTGATTGTTGATGCAGAACTTACTATTCTGAAAGAAACTAAACAAGTGATTGTTGAAATAGGAAAAGCACTAACCATTGGTAACAATTTAGAAGCCAACTAAAAGACTAGGGTTGTAGATATCTTGAGGAATCATTCAAAAGCCTTCTCTTGGGATTATATTGACATGAAATGGATTCGCCCTAGTATTTGCACACATCACATTTACACTGAGGATGTTAAACATGTTGGGAAACCACAACGAAGAATCAATCCATCACTTAGAGAAATTTTCAAGAATACGATAGAAAAACTGTTGAAGGTAGGATTCATATATCCTATATCTGATAGTCAGTGGGTATCACCATTAGTTATAATTCCCAAGAAAAATGGTAAGTGGAGATTCTGCATAGACTAGATAGGGAACTTAATAAAGCCAACAAGAAATATTCCTTTCCCTTACCCTTTACTGATTAGGTTTTGGACAATTTGATAGGAAATAAATATTTCTCCTTCTTGGATGGGTTTATGTAATGAAATTACTTGCATAATTCAGAATATGAGCAGCGATAGAACACCAAATAACACAATATTTTAGAATAATGATCTCAATATGTAATTAGAATAGCTTTTCCACTTCGAGGGGGCAACCTCCATACCATAAAATATACTCAAATTCTCTAATCATGATTCATCTACTACCTACAATCCCCTATATATACTATTCCTATGCTATGGCCATCACCAAGGCCAACCTACTAAGCACGAGAAAGTAAAAATGATATGGTAAGCCACAAGTTGGCTACTCATATCCTAATACAAGAAATAGGTTAAGGGCATAGCATGCCCTTCCCCTTCAAACCAACATTTTCCTCAATGTTGAATAATATTAGATGTTGCTGCAAAAAACCTTCATCCTAGCAGGTTGCATCTTCTATTCTCATATTCTTCCACTTGATCAAATATTCCTTAATGTCTCTGGTTCTCAGCCTCTTAGTACATGTTTGTAGAATATTCTTTGGCTCCAAAATTATTCTTTCTTCCTCAACAATTTCTGGTAACTCTGTTTGGGATTCAAATTTCTATCCAATAACCTTCTTCAGGTAAGAAACATGGAATACTAGGTGTATGCGTGTAGATGGAGGCAACTCTAGTTTATAAGCAACATTGCCAATTTTTTTGTAGAACCTGATAAGGGCCATAATATTTAGGAGCAAGTTTGTTGTAATTTTTATGTTTCTTTAGGGACATCTTCTTGTAAAGCTGGAGACGTACAAAAACCTAGTCACCAATTTTTTCACTACGGTGTTGATCTACTTGTTGTTTCATCCTGTTTTGTGCCAATGCTAAATTCTCCTTCAAACTAGCCAAAACCTGTTGTCGATGTTGAATGTGTTACTCAACATCTCTAACCTTAGTTTGCACCCTCAAGGAAGAAATGATAGAAGGTGGATGGTAACCATATAATGCTAAAAATGTGGTCATTTGAGAAGAGGTATGAAAAGATGTGTTATACCACCATTCTGCAAGTGGTGTCCATTTAATCCAGCTTTCCTACTTATCTGATACAAAACAACATAGATACCCCTCTAAGAATTTGTTGATCACTCCCATTTTCCCATTAGTTTGAGGATGGTAAGATGAACTGTGAGCTAGCTAAGTACCCAAACATGAAAATAATTCTTTCCAAAAATTACTTGTGAAAATAGGATCACGATCACTTACAATTATCTTCGGGGATCCATGTAGCCTTTGAACTGTCTCCAAAAAAATAGTTGCGATTGTACTGGCTAAAAATGGATGTGATAGGGAAAAAAAATGGGCATATTTTGTGAGCCTATCCACAATCACGAAAATAACATTCTTACCCTCTGAACAAGGCAATCCGGTGATGAAATCCATGGAGACCTCCTGCTATCTCTGGCTAGGAATTGGTAAGGGTTGCAACAGACCTAGTGTTTTAATTATTTCCCCTTTGTTCTGTTGGCACAATAAATAATCTAATACAAAAATTTTTACATCCCCTCGAGTCCTTCCCAAAATAATTCTCTTTTTATTCTATTATATGTCTTCAAAAACCTAGAGTGTCCTCCAACAAGTGAGGCATGTAGCTCTACAAGAATCTTATGCTTCAACTCAGAATATTTACTCAAGTATAACCTTTCCTTGTACCATAGTGCATTACCTTTCCACTCAAAATTTTTAGATGTTATAGAGCCTTCCTTGATATCATATATTAGATATTGTGTATCTTTTTCTTGATCCCATTCCAATCTGGCTTCATCCAACCAATTGGCCATCAATATGGACATTCCACATAGTAAGGAATCTGCAGATGTATCCCTTCTAGACAACGCATCAGCTACTACATTTTCTTTACCATTTTTGTATATAATTTCAAAATCATAACCCAACATTTTTTACCCACTTTTTTTGTTCCTCAGATGATAATCTTTGCTCCAAATAGTATTTGAGACTATCATGATCATTTTTTACCTTGAAGTGTCTACCCATGAGATAGGGCTTCCATTTCTTGACTGCATGAAGAATATCCATCATTTCTTTCTCATAGATAGGTTTGAGAAAATAATTTCCTTTTAATTGGTGACTCTAAAATGCAATTGGTCTTCCTTCCTACATTAGAACTGATCCCAATCCTGGTCTTGAAGCGTCACATTCAACAATGAAGGTTTTTGAGAAGTTGGGAGTAGCCAAAACTGGGGTGTTGCACATGGCTTCCTTTAGCTACTTAAAGGATTTAGTGGCTACATCTATCTAATGGAAGGCATCCTTCTTTAACAATGCAGTGAGTGGGGTTGTTATTCTACCATATCCCCACATAAATCTTCTGTAGTACCATGTTATACCTAGGAAACCACAAAGATTTTTGAGAGTTATGGGCCTTGGCCATTCCACTATAGCTTTGATCTTCTAAAGATCAACTTTGACACGTTCATGGGATACAATGTGACCCAAGTACTCTACCTCTTGTACACCAAAAGAACATTTGGATGGATTTGCATAGAGAGTATGTGTCTCCAAATAATCTAACACTTTATTTACATGTAAGTGTTCTTCCCATGTCTTACTGTAAATCAATATGTCATCAAAGAAAACTAATACAAATTTCCTTTAATATGGCCTAAAAATAGTGTTCATCAAGATTTGAAAGGTTAAGGGAGCATTTGTAAGACCAAAATGCATTACCAACAACTCATAATGGCCCTCATGATTCCTAAAAGTTGTTTTATGAACATCTTCCACTCTTATTCTAATTTGATGGTGCCCCGAACGAAGATCTAATTTTGTGAAATAAATAGCACCATACAGTTCATCAAGTAAATCATCAATTATTGGAATAGGAAACTTATCTTTAATGGTGTACTTGTTGAGTTCTTGGTAATCTAGACACATCATCCATGTTTCATCCTTCTTACGTAACATGACCACTGGTGAAGAATATGCACTCTGGCTGTGCCTGATGATACTTGCCTTCAATATTTCCTGTACCATTTTCTTGATCTCACTTTTTTGGGAATATGGGTATCTATATGGTCTGATGTTAGGTGTTTGGCTCCCAAGAATCAACTGAATGGCATGATCATGATCCCTAACTGGTGGTAGTCCCCTTTGTAATTGTATTAAAAACAGATGAGTGAGCATCAACAATCTTCTGAAGATTGGGTGGCATTGAAGACTCTATATTTTGTACTTATATGGAAAATAATTTTTCTATAAATCCATCTACTCCTTTTCTGAGAACCTTCTACATCTTATGAGAGATAATAATCTGTGGAGACTTAGCTACCATCCCATTCAATTTTATTTTCCTTCCATTTGAATGAAATCACATGAAAAATTATTAGAAATTAATCTCTATAGTACCTAAGGTTGTGAGTCATTGGACACCCAAAACAATATCTGCCCCTCCCATAGAAATAGAAAACATAGGCGCTTCTAACAGGTAGTCTCCCATGGAAATCTTAATAGTATGACACTTTCCTATGCACTTGACTATCCCACCATCCACAATCATAACTTGAATTTTTGAAGCTGGGTAAATAAAACAATTGAGGCGGGCAGCTAACTTACTATTTATGAAGTTATGAGTACTCCCTGAGTCAATTAAAAATGTCACCTTCTATTTTTTTAGGTATCTAATAACCTTGAGTGTTTGAGGAGTACTAATACTTAACAATGCATGGTAAGAAATTGTAGGTTGGTGATTCTCTACTTCATCTTCTATTGGTTCCTTAACCTCTCCTATAATTTCATCTTCCCCATTATCCTCATTACCTCCATCAATATAAAACAACTTCTTCTCAGCACATTTGTGTCCAGGTCCATATTTACTGTCACAGTTAAAACATAATCCTTTTTCTCTCTTTTCTTCCATTTGATGAGGAGTCGGTCCAATTGACCTAGTGAATAAAGGGGAAGAGATACTACGGTCTCTGGTGTTAATGAAAGGTGGCTTCCTACTACAAATAACTTTTTCCTCTGCTCGACGTTCCATGATAATAGAGTTAGAAAGCTTGAGTGGATTAAACACACGTAGCTCATGCTCAATGTGGTCCTTAAGACCCCCAAGAAACAGGTCAATCAGATTCTCTTCTGGAATATTCTCCACCCTTAAGGATAGGTTCTGGAATTGATGCACATAATCTTTGATTGATCCTATTTGCCATAAATTTTCTAATTGACTAAAGTAGTTCTCTGAAACACTGGAACTATAGTGAAATTGCAACTCCTTAGTAAAAACTATCTAAGTGACATTGAGACCATTCTTCTGCCTCTGAGCACATAACCATCAATACCAAATGAATTGGTCTGGTTCAAGATATAGGGATGCCAATGTCACCTTTTGTCCTGATGGTGTTTGATGTAACTAAAAGAAGTTCTCCATTTGATTTATCTAATTCAGTTGATCCTTACCATCAAATTTGTGCATATCCATTTTCGACATCATGTTCCATGGTTGTGAATAAGTTGGATTATGATTGGGCTGGAAAATTGATCCAACATGATTATTTTGTCCATGATTTTGAACTGAATATCCTCCTTGGTTGATATGGGTGGATTTTCTCCATATTGTTTACCCTTTACATGTTGTATGATATAATCTGTATTTAGCTCTTCTAACTCCAACTCTTCGACCACTACCCCATATTTATCTAGGGTTTTACTCAGAGTAATCAGATTCTTTTTGCTCTTGTGGAAGGCCCCACCATGACGTCAAACCTTAGGGTTTAGGGTTTTGATACAAATTCGGCCATACAGGAAAAAATATAAAAAAGACACTAATACTATTTTTTTGAGAGATTTCTGAAAATGTAAATAACTTGATAAAATTCTGCAATTTGCACCCTAGGGAGCTATTTTACAAAAAACCTAAAATTTGTAATAACTTTTGCAAAATAAATCAAAAAAGTCTAAAATTTTCAAGGAACCTTACTTGAAATGTTTCACAACTCTGGTAAATATATATCCCACCAATTGGCTATGGTTTACAATATATGGTGGAAACAAAAAATTGGGGTTTTTTCCCTAATTTTGGCCTATATCACAGCTTTAATACCACTTGTAATGAAATTACTTGTATAATTCAGATTATGAGTGGTAATAGAACACCAAATAATAAAATATTTCATAATAATGATCTCAATATGCAATTAGAATAGCTTCACCACTTCGAGGGGGAAACCTCTAAACCATAAAATAGACTCAAATGCTCCAATCATGATTCATCTACTACCTACAATCCCCTATATATATTATTCCTATGCTATGGCCATCACCAAGGCCTACCTACTAAGCATGAGAAAGTATAAATGATATAATAAAATGATATGGTAAGCCACAAGTTGGCTACTCATATCCTAATGCAAGCAATAGTTTAATGGCATAGAAGTTTAGTGGGTATAACCAAATCAATATAACACATGATGATCAAGATAAGACCACCTTCACTTGTCGCTGGGGTACATTTACATATAGATTTATACCATTTGGACTTTGTAACACACCTACTACCTTCTTGAGAGTAGTTTTGGCCATTTTTGCAAACCTTACAAATGACGGTGTCAAAGTTTATATGGATGATTTTATCATCCATGGGTCAAATTTTGATGAATCTTTGAATAATCTTGAAAAAGTGTTAACAAGATGTGAACAACACCATATTTCCTTGACTAATGAAAAATGTTTGATCAAGGAATTGTCTTGGGTCATAATATTTCTACCAAAGGTATACAAGTTGATCCTAAAAAGATGTAAGTAATTACTAAACTGCCTATGCCAACGAATCAAACTGATATCAAGAGTTTCCTTGGACATGCAAGATACTATAGGCGGTTCATAAAAGGTTTTGGTAAAAAAATTTCACCCTTGATTTATTTATTGACAAAATATTGTGTCTTTGAATGGTCTCCTCAATGTCAGTAGGATTTTGAAGTTATCAAGGAGAAATTAACCGCTACTC
This sequence comes from Taxus chinensis, assembly GCA_019776745.2. Taxonomy (NCBI): domain Eukaryota; kingdom Viridiplantae; phylum Streptophyta; class Pinopsida; order Cupressales; family Taxaceae; genus Taxus; species Taxus chinensis. Next base: position 220,743,333 of record CM034148.1, read on the forward strand.
CAGTTTTGAGAGGACCTAATTGGGGATAGCCTTTCCATATTCACACTGTATCTTCTAACATAGCCATGTGAGTTGTTTTGGGAAAAAAGGACAAGTAAGACCATATGTATGCCATCTATTTCATTAGAAAAAATCTGACCCCCACAGAGAGGAATTACACCACTATGGAAAATGAGTTTTTAGCTATTGTTTACTCTCTGAATAAATTTAGACATTATATTATTAGATATAAAATCTTTGTGTATACTGATCATTCAACTATAAGATATTTGATGAATAAACCAGTAGTAGGGGGTAGAATTATTTGATGGTTACTTCTGTTGTAGGAATTTAACTTAACTAGTAATGATACGCTTGACAAGGCTAATGTTGTTGTTGACTTCCTATCTATATTGAATGTTTAAGGAGAAGAGGAGGAAGGCCAAGATCACTTTCTGGATGAGCACTTTTTTGTAGTATCAACACAACCTCCATGGTTTTAAGATATTGCTAACTACCTAACTACAAGAAAGTTTCTTGCTTACTTTAGCAATACATAATGATGAAGATTAGTTAAAAACAGTTCTACATACAAATGGTGTAATGGAATTTCAATTAAAAATTTTCTTGATATGGTCCTTTGCAGGTGTGTTTGAGAGGATGAAGTAGATGACATACTACAAGCTTGTCATGATGAGCATGGAAGAGGACATTAATCAATGAAGATGACAATTCACAAGGTCCTTAGAGATGGGTACTATTGGCCCTCTCTTCACTAATCTATCAAGAAGTACGTGTGGTAGTGTGATGCATGTCACAGAATGAGGAAGCCTACATTGTCTATCAAAATTTCCCTCAATCCTTAGTTGGTCTTATGACCATTTGAGAAGTGGGGAATTGATATCGTCAGACTGTTTCATCCCCCATCCCCTGGGAAAGAGTACCTATTGGTATGCACTGATTATGTCATGAAATGGGCCAAGGTTCAAGCATTGGCATATGCCCATGAGGATGCTGTAGCTGACATTTTTACAACATGATTATGTTCAGATTTAGCACCCCTAGAGCCATTGTATCTGATCAGGGACATCGATTCTTGTCTAACATGATTGAAGCCTTCTTGAAGATATATCAAATCGAGCATCAAAAATCATCACCATACCACCCTCAATCCAATGGGAAGGTGGAAGTCAAAAACAAAAAGCTAGAGAACATTTTAACCAAAGTTATCAATGCAGACAAGAAGAACTAGGTACCAAAACTCCCAGAAGCAGTTTGGGCCTACAATACAATTTGGAAGACTACTACTGGTTTCTCCCCATATGAAATTGTGTATGGGAAGAAGAAATTATTACTAGTTGAGTTTGAATTGCAGACTTAGAGGACAACAATGAAAGTTAGAATTGAGTTGGATGATGGGCAACATGAGAGAGTAATGCAACTGAATGAATTGGATGAAATGAGGATGGAGGTACAACAAAAAAATTGAAATTATTCAACACCAAATAAAATCTTGGCATGATGCTCATATCAAGCACATAAAGTTTATTGAAGGAGATTGGGTCTTACTATTTGAATCAAAGTACCAAAAATTCAAAGGTAAGCTGAGGACTATACAGGTGGGACCCTAAAAGATAAAAAAGGTTTATGATAATGGCTCTGTGAGAATATTGTCGATTGATGGATATAGGAGAAATATTCTAGTGAATGGACATAGATTAAGGATGTATCAGCATCCTCTGGATAAAGATACTTTCACCAAAGATATGTTTTTATGCGAAGGAATGGATTCAGTGGAGGAGTTTGGCTCTTCCCGTCAAGAATAGTTGTTTTTGAATTCAAATAAAGGAAGATGATCATGCTTTCAATATTCTTCCCCTTAGATTTTAGTTGTTTTGTTTATTTCATGCTTTCAATAAAGGTTAGGGATGTTAATTGTTATAATGTACATTAATCACATTTATTCCGTGAGCACAGGACGTGGAATTCTACTGATATCGGGAAGCTGTGTTGGCAAGGGTAAGTGCATTCTTCCTTGCTACTGATATTTTCTTTTAAGCACTCCCCCATTGCATTTATTTAACATGATTAAATCAAAAAACAATTCTTGATACACTTATTGTGGATATAAATCAAAATATCATGCCAATGCGTGGGGTGTAATGAATAATAATGAGCAAATAAAACTGCATGTGTCACATTTTTATGGAAAGGACAAATGGTTTTGTGAGAAGGAAAAGTGGCATTAAAATTCATAATGATAGGACGTGGGGTGTGTGATGAATTAAACCTTTCCATACGAACTAAGTACTATCAAAATTTTCCATCACCAAACTTACATTGACTTAGTGCACTAAAAATATTAAAGTATATTTAAAAACTACCATTATCGATATTTCATGGCATTTTTCTATGTTCTTCACATAAAAATTCTGCCACTTTGTTGTAACATCATCCAAATTTGTCTACACCATGGGATAGAAGAAAAATTCAGAACCTGAATCTACGGAGCTCCTCCTGCGCAATGCTACCATCTCACAAGTGTTCCACAACTCAAGTTGGTTAGAGTTTATTAGAAAGTTTGATGGTTTTGATGAAGACCTGGTTGATATATTTTTTAATTTTGAAGTGAGATGTTCGAAAATAGGGGGTAAAAGAGTAGATATAAGTAGTCATATTATCGTTGCCATATCCAACCTTCTAGATTTTGGATTGAAAATTGTTACAAATTCCCCATTGAAAGATTTGATACCCTTATTTCATGATCAATGGGAATCTATGCCAGAGATAATACTCTCCCCCCAAGGTATTAAAAAAGGGATTAAGTGGGAGAATCTACCAAGTCACTAGAAAGAAGTAGCTAAATGGGTCAACAAATATTTTATTTGTGATGAGAAGCCATCGGTACTTAGAGGTGATACATTTAAAATCCTTACTCATTTGAAGAAGGGTCACAAAAACCCTAAACTTAAGGTTAATCTACCAGAATATCTTGTTGTGGCTATTATAAAAGTGGGAAAAAAATACAGGAATGGAGATGGTAAGGCCACCCTTAAACACCAAAGACTCGTCCATTTAATTTGTGCACATCATGTGTTTTAAAATCCTAAGAGAAAGATATAAAATATGAGTGTAGGGGAAATTTCACAACAAAAGAGAATTAAAAAGGCTCTTGCTCCAGTCTCTTCAGCACCACCTCCAAGTGCCCAGCCTAAATTGGAATGAACTCCTAGACCTTAAAATGAGGTAATGGAAGAATCTACAAGCCAGGCTGCCCAATCCTCTGACCCTCAAATCTCAAAGAAAAAGGTTACCCCACCTGCATCTGTTGTTACTTCATCCAAACCCCAAAGATCTTACACTAATAAGAAACATATAGTTCCTCATTCTGCACTATCCCCTGTGGATTCTGTCCCAATTACAAAAGATATTTTTGAAACTTATATTCCATCTAATTTGGACAATCATTCAAATGTTGATGAATTTACCACCATAATTTTGGAGGAAAATAAACCACATGATGATATTCCAGATGTTCTTACTGCTCCACATGACTATATGCTAGACATTCATGTAGCTCTGAAAACTGAGTCTAAAGCTCCAGAAATTTCTGTAGCATTTGAAATACAGACCAAAGCTCTAGAAACTGTTGCAGTAGAGGTTGGTGGTCAGGAACCACATGGATATGAGGTGTTAAGGTGTTACCATGATGAAATTGCCTCCTTTAAAGAGTAGTTGAAAGGTATGGAAGAAACTAATCTATCTTTACAAACTAAATTTGTAAAAAGAACTGTAGAGAAGGTTAAGGAAATTACTACTTTAAAGGTAGAAGTCAAAAGTCTCAAAAGACAAAGGGATATTGGTCTCAAAGTATGGAACAATTTAACCTAATCATTGTTTTCACCAAATCACTACACCCCCCCCTCCGAATGGCCTAAAAATGAATCATGACATTTGGTGTGATTGGGACACGTGGGATCACCTCTCAAGCTGTGAGACTTGGGCTCAAGGTGAACCTCCAGAGAAGGCTGGTTTCCTCTTCCTAAACTTAGTAGTACACTACTCATAATGCAAGATAAATGGCTAACTAGACCTATGCTAACATTTTATGGGATTAGGTAGAGAGATTTGTAAGAAATAAAACCTAAACTAGAAGTGGTGATGCACGAAATAAAGGGATGTTTAATCTCCATAAGGGTTAAAGTGGGTAGGATTCTTACATCATTTTCCACCTTCACCTATTGCAACTTGGAAAGGGTACAAAATACCACAAACCCAAAGCATGCATTCCTTTGGTTAAACTTGATTAGACAATAAACTACCAATCTCCCAGTGAAGAAGGATGATCTCAAGAAGGGTGAACAAGCACCACTACTCAACTGCATGTAATATTCACCACTTGATAAGCATAGAACTTCCACAAACCTGCCATGAAAACCATAACTTGCATTGTGCACCTGAAAACATGAGAGAGGCAAATAGAAGCAAAAAAATCATGAAAGGACATATAATTAATCACAAAACATAATTTCCATTACTTCAAGCACTTTTCATAGTGCATCATTACATCAAGGAGAGGGCATAGGCTATCATTAAAATTTTAGAATAAAGGCTTGAAAGCCTATAAATCACAGCATCTCAGCTTGTGAAGAGAGGGGAATCTCGGAAAGTGTCTAACTCGTCCAACTTGTATGTTCTGTTGGAGCCTATTGGTTGGAACCTACTTATTCTGTTGGAACAACTTACATTTATAGAAGAAAATGAGAGAGAGAGAGAGAGAGGATTTATAAATTACCTCGCTAAATGGAAGGCATATAATGTATCATTTATTACATTTTGTTGAACCACTGAGCAAGTTCCATCATGCATCATCAATCGCTTGTTGACATAGTCTTCTTAATTAATTAAAATTTAAATAAAATATCTAAATAATAATAATAAATATTATTATTTAAAATATTTAAATAAAAATATTAAATTAATAAAAAAATAATTAGTGGGTCCCACGTTGATCGGTTTGAAGAAAAGACTAAAAATAAGTCCAACTTGGTAGTTGACTCACCAAGCCAACTCACTGAGTTGGGTCCAAGCTCCATCGTTCATTGCATTGAACGAGTTCTCTTTGAAACGGGATCCTCCATAGACCGACACAACTGAGCTCCCTTTTATTCACCGAGCTAGTAAAGAATCGAGCTCCACACATTAGTTTATGGCTTTAACATATGCGGTGAGATCCTTTCGCATTTTCATTGACTGATCTAAGTTCCTTTCTTGTCACGTCGAGCCAGTGAAGATTCCATATTGATTTCTTGATTAAATCACTTCTGAATAGTTCAATTTGGCAAGTCAACCTCTCCTATGTGTTGTCCACACAAAGCCTTCCCTTTCTGGCTAGACCCACAAGATCAGCTTGCAAGCTTGCCACGGCCTCAACCCAGCTCATCCTTGAAAACCACAAAATATGTGAGCTCAATTGTTCCCCTAAGCTTAACTCTTCCACTGAACTCTACGATTGACTCGAGCCCTTTCTCATTCGCCGAAATCCATTCACGAAATGAGCTCCTCTATCAAGCCATTTTCCTTTTGTTCATCATGTCGAGCTCTCTTCTAAACACTGATATACTCGCCATAACCAACACATAATCATCTATGACATCTCTGATTCCAAAATTCATGTTCATTGAATAGATTAGTCTAAACTAACTCCACCCGAGTTATCCCCTCTTGTCGGCGGAGATGTTCTGCCTGACTCAAGACACGTGGAGAGCTAACACACTTTTGGGACCTGCTTTTGGATTCGCCCCCTTGAAGAGCACCGAAGAGACGCATGGCTCCTTTTTCAGCTTTTCTTTGTTTCTTTGTGTTTTGGAGAAGTCCCCTTTCATTTGGCGGGGCCATATGTCTGACCCTAGACACATGGAGGCTCAACGCGCATTTGGGACCTACTTCTAGATTTTCCATTTGAAGTTACGCCGAGATGACACATGGCTCCTTCTGCTGGCCTACTTCTATTTATATTTTTCAATGGCTGATCCTACCTTTTCAGGCTCTGGACATGTGGAGGGCCAACACTTGTTTGAGTCTCTTCTTTAGGCCACACCTTTTAATTTTTGCCGATGAATTTTCGACTACCGACTCTGTCCCCTTTTCAGACATGAGACATGTGGAGGCTTGACACTTGTTTGAGTCTTTTCCTTTGGCTTCAACCCTTGAGGTGAACCGTTGAGAAACATGGAGGCTTCTGCTGGTCCTTTTATACTTAACAGATTTGGGCCCACTCTTAATTCTTCTTTTGAAGTTACGTCAAGTTGACACGTGACACCTTTCGTGAGTCCTTTGACTTTCACTACGGCGATTGTAACTTTTTGAGACTTTGGACATGTGGAGGTTCTACGAACATTTGGGATCTCCGTTTTGATGTGCCTTTTAGAATTACGTCGATGAGGTACATGGAGCCTTTCGTGAGTCCATTACTTTGACACTCCTGATGACTCGCCTGGTGAATCGGTAACTAACCTGGACTCCTCATGACTTTGTCGACCAACTCGGATCTCAGAAACCACTATCACTGAACTCCAAACACCACAATATCTAAACCCCAAAAGACATAATCTTTGAATCTTGAAAACCCAAAACTCTGAATTTCAGAGTTTTAGGCTTCAGAGATATTCGACTCATTTAATGTTTCTGACCCAAAAATCTCTGAAATTTTGAAATGGAATTGCCTGAAAAGGTTTTTCAAAATAAAACTCCAAAATCTCAACTTAACTCGGCCTACCTTGTTCCCAAGATTTTCCTCCCACTTCAAGCACTTGATCCCTGAGTCACTACTTTTCCGAGTTACCGCATCCATTAAAACAATGATTTCACTAGCTTGTTGAACTGAGATTCGTTTTTGAGCTCAAAGCTCCCTTCCTGAGAAATTCCACACTTACTCTCAAAATTTCTGGATTTCCACCATTCCCTTGAACTGTGAAGATTATGAAATGAAAATAGGGCCTTTTTAGGTGTGATTTAACTCTGATTATCTATGCCCAGGTCAGTTGGAGATGGGCCTGTAAGTGCCGATCTCCTTGCCATGAGAAAACCTTGGGCCTCTAGAACCAAGGAAATGAGAGAATAGTTCAAAATGATCCTAAATCATCCTAGAACACCACATAACTTCTAGAAGCACAAAATTTTTATGTAGGCCCCAATTTATTTTCTTAAAACCTAAAATTCAACAGGACCCTGTTTTCCAATTTTACCATGCATGTAAAATTTGATAACATTTTTGGTGAGCTATCGGGGATGATTTCCTTTTAAGCATGGTTCTAGTAGCCTTGTATATCTGTTGGGCATGGATTCTATATTGGAATCCTTAATTAATTTGATCCTCTGTGATATATCCTAAAATCCCCTTAAGCATTGTTGATCTTGGCCCTCCCTGGAATGCTAAGCATGAAGTATACTGAAGCTAATTAAGACGTGGCATCTATGAAACACTGCATAATTTTGACTGAAACAGACCATGAAACTATAACAAAATCTTCAAACTTTCCTTCTCCTTAACACCTTCCAATGATGCAACAGTGTGCAAAACAATACAATAGCAACAACGGAAAATAAAAACATAAAAAAAAACTTAAAACCATACATGCCCCAAGTGGAACCTGCAGGGTAGTGCATTGCACTTATTCTACTGAAAGCAAACCTATACTACCATACACTAACCGGGAACATATGTGAGATAAACAAACCCTATAACTGGTTGTGAAAAATAGTTCACTTTCCTCATAATGGATTGTCATGCAAATTATGTGACAATAGACATAGCTAAGAATGTGAGTAAAAAACTGAAACAAGCCTAATTCTCCACTTGGTCTACTAAGACATCAACTGGAAAGAGAAATAATTCATCTTTTAGTTACTCTACATTTTTCTTGTAGAAGCATTGCAACTGATCCTCATAATTTTGAAACTCATCCTCACTCTGAAGTGAATGTGATCAGTTCTATATTTTCTTCTGGCTTCATTGAAGCTAGGTACCTAATAGGACATGATCTAAACCGTTGAATATCCCTACTTGTCTGAACTTCAATTTTAACAAGAAGGCCTTACTGAAGACATCCTTGGAAAGAATGATAATCCATGAGATGATTTCCCTCTTATTGTCCGTTTACAAGCAACTATTCTCCTATATGAATGAATGGTACTGAATTGATGTCCTCTCCATTTATTTTTCCTTCTTTGACAACAAGAAGTTTGTCTATGACATGCAGTTGCTTTGGACCACTTACAGGGTCCAATGGAAACACTTGAACTTTTTTGCAAATGTTTGAAGAGTATTCTCATATAATATCTTTGTTTTCATCTGAAGGCAAAGTTGTTCAACATCTCTAAACTCTTCATCCCAAATGAAACCTACAAGATCAAATCCTTTCACCTATTTTTTTCTGGGACAATTAACGGAAGCAAGTCCTCCTTGGTTTCCTTCCTTCATTACTTGTTCATAAAACAAGTTTGACTTCACAATTGAAAGTAATAAACTCTAAATAATATCATCTTCATCCAAAACCTTCAAATTTGATTTAGTTTCTCCCTCATGCTCTTGTCTTTCTTCACTCAATGAATTTTTTAGATGATCCAAGTCTTCCAATTCAAGGGGATAATTTGAAACTACAGGTGTTCCAGAAGTGGGTATATCTATAGGCTCTTCTGCATCCAAATACTCCTCTGAATCTAACAAAAAATATGCTTCTTTGTTATTCAAATGTGCAAAGGGTTCAACCTACCTTATGGTGTTTCCTGAATTAGCAACTAATTCCCAATGAAATTCCTTGTCTTCAAACATAAAATTTTCAAGATCAAAGTCATCTAAGAAAACATAGTTTTGAAAATATGAAGAAGGGGAAGAATCTGGAACTTCCTGCATGGTATAATCTATACTTAAAACTTCTGATTCCATCAAAGAAAGAATCCCGCTATGATCAGTTGTTGTATTTCATGATGATGTTGGAAATTCACTACAATGCTCCAAAAGTGATGCAACTTCTTGACATGATTGATGGGTAGGATCATTACACTCATAAGAATCTACTTGTACACTTGAGAGTATTTCTTCTTCAGCTTACACATTCTCTTCTCCAACAGACTCTGCCACCTTTGGTGATTCAAACTCCTCTGATGGAATTGAGCCAAAATGAATAGTGTATTCTGAATAAGTAGACTGTTGGTCCTCCTTGTTCAACTCTAGATTTGTTTATGGTAGTACAAACCTAGTTTGTTCCGCTTATTCTAGAGCCTCAACTTCTACAGAAATTTTAGTTAGGAATGAGGTTTGCTTGATGTTAAGTTTTGTAGCCCATTTATTCCTATTCTCTTCGACCATATACTCCTCACGTCTGCTCATTTCTTGAAAATTCTCTTCCAAAAATGGATTAGGGACTATAAGAGGAGGGGTGGGTTGGGATTCAACCGATTCCCTCACTGTTAGAGGAAGTGATTCATTATCTTGTCTTGATGGCCGTTATAGAAAAGAGGGAAATTTAGAAGGGTGAGGCATGGAAGATTCATGATGAAATGGAGGAATATGAAGTGAAGGAAAGGAATTCTTAGTAGGATTAGAAACTGGAAGATTAGGACTATGGGGTTCAAGTTGAAACTGCATAAATGGAAACACGGGAAGAGGGTTGTAAGGTGGTAATGCAGGGGCCTCCCATTGATAGGATTGACTAACACTAGATTCATAAATGTCCATTTTCTTGATCCATTCTCTAGCTTGAGTCATCGTCTTGATTATGAATTGAAGCTTTTGTTGAGGCCTAAACTCATATGGTATATGGCCAGTCCATGGGTATGGAATTTTGAAGCCAATCTGGGTTGCCTTCATCGTTTCATTGATATTTATTCATACCATGTTATGCTCCAACTCTCAAACCTTCCTCTGCAAGTGATCCTCTTCAGGTGTGGAATAGATTCCAAAATATGCATGCCATTGTTCTTCAGTAACCCCCATGTTTGGTGGATAAATGAATTGACCTCCATCTTGCTCATGTGAACATGAATACTCAAACAGATATTCATTATGAAATTGGTTTAGAGGTGAATTGTAATAGCTTGAAGATAGAAAGAACCACCTCTGCTGCAAGTGGGAGTCCCACTGTGGAAATGAAGCCATGATTGCAAAACTTCATGAATGAGAGAAAATGGAAAGATATGGAAGAAAACTAGATGGAAAATGGATAAAATGAAATTCTGCAACACAGAGAGTAGGGTACTTAAACCAATGAAGTCACCAGTTGTGCTAAGGCTGAAATTTCACTAAGAGCACAACTTAATGAAATGAAGTGAACACTACAAGGATAATTTTAGCGGCGAATATTCGTAATATGGTGAAAATTTCATTTTAGGAAATTTTGAAAAGGTGAATTATTCGGAGTGGGTTGGTGTCTTGTTCACCTAAAATATATAGTATATTTTTTTTGGGGGGTCAGCTTTGCCTTCATTTGAAAACATCTCCTATAAAAACCTAGCTGATTCGCCAGGTAGTATACCTCAAGTAACTTAACAAATTACCAATACTGTGAAATTTGAACTCGCATACCCTTAAGGGCATTGTTGACGCACGACAACAGCTGTACTGATGCGCGACAGAGAAAGTGTTGACACACGACTTGGGCAAAGAAGTTGACACGTGACAAGGGCAGTGTTGACGTGCGACGGTATATTTAGATAGTGGACGCGCGACAGGAAAGGCTTGATGCGCGACAAAGGAAGGCTTGACGCGTGACAAAGGAAGTGTTGACGCGTGACCTGGGCAGTGTTAACGCGTGACATCTAACAGTTCACGCGTGACAAGACCTCAGAGACTGTACAGAGTCGCTTCTTGGTTCTTTTGCTGACGCAGGACTCTTTTCAGAATAATGGAAGGTGCCAGCTCAAAGAATACGAATAACCTAAAAGTAAGTAAGAAATCTCAGAAATCACTCTTCAAGTATTTTGGAAACTCTGCGGATACAGATAATGTATAAACCAATCATATAGATGCCACCAAAAAGAATCAGAATACTAACTGTGTGGAAGGCATTATTGAGGTGGACATGCATTCTGCACAGTATCACAGTCAAACAAATGAAACCTACGATAATATGCCAGATCTTGAAGATATTGTTCCTGTTGGGGTGCAACTAGAAGTGCAGCTAGATATCACAGATATAAACACTCAGCAAAATGGAAGATAGAAATCAATATCAAACTCTGGTCCAAGAAAGAGGAAACCAGGTGATCGCGATATTGCTCAAAATTCTACTCAAAAAAGTAAAGCATTGAAAACAAACAAGAATATGTGGACCATTGGCAGGACATACAAGTTTGATTGGGCAGCTAAATTTCCATTTATTGAACCTGTACAATCATCAAATTCTGAAGAAATCCCATGTGAATGTACATGTACAATATGTACGTGGAAATTGGGAAAGCAACAAAAAATGCAACTGAAGCTGGACACAATAGAAAAACATTGTGGAAAACAATATTTAACTGTAACAGGGGCGGATGGCCAGAAAATCAAAACACATAGGTGGAAAACTGAAAAGGAGTGCATGCATGTCAGATACACAGCGGAATATGAGGCAGAGCAGAAAAAACACAGACATCTGTTGGAAAAGGGAGGAACAATCACATCGCATATTGGTAAGATGAAAGAAACAAATCTACATGCAAAATTCATACAATTCTCTACTCTTTTTCAAATACTTAAAAAAGGAAGGGCGATGTCAGATTTCCTTGATTTCAAAGTTTTGTATCAATTTAACAGAATGCTGAATGTACCTCAGTCTCATTGGTCTGAGAGTAGTGGATGGGAAATGGCAAAATGCCTCTCGATGATAGAGAAGGAAGATTTGAAAGAGAATGTAAAAAAAGCAAACTTTATCTCTCTTTCAATTGATGAAGTGACAGCAGTCGACAACACCGCATGGGTATGTATCCACATATATACTTTAGAAAATCATATAAGGACTCCTCATCTGTTGGGTGTTATGAAAATGGTTGAAAACTGCAATGCTGAAAACCTATATAAAATAGTTGTTTCTCATTTGAAAGATGTTGCTGGTATGACTGATTATGAAATTGCTACGAAGTTGGTATGCGTTGGAGCAGATGGTGCATCTGTCATGCAGGGTCACTGAACAGGGCTGTGTGTTAGATTACAAACAACAGTGGCCCCATATATGCTACCAATTCACTGTATGGCTTACAGAATGAATTTAGCGTATAAAATGGTAAGCAACCACGAAAATGTTGCTAAATTAGAAGACCTCATAAGAGAACTTCATGCCTATATGTCAAGCAGCCCAAAGCGTTTTCTCGAGTTCCAAAAATTTGCAATTGGAATTACAGACGGAAAAAAACTTCTGAAGGATGTGGAGACTAGATGGATCTCTTTGTATGAACCAGCATGCAGAGTTCGTGAGGAGTATCCTTCATTGGTTGGTTTCATGCACAAATACCGTCATGAAGTTGATAGGGCAAGGGACCTGTTGTTCCGCTTAACTGATTTGGAGACTTTTCTTACATTGGTTGGTATTCTTCCAATGTTAAAGGAGATCAATACACTGATGAAGCATGCACAGGGTAGATTGATCTATATTGTGGATTTTATACGGATGAGGAAAATGGTATGTCAAAGTCTTGATATATTGTATTGTTCCCAGGATAGTTTTGATGCACCTGTTTTTGAAAATTGGAGAGATTTATTAGATCTTAAAAATCCTAACACCTATTTGAGATTTAATATCCACGATCACCTATGCATCTCTGTTAATGGGAAGGAAATACCTATGCACATTTTGCAAAGACGTCAAGATATTACAGGATCGGAACGAGAAGATGTTCCTGTGACACGTAATTTGTTTGAGTCTGTGATAGTTGAAACCAGAATAAAGCTTAAAAAAATTTCAGAAACCTTGTCATCAGAAATTAGGGAACGTTTCTGTAAAGATAAAATTCTGGAAGCCATGGGTGTGATGAATCCGAATTTTTGGAATACAGAAGGTGGCCGTGCAGACTTTGTCAGTAAGCATTTCCATAAATCAATGGGTACAATAATGGAACAATTTACTAAGACGTCAGAGCTCAAGGGTACGGAAATCAAAGGTATACTGAATGCCGATTTATTAAAGTTTCAGTCAACCAATTTTGCAACAACAATGAGGAACCAATATAACAATTTAGATCAACCTTCTGAAAGTGGTGCTATTACAAGGCTGTGGAGAGGAATCTATCAAAGTTCTATCTTAAAAGAAGATATCAGTGAGTATTTCAGACTATATGAATTATGCCAGACAATGATTTTGGGGTCTATGGAGGATGAAAGAGTTTTCAGTGCATTGTCATTTATAATATCAAAACTGAGAAACAGGTTGGATAAAAATCTGGAAAGTTGCATGAGGTGTTACGTTTCACGATACTCCCTCGAAACCTTTCCGTTTGACAGAGCAATTGCGCACTGGAATTCCCTTTGTGAAAGAAGAGGTGTAAATAATACAGCTACAAGTACAAATATTCCCAACCTTGAGAGTGTAATTGGCTCTTCGTCACATTCTACAGAAGACAACATCGACTTTGATGAAGCTATTAATAATGGATTGTTTCAAATTTAAGTAGGTATCTTCTTTATCTATCTTTTATCTTCATCATTAAAGATGTTACAGGTCTATATACTAAAAATATCAGGCAATTCACCCATCTATCTACTAATCCATTTCTCGTGTTGGATTTTTTAAAACACAGATCTAGCTCATTACCAATGGCAGTGATGATTTCAACTTTAAGCAGGTATCTTTTTCCCCTTAATCTTATTGTTTGTTACTATTCATTTTTTGACAGAGCAATTGCTCACTGGAATTCCCTTTGCGAAAAAAGAGATGTAAATATACAGCTACAACTACAAATATTCCCAACCTTGAGAGTGTAATTGGCTCTTCGTCACATTCTACAGAAGACATCATCGACTTTGATGAAGCTATTGATAATGGATTGTTTCAACTTTAAGTAGGTATCTTCTTTATCTATCTTTTATCTTTATCATTAAAGATGTTACAGGTCTATATACTAAAAATGTCAGGCAATTCACCCATCTATCTACTAATCCATTTCTCGTGTTGGATTTTTTTAAAACAAAGATCTATATCATTACCAGTGGCAGTGATGATTTCAACTTTAAGTAGGTATCTTTTTCCCCTTAATCTTATTGTTTGTTACTATTCATTTTTTCAGCTCTGGTTATAATTAAAGATGTTACAGGTGTATGTATTTACATTTAGTTAAATACAAAAATTTTATTTTTTGAAACGTGGGTTGACATCCGTCCGAGGAAGCTTTTACTTCTCGGGACTAACAACGTCAGGCAACTCACCCATCTATCTACTAATCAATTTTTTGTGCTGAATTTTTTAAGACAAAGATCTAGCACATTACCGGTGATGATTTCAATTTTAAATAGGTATCTTCTTCAACATAATATTTATATTTACTTGACCTTTAAAGATATTGTTGGTCTATATATTTAAAGATGTTGCTGGCACTTCTCAGGACTGACAATGTCAAGCAACTCACCCCTCCATCTACAATGTCATGGGAAACAAAGATCTAGCACGTTACCCTTGATGATTTCACAGCAATCTAATACGCAAGAGGTAAGCTAAACCCTAGCATATTTGCAATTATGTTTAATTTCTTACCAGTGATGATTCTTTCTTGATTTCTTCGAATTATATTAATTTATTTTTAATATATTTTATCTTCCTGTAGACCAAGGATTTTTTTTCTATTTACTATCTCTTTATTCTCCCATTTGTTGGTGAGTGGTAGCTTCCCAAAAAATAGATATTCCTGCCACCTGATAGGATAAAGATAACTAAAATAACAAAAAATTAAATTGGAAAGTGATGTCGAAACATGTCACAATACTACCAAATTCAATATTCACATTTCCCTGATTCAAACCACAAGAGCCTTGGCTGAGTCACCCTCCGTTAATATTAAAGTACATTGATCAGAATTCTTCCCTCCTGCTTGATTTGCATCGAGTTTCGTAACATCAATTAATTTCCCCTTCTTGGTTCCATCAGTTTTCTTAAGATCTTTTTTTGTTTAAACTTTTCCACTGCACTCCTCAGGTCAAACAAAGTTACAAAGCTCATCTTAGATAACCTGACCATACACCATGAATCTTCTTGTACTGGAAGAGACTGTTTCCAATTACCTTACACATATCACATCATCTTTCACACTTTCATTAACTCACAACCTTTATAGGCAATAACCTTGTGATGCAAAGATAGATGAGCATTTGAATCAACGCATTCCTGGAGCCACTGTCAAACCTTGCATTGACCTCTAAGAATCCTTTAAGAAACAATGTGTTATACTCTTCCTTACTATGCACAAATCTTATGACAAGGTAACATCAATATGAGATTTCTCAACTTTATAACATTTTTAGATACTCATTTTTCCCTACTTTGAGCATGAATCAGAAGTATAACCTCTATTACACAATACATCTTCTTGTAGTAGCAATACATTCTTGTCTCAACACCATGATAGACCACATAATGACATATAGAAACAATGTGTTATACTCTTCCTTACTATGCAGAAATCTTATGACAAGGTAACATCAATATGAGATTTCTCAACTTTATAACATTTGTAGATACTCATTTTTCCTAACTTTGAGCATGAATCAGAAGTATAACCTCTATTACACAATACATCTTCTTGTAGTAGCAATACATTCTTGTCTCAGCACCATGATAGACCACATAATGACATATAGCATGACATTTGGGTCTTGACAGACCTTGAGCTTTTCTCAAAGATGTGAAAACATTTCTTAAGGCATAAAACAAGGTCCTCTTAATATGTCACCTTTTAGAACTACAAGACATTGATGAATCAACACCTTGACATGGTCTTATACCACTTTTAGAGAATTATAAATCTCCTTGATGAAATTCTTTCACTTTGTACATCATGAAGCACTGATAATTTTCATCACCAACTAGGACTGAGTCAGCTTGAAGCACTAACAGAGTAACTTGCACTTGACACTCCAATATTCAATTCATGAATTCCTTAACAAGGATGAGCTTTACCAACTAGATAACAGGACAGATTGCTAGACCTTAGCATCATTGACTTGGATATCTTTATTTTAGACTGATAAAGGTCATTCATAAAATCCAAACACACTTTGAAGTCCTCAACACGTTGAAAAATCATAGTACAACACAGATTCTTAACCTATCAACCTTAAGTCTACTTTCATAGACAGTATAACCCCACAGATACAATTAAAGTCCCACGACATAATTTTCAAGATAATTAAAGTCCCACAAGATATTCAGGCAATAAATTTTACATTATACACATTAAATCGATCATCGTCTTGCATCATCATCTATCATTGATTATCAATTGTCATCATTCATCATCAATTGTCATCATTCATCATCTACGTCCACATACTATTCATGACAATGCAAGTAAACAAGAAACATACATATAATTCATGATAATCACCATCTAATCACCATATAATTAAATTCAAATAGCATAGTACAAACTCAATAGTTGAAGTTTTCAAATTCAATATTAAAAGTTTAGTCAATAATAAAAGTTTCTAATTTTCACAACCATCTAATGCAATCAAAATTAAAGATTGTATATAATTAAATTCAAATACCATACTCAATATTAGAAGTTTTCAAACTCAATATTTATAGTTTCCCCAATAATAAAAGTTTCTAGTTTTCAACCCTCTTTTTCTTTATCCAATTGTACTCCTCTGCTCCCTTCCCCAATGGCTTCTTCCACTATGGTTGTAACCCTTTCCCCAACAGCAGAAATAACCCTTGAACTTATAAGATCTTCTGCAGCACTGTCCAGATTTTTTATAATTCTTTCTTCTTGATTTGTTGCATCTCCATGCGACAGCAAATTTGGATCAGCAACTGCTTTGGCTTTGAACAAGATGTCAGGGTCGAGACCATGCTCTTTAATGATCCGCTTTAGTGTATTGTTTTGTTTGTTAACCAAAACAATATTTTGCTTCAAATTTTTTGCTGCGGATAAGCTGTTCTTTGCTGTTTCCAAGTGAACTTGCAAAACCTTCGCCTGACTCTTCAAATTTTCATATTTCAACTGCACAAAAAGAGTAACGTCAATTCAAAGTATTAATGTAAATTCAAAATTTCAAATTAACAAAAATGATTGTTAGAATGTAATAGTACTTACAACCGCTCTATCTCTTTCGGCATTTGCGATTGATACCAAATCCTTGTCCTTTGACCATTTGTTAAAATATGCCTGGGCCTCGGCAGTAATATTTTCCAATTTGTTTAGTGCCTTATCTAGAATGCCATCTTTATAGTCGTTATTAAACGTGACAGTCCCACATTTTACTTGGGTAAGTAAGGAATCCATCTTTGCAGGTTGATTCTGGACTGCAGCGTATAAACTATCCCTTTGCCAATAATTTTCATAACGACTAATAATCTCATTGATAAGAATTTTAGCCCTTTTCTCCCATTCTATAAGCTGTTGGATTTGAAGAATTATAAACTCACTGACATGGGATTGACAATCATTACCAATTAATTTCTCCAAAGGAAAAGGTGGAAACTCTTCAATATCTGAATCTGAGGCAGAAGATCTTGCTGGAGAAGTGTGGGGGCTTTCACCATGACCAAGATCAACTGCTCCTTGTTTCTGTCTTTGGGTGGGCTGATCCTGTTGTTGAAAAAATAAATCAAGATTTAGATAAATAAATTTGAAGACTGAAGATTTAGATTAGATAAATCAGAATGTAATTAAAAATTGTAAAGAATATTAAAATTGAAATTTGAAGACTGAAGTATACCTGCTGGCCTTGAATCATCTCGCGGGTATCGAAAAAAACCAGTTGGGTCATTGCTATCAATGCCCAAATAATCTTCATCTAAATTTATATTGTTCAAAACAGATATGCCCGTTGCACTGGGCAAGCCACCAAGTGAGAGAGTTGGAATTCGAAACGAGGAGTCAAGGTTTAGTGTCCTGCTAGGGGCCGGAGCAAAAGGCATGCGTTTACCAATGGTCTTTTTCACTGTTCCTCTGGTTGGCATTTTAAAAATTAATGGTTGAGTGGGTGTCGGTGCCATGGCTTGATCATGACTGACATGTGCTGAAAAGTACAAGAAAAAATTAAAAATATTAAAAACAATTCATAAAGTCAAAACTACGAAATTAAACGTTCTATAGAAAGTTGACCTTGTTGTCGAGGGGGTTGTTTTTTGCGGTGCTACGGGTGGCCTTGTAGGAGTTGTACTCAGTGGCTGTTCTGAAGATATCAATGCATGCGACTGTATTGAGTGAGTTGGGGAAGAAGGTTCCATAGTCCCTGCTATTCATCAATATTAAATGTTGTCAATTCATTTTGATAAAATTTAAATTGAAAAATAAATCTGCAACTTTGGAATTTGTAATTAATATATGAGAATGTATTACTTCTCTGGCGTTTAACGAGTTCAAATTGTTGAGGGTCTGGAGAGGAGTGAGCTTCCATTTCAGAATGGGAGTCCCCCGAAGCCTCCGCGTGTAGTTGGCCTCTTCCTCTCGACAATCTTTTTTTTGGGAATGGCTTCAAGATATCTTCTCTGCAAAACATTAAAATTTAATATTTAATAACCTCGCACTATAATGAAGAAAATTGTAATACAATTACAACTAAATAGTTTATACCTATTGTTCTGCAAATGGAATTGAGAATTTCTTCAAAGCCTCATCAGAGCAAGTAGGAATTTCTTTAGCTTTTAAATTTAAAAGTGCCTCATAGTAGAAGCCGAGGAGATAGTTTGTTGAATAAACGAAAGGTTTTTCAGGCATTTTCGAATTTGATATGTCAGCTCTTATTTTTTTGGATAGAAATGTGCACCAATCGAATTTTGTTTTGAGATAGTGGCACAATGTATGCAATGGCCCAATTTGGTATATCTGTTGGCGACCCTGCATAACAATTCTGGCTTGAAAAAATGCAATAAGTGCAGCAAGGAAAGTGGTGTGCAATTGATTGTGTATCTACACCATGCCTGGATTTATTGACATGGGCTGCAAATGCGAAATAGTGAAAATTACTATCAATTTATAACAGCAAATTGTATCAGAATAAAAAATAGAATAAAATTTTTGAATTAAAATGAATTATACTTACAATCAACATGGAAACCGTACTTTGATTCGAGAAATTTCTTGTTTTCTTCCACGAGTGTTGCCTTGGTTGTAACAGTGGTAAATTTCTGATAGGAAGGCCGGTAAAACGATGTATGTCATTCGGTTCAATAGTGAAAGTGGGAACATTTGGCCATCGGTCAGAGTCACATAAATATCCGTCCTCTGAATTGTAGCATGACTGAAGGTAATTCAAAATATCCGGATCTGTTTCAAAATGGGGCATATTAACGAGCCCTGTAAATCCACACTCTTCAATATACCTTGATATTCTGGAGACATCCTTAAAGCCGTATGGATGTGAGGGCATAAGGGATTCCTGTCAGGTATCTTGGAAATCAGATGACTTGGATTCCTTCAATATCTGAATCTGAGGCCGAAGAATCTGCTGTGAGAAGTTGGGGGCTTTCACCATGACCAATATCACTGCTCCTTGTTTCTGTCTTGGTGGGCTGGACCTGTTGTTGAAAAAATAAATCAAGATTTAGATAATAAATTGAAGACTGAGTTAGACTTTAATAAATCAGAATGAATTAAAATTGTAAAGAATATAAATTGAAATTTGAAGACTGAAGTATACCTGCTGGCCTTGAATCATCTCGCGGGTATCGAAAAAAACCAGTTGGGTCATTGCTATCAATGCCCAAATAATCTTCATCTAAATTTATATTGTTCAAAACAGATATGCCCGTTGCACTGGGCAAGCACCAAGTGAGAGAGTTGGAATTCGAAACGAGGAGTCAAGGTTTAGTGTCCTGCTAGGGGCCGGAGCAAAAGGCATGCGTTTACCAATGGTCTTTTTCACTGTTCCTCTGGTTGGCATTTTAAAAATTAATGGTTGAGTGGGTGTCGGTGCCATGGCTTGATCATGACTGACATGTGCTGAAAAGTACAAGAAAAAATTAAAATATTAAAACAATTCATAAAGTCAAAACTACGAAATTAAACGTTCTATAGAAAAGTTGTACCTTGTTGTCGAGGGGTTGTTTTTTTCGGTTGCTACGGTGGCCTTGTAGGAGTTGTACTCAGTGGCTGTTCTGAAGATATCAATGCATGCGACTGTATTGAGTGAGTTGGGGAAGAAGGTTCCATAGTCCCTGCTATTCATCAATATTAAATGTTGTCAATTCATTTTGATAAAATTTAAATTGAAAATAAATCTGCAACTTTGGAATTTGTAATTAATATATGAGAATGTATTACTTCTCTGGCGTTAACGAGTTCAATTGTTGAGGGTCTGGAGAGGAGTGAGCTTCCATTTCAGAATGGGAGTCCCCGAAGCCTCCGCGTTGTAGTTGGCCTCTTCCTCTCGACATCTTTTTTTTTTGGGAATGGCTTCAAGATATCTTCTCTGCAAAACATTAAAATTTAATATTTAATAACCTCGCACTATAATGAAGAAAATTGTAATACAATTACAAACTAAATAGTTTATACCTATTGTTCTGCAAATGGAATTGAGAATTTCTTCAAAGCCTCATCAGAGCAAGTAGGAATTTCTTTAGCTTTTAAATTTAAAAGTGCCTCATAGTAGAAGCCGAGGAGATAGTTTGTTGAATAAACGAAAGGTTTTTCAGGCATTTTCGAATTTGATATGTCAGCTCTTATTTTTTGGATAGAAATGTGCACCAATCGAATTTTTGTTTTGAGATAGTGGCACAAATGTATGCAATGGCCCAATTTGGTATATCTGTTTGGCGACCCTGCATAACAATTCTGGCTTGAAAAATGCAATAAGTGCAGCAAGAAAGTGGTGTGCAATTGATTGTGTATCTACACCATGCCTGGATTTATTGACATGGGCTGCAAATGCGAAATAGTGAAAATTACTATCAATTTATAACAGCAAATTGTATCAGAATAAAAAATAGAATAAAATTTTTTGAATTAAAATGAATTATACTTACAATCAACATGGGAAACCGTACTTTGATTCGAGAAATTTTCTTGTTTTCTTCCACGAGTGTTGCCTTGGTTGTAACAGTTGGTAAATTTCTGATAGGAAGGCCGGTAAACCGATGTATGTCATTCGGTTCAATAGTGAATTGGAACATTTGGCCATCGTTCAGAGTCACATAAATATACCGTCCTCTGAATTGTAGCATGACTGAAGGTAATTCAAAATATCCGGATCTGTTTCAAAATGGGGCATATTAACGAGCCCTGTAAATCCACACTCTTCAATTATACCTTGATATTCTGGAGACATCCTTAAAGCCGTATGGATGTGAGGGCATAAGGGATTCCTGTAGGTTATCTTGGAAATCGATTGACTTGGATTCTCTTCATTTTCTTGCTGAACTTGCAATTGGGAGGAATGTGAAGTCGACATTATAGCTGTAATTACGTCTTTGTCAAAGATTTAGACCTACAAAAATTCAAGAACGGGAAAACGTAAATGAGAAAATGAGCGGAATAAGGGTATTTATAACCTAAATATGGGCGTCACTGTCCCCTATTGACGTGCGTCATTTGCTTCAAATGACGCGCGTCAATAGGAAGCAGTGTCGTGCGTCAATAGAAGGTTGTGTCGCGCATCATTTGTTTATAGTGTCGCGCGTCATTTGATTACAGTGTCACACGTCAATAGAAGGCTGTGTCGCGCGTCATTTGTCTATAGTGTCGCGTGTCATTTGTCTGTAGTGTCGCGCGTCATTTGATTACAGTGTCGCGCGTCATTTGTTTACAATGTCGCGCGTCAATAGAGGACAATGTCGCGCATCAATAGAGGACAATTTCGCACGTCAATAGATGACAATGTCACGCATCAATTTAGGATAATGTCGCACGTCAATGGAGGACAATTTTGTGCATCAATAGAGGGCAATGTCGCGCGTCAATTGAGGACAATGTCGCGTGTCAATAGATTGCAATGTCGCGCGTCAATTAGTGACTGTGTCGCGCGTCAATAGAGAACAGTGTCGCGCGTCAATAGAATCAACTGACGCGCGTCATTACGATCTAGTGTCATTCCAGTGTCGCACGTCATTAGGAGCTATTGTCGCGCCAGTGACGTGTGTCATTAAGGATTCCTGTTGTCGCACGTCACTGATTTAGCCTTGAAAAACCAGGCGAAAATTTTGTTTTTGAATACTGTCAAATTCGCCTTTCGCTGAAAGTGGTTACGGGGATATTCACCAGGTATTTTCCACCTTCAATTTTATAGGGGTGTCTTAAAATGAACCCTGCACAACTATACACACCTATGAAATATGTGCCTGTTGTCCCACCGAGCATGCATAAAATTGTTGTCACTAACTCACAGCACTCCCCAAATGGCCTAAAAATGAATCACAAAATTTGGTGTGATTGGGACACATGGGATAACCTCTCAAGCTATGGGGCTTGGGTTCAAGGTGAACCTCCAGAGAAGGCTGAATTCCTCTTCCATAACTTAGCACTACACTACTCGTAATGCAAGATAAATGGCTAACTAGACCTATGCTAACATTTTATGGGATTAGGTAGAGAGATTTGTAAGAAATAAAACCTAAACTAGAAGTGGTGATGCACGAAATAAAGGGATGTTTAATCTCCATAAGGGTTAAAGTGGGTAGGATGCTTACATCATTTTCCACCTTCACCTATTGCAACTTGGAAAGGGTACAAAATACCACAAACCCAAAGCATGCATTCCTTTGGTTAAACTTGATTAGACAATAAACTACCAATCTCCCAGTGAAGAAGGATGAAATCGAGAAGAGTGAACAAGCACCACAACTCAACTGCATGTAATATTCACCACTTGATAAGCACAAAACTTCCATAAACATGCAATGAAAACAATAACTTGAACTGTGCACCTAAAAACATGAGAGAGGAAAATAGAAGCAGTAAAATCATAAAAGGACATATAATTGATCACAAAACATAATTTCCATTACGTCAAGCACTTTGTACAGTGCATCATTACATCAGAGAGAGGGCATAGGCTACCATTACAATTTTATAAGAAAGGATTGAAAGCCTACAAATCACAGCATCTCAGCTTGTGAAGAGAGGGGAATCTCGGAAAGTGTCTAACTCGTCCAACTTGTATGTTCTGTTGGAGCCTATTAGTTGGAACCTACTTATTCTGTTGGACCAAATTACATTTATAGAAGAAAATGAGAGAGACGAGAGGATTCATAAATTCCCTCCCTAAATGGAAGGCACATAATGTATCATTTATTACATTTTGTTGAACCACTGAGCAAATTCCATCATGCATCATCAATTGCTTGTTGACATAGTCTTCTTAATTAATTAAAATAATATTTAAATAAAATATCTAAATAATAATAATAAATATTATTATTTAAAATATTTAAATAAAAATATTAAATTAATAAAAATAATTGGTGGGTCCCACGTTGACCGGTTTGAAGAAAAGACTAAAAATAAGTCCAACTTGGTGGTTGGCTGCCGAGCCAACTCACCAAGTTGGGTCCAAGCTCCATCTTTCATTACATTGACTGAGTTCTCTTTGAAACAAGATCCTCTATAGACCAACGCAACTAAGCTCCCTTCTATTGACCGAGCTGGTAAAGAATTGAGCTCCACGCATTAGTTGATGGCTTTAACATATGCGGTGAGCTCTTTTCGCATTCACCTCGACTGATGGCTTTAACATATGCAGTGAGCTCCTTTCACATTCACCTCGACTGATCTAAGTTCCTTTCTTGTCACGTCGAGCCGGTGAAGATTATGTATTGATGTCTTGATTAACTCACTTCTGCATGGTTCAATTTCACAAGTCAACCTCTCATATGCATTGTCCACACAAAGCCTTCCCCTTTTGGCTAGACCCACAAGCTCAGCTTGCAAGCTCGCCACCGAGTCACTCGGCCTCAACCCGGCTCATCCCTGAAAACCACAAAATATGTGAGCTCGATCGTTCCCCCAAGCTCAAATCTTCCACTAAACTCTGCGATTGACTCAAGCCCCTTCTCATTCGCCAATCTCCATTCACTAACTAAGCTCCTCCATCAAGCCATTTTCCTTTTGTTCATCATGCTGAGCTCTCTTCCAAACACTAATAGACTTGCCAAAACCAACAAAAAATCATCTACGGCATCTCTGATTTGAAAATGCATGTTCATTGAATAGCTTAGCCTAAACTCGACTCCACCCAAGACACGTGGAGGGCTGGCACACGTTTGGGACCTACTTTTGGATTTTCCCTCTGAAAGAGCACCAAAGAGAGACGTGGCTCCTTCCATGGCTTTACTTTGTTTCTTTTTGTTTTAGCTAAGTCCCCTTTTGTTTGGTGGGGCCATAAGTCTGACCCTGGACACGTGGAGGCTCAACACGCATTTGGGACCTGATTCCAGATTTTCCCTTTGAAGTTGTGCCGAGATGACACATGGCTCCTTCCACTGGCCTGCCTCTATTTAGAATTTTCAATGGCCAATTCTACTTTTTCAAGCTCTGGACATGTGGAGGGTCAACGCTTGTTTGATTCTCTACTTTGGTCCATGCCTTTGAATTTGTGCCAATGAGACACATGGTGCTGTCTGTTGGCTTGAGACTTTTCAACTTCCGACTATGTCCCCTTTTCGGACCTGAGAAACATGGAGGCTTGGCACTTGTTTGAGTCTCTTCTTTTGGCTTCGACCCTTGAGGTGCGCCATTGAGACACGTGGAGGCTTCTGCCAATCCTTTTATACTTAACCTATTTTGGCCCGCTCTTGATTCTTCTTTTGAAGTTGTGTCGAGCTGACACGTGGCGCCTTCTCTGAGTCCTTTGACTTTTTGCTATGGCCATTGCAAATTTTTGAGAACTTTGACACGTGGAGGGTCTACGCACATTTGGGGTCTTTGTTTTGATGTGCCTTTTGGAATTACGTCGATGAGGCACGTGGTGCCTTCTGTGAGTCTATTTCTTTGATGTTGCTGATGGCTTGCTTGGTGAATCAACAGCAAACATGGACTCCTCATGACTTCGCTGACCAACTCGGATCTCAAAAACCACTATCCTCAAACTCTGAACACCACAATATCCAAACCCTAAAAGACATAATATCATGAATCTTGAAAACCTGAAACTCTAAAATTTGAAGTTTCGGCTTTAGAAATACTCGACTTGTTCAAAGTTCCTGACCCCAAAATCTTTGAAATTCTGAAACGAAATTGTCTAAAAATATTTTTCGAAATAAAACTCTAAAATCTTGACTTAACTCAGCCTACCTCGTTCCAAAGTTCTACCTCGCACTTTGAGCACTCGATCACCGATTCGCTACTTTTCTGAGTTGCCGCATCCACTAAAACAATGATTTCACTGGTTCACTGAACTGAGATTCATTTTTGAGCTTGAAGCTCCCTTCCTGAGTAATTCCACACTTACTCTCAAAATTTCTGGGTTTCCACCATTCCCTTGAACCCTGAAGATTATGAATAAAAAATAGGGCCTTTTTAGGTGTGATTTAACTCTAATTATCTATGCCCAGGTCAGTTGGAGATGGGCCTGTAAGTGCCGATCTCCTTGCCATGAGAAAACCTTGGGCCTCCAGAACCAAGGAAATGAGAGAATAGTTCAAAATGATCCTAAATCATCCTAGAACATCACAAAATTTCTAGAAGAAAAAAACCTTTATGTAGGTTCTAAGTTATTTTCTGAAGACCTAAAATTCAACAGGACCCCATTGTCCAATTTCTCCATGCGTGTAAAATTGGATAACAATTATCTCTTCGAAATAAAGAATTGTTAACAGAAAATAAAAAGTTTAAGGAAGATATTGAGACCAGTACAAATGATAAAAGGAAGTTAGATTATGTTTTGGATTATGTTTATCCTATGGCCTGCAAACTTCTAGTTTGTAGGAAACCCTCCTCCGTCTATAGTATGTTTATTTAAGAACAATTTTATGCTTGGCAATTGATGAGGATGTGTAGTAGAGAACCCTATGAGGCCCCAGATGGCAAAACTTTCTTGGAAATTTATCAAAAGTGTACTCCTGAGATTCAAAATTTGATATGTGAATTTTACCTTCACAATATGATGGTTACTAACGTTCCTGATTTCTTGATTAATTTGTCTGTGGGGGAATTTTAGTTAAAGGATTTTCAATTATTACTTCGGAACCAAATTAAATGGAATGAGCAAATAGAACTGTTCAATCAGACAACCTGAACTATAGGTTTCTACATCCAACCTACCCATCATAATTGTGTGTCTATGAAGAAATATTTTATGTCTCTTTACTACCATGCTAGTATAGGAAATAATACTTCAAAGGTTTTAGAAAAAAATGTTCAAGATTTTGAGGTCTATAGTTGAAAACATTTTGGTGAAGCACTGCGAGGTTGTGATAAATGGTGGGATACATTGAGCTTGCTATTGAAACAAAGGGAAGTGATCTCTCCCCAAAACCTCAATTGGAGTATGAGGGGGGGGGGGGCACTTGTTGCGTTCATCTGATAGTTGTCAGAGGAAAGAGAGAAAGAGTACAATTATGAGTGGATTGGAATGCAGGTGAGGCCACCACTTGTCTTGAGTCCCATGAATACCTCGTAGAATAATGTTATTTAATCACATGATATATTTACATTATGGGAAGAGGTTATCTTGAACACTCATGGGTGTGAGGGCACAAAGAAACAATATGTAGATCGGTTCAAAGAATAAGATATTGCACAAGAGTTGGGACAAAGAGCAGGGCAGAGATGAGTTTGTATAGGGACATGCAAAAGGTAAAGTGTAGGGGAGATGATGAGTGCATTATATGACGTAGTATATCATCTATGTGGCTATTTATTTTTTCTTAAAAATTTTAATCAGTGCATAGGGATGTCTTGTATAGCTATATCCTAGTGAAGTTGATGCATTTCTCTTTTTTTTTGTTTCATGTAAAATGTTGACTGTAGAAATTTCTACTAATCACCTATGTGAGTAAATGTGGTGACATGCATAGGATAATAATGAGTATTTTCTACCAATTCTGGGAGTTACAATCAAGGAGACTAAGTCTTTAGCCATCATGCTATCATGGAGGATTCTTCCATAACAAGCCTATAAACATGAATCATGTTTTTAGCTATATCATAGGATTTTGTGAGGTTGTTATTGGTTTAATTCGGTGCCTATAATATTGGCACGTTTTTTAACTATGTCTATAAAGACACCTTCTACAGAACAATTTGATAGTAGTTGATAACAATAGTTTTACAGTATAGTTTTATATTAGTTAGTATTTACTTTCAGTATCATGTTAAAATATGTCTTGGAACTTATTAATATAGTCGATGTCATTTTGAATATCATCTGGCGTTAAGAGTACCTACATCCCAAGGAAGAGCAAGGGCCCACTCAACCAAGGTGATTGGGTGATTTATGTTTCATGCATGCTCATTATCTCTGATAAGTTCAAGTTGAAAATGATTTTATTTAAATGTTTATCTAAATGCAGTTACTTATTTCCTTACTTCAAGCATGTTTCAATTATGTTGTTTCAATCATTTATATGTTATTTTAATTATGTTATTTCAATCCTGTGTGTATCTCAATTCAATGTGTGCATTTTGAATTCCATTAGAGTATTTATTTACAACAATGTTGTTTCAGTGATTTTAGTAGCTTACCTGTATTACATTTCAATAGTTTAACATTGCATTTCCTTTCCGTAGATTAGATGAGGAAACAAGGAGAACCACACCAATCAAAACCCCCCAAAAAGGAACCACCAAAACAATTGAGTTGCATAAGGATTCATTTCATACAGCCTAGGACACACAGCCCTGCTTTTATAATGAAACTGACAGTTGAATCTGTTGGTTAAATGATTGGAGAATACGACCCATCAAGTATATCCAAATATTTGGATTATATATGTGGAGAAACCTCCAAATGTGAATTTATCCATCACAATATTCACACCTCCATTTATATAGTCCTATTCGGGAGAGGAGCCAATCTTTGAGCATGGACCAATACATGTGAGGGTAGATGAAAATAAAGGAGCTAGTACATGTCACTTTCCCACTTAAATTTTGAAAAAAACACACCCTATAAAATATGTTACATCAATTCATATCAAACCAATTAACTAATCAAATGATGAAAAATAGGTAAAAGAAATTGTATTAATGGTGCACCTTGAATTTTATTTCTATTTCAAATTACCAAATTTAAATATTAAAAAAATTCTCTTCCACATAATTAATTTTTTTAAAATTAAATATATATAATGGGGAGAGCATGATATATTAAAGGGTGTTTTTGTTTTTAGTTATATGATTTTTATGTTTCTATGTGCACTCATAAAGTTAGGGTGCACAAACATTGGATTCTCTCCCTTAATACTTATATGTGTTTGCCTCTTGTGAAAGCTATAGCATAGTCTAGATCATTTGTTAATTGTTTTGTGTTATTAAAGGTTTTTACATTATAATGTTCTATATTGCTCAAATAAATATTATGTCAAGTCATTTATAAAGTTGTTTAGATTTCATAGTTTAGATTTTTCTAATATAATGTCTTGTTTTATTGTGGTATCTTCAAGTTGTGTTAGGATTATTTAGTCCATATAAGATGTTCACATATCAATTTTAAAAAATTCAAAATTTTATTTGTGTCAATAACCAAATTCGTGTTTATAAGGAGTTGTGTGTATGTCATTGTAAAATTTATAAAAATAAAACAAATTTCTTCATGGACAAATTATCGATGTTACCCAATGTCCTGAAAAATAAACGATTTCACATTGTGGGGGGATAATAAAAAATGTGGAAATAATTGAAATTCAAGGGAATAATTTTTTGAGTTAGCAACATTAATTAGAGGAAGGAGGCACAAGAGGTTGGAGGTAAATGAATGACCTGTTATTGACCAATGACAGGACCTCATGAAGATGTGGTGGTAGTATTTTTTTAGTTTTGTTATGGCGTGCTTCATTTTCAGAGTACCTGCCTTTGTTCATGTTCAATTTGTAGTGTATTCATATTCACATTTGTAATAAGATAGCTTCATTTTTTGATGTAATCCCTATAGCGCCCCATTTGGCGTGGTGTCCAAAAAGTTCAAAATAAAACAATAATATCTAGTGCAATGATATTAATAGTAATAATAATGGTAATATTTTTTTAAACATGGTAATATTTCATATAACTAACACAAAATGATTACTAACTCCATATGAGACTAATTCGCAATACGGCGAAGCGGCACTAAACCACTTGAGCATATAGAAAAATGTGAGATAAAG
Organism: Taxus chinensis; assembly: GCA_019776745.2. Lineage (NCBI taxonomy): Eukaryota > Viridiplantae > Streptophyta > Pinopsida > Cupressales > Taxaceae > Taxus > Taxus chinensis. The sequence continues at coordinate 220,772,747 of CM034148.1, forward strand.
TTAGAATTTATGTCATTGCGATTGCATCACAGTTATGACATTAAAAGGCATGGGGTTGGCATAACACCACTTATGTGATTTTATAACAATCTTACGATTGTAAAGGTTGGTGATAATTTAATCATGGCGGAACATTTTAGTTACTTTATAAAATGGTGTTTAATAACAAGTTAACGCATCAAAAGAGTTTACATTGATTTATTTACTTTTGACAATCTATACATTTTGAAAATGAATAAAGCGGTGAACGGAGGACCACTCATGGATAAAACGATCATGGGTCTAATTTAGCTCCCTAAATGGACCCATACCTTATTAAAGGTTGATATATCAAGATAAGAGGTTTCATATTAATTTTTATTAAAGGTTGTGTCACAACTCACATTACTTAAGTTGAAATGAGGAAAGGAGAGCTCTTATATTAAGTTGGCTCTCCACCCTTAGATGATAGGGGATCCACAAAACCTTAAAATCATTTTATTTCATTTCTCCTCTCGATTCATTTGGTTGCAATTTTTTTTTCTTTGTTTTTTCAGGCTATAGGTTGAAGGAGCTCAAACAAGTTGGTCAATGGTGGATTCACTCCATTATTATTCTCATTCCATTTTAAACCCATTAGGGTTTGATTTGAATATTTTTCTATTGAATTGAAAATATCATCATTTCTTTAGTTGAAGGATTTCTTATTCCTTCTGGTTTAATTTGAGCAAACAATGATCTTTAGGATCTAGTTTTATTATAGTATCTAGGCTCTTCATCAGAGTGGATTGTGTATAGTTATTTGTTTGAGTGAAGATGTAAAATTTGTATATATGATATATATATATATATATATATATATAACAAAAAAATTGATTTAAACACAGGGCTGAATTAATGAGAAGCTAAAATGGGCAATCCATGCCTTAATGGCCTTATGGCTTGGTCAAATGGGTGCCAAAGGGACTTCATGGTGGTTTGCAAAGGAAGGGACATGGCCCTATCATGGCCGCGAGTATGAAGTTAGGGGGAAGTGGGCCATGGGATATGCCATAACCAAGGCTGTGGCATATGCCATAGTTCAATGATGAAGGCAAAGGGGATGGGGATGGGTTAGGACAAGCATTCCACCCTCCCCACTCAAACACTATTATTTTTTTCAAAACCTTAGTTTATAAAAAAAAATTCAATGCAAAAACATTCTAAATTTAATATATATATTATTTAACACACACACACACACACACACAAGATTCATTTATAGGTAAAATTTCTGATGATACTATTATTCGGATAGTAGTATAATCTCAAACAAAAAATATAATGAGATTCTATAACAAAAGTGTGCAATTTTTTTCTCAATTTATTTGAAGGAAATTTTAAGTGAAGAAATTCTAGATTTCTGTTATGATAAGAAGAGAGAGGCAATTTCATTTCAGGTTTACCATAAAACATTCTAAGTTTATTTTCTTCCTTAAACTGATTTATTTCAATTTCAGTTTCAAAAAGAAAAATTTAAAGAGGAAGCAAGGATTATTACAACAACTCATAAAATTTGAAATCAAGGTGAAAACTCATTTTATAACAAACAAAATACACTCTTAAACAACAAAATTCAATCTTTCCATGGTTTTTTCAAATACCATTTCAACGTTAAAATAATATAGATTTCAAGATTCATTCTTGTATTTTAATTTGAAATATAAAGAATGAAAATAAAATTAAAATGCAAGCTATAAGCCCTCCATAAACATGGAGACAACATGGAATTTTCTTTCCAAATTAAAAAATTTTCCAACTGCAAGAAGACCTACAATCTGATCCCAAAAGTAGTTCCATTATAAGATCCAAAACAGATCAAGGAAATTCCAAAACATCCTTATGAATTACCTTAGTTGACCTCCCAACCAAATGGCATCATTACATGCCTCCATGGAAACCAAGAAAGCATGCTAGCATCCCCCCAAGCCCATGGGAAAGAGAAAAACATGGTTCTAACCAGATCTAAGGTGAAAATATTTTTTCACACACAAAAAAGGTTTCAAAATTTCATTTAAATACAAAAAATCCAAAGCAAAAAAACAATGAGAAGCGCCAATATTCTTCCATGGGAAGAGGGGATGAAAGAATCCCAAATATGATAACTAAAAATCCTTCGAATTTACCACCAAAAATATACTTATCTCTCCATACATATTTCACCCCTTATCACTCTATTATGCACCCCTTATCACTCCATTCCCCTCTCTATTAAGGGTTTTTAAACCTCAAGTTTCCTTGAATGGAGATAGGGGTTGATTTCCAAACCAAGTGAAAATAAACCCCTACCTACAAACAAAATTTAGCGGGATGAAAACAAAATCTTTTAAGTTTGACCATCAAGTATTTAAAGTGAGCAAGGAAGGGATTCCTCTATCTTCCCAAACAAACTCTAAAATCCATACCCCTCAAGAGTGGATGGAGTAAATAAAAACCATAAGATTAAACACCAAAATTGCATTTTTTTCAAGCGTCAATTTCACAAGAAAAATTCCAATTACATAGCCAAGTAAGAAACAAATATGAGTAATATCCTAACTTTCCATCCAAAGTAAAATCCAATTCCAAGTTTATTCTATAAATTTCCAATTTGCTTTCCAAGCTCCCCCAATCTATGTTCCCAAAAAAAAATCCCAAGAAAAGAACCCCATAACCATAAACAAGAGGGATTATGAAGGAAAAGTAACCACCATATAATCCAATGGGAGGGTGACAAGTGTCACCGTCTACCAAAATCACCACCAATGTCAACCCTCCAAAATTTAATTCCATAATAAAAAAGAAAAGGAAAGACTAAATTCCATACACTCGTGAGGATCCCCTAAATTCCCAAACATTCCCCAATTTCAAAAATAATTAATAAAAGGTGGGTGAATTGAAGTAACTTAAGTCAATATGCTTCATTTAGCTTGAAAATAACCCAACCACCCATAGGGTTAGGATCTAGGGCCTCTTTTCAAGGCAAATGAGCTCATTTTCTTGCAATATACCCTTCCTAAATGGCACATCTTTCCAAAATCTGAGTTTGGGAAAGATGTGGAATTTAGGAGGGGAAATTAGGCTCACCTAATCCAATATTATGTTTCTTAATCCCTCCTTAGCCCAAACACAACATCCTAAGTCAATAAATTTCCATAAACCAAAAAGGGGTTAACAGAAAACACTATATCAACATTAAACAAGAGAGGTAAGTGTTACTAATAAGAACTATAATAAGAGGTAAGTGTTACTAATAAGAACTATAATAAGAGGTGCAGATTCCAAATTGATAATAGATGGACTAATATAATCATATTAGTATCTAAGTCCAATAAAAACTAATGTCTAAATAGATGAATAGAATACCACAATTATCAAGGAATGGGGGGTGGGGGGAATTTAACCTCTCAAGGCATGTCATGTTAGTTATAGTATGTCTCTTGAGTCCCACGCTTCTTACATGGTTAAACACCTGTCACCTGCACACTCAAGGAAAACATCATACATGTCCGACACTAATAATAAAAAATAATATAACATCTATATGCATCATAACCATCATCCATACACAACCACAACTAGCTAAGTAGTACACCATGGTAATGAATCATCAAACACAGTAAGAAAATTTATGTTGATCAAAGAATACTTGGAAAAAATGACACAAGGAGTCTGTGTGGGGTAGAAGGCTAGGATTGAAGGCACAAAAGGATAGGAAGGACCCACGCACAGAAGGTAGGTTCAGATTTTAGGACTTAGCCAATTTTGGGAATGAGGATCTATTTTTGGAAGATGGCATGCGGTACACATCAACGATGCAGAAAAGTGCGCGCCAAGAATTGTCTATATCTAGAAGAGTAGTTCAAACATCTATGCATGGAGGTAAAATAAGAATGGAATGAACACTTTAGTTATCTATAAGAGGGCTATAAATATTGCACTTACGTGTGTGGCTATAATTTCAAACAGCATGTGGCTATTAATAGCATGTGACCTATTTCTGGAGTAGTTAAGTGGTGAAGGGCAAGTCCCCACCCTATATATATGATGGTTAGGTGCATAGTAAAAGAGAGATTTGTATGATGTATCAGAGGGATATAGGCATATATGTATGATTTTGAATATGTGTATCAGATTCATATGCTCCTTAAGATGAATTGACATTACTGTAAGGAGCTTATATACTTATTAATAGATGGATGATATTGGCTAAATCTAAGTGTCATTCTATGTAATTGAGCAGTGCATGTTAGTGTTTAATCATGATTATTGTTTAATCTCGTTCTTTCATAGATCTATGGGTAGCATGCACTATAGAATGATGGATTAATCATGAGTCTTTATGGTTCTTTCTTCATTATGTGTATAAACATTTATATGCATCATAACCATCATCCATACACAACCACAACTAGCTAAGTAGTACATGATTAGGAATTAGAAATATTATATTGGTAATAAGAACAAGGAGTGAGGTCATAAATATTTTGTGTATTTTATTTGTAAAAAGTCTAAAAATGTGGAACCCATGTAAAATGATAAGGTTTATCTTATCTTAAAAGATAAGCTTACATGTACAGATAAGAGTTAAGGTATGGAATATGATTCATCAGAGTGGATTTCTTATCCTATCTTAGAGATAAGATGGATAAGCCTAGAAGTTCTATAAATAGAGAGGCCACCCCCCTCATTTAGCATAGAAGGAATTAGTGAGAAATATTGTAGGAAATGTGCAAAGGAAGCCATCAGTTTAAAGGTGTGTCGAAGAAGCCATTAAGAGGTGTAATTGTAAAGTTTCTCCCATAGTCTTGGTGAAAGGAAAGTGTAGTTAATAACACTTGAAGTACCTCATGGGTGAGATTGTAACAATTTCATGTTAATATTATAATTTACTCTGATATTTCAGATTTGTCATCATTCTGTCTTATCATAGTCGATGGTATTCTTGTGTTATGTTGTTGTTTTGTTTCCAGATTACATCCACCAAACTAAAGGCTGTGCATTAGTAAATAATCATAGCACGAGGAGTTCCCGGTGAAGAATTATCATAGTGCCGGATTGGTGATGACATTTTGGTTCCGTTGCCGGGACCATTCCTCGTTGGTGGATTTTCTGGATAGATATTCCCACTTAGTCAAAAATCAATTGGAGGGTAACCTTATTTTTACTATGCATAGTAGTTACCATGGTAAAGTCATTTTTGCCATGAATAGTAATTACCATGGTAAAGTCATTTTTGTTGTGAATAGTATTTGCCACAGTAAAGTCACTTTTTAGCGTGAATAGTATTTACCGCAGTAACTTCACTTTTTACCGTGAATAGTGTTTACCAAAGTAAAGTCAGTTTTTACCACAGTAAGTCAAGTTTTACCATAGTTTACCGTGGTCATTTCTATTTTACTGTAGAAAGGTGTCACTTTCTAGTATAGTGATTCCAATTATTTGTGCACATAAGTCTTGTTGATTGTACTTGTGGGTTGGTATTTCATGGTGGTTACTTTTGAAAATGGGAAAGAATCCTGTTTTTTCAGCTCAATCTAATGAAGATGCTTCTTCTTTCATTCAAGAGTTTAAACGATCTTGTATTTGTAATGGCCTTATAAGAAGGGAACAATGGACTGAATTTTTTCCTACCTTTTTGGATGGTTCAGCACTTAGGTGGTTTGAAACACTAGGTGATAATGTGAAAAATTCATGGGATTTATTAACTGAAAGTTTTCTTGAAGAATTTGGTGAACAACAGAAATATACAGATCTCATGATCGAGATCACAAAGCTATCCCAAGGAGAGAAGGAGAAGATAAGGGATTATCATGCTCGTGTTCTAGAGCTAAGGAGGAAGTTCAATACCCAGATCTGGAAGGAAGGATTAGCGGATGGGTTGATGAATGGCATGGATAATCTCCTATGTAAGCACTTCATTCTTGGGATGAAGCCAGAAATCAGACAACGAGTGAAGTATGACCGCCTAGCTACCATTGAACAAGAAAAGGAGATTGCAAGAAGGTAAGAAGAAAGCATGGAAGAGGAGCCCAAATAAATTGTTGCTAAAGTAGAGCCTACACCAGCACCTTTGGTCCAGAATCCACAACCACTCCCGGTGAGCACAAATATTTCTCCTAGTACATCTACTGAGTATGAAGATCTGCTTAAAAAGATGGGTCAGTTAACTATTAATCTTTTTCAAGGAAAAGAATTTAGTTCTCATGGAGGAGATAGAGGTCCAAAAAGAAATATTTCTGAAGTTGTATGTTATGGTTGTTATAAAAAGGGTCATTATAAGTATAATTGTCCAGATAGAGCTTCTACATCTGGTAAAGGAGATAATGATAAAGGAAAATCACCTGTGAATTCTTTTGATGTAGTAGATAAGAGAAGAAATAATGAAGTAGATGTGTTTGTAACAAAAAGAAAGAAAGAAAAAGATAATCAAGATGGAAATGATCCTAAGAAGATGAAAGGAGAAACTAGTAAGAAACATAGGAGAAGAAAGTTGGGTGTGCAGGATTTTCTGATTTCATAGGGGCAAGGACCATACTCCATCTTGGAAGATCTGTCCAAAAGGCCTGCAAATATTACATATGGTCAACTCCTGGCTATGTCTTCTGAGAAGAGGCGGGAGTTGCGAAGTGGACTCAATGCTTGACGAAGAAAGGAGGTTGAGGTCCCTATTTTGGAGGTAGAGGCAGATCCCTATGCTCCACAAGCTGAGGTATTATGTAATGGTATTTCAATTCATGATGTCTTAGTTGATGGAGGTGCTGCAGTTAATGTAATGATCGAGTCTGTAATGAATATGTTGGGTTTAAAAATTGAGCGCCCTTCAACACTTATGTTAAGGTCATTAAATAAAGGAAAAACTAAACCAGAAGGTGTAGTTTCAAATGTGGCAATATCTGTTATGGGTGTTGTATGTGTGGTAGACTTTCAGGTGATGAAAAATGGTACTGTTGCGTACCCAATGTTGCTGGGAAGACCATGGCTAAGGAGAGTTCATGCAAGAAACTACTGGAATGAAGGCTTCATGACACTTGGACGTGGTAGAGAGAGGGTGAAAATAAACAAGATCCCTTGACATCATAAGGCAGAACCTGTCGATTCAAGTGATGAAACTGATGATTGGACATCCTCTGATTACTCTAGTACCAGTGAAGTGGAAACTGAGGATGAGGAAAGTGAGGTTGATGTTTCAGTCATGGATATCCTTCCAGTCACACCAACTCATGACCCCATAAAATTATCTAAAGAAGAAGTTGATGACCGTCTCCAACAAATAAAGATTGGTGATGCTGTGATGGAGAGTGAGAAGGAATACTACCTCCAGCTCTTTCAAAGGTACATACACATATTCACTTTTGATTACAAGGAACTCCGTCAAGTAAGTTGGGTAGAACATTCTATTGAGCTGGTAGATAGTGCTAAACCCATAAAGCAAATGCCATATAGAATGAATCCTAATTTTTCCAAGACTGTAAAAGAAGAAATAGATAAGTTGCTTGATGCAGGATTCATATTTGCTGTGGAGAATTCAGAATGGGTTTCTCCCATTGTGATCTCAATAAAAAAGAATGGGAAGCTATGCATTTGTGTTGATTACAGGAAGCTCAATAAGGCAACAAAGAAGGATCATTACCCTCTTCCGTTTTCAGATCAGATCTTGGACGAAGTAGCTGGCCAGGAGTGCTATAGTTTTGCTGATGGATATAGAGGCTACAACCAAGTTCATATAGTAGAGAAATATCATTTGAAGACCATGTTCACCACTCCTTGGGGAACGTTTGCTTATAGAGTTATGCCTTTTGGGTTGTGTAATGCTCCAGCAACATTCCAACGTTTGATGAATAGGGTGTTCGAACCCTACATTGGGACCTTCATCAGAGTATTTCTGGATGATTTTTGCATCTATGGGAGCAAGTTGGACCACCTGCACCAGATGGAGACAACATTTCAAAGGTTAGATGAAGCACAAGCCTCACTAAACCCTACAAAGTGTGTCTTTGGATGTTCTAAAGGTGTTTTGTTAGGGCATGTTGTATCCAGAGATGGTATTGGTACTGATCCTGATAAAGTTTCAAAAATCAAAGATTTACCATTTCCTATGAATAAAAGTAAGTTGAGATCATTTTTAGGCCATGTGGGTTACTATAGAAGGTTCATCAAGAATTTCTCAAAGATTGCACAGCCACTAACCCAGTTATTGAAGAAGGATGTTACTTATGAGCCAGAAAATAAGGTGCATGAAGCTTTTGGACAACTGAAGGAAGCCCTAGTGTCTTCACCTGTTTTGAAGAATCCAGATTGGAGCAAGCCATTCATTGTGTGAAATGATGCCTCAGATGCAGCACTAGGAAGTACTTTGAGCCAAAAGGATGAAAATGGGAATGAACATCCAATTTACTTTGGGAGCAGACAAATGTGCAGTGCTGAGGTAAATTATACTGTAACTGAAAAAGAGGCTCTGGCTATCATTTTTGTTGTAAAGAAGTTTAGAAATTACTTGCTAGGGAAAAATTTTTAGTTGTAGCAGATCATCAGGCTCTAAAATATATTGTAAATAAGCCTAACCCATCAGGGAGGATAGCAAGATGGATAATTTTGCTACAAGAATTTGAATTTGATATTATAGATAGGCCAGGAAAGAAGCATGTCAATGCATATGCACTCTCTCGAGCCTATGATGGTTTAGGATCATCTTGTGATGATGATGATTTCCCCGATGCAGCATTGTTATCCCTTGACACAATCCCTAGTGAATACATAGATATTTGGAATTATCTGAATGAATTCAAGTTTCCTGATGGTGCCAATGCAAAGACTAAGAGAAAGATTACTCAAGCAAGTCGTCCATATTCTATTCTGCATGGAGTATTATTTCAAATAGGACCTGATGGACAGTACAAGAGGGCAGTTGGACGTGATCAAGGGAAGGAACTGCTAGAAGAATTCCACAATGGTACATGTGGAGGGCACTTCTCTGGACAACTTACAGCAAGAAGGATCTTGGATGCAGGTTATCACTGGCCCACTCTTTTTAAAGATTGTTATAATTATTGTAAGACATGTGATATTTGTCAAACACATGGTAACCGTAAGACTTCATTAGCTCCATTATGCCCTATTCTTCCACTTGGTCCCTTTGAAAAGTGGGGAATAGACATTGTAGGTCCATTTCCAACTACCTCACACCAAAATAAGTATATTGTAGTTGCCACAGATTATTTAACCAAGTGGGTTGAAGCTAGGCCATTGAAAACAGATTCCATGGATGAGGTGGCAAGGTTCATATATGAACGCATTGTCACCAGATTTGGTTGTCCATTAGAAATTGTAACAGATCAAGGAAGCCACTTCATTAATGAGGTGGTAGAAGCCTTAGTCAATAAGTTTTCTATTAAGCATAGGAAGGCAACAACATACAAGCCAAGCACAAATGGACAGTTGGAACGAACAAATTTTGTGTTGTGTCAAATTCTAGCAAAAGATGCAGCCTTGTAGGTACATAAGTGGGATAAAAGGATTCATGCAGCATTGTGGGCATATAGGGCAACATCGAAGTCAGCAACAAGATACTCCCCATTTCAGTTGGCCTATGGCATTGATCTAGTTCTTCCTATTAAGTTTGATATTCCCACTGTGAGAGTTATGAAAAATGAAAGGATGGATGAAAGTGATTCAATAAAAGAAAGGTTGGTACATCTTCATTTGCTAGAGGAAATGAGGGAAATAGCAAAGGATACAAGCCATAAGAAGAAAATGAAGCAGAAGGAATACTTTGATCAAAAGATCCGTTGGTCTCCATTTCATATGAATGACTTGGTTCTAGTATATGATTCCAGATACAAAAAAAGAAGACAGAGAAAATTTCTTCCAAAATGGATGGGGCCCTACAAAATAGCAGCTGTGCATAAAAATGGTACGTACCGACTGGAGGAATTGGATGGCACTCCCATTACGAAATGGGTCAACCACGAAAAGTTGAAGATTTTTCAAGCACCAGAATAGTCTACTCCGAGGACGGAGTAGAAGCTAGGAAGGGGGAAAATGTCAACACTAAAATTTTCCTCCGTAATTTCTATTTCATTAATGTATGTATTAGGAATAGGATGTTGTTAAGTATAATTAGTAGTAGCATCTGATAGAAGATAACGGCACCGTCAGTACGGTGCTGCCAATAATGTGGAGTACAGTAACAGTCAAAGTATAATAGGAATGTTGTAAAAAGTAAATATTTGTCGTAAGTGGTCCGGTAATGTTAAAATGTCAAAGTTTGGGTAATTAGAGAAGTAGGGTCTACATGATTAGGAATTAGAAATATTATATTGGTAATAAGAACAAGGAGTGAGGTCATAAATATTTTGTGTATTTTATTTGTAAAAAGTCTAAAAATGTGGAACCCATGTAAAATGATAAGGTTTATCTTATCTTAAAAGATAAGCTTACATGTACAGGTAAGAGTTAAGGTATGGAATATGATTCGTCAGAGTGGATTTCTTATCCTATCTTAGAGATAAGATGGATAAGCCTGGAAGTTCTATAAATAGAGAGGCCACCCCCCTCATTTAGCATAGAAGGAATTAGTGAGAAATATTGTAGGAAGTGTGCAAAGGAAGCCATCAGTTTAAAGGTGTGTTGAAGAAGCCATTAAGAGGTGTAATTGTAAAGTTTCTCCCATAGTCTTGGTGAAAGGCAAGTGTAGTCAATAACACTTGAAGTACCTCATGGGTGAGATTGTAACAATTTTATGTTAATATTATACTTTACTTTGATATTTCAATTTTTTCATCATTCCATCTTATCATAGTCGATGGTATTCTTGTGTTATGTTGTTGTTTTGTTTCCAGATTACATCCACCAAACTAAAGGCTGTGCACTAGTAAATAATCATAGCACGAGGAATTCCCGGTGAAGAATTATCATAGTGTTGGATTGGTGATGACAGACCCGGTACCTTTACGTGCTTCAGGTGAGCACTCAGTCTAGGCTGACTGATGTGTTAGTGTGAATAGGGTGTTATCTTGCAAATTCTAGGCTACATCATTGGTTCCATTTCTGAGACCTATTTTTTAGTTATTTTCAGGATGGTTCGCGATGAAGACGTACCAGTTAACTCTAGCAAGTATTGAGGACTAGATACATGATCTGGAGGAAGAATATGCACGATGGTTTAGCAATGGATATGAGTTTAACGCACACACTTATATGAGAGCTTATGTTTGAGATTTTTCACTATCATTCTAGTAGAACTTTATGAGTGGCTTACGACTTATGCATCTCAGTAGAATTGGAGATATCGTGCACTTGTTTAGACACAGGAATAATTTTAGGCTCTTTATGATGCTGATCTAATTTGGACTCATGCAGTGGATACGTGGTTTCATGGTGTTCTAAACAATTATATTCTGGAATATTCAATTTCGATGAACTCTTGCCCTTCACCAAGAGGACTTGAAAAGGTGACCAAGGATGAAGATGGATGAAGGAACAATATAACATGAGATAAGCAGAGGCCATGATAGCTACCAGGAGAAGGTGCAGTGACAAGGTACTCGAGCACAAGAGCGCACGTTGAAGATAAGTCTGTGACTAGAAGGTAGGAAGGCGCGTTAAAACATTATAGATGGGTGCGGAGATGTACTGCACAGAATGAACAAATTTGGTCGATGAATGAAGGGATATTTGGTAGGTGAGGGGCAATAAATGCATCAAAATTTGAAAATTTCATATAAGGGATACAGATTCAGTTTTACCGTTGCAACTAAGAATATTTGAGAGAAGAGCCAAGTGCGAAGAGCTGAGTGATCGAATTAAGGTGCGAAGGGTGTGAAATCAAGCGTGACAACCAGATCTATGCTTTAAGAAGCTTGCATCCCTAGTGGTGAAGGGTTTGAGAAAAGCAAGGAGACAGAGAAGAGTTAGGTTGCAAGGTTTCCACCTAGGGTAGAGTTGGATCGAGCTAGGGTTTGATTTGCATAGTTACAGGAGTGAAGAGGATACATTGGCAAGGTAAAAATGGCACCAAAGAAGGCATCTGCAGCAGTAGCAAAAGAAAAGAAGAAGGTGGTCATTGAGGAGGAAGAGATTGCACCCGTAAGTCATTTTTTGGAGATGCAATACCCAGAAGGGGTTATTGTTTGCCAAGAATGGGATTCACCCATTAGAAAAAATAAGGTGATTGAATATAATCATAGGATGTCAGAGAACAAAAAGGAGCTTGACTCCTTACTCATGGTTAGAACCAACAAATGCACGACAGATGACATGCCAGTATATGATGATGCGGGTGAAAATATCTTGAAGAAAATTAGGGTATATCAGTTGTATGAGCTGCCATACTTCGGGAAATATGAGCCCTTTTACCAGTGGCTCATGAGCAGGGTTCATGAAGACTGCTTCTACTTTGCAAGATGCAGAGTTGGAATTTCCTCTGCACTTGTTTCATCAGTGACAGGTTTGAAGGCCATAGGAGAAGATATAGAAAGTGACCTCACAAACAAAGCCACGATTTTGAAGACCAAACAGGAGTTGGGATGCTTGAAGGGACCGCGCGGAATGGACATCAAAAAATTCAAGAATTATATAGTTGTACAAGCTGTAACACATGTGGTTACCAAGTTAAATGATCAGGAGTGGTGGTCGTAGGTAAACACCATGTGGTTACATGTGGCGCGGAAGATGTCAGAAGGGACAATATACAACATTGCTAGCTATATTATAGAGAAAATAGTTGAGGAAGCATGCACATGAGGGAAAATTAGCTTTGGGGTTGTTCTCCTATCACTGGTCTTCAAGGAAATTGGAGTACTAGATGGACCAAAGGATAAAATATGGGAATACCCCATGGAGAACAAGTCCCCAGTTGAAAGATTCAACAAATATCTATGCAAAGGGACTATGACAGATGAGGTGAAACAAAGGGTGGAGAAGTGGTATGATAGGCTCCACGCAGCATTTGGAGAAGAATGGCGCATACCAAAGGATTTACCAGCAGTGGTAGGAAAGTAAGTTTAGTTTGTTGTATACCAACATTTCTGCATTGTGTGCTTTCCAATGAAGGATGGGACTTGGAGCCCTTGGTGCAAGTTACCTTATGCCTTCACTGCAAGGTATATTCAAGAGTCTGTTCATAGGTTTACCAACACGCACAGATTAAAATTCAATGCAGAACAACTACCATACACTACGGAAGAAGTATGTATACCCTAGTAGGAGCACCTACACAGAGAGAATCATTTCTGAAGTGTTGAACATCAAGCCAATAAGCTTGGCTGTAGAAGATTTAGGGGCACCGCTGGTGTATCTCCAGTTGAAGCCAAATATAGAGAATAAAAAATATGTGGAAGGTGAGTTCACACTTACAGCACCACCAAAAGGGAAGCACACAATGGAGAATGTCCCAGCACCTAAGTCCTCAGATAAAATCAAAGTGCAGGATGAGGAGGAAGAGCGCGAAGATAATGGCGGCTTGGAGCATTGGGATAGGAAACATCCTACAATTCATAGAGAAGTTGAGCATGCCATTACACCACCTTAGCCACAAGAGTGGGTGGAAGAGGACTTGAATGTGGTCCAAGGGGAGTACAAGTTTAAAAGGGTATTTAGGAGAACAAGGACCCAAGGTGTTACTCCAACCTTTGTGTGCAGATCACACCAACTCTCCCCGCAGAAGGAAGTGACTACACCAAGAAGGAGGAAGATGAAGTTGAGCGAGAGTGGAAGAGTCTAAGGATAGCATGCCTACATCCCCTACACCCCCAGAGCACACATAAGAAAAAGGTGAGGTAATAAAGGAGAAGAATGAAGAGGAGAAAATACCAAAGGAAACAAATGTAAGAGAAACACAGGACATGGAGACGCAAGCTCCAAATTTGGAAGCTAGAGTTCCTAAGCAGCAAAGGTCTATAAGGGTGAGTGGAGAGCACATTCCACCAGTCATGGGGTATACAGAGGACACAGGAAAGATTTTCCGTGCCCGCTTCCAGAGCACAATAGCGCAAAAGGATCTATTTGGTTAGGAGTTGATGGATGAAGATATGGCAACCGTACGAACACAAAAGAAACTATCTTGGTCGATGCACACCCACATGGATGAGCCTAATTTCAATATATACGAAGAGTCATGTGTTTCAAGGTGATTAAAGAAGGCACCCCAGGCTAGACACATGTTGGTAAATCCTACTGTCATGTCAGAAGAGCAGGTCAGTAATGTGCTGGTGAAAGTTTCAGCAGAGGTGGCTAGAAGGAACATGGGTAAATCTGCTACAATCAAGGTGTTGCGCAAATATCTGAAGATGAATGACACAAAGATAACATGCATAATGTAGGAAATGAAATTCATGCAAAATAAGAATGAATTAGTCATAAGCATCACAGAGGAGATTGTGGAAAATGTAATCAGAGCTACACCACACTTGGAGCCCAAGGTACCACAAACATTTCCTTCAACAATACACTCTATGGGGAAGTTGGTGGACTTGGTGCTAGAAGATGAAACTCTGCGTATGAAAATGCTAAAACAATTAGAGAAGGATGTCGAATGGGAAAAATCATCAGTGATGAGGAAAAATGCATCGTATGAAGGGTTGTTGTAGGCATTACAAGAAGTCTTAAAGAAAGAGGATCAAGCTTTGATATATGCACAACTCCAAAGGTGCTCATCAACATTAATACCTTGGAAGAGACCAATGAGATCCAGAAGATCATGAAAGATGATACCTTGGGCCACGCAGAGAGGCTAGCAATGGTTAAAAAAAGTGCGAGGCCCTGACAACACCATAAGAGCTACACAAAACTTAGTTGGAAGAGCTTGGAAAACTGATTGCACAAAAGATGGACCTTTTGGAAGGAAGGATGACATCCATGTCTAGTGTTGTGTTGGTTTTATAGAATGAGAAAGGGGAAATTACATGGGATGAGTTGGAGTCCATAGCTATGGACATCCCAGAGAAAGCGGAACAAGAACTAACTGAATGGTAGGATTTGGAGGCTGCAATAAAGGAAGAGTATCCAAAGTTGATACTACAAACTGATATTGAGGAGGTTGCTTGAATAACCTCATATAAATTCTTAATTTTTCAACATTATTCATTCTTATTCTTTCATTCAAAATTTGGAGATGACCATTGTCAGGACGACAATGAGATTAGTGTTGGGTAATGTTGATCAAAGAATACTTGGCAAAAATCACACAAGGAGTTCGCTTGGGGTAGAAGGCCAGGATTGAATGCGCAGAAGGACAGGAAGGACCCGAGCGCGGAAGGCGGATTCGGATTTTAGGACTTGGCCAATTTTGGGCATGAGGATCTATTTTTGGAAGATGGTGTGTGGAACACATCAACGATGCAGAGAAGTGCATGCCAAGCATTATCTATATCTAGAAGAGCAGTTTAAATGTCTATGCATGGAGGAAAGCTAAGAATGGAATGAACACTTTAGTTATCTATAAGAGGGATATAGATAGCACACTTGCATGTGTGGCTATAATTGTAAATGGCATGTGGCTATTAATAGCATGTGATCTATTTCTGGAGTAGTTAAGTGGTGAAGGGTAAGTCCCCACCCTATATATATGATGGTTAGGTGCATAGTAAAAGAGAGATTTGTATGATGTATCAGAGGGATATAGGCATGTATGTATGATTCTGAATATGTATATAATATTCATATGCGCCTTAAGATGAATTGACAGTACTGTAAGGAGATTCTATACTTATTAATAGATGGAGGATATTGGCTAAATCTAAGTGTCATTCTGTGTAATTGAGTAGTGTATGTTAGTGTTTAATCATGATTACTGTTTAAGCTCGTTCTTTCATAGATCTGTGGGTAACATGCATTATAGAATTATGGATTAGTCATGATTATTTATGGTTCTTTCTTCATTATGTTTCATCCTATTACAGAAACCCTAAAGAGGGACTTGGTACCTTTTCATGCTTTAGGTGAGTGCTCATTCTAGGCTGAGTGATGTGCTAGCATGACTAGGGTATTATCTTGCAAATTCTAGGCTGCATCATTGGTTTCGCTGCAGCCACAAGAGGGGGAGGAAGAGTACTTGAATGTGGTCCAAGGGGAGCACGGGTTTAAAAGGATATTTAGGAGAACAAGGACCCAAGGTGTTACTCCAACCTCTGTGCACAAATCACACCGACTCTCCCCTCAGAAGGAAGTGACTGCACCAAGAAGGAGGAAGCTGAAGTTGAGCGAGGAGTGGAAGAGTCTAAGGATAGTGTACCTACATCCCCTACACCCATAGAGCACACATAATAAAAAGGTGAGGTAACAAGGGAGAAGAATGAAGAGGAGAAAATACCAGAGGAAATAGCTGTAGGAGAAACATGAGACATGTAGACGCAAGCTCCAAATTTGGAAGCTAGATTTCCTAAGCAACAAAGGTCTAGAAGGGTGAGTGAAGAGCACATCCCACCAGTCATGGGGTATACAGAGGACACAGGAAAGATTATCTGCATCCACTTCCAGAGCACAATAGTGTAAAAGGATCTATTTGGCTGGGAGTTGATGGATGAAGATATGGCAACCGTATGAACATGAAAGAAACTATCCTGGTCGATGCACACCCACATGGATGAGCCTAATTTCAATGTATACGAAGAGTCATGCATGTCAAGGCAATTAAAGTAAGGCACCTCAGCCTAGACACATGACAGTAAAGCCTACTGTCATGTCAAAAGAGCAGGTCAGTAATGCGCTAGTGAAAGTTTAAGCAGAGGTGGCAAAAAGGAACATGGGTAAATCTGCCACAATCAAGGTGTTCTGCAAAGAGCTGAAGATGAAGGACGCATATATAATGCACATAACATAAGAAATGGAATTCATGCATAATAAGAATGAATTATTCATAAGCATCATAGAGGAGATTGTGGACAATGTAATCAGAGCTAGGCCACACTTGGAGCCCAAGGTACCACAAACATTTCCTTCAGCAATACACTATGTGGGGAAGTTGGAAGACTTGGTGCTAGAAGATGAAACTTTACGTATGCAAGTGCTAAAACAATAAGAGAAGGATGTCGAATGGGAAAAATCATTAGTGATGAGGAAAAATTCATCATATGAAGGGTTTTTGCAGGCATTACAATAAGTCTTGAAGAAAGAGGATCAAGATTTGAATATATGCACAACTCTAGAGGTGCTCATCAACATTAAGACCTTGGAAGAGACCAATGAGATCCAGAAGATCATGAAAGATGATACCTTGGGCTGCGTAAAGATGCTGGAAATGGTTAAACAAAAGCGCAAAGCCCTGATAATAGCACAAGAGCTACACAAAACTTAGTTGGAAGAGCTTCGAAAATTGATTACACAAAAGATGGACCTTTTGGAAGGAAGGATGACATCCATGTCCAGTGTTGTGTTGGTTCTATAGAATGAGAAAGGATAAATTACACGGGATAAGTTGGATTCCATAGCTATGAACATCCCAAAGAAAGCGAAACAAGCACTAACTGAATGGTAGGATTTGGAGACTGCAATGAAGGAGGAGTATCCAAAGTTGATACTGCAAACTGATACTAAGGAGGTTGCTTGAATAACCTCATACAAATTCTTAAATTTTCAACATTATTCATTCTTATTATTTCATTCAAAATTTGGAGATGACAATTGTCGGGACGACAATGAGATTAGTGTCAGGTAATGTTGATCAAAGAATACTTGGCAAAAATCACACAATGAGTTCACTTGGGGTAGAAGGCCAGGATTGAAGGCACCTGAAGCACAGGAAGGAAAATTTGGATTTCAGGACTTAGCGAATATTGGTCATAAGGATATGGATTTGGAAGATGGCGTGGGAGCACATCAACAATGTAGAGAAGTGCACGCCAAGGATATATCTATATCTAGAAGAGCAGTTTAAATGTCTATGCATGGAGGCAAGCCAAGAATGGAATGAACACTTTAGTTACCTGTAAATTGGCTATAGATAGCGCACTTGCATGTGTGGATATAATTATAAGTGGCATGTGGCTATTAATAGCATGTAACCTATTTCTAGAGCAGTTAAGCAGTGAAGGGTAAGTCCCCATCCTATATATATGATGGTTAGGTGCATAGTAAAAGAGAGATCTGTATGATGTATCAGAGGGATATAGGCATGTATGTATGATTCTCACTATGTAGTATAATATTCATATGCACCTTAAGATGAATTGGCAGTACTGTAAGGATATTCTATACTTATTAATAGATGGAGGATATTGGCTGAATCTAAGTGTCATTTTGTGTAATTGAGTAGTGCATGTTAGTGTTTAATCATGATTACTATTTAAGCTCATTCTTTCATAGATCTGTGGGTAGCATGCACTGTAGAATGATGGATTAGTCATGAGTCTTTATGGTTATTTCTTCATTATGTTTCATCATGTTACAACAACCCTAAAGAGGGACCGGGTACCTTTGCGTGCTTCAGGTGAGCACTCAGTCTAGGCTAAGTGATGTGCTGACTAGGGTGTTATCTTGCAAATTCTAGGCTACATCAATTTACGACCATGCATTTAGGATGAATCAAGTAGAAGATAAGAGATCATGATAAAATCTAATCATATAATCATATCAACACAAATGATTAATAACATATGCAACATATGCCTCATTGATAATCTGTCAACAAGAGTTAGCATCCTTGTGCTAGCAAATAACCATATCATAAAACAATGTCACGTCAAAATAGTAGAACATAGAAGCAATATCATTGTCAACATAGAAAACATGATATAATGATTCATTACAACTCAAAATGAGAATAAGAAAATAGGTGGGCACTACATCCCCCTTTCCTAGAAATTGACTTCCTCTGGGAACTCAATAAAAGAGGTAAGGATATCGAGCCTAGAATGGTGTCACATCCTCTCAAGTAGTTACAGTCTCATCATATCTATCCCACTAGAATCTAACTTGGTCTAGGTCTCGTCCTTGAAGGGCTAGCCTCATGTGCTTCAGAATATGCACAGGCTCCAAAATCCATTGTCCTTTGGCCTCCACCTACAAGGCCAACCAATCCAAAACTTGAG
The DNA here is from genome assembly GCA_019776745.2 of Taxus chinensis. Taxonomy (NCBI): domain Eukaryota; kingdom Viridiplantae; phylum Streptophyta; class Pinopsida; order Cupressales; family Taxaceae; genus Taxus; species Taxus chinensis. The sequence continues at coordinate 220,791,769 of CM034148.1, forward strand.
ATGTGTTAGGAACATACTTTTGTAAAATAGAGACGTGTAACACGTCATGGGCACGAGATAGGCATGGTGATAGAGCTAAGAAATATGTAATATGACCAATGACCTCCAAGATCTTGAAAGGCCCAACAAACTGATTGTATAACTTAGATCCATTTCCATAATTTTTTAGAATCTTGTGTAGACACACTCTCAGAAATACATTATCACCCATAAAGAAGTAACGCTCAACCCTCTTTGTGTTACCATATTGCTTCTAGCATGCATGATCCTTCTCTAAACACTTCCTAACAAGAACAACCTACTACTCCATATCTTAAAGATAAGAGGGGCCAATAAAATTCCTATCACCTAATTTTCCCTAGCTCAATGGTGTCCTGAAAGGTCTCCCATATAAGGCATGATAAGGTGTCATGCCAATAAAACTATGGAAAATTTTGTTGTAGGAAAAATAAACTAGGTATAGGTAATGTTCCCACTTCTTCTATTGATCTATCATGTACATTAGAAGAATATCCTCTAGTACTTATATCACCCTCTCTATCTACCCATCTATCTGAGGGTGATACGTTGAACTAAAATTAATCTGAGTACCCAAGGCTGACTGCAAATACGTCCAAAAATCAAAAGTGTAAATAGTGTCTTGATCACAAATGATCATCCTCGGAATACCATGAAATGTCACCACATCATCCATGATAACCTGTGCAATGGAAATTTCATTATAAGTGATCTTCGTTGGAGAAAAGTGAGAAACCTTGGTCAAATTTTCCACCATCACCATGATAGCATCATGATGATACGATAAAGTGGGAAGACCAATAATAAAATCCATAAAAACCACGTCTCACTTCCACTAAAAAATATCATGTGGGTAAAGAAGGCCTATGGGGTGAGAATGTTTGGCCATCACCCTCTGAAATTAGAGACAACGAGCTATAAAATTTGTAATATCACAGCAAAATCCAAGCCAAAATTATAACTTTTTAAGTCCTTATGCATCTTCTTAACCCCTAGATGATCCTTATAAGGAGCTCAACGTGCCTCAAAAAGAACACAAATATGTAAATCTATTTCTCTAGGCACGTAGATGCTTCTCTAGAACTGAAGAAGACCATCTAAATCTAAGGTGAAACCTGCATACTTTCCCTCCAAGGGTCCCTGAGACTTTAACACTCGCCTAACACCTTTGTATAATTTATCACCTGAAACATGCTGAAGTATCCTTCCTCAGAGGTATGATTGCAAGGTCAAGGAAGAAATAGCATGCCATCGTCTACTCAAATAATATGTGATGACATTATCTTTCCCCCTTAATGTATTGGATATTTGTATCGTACTCATAAAGTAACTCTATCCAATTTCGTTGTCGGGCATTGAGTTTGGGTTGCGTAAATATGTGTTGAAGGCTAAAATGATCTATCCTCAAAATGAGCAGCCTTCCTAAAAGAAAATTCCTCCAAAAAACTAATGTATGAACTACTACTACAAACTCAATATCATGGGTAGGATATTTAAATTTGTAATCCTTGAGCTTGCGAGACTCAAAAGAAATGACGCGGTGATCCTACATGAGAACCGATCCAAGTCCCTCTATCGATGCATCCGTGTAAACCATAAAATTGGCCAAAGGATATAGAAATGTAAGGATAGGTGCATACATCAATCAATCCTTAAGTAGTTAGAATGCCTACTCACACTTCTTTGACCAACAAAAATTCTTCCCCTTACACTGAAGGGAAGCTATAGGATTCTTAATCCTAGAGAAATTGTGTACAAATCTACGATAATAACCAACTAGCACCATGAAAATCCTAACCTCGATCATTGTGGTGGGGCCTAACCAATAAATAATAGCTCTAATATTTGAGGGATCTATAGAGATACCATCACATGTAATGATGTCCCCCAATTACTAAATATTAGTCTGAAATAAGGAACACTTCTCTGAATTCCCAAAAATATGGTGGTCCCTCAAAACCTATAATACCTGCCTCAAGTACTCCTAGTGCTTCTCTACTAAGCGTGGATACATCAAAATATCATCCAGAAACAAAATGATAAATCTACCTAGAAAGGTCCTAAAAACCCCATTCATGAGGCTCATGAACACTATAGGTACATTGGCCAAACCAAAAGGAACCATTGTGAACTCGTAATGCCCATACAATGTCTAAAAGTATCTCTTGTGAATATCCACCTTTGCAATTTGAAGATGATGGTAACCCAACTACATATCTATCTTAGAGCATACTATGGCTCCCCTCATATAATTAAACAAGTCATCTATATGGGGAAGAGGATAACGATTCTTCATCATTACCTTTTTCAGTCGTCTAAAGTCAATGTAAAAATGAAGGGACCCATCCTTCTTATTTACAAAAATTACTTGTGCGCCCCAAGGAGACACACTAGGTCAGATGAATCCCTTATCTAAAAGATCCTATAAATAAATCTTGAGCTCATGGAGCTTGGGAGTAGTCATCATGTACGAAGCACGAGAAACATGCGCAGAACCAAAAACAAAAGCAATTGAAAATTTCACCTCTTGACGTGGTGACATACCAAGGATATCACTAGGAAAGACATTTGAAAACTCTTACAAAATGGGATACTCATCTAAAGGTGATCTTGTTGTAGTATCTCCTTAGACCTATCATTGATCGTGATAGCAAACATCGACACCCCTTATACATGATTTTTTTGAGCTGCATAACAAATATCATACACAAGGAAATAGGTCTCTAAAACCAAGAAATCATTGCATGAATACCTAGGTTATCTAAGAACTCTATAATATTATTCCTATAATCAACCATGTCCTGATGGGAACCAAGAAAATCCATGCCTAAAACAACCTCATATGATCTAAATGGAATGATATGAAGGTATACGGTAGTGGGGAACACTCCAAGGTCAAGGATACAACTCTCCACCTAAAAGCCCTAGTGGCCAACTCTACCTGTCATCTAAAAGTCTACCTAAAAGCCACCAACCCACACCTATCCACTAAAGAACGTGACATGAAGTAGGGATAAGCTCTTGAATTAAATTAAATAATAACTAGTATATCTCTAATCATATTTGTAGTCTCAATGATTTTTTTCTAGTGATCGACCTGGTGGTTTTCCCCTATGGTGTAAACACAATGAATGCACCCTATGTCACAAATTTTCTACTTGGAAACAAGAACCTTTTATTTTTCAGAAAAAGAGGATCTCTGTGGACAGAAATGAGCATACTGATCATGGGCTCCAAAAATAAAACAACTTGTTGGATCTGTCTGCAAAGGAGTCCCTCCTGTCCTTTAATGTACTGATCCTATGTTGTCTTACCCTAGTGGAATACTAGAAATGATTTGGATAAGGTTGTTGACTACCATTGCTCCTATCTCTGTAAAAAATATGACTGCCTTGGCCCCTACCTCTTTGAGTATCCTGTATTGGCATAGGCCTCTACTGCTGAGGAACCTGATGATGAGAAGGTATTTATGGGGGTAGAGGGGGTCTTGAAGCTAACTAAACTTGTATAAAACATCCTCTTGGGGGTGGCACAGAGACACATGATCTGAGATATTGAAAATTACAAACTCGCTCCTGTAACTTACCCTAGTTCCTATCTCAAGACTCATGTTCCCTAGCCTTGTTCTCGTCTTCTATATGAGGCTTTTCCACCACCTTCTTTAAGGTTAGAGAAGATAATATCCTAACTGCTCTAGATAAGTCTGCATTCAGGCCCCTGATAAACCTTTTGACCTGTAACTTATCATCTTGGAGGTAATCCACATACTACAAAAGATCCAAAAATTGGCACTCATACTAGGCTACTGTGTCAAACCCATATCGTAGATCGTGGAACTCATTTGATCCTCTTCTGTATGAAATCCTCATACATATAACGAGCCTAAAAACACTCCTCTAATAGCTCCCAAGTAATTATCTCTTGTCGAATCAAATTTTAAATGAGCGATATTTCACTCATCATAGTCCTCTCACATCAAATGCTCCTCATTTGCTATCTGCTCATCACGAAGGAGGTGTATAGAAAGGAAAGCCTTGATGTTTCCTCTTATAAGGATGCAAGCCAAAAGCAAACTTCTAAACTTAGGAGACATGAATCATCCCTAAAACCATCGATTGTGCCTCCATACGTGGGTGTTTAAAGTCAAAGAAGATCTCAGATAGAATCACATATTACCTGCACATGAAGGTATGTCTCTACTTCTCTTTATATCTGAACTATAAGGATGTGAGATCTCTCTCGCTGTGATGAAATCTAAACATGGGTGGCAGAATGTGAGCCCTTACATGGGTGTACTTCACTGTCATGCTGAATAGCCTCCTCAACTGGATTATGTTGTGTAGAAATTTGATCATGAAGGACTCCCATCATCTACTGAAGTGCATCTAGGATCTACGGCCCAAAATAAGCTCTAGGAATCTCTGGAGGTGACTGCTCATGACCTCAAGTCACCACTACACCTCACCTAGTACCATACCCCATCATGTTGCATGAGGGAAAAATGGTACATTAGAATTTTGCAGAAATGATTAGACAAAGTGGTTGTACCTTAAGCTACCAAAAGCTAAAATTAAACTCCAGAGCGTCTGATGTTAAAACTGATCTCTTATACTAGATGTCGTGCCCCATTCAATGTGAGGTCTAAAATTTCCAACATAAAATAATAATCTTGAGAAATGTTATTAATAGTAATAATAATGGTAATAATTTTTTAAAAGGGTAACTTATGCTTGTTGTCCCATATGTGAACTAGTCACAAATTAAGCGAAGTGCACCAAACTTCTTCGTATAACTAGAAGGTTACAAATTTACGTCATTGCAAAACTATCGCAATTACAGAATTAAAAGGCATGGGGCTGGCATAATGCCAATTACGTGATTTTATAACAATCATGTGTTTTTAAAGGTCAGCGATAATTTAATCATAGTGGAACATTTTAGTTACTTTATAAAATGGTGGTTAAAAACAAATTAACATATCATAAGAGTTTACATTGATTTATTTACTCTTTGCAATCTATTCATTTTGAAAACAAATAAAGTGGTGAAGGGTAGTCTACTCATGGCTAAAATGGTCATGGGTCTAATTTAGCTCCCTAAACGGACCCATACCTTATTAAAGGTTAATATATCAAGATAAGAGGTTTCGTATTAATATTTATTAAAATGCTAGGTCAAAACTCTCATTACTTCAGTTGAAATGAGGAAATAAGGAGATCCCTTAGATTGGGTAGGCTCTCTACCCTTGGATGATAGGGAATCCACAAAATCCTAAATTCTTTATAGTTAAACAAAAAACCAAAAATCATTTTATTTCATTTCTCCTCTCCATTCATTCGGTTGCAATTTATTTATTCTATTTTGTTTTAGGTTGTAGTTTGAAGGAGCTCAAGAAATTTGTTCAATGGTGGATTCACTCCATTATTATTCTCATTCCATTTTAAACCCATTAGGGTTTGATCCGAATATTGTTTTTGATGGATTTAACATTTCATTATTTCTTTGGTTTAAATTTGATAAAAGAAATTTCTTATTCCTTCTGGTTTAATTTGCACAAACAATGATCATTAAGATTGGGTTTTATTATAGTATCCAGGGATTGTGTATAGTTATTTTGTTTGAGTGAATCAATATGTATATATATATATATATATATATATATATATATATTATATATATATAAAATAAGTGTTCTGTTATAAACACATGGTCGAATTTAAATCACCTCGTCCAATGGGCGAGGTCAAAGATAGAGGGATCATGCTGGGTAGTTTGCAAAGGAAGGGCCATAACACTGCCATGGCCACGAGTATGCAGTTGGGGGGGGAGTTGGCTTTGCGATATGCCACAACCAAATGTTGAAGGAAAAATGAGTGGGGATGGATTGGGACAATTGTCCCACCCTCCCCACTCAAACACTATTTTTTTTTTTTCAAAACCTTAAACCATTTTAAATTTTATGCAATACACTGTTACCAATGATAAAAATTAATATATTTACTATTATATATATATATGTGTGTGGAATGATTTCACAGGAATAGTTAGAATCCTCATAGTACAATATTTAATATTAGAATCATTCTCATTTTCCCAAGTATTTTTAAAATTCAATAAGCACATGAACTTAAGAGTTCCTAACTTTTAGACTTGGTAATAGAGAATCCATGGACATAAATTTACTTTGAGTTAAACTATATACTACATGTGTGTATATGTGTGTAGTGGGTAATCACTAAGAAAGCAAAGTTCAATACAGGTTTAATACTATCTATATTTCAAGGGAAAGTAATGAACATGCATGTTTCCATAAGTAGTCAATTAAGACATTTTATCTAAAATAATAGTATGTAATAAACTTATACATGTTCATGCATAATACCAAGATGGCAAGAATGAAACATTAAGAATCTAAATGTGAAACAAAAAGTATTATTCAACTTAGAACAATATTCATACAACTACCTCTTTCTTGGATGAAATGAAAAGCAATTTAATTTATGAAAACAACAAGATGTAAACTGAACACAAGTGATTCGTTTTCAAAACTTGATCAATACAAACAACATATCATTATGATGATTTCTAATACAAAATTATGCATTTTTTTTTCTCGATTCCCTTGAAGAGGAAGCTTAAGTGAATGCACATTCATAGCTTTCTATTATGAGAAGAAAGATAGACTAATTTCATTTTAGAATTACCATAAAACATCCTAAATATATTTAATCTTCCTTAAAATGAGTATATTTAAATTTCACTTTCCCACAATAAAATTTTTAAAAAGAGAAAACAGGTAATATTATAGCAACTGCATTTCCTTTTGAAAATCAAGATGAAAAATTCATTAGATCAACAACAAACTAGATACAAATTTAAACATCATAATACTAAACTTTTCATAAGTTTTTCAAGAAAAAAATTAAACACTGGAACAACACACATTTGAAGATCTCCATTTCATATAAGTTATTTTGAAACATAAAGCAATAAAACATATTTAAAATGAAAGCTATAAGCCATCCACATAAGTGGATACAACATGGAAAAATTTTTAGAAAATAAACTATCTTTCCAAACAATAACAAAACCTTGCACATCTTCTCCCAAAAATAAGTTTCACTCCATGCTCCAAATCATTTCAAAACATACTCTAAAACAATATCCATAGGAATTAGCTTGGTTGACTACCTAGCTAATTGGAATCATCAAATCCCTCCATGAAAATAAAGAGAGCATGCTATCCTCCCACTAAGACCATGGGAAAGAGTTATACATAGCTCTAAAAATAGCACTAAAGTGAAAGTAATATGTTCACACTTAAAGAAAGGTTTCAAAAATTTCATTTAAAACCAAAGTACACCAAGGAAAAAGCAACAATAGAGAAGACCCAAGATTCATAAAATTATGAATAAGTCATGAAGAGAATCATAAATATTATAACCAAATAGCCTCCAAAATTAAGCACCAAACATGTACTTATCTCTCCTTACGTAATTCCACTCCTTATCCCTCCATTTCCATCTCCATGAAGGATTTTAAAACATCAAGTTTCCTTAAATGGAGATAGCGGTTGCAATTTCCAAAACAAATGCAAATCAACCCCTACCTACAAAATAAATATCATGGGAGGTGAAACATCAAGAACATTTCAATATTTACTAACAAGCATTAAAATTGATGATGGAAGGGATTCCTCCGTCTTCCCAAACATAGCTCCAAAATCCACACCCCTCAAGGGTGGTTGGAGTTAAATAAAATCTATAGATATTAAACACCTTAATTTTCATTCCTTTCAAGATAATATTTCCACATGTAAAAAAGGTTCATTTACACAACCAAGTGAGAAGAATCAAATAAGAGTAATATTTTGCATTGCAATCCAAATCCCAAATTCTAATTCCAAGTTTTTGTTCACTAAGTCTCCAATTTACTTTCCAATATTTCCCTTAAAAGCAATGCTCCCAAAAAACGTGCAAAACAAATAACCCTTTTTCCTCTCAACATGAGGGATTAATGAAGGATAAATATACCACCAAATTCAAACCAATAGGAGGGTGACAAGTTTCACCCTCTACCAAACACTTATATCCAATTCCAAAACTCTCCAAAAATTGCACTCAAAAATCAAAAGCGAGGAAAGGAAAAATTAAATCCCAAACACTCATTACAATCCCCTAATTCCAACAACATTCCCCAAATTAAAAATTTTCATTATGAAGAAGGGTTTTTGAGATTGATGAAAATTGGGCCAATAGGATTCATTTATGTACGTTAAAATATCCCACCCATCCATAGGGATAGAGGCCTAGGGCCTCTTTTCAAGGAAAATGAGGTCATTTGCTTGCATTTTACTCCTTCCTAAATGGCACATATTTCCCAAATCCTAGTTTTGGGAAAGATATGGACATCTAGGAGGGGCAATTAAGCTCACCTAATCTCAATATTAGGTTTTTTAATCCTTCTTTATCCCTAATCAAAATACCCCAAAGACAATAAAATGTCAAAAGCTAAAAGGGGGGGTTAACATTAATCACTAGATAAAAATTTAACAAGAGAGGGTTAAGTTTAAACCACAGAAATATAATAATAGGTGCACATATTTCACATTGTTAATAATAGGATATGGAATATATACAATCACATAGGGATGAAATTCCAAACATAATCCAAGGTTTAATCAAGATGAACTAAAGTGACTACAATCACCAAGAAAGCGAAAATTTTAGCTCCCTTCAGGGCATGTCACGTTGGTTGGATTATGTTTCATGAAGTTCCATGTTTCTCTCATGGATAAATACATGTCACCTACACCCTCAACGAAAAAATCATACATTTCCAATACAAATAATTTAAAATACAATAAAATTTATATCCATCATAATAATTCTTCCATATACGATTCATAAGATAAAGCTAAGCAATGCATCATAGTATAGGGAATCAATCGAAAATAGCAAGAAGGTTTACGACCCTATATCTAATATGAATCCACTAGAATAATACTCAGATACCATGATCTAATATAATCATATCATCATCTCAAAACATATAAATGATCAATAATGTAGGCACCATATGCTCCATAGATAACCTGTCACCAAGAGTTAGCATCCTAGTGCTATAAAATAACTATATCATGAAGAAATGTCACATTAAAATAGTAGAACATAGTAGAAATATCTTTGTTAGAATAGAAAACATGATGCAATGAGTCATTAAAGCTCAATATGAGAATAATAAAATAGGTGGGCACTACAATCCCGTGATGCAAAAATCTAGTGGAGAATAGAAAGCAAAAAGTAATGTAGATCATAGATCTTGAGAAAATTCATCGATGTCCATAAAACCACATGAGGTGAATAGTTGATGGGTTCCTTTTCATGTCCATGTTTGTGGTAAACCTATAGAAAACCATGGAAGTATGATGTAAGATGTCCATTTTTTTATCAAGGTCATGAGCCTCGAGAGTGGGTGTGCCACCAAATGTGGACAGCCTACTATTGAATGTGTGAAATTTTTCCCCATGTTAAAACTAAGGGGGAATGTTAGGAATTATTGTTATTGTTACATGAGTGTAGTTATTAGATCATGTGTAAGTATAGGTGTTTGGGTAAATGAATTGGTAATTTTTTATTCAAATAATAAACATTCACATAGAAAGTGAGTAGTTAGAATACTTTTTTTAGAGTTTTGAGAAAGCCTCCTTGTTTATAGGACTAACTTTCCTATATATATATATATATATATATATATATATATATATATTCTAAATGAAGTAAGTTGAATATTTCTATTGTAAATAGTTTATTGTGTTTCAACTTTATGCAAATTTGAACCAAATTTATTTGTACACAAGCTCACACACAAATGCATGCATAATTTAACACACTATGTCACATGAAAAGGCCTAGTGGTCATATACAAGGGACACAAGGGTGTTGCACATGTAAACGAGGCCAAGGGATACACAAGAAAGGATAATAATGTTGTAAACAAGGGACACATAAGTATCACACTTACAACATAGAATAAGGGTTACATTTGCAAGAAAAGCATTAAGAAATCTAATGTGCAAAAAATAGTAGACAATAGCCAGTAGGGTGAATAGAACAAGATATATGATTCCTATATAATTAACATATATTAGTCTTAAAACTTTGATAATAACATATGTCACAATGTAAAATATGAACATAATAAATACGTATATACTAGAAATGGAATGAAGCATGTAATAAAATAGAAATATAGAACCTAATATTGTAAAATATGCACCATGATTAGTAAAGACACTAGATGAATGAAAAGTCGAACATTTGAAAACATGTCGATTCACGTGTGTCTTGCAACATGCTTGTATACCTCGTGAAACCCATGCGTGTATACAAATAGAATATATTATCTACCAAATCATGTGATAAACAACATATGTAAATGTAAACATCTAAAATTTTAAGCTTATCATTTCGTGAATGACAACTTTAGCATTATCCCTAGAACATGACTTATGTGCACATTCCCAAACCTAGGTGACTTATCATTATATATTTTTCATTAATTATTTCTCTTTTCATACTACTTAGTCACTAAAAAAAATTATTATATCATTCGATAACATTATATTCTCCCCTAACATCATTCCCAGAAAATCAGAATCCCAAAAACTATTTAAATGGGACTAGCCATATGGGATAGAATTTTCAAATGGTTTGGTCCAAACTCGATGGTTCCATTCCCAACCACCCAACAACTACTTTTTCAATTTGAAATCATTTATGGGTCAATTCATATCCTATAGGTTTTCCTTAATGTAAAAATTTACCTATGAATGCCTCTATAAGAAATTTATGACTCATTTATTTACCTTACCTAGAACTTTAAATGAGTATACTTGAAAAATAAATTACAAAATGGTGCAGAGTAATCTTGAACTGAATCCTTTGAAGAAGATCAATAGGTTTCTAGTAACAAATTTCCACAATAACTCTGCAAGAGGATCAAAAACATCCCATAAAGGTTACATTTTTTCTATAAATGCTCTAATGTTGTCTCAATAAAATGATGTTACCTTGAATGTTGTAATTAACTTCCTACCATACCTCATCATACCCAAACATAGTCCTCTTAACTTGTCAAATCATTCCTTTGCATGAAGAGTTCCTAACACTCACCATTATTTCAAATTGCTCTTGGTTTCTTCTTGTTATTTATGGCTAAAGCCAAGAAACCTATCTTGTTTAATCCACACTAATCATTATCATCATCCTCCCTTTTCACATGAATCATATCTCTATTAAGTTCAATGGATAAATTATGTTAAACCTTTCAAAACACTCATCCTTACCTCTATGCTCAAAACTGGATACAAATCTTCTTAAGACAAGGTTGATGCTACAACCATGGATATGAGGATATAGGACCACCCAAAAAGTTCTAAAAGATTCATTATCTCACATTTACCAATCTCAATATGCTCCTAAATTTTCAACCCTCAACTCCTTGAGTAACTCCCATTATCTTCCCTTTTGTGATTTTGCACTTAAACCCTCAAACAGGTCAGTCTTCACCTACTATCATGATATTATTTGTTTGATGGGATCATTAAGGCAAAAAATGTATTTTTTTAAGCACCCAATATATCATTTGATATTCATACAAACTTTCAAGCCTTGACTAAAAGGGTAAGAGACACTTCCTTTGGAAGACTACTCTTCGTATTAGCCCTAGGACTGAGTCTCCCTATCTATAAGCTAACTGTTAGAAAAAACTAAATGATAGGATTTTTTCACGATCCAAACCCTCTTCAACATTTACTCCACTTCAAGACAAACATTATTATCCATTTTTATGAATATTCAATGGTGTACTCAAAATATATTGCAATTTCTCTCTCCAAACCCTAACCAGTGCATTGTGGAACCCGAGAAGGAACATTTGGTTATAAAACCATCACACTCCAATTCATTACTCTATATTTTTCCTAATGAAATGTCTTTACTCCCTTTACAAGATTATTTTAATAGTATGTGGTTTTACACAAGGTTTCTCTAGTTTCCACGAGCTTTTGTACCCAATAATCATACACAGGACATGGTGTAAGACATTTATTTCCAGGATAAGAGTTTAGGACTTGGTTCAATGTTTAAGGACATATATAAGATTCAAGAGAAATGCATCCACTCTACCTCCTTATTCTAAAAACTATTCTTCATCCTTATTTAAGGGGATCAATCACGAAACTTACAAAAATGCTTTCCGAATGATTTCATTATAGTCATGTATGGTTTACCCAGTCCTTTACCACTCCATGTTGAACTACAACAAAGTAACTTAAGAACCAATCACCAAAAACTCCAAAAGATGATTCCAAGGCTGAAAAAAAGGAAAAATACATTAATAAAATCAAGTACTCACCTCTATATACATGGTCATAGATACACTCCTCATTCATACCATTCAAAGAACTAGTCACACATCCAAAAAACATAGCATTAGTGGTCTATATCAACTAAGAGCAAAGCATGCATCTCATTAAAAATCATCCAAGGGTTAATTAAGCATTCTATAGAGAGATTTTCAATCACAAAACTTAGAGAACACATGAAAGGATAGAATATCCACCCAACTGAAGATATATCTATGTTTTTGGTAACTCAAAAACATGCTCCTTGAACATTCCATTCTTCCCATCCACAAGGAATGAATCCCCATAACTACTTTTCTTGAGCTTATATCTTCTCTCTCTCTTGACTCTTTATATCCCTGACCAGATTTCACAAAACCCTCAAGTGACCCTTCATTCTAAGCATCTTAATGATGCATTACAAAAACACATGACTCACACATGCTAAAATAACACCTAGAATACTATTACAAAACTTAACACACCTAGAACCACTTGAATCACCCTCTACAGGACCATACACACCTTATCACAGTATATTGAATTTTCAAACATCCCTTTTGAGAGGTAAAACACACAAGAGGAACAATTTGAATTGTCTCACCTTCTCCATTGAATGCTTGAAAGGACTTCATATGAACCATTTTGAAGGACTCCTGACAGCTCTTTTACAGCTCATATTGACACAAAGGAAGCATGAATTCTTACAATTGTAACATTTCTTCATGGATGCTCCTACATCATACTCCCAAGGAGGAGAAAAACCATACATACTTTTTGTTTTATTGTTGATGTCTGCACTCCACATTGCTTGTTTTTTATCTCCTCTTCTTGCTGTTAACTCACTATTCTCAGTTATCTTCATAGCCATCTAGGGTCCCATGTAATAAATTTTGGTCATCCATTTTCTTTTAATATGCTTCCATTTTTCCTTATTCTTCATCTTTGTCTCCTATCACCCTCAAGTTATTCATGCTTCATATCTACACACACAAATATTAGAAAAACAACAATACATGTTTCTCCATCTTTCATGATGCTTTCCATCACTATATACTTTATTTCTATCTTGTATTCATCCATTGTTCCTTGTCAAAATATTCCTCTTCATTGCTCATTTACTTGGTTCATACTCAACCTTTATCACTATCTCAAGGTGCCTTAGATCTATATTTTCTTATTCCTTCTGCTGTCATATTCTTCATAGCATGTACCCAATCAAATTACCTTTGTCTCAGTTGTACCTGCAATTTTATTCTTTCCATCCACCTCATCGAACCAATCTTAAAAAAAATCATCAATATTATATACAAAATATTCATCACACTCTTTCTCACTAAACTCGAATGCACAACCATCATCTCTTTTTACAATTTCAAAGAATTCACTCACCCAATTTTCAATGTCAACAAATAATGAATCAAATGCACTCATCTTAAATTCTCGTTTTTCTAAGCTTACCTCTTGAATTTGATTGTTTTCCTTGAGTTTTTCTCTCTTTTCCTGCTCACTGTTTGTTTGTTTCTTCTTCCATGCCATCTTCAATCCCTTTTACTTTTCTTATAGATTCAAGAACTCTTATTTCTCTCTCTTGTGTTTCTCTTGTTAACTCCATTATTTTCTTGAATTATTTCATATTGCTTTAAATTTTCTTTCCATGCCTTCACTTTTCTCTAAACCTTCTTAATTATCTTCATTCTCTTGTCCTTCTTGACTCAACTATACATTTGCTTCATTTTCTTATCTTTCTCCATATTTTATGTTCATGATTTGACTCTTACCTTCATAAACACAACTAGGAGTAACATTAGATACAAAATGATGAGACAAATTTGTCTCATTTTGGTCTTATTTCATTCTTTCCTTGGGTTCTTCATAATGTTTCTGATCTTCCTCTCTTATCCCTATTCATATCAACTGATTTCCTCCACATTTTCCCTCTTGTGCTTCCTCTTGTACCTTTATTTCACCTTCATCCTCTTTAAAGTTTTCATCGTTCAATTTTTCCAATGACTTTTATTGCATTTCCATTTCATTTCCTTGTTTGATAGTGAATTCCCTTGACTTATTTGAGCTTGTACCTATCATGAATAGCTCCTCAATCCTTTGTATTTCTTCATACAACAATAATTCACTATCCTCTTCACTTTCTTCATCAAATTTAGGATTCATTTGGTTTTCTTCTTATTATAAATCATGTGTTAATTTACTAACCTCAACTTTCACTTCCTTTTCCTTCACTTTATCTTCATATTTCCTCATTTTCTATCTTTCTCTTCTTGAAATTCATTCATATATGCTTCATCATGCATGTTAGTGTTAAAAAACAACTCATTCTCACCCTCAAATACTTCGTTCTTTGCTTGTTCATCTAAGTTATTCACATTGGTTTGCTTACCTTTCTTTTCACTCATTTATTTCTTTTTCCAAGTTCCTATGAGGCTTCCTTGTTCTTCTTTTCTATCTTTAATTCTCCACATTTGATTCCATGTCTCTTTAGGCTGATATGTACCTACAGTTTCAGTCTTCCTTCTTATCTAATAGGTTGGTTTGTGCTTATAAACATTTCTCTCATTCTTCATTTATTTATCTTCATCATTGGATACTTGTTCCACATTGAAATCTGATATTGGATTTTCATTTTCCTCTTGTGTCCCACTGCATACCACAACCTCATTATCCTCTTTCTTACATTTTATCCATTTTTCACAAACAAGTGAGTTGTTAATCCATTTAGGTATGATATATCCATGTTGAAACTCATATTTTGAAGAACTAACCTCTTTTTTTATTGTACTATCTTGCATATCAAATAGTTCACTAACATATGCATGATCATAATTATGATCTATCCATACCTGGTTATAAGCCATTTATGTGGCCATGTCCTTTTTTCCATTTTTTCATCCATATTCTTGTTTTTTCTCTTTTTATTGTCCTCTCTCTCTTAAATGATTTCCAAAGCATCATAAAATTTTGTTTTCTCCTCCTCTTCTTCATTGGCATGTTGGAGGATATCATTTTTCTTTTGATAAACATCTATAACATGTCATTTTATTCCATCATGTACATTTAACTCAAAAGAATCTCTTCTTACCTTTTTTCTTTAAATTTTCAAGGTATTCTTCTTGATCTTAATTACAAAAGTATTCATACTTATATATGTAGACACCCTGATTTCACACCTTTTCCAAATCAATTAATTTCCCCACTCCATTTCCCACAAAAATCCCCATAGAATTAATCGATGTTAATTGGTTAATTAATCCATTTCAACCGCTAAATTAAATCCAATCTTCCTCACACGCCAAATATTCCCTATGTCCCCCATTTGAGAATTAAAAATACAAGTTTAATCCTCACCCACTCTTTTTTCCCCACTCACCTAATCATGCCACATTTTCAAACCGTGATTACTTAAAATACCCTAAGTTAATCCAATTCCCATGTTATAAATAAAGCCTTACCCCCCCTCTAAAACACATAGAGAATAAGCTCGAATGCCCTATCTGAACTCTTGCATCCTTTGAGCAAAGAGCATCCTTCCCACCTCATCCTAATGCCCAAATAGCCTCATCTTGAATCATCCCAAATCCATAATCCCTTTGTCCATTGGTGCAAAGTAAGTAGATCTTGTTGCAGAGAAGGCCTTGCTTCGATTCGAGGAAAGCACCTACATTTCACGCAACCAGGGCTCATCCATGTTTCACTTCCCATTCTGAGGTTTTCTAAGGAATCACGAAGGAGGAGGTATCTAGCTAGTTGCTTTACTTTCTTGTTTATCAGTCTATTTTCCTAGCTCACATTCTGGCACGCCCAGTGGGAATTATCCACAATTTGTTACCTTTGATTTCCCAATTAGTGGTTTTATCCATTATTTTTTTATTGTTATTTGTTGTTATTATTTCCTTTTCTTTGTCTTGTGGCATTATTTGGTTAACCTTCACACTATGGGAGGTGCTTTTATTGTGCAGTGTCTTGTGGTGCATATCCAGGTTATAGCAATAATGAAACTATGATGCTTGTCACGTATTTGACCTCCTAACGGTCAGGTATGTTTAAAAGAAGAAAAACCATCACCTAGATTTAGATACTCGTGGATTGTCACGTGGAAGTATTCTCAGTCTTAACGGTGTCTGAAAAGGTTACATTTGGAGTAGTTTGGTCTCCAATTTTTGGTTTGAAAAGCAAATTTGTTGTTTTATTTTATTTTATTTTCCCATTAAAATCATACTTTGAGTTTTGTGGCATTCTCCGGAAACCAGTAGATCTTAATCTTTCTCTTGATTTGGCTGTCTATTTTTCAATCTTAGTTTTACAATCACTGATATATATCTTTGATTTCCTACCACAATCATACTTTTTTGATCTTTGTTTGCAAAATCACAAAAAATATATTTATTTCTTTAGATCTTCATTTTCAACTACATATCTAATCTTATTTTTAAAACTCTAATAGTTTATATTTATTTATCAAATTTAATCTTAGTTTTAAGATAATTGTAAATCATCCTTTCAAAAATAAAAAATAAAAAATAAAAAATAAATATATATAGATCTTATTTATATATAATATAAATATATCTTGAATATCTTAGTTTCAATATATATTAGATCTTAGTTTAAAATTTATTGATCTCCTGATTCTCGAAAAATATATATCGTTCAATTCCAACAAAGATCTTACTTAAATTAACCTCTTAGTTCCCCAAAATACCCATATTAACATCTTGGCTTCTATTTAAACCAAAAAAATATCCCATTTCCAAGTATCTTGCTTAGCCAATGCTATTATTTCATTCTCAAATCATATTCTATATATCTTTTCATTTTAATGACCGAAATATATATTTAGATCATATTTACAAAAGCAATCCTTAACATATCCTAAACTTCACCTACCCACACCTCCACTTTCCTACACGTGGATCCATAAATCAACCCATCATCTACCACCCATTCTCTTCCGCTACCCCCAACTACCATGACCTCCCACACCAGTCATTGATCCCCAACTTCATCCTCATCTTCTTATCGGCACTACAGAGCTCCCATCTAATCCTCCCTTCCACCTCAAAACTTTCTCCCTCATCCCAGCTGTCCTCCAACTCCGTCCTCTAACCCTTATGCTCTCCACGTCTACACCAATCTTCCTCACCATCGTTTATACTCCCTTCAATCATGAACTAAACCAAAATCATCACGCCCCCTAACACATATCCCTAAGCATCCCAACTTCCGGTCACTCAAACACCACAATCTACACTGACCCATTCCTTCATTATGATCTCAACATCTAATGCACCACAGTCATCTCACTCTCATGTTGTCTTCCTCCCTCATCCTACCCAATTCATATGCCCACCCCTCTACCCCTTCCCCTCATACACTCTCACCCATGATTCCCTTGACTCTGTCCCATTGAGCTACTCCATCACTAAGCCCTCGTAGTTTCCTTCCACAAAACTCACAACACCATATGACGCCCTCAAATACACCCATCAAGTTAAATCTCCCACATGACCCCCGATCACTCCGAAGCCCCCATGACAAATCCAGTCACTTTCCCTCCTACTCCTCATAATCTGATCCCCCGATTACCTTCGATCCTCATCCATTGTCTCAATACCCAAGCTCAAAGCACACCCTCCTCATATCCCAGCCATCCCTTACCATTGATCCCTTCCCCCACATATCTCTCTCATCCCAAATCTGACTCAACTACCAACTCTTCACTCACCCCAACCCCTGATCCCCTTAATCACACACCATCCTCCCATCCCAATCTCCCACCGATCCCTCCACTCAAAATCCCAATATCTTGTCATCTCCCTCACCCTACCCCGAAAACTCTCTAATTCCTATGAACCCTCAGCTCATACTCACATCCCCCATGATTTTGCACACCCCAGTCCCAAGCCACTCAGCTACACAATCCTCTATCAACTAAGCCTTTAGGTCTCCACACTCATACATACGTTCAAATCGACCCTCCACTTTCATGTTTGTCTATTCCATGAAAGTGCCTGCCTAAACACACTGATCCCGTTGAGACTCTGCTCCCACGCCTACACGTTACACACACATTCAAAACATGTCACAACAAAAAATTAAAACTCAGTCTCAAATTGATAATCTAATCCACATTTTTGTTTAAAAGTTCTTTTGGATTAGATTCCACAAGGAACTAGGATATGTGTGGTTAAGTGTAGTTAAGGCCTCCATCATTTTTCTAAGTGTTTTTTTTACATATCATCTTGATAATTAATCTCTGCCTTCAACTTCATTGCTTTTAGTGTAATTAACATAACATCAAATTATTATTATTATTTTTTGTTTTTTTTTTATTTTTTGAATTCAACCTAATACCATTAATTTCTTGATTAATCAAACCTCATTAGTCCTTTTTTTTCACAACCAATGTTTTTACTTAATTAGCTTAATTATTATGGATGTTTTGAAAAATTAGGACCTCTAAATTATGTTTCTCGAGTATTTGACCATGTGAACTAATCACATTCTTTGATTCTTGCAGGACCTTTTTCAACAATGAAGATTCCTTTAATTGCACCTATCTTGTCAAGGACTAAGATTCACAAACCCAGTACATCTTTTGACACACACCTTGAGGCTCCGCAAAAGTTTGCTAACCTTTCGCTTTTCCCTTACCATATGTAAATTTCCAGGGGCGATGGACACTTCTGTAACCCCTTAAAGTCCATTTTTTGTCATTTTTTCATTATGTGAAATAATCCTTGCACTTTTATCGCAATCACAATTAATTTGGGTAATTATCTAACATGTTTTATAAAATTTTTTCCAATTGTATGTGAAGTTAGTTGCTCTAATTATAACCTGTGCCTTCGTGATATGGAAACTCAAAAATGGTCTCACACTTGTTAAAGTGACCTTGTTCTAGACACCAGGAAACATAGTCCTGTATGTATTTTATGTCTCTAACTATCGTCTCCAATTATTTTATTTTCAATTTATTAATATTTTTCGGTTGTTTGTTGTGTATGCTCTTAGCCTACACCTTTGAGCGATCTGGAAAATAAAAAACAACCATGATCACCTTTCTAACACTTTGTTTGTACGATAACTACTAATTTAATTTGTGCAGGACCACGTCGCTGGAATATTGTCAAAAACAAAACAAAAAACAATTTTTTTTTAACCTTCCCACAAAATTACCACTGTTAAAAGAGAAAATTGTTGAAATAAAAAAAACTAGCATGCACAGGTACACTTTCATTTTCCGCCAGTGATTTATTTCAAGTTAGAAAGAACCCTACATATAATCACATCATAATTTTTGTTTTTTCACGTAGTAGAGGTGGATTTCATCACCACCAAAGCTACACCGGTGACGTGGAATTGACTACCACACACCAACAACATTCACATCTGCATTACACTTTGAGACATAGTCTCATCACAACATTTGGTATCTACCTCACCCCTTCTCTCCACTTACAGGTAATGTTATCATGTGGAACATGTGAGTCATGCCCATTAGCTGTAACAATGAATCCTGGGCATCATCCCTTTAAATATTTGGGGAGTTATAAGGACACCATACACATTCATCCCCCCATCACCTTCCACCTTTTCACAAAACCTGTCTTGGACATGGTGATTCACTCCAAAGTAGGTAAGTAAGAATTGGTGAGTCTCCTCCAGTGCTCTAAGGGTTCCATGTACCAATTCTGTTCCCGTACAAAATTAGGTATATCAGGACTAGGGTATATCAAAGGACACATATTTTTGGAGTGATAAGATCCTGCATCCATCATTACACAACATACTTGTATGATTACATGAAACAATGATCATTCCTGAAGAATCTACCTCTTGAGCCAAAACAATTTGATACACATGACTGCTTGTTGTTTGTAAACAAAGTAGTTTAGCATTGTTCTTATCATAAAACTTGGTTGATATCAATGTGTTCATTGTAAATTTCAAATCCTAGTCATGTTCCACAAAACCATTTCTCAACAGATTCAATACCAAACAAAACAATGAAACAATCCAACAAAAAAGATCAAAACATTCACACTAATTTCTTGCTTAGCTTGCTTCAGCCAACAACAAATCCTCCATAATTGCCAAAACATCCTTCATGTTTTCAAGCTATATCAAATTGATATTGAGTGACTAAAATATGTTCACTTCTTATCTCATCAATTGTGAAAAATAATCCTTCGTAGTTTGAAAGTTATATACAAATAGATATTTAATGACTTACATTCATTCCTTATCTCATCAATTTCCAAAACATCCTTCATAGCTTTTTTCAATATATATCAAATTGAAATTAGGAGAGTTGTTTGATTTAACTCCTTATTTTTTCAACTATCAAGTTTATCAAAGTTACATTTGACACAAATCCCTTCATAGCTTGTTTCGAGTTATATCACAATCATATTGAGATTAACTTGTTTGAGTTACTCTTCCTATCAAACAATCCAAAGCTTGTTCAAGCCAAATCTACACAACATGACACAAATCCCCTAATAGCTCGTTTTGAGTTATATCACAATCATATTGTGTTAACTTGTTTGAGTTACTCTCCTTATCATTAATCACAAGCTTATTCAAGACAAATACAAAATAACTAAGTTCTCGCTTACACTTAATCACGTTTACTCAAACTTCATAACCTCTCTTACAACTTGATTAGGAACACACCTATCTCACCATGGTAGTCACATGTAGTCACAATCATGAAAATAATGATGAATAAGTAACACAACTAAAAATCACCAATGAAGAACAAGAATAAGTATATAAGGTGATAGAGAAAAATAAGAATGAATATCTACTATGTATCCTAGCCATGGGGGAAAAACTACCCCCTGAATTCGGGACTGAAAATCTAAAAAAACTTATTGACAATGGTGAATTGAGTTACCACAACGAAATACCAAGAAACCAAATAGATCTTCGACCAACGATTTATTCACCAAAATCCAAGAGTTAACAAAGAAACTTGAGGAAACAACTGCTAGAGCTGAAAAATTAAAAGACTCCAATCTAGATCCCAATACTCATGAAATTCTTGATAACCCATCCCCTAACTCTCCATTCACACAAGAATGGAAAAATATTAAAGACACCATTTAAAGAATACAAAATCAATCGAAACAGTTCAACTTTGAATAATTATGCCCCTACACATTTGATACGGAAATGTTACGCTTACCCTTTCTGCCATCCTTTCAAGCACCAAAATATGATAAATAAAAAGGCAAGGGTGACCCTCGTGAACATGTAAAATAATTCTACATGCAATATCAGTAAGTCACTTATTGTGACACATATCTTTTATGATTATTCTCTAAAATTCTAGGAGGATAGGCCTTAGACTGGTTCCTCCATCTTCCCAAAGGGTCAATCATGACATTCACAGATTTACCATAAAAATTCATCAAATATTTTTCCTTCAACTTGGACTCATAAATAACCATTCTCGATCTTTGTAACACTAGAAAAAGTTCCAACGAAAAATTCACCTCCTTTTTACAACGATGGTGAGGAATTGCAAACAGATTTCCCTACTCAATATGCGAAAGACAATTGATTAGCATTTTTGTTCCAAATCTCATTGCTAAATTATCATTCCACATGCAAATGCACTGTCTAAGTAATTTCGAATAAGTCATTGAAAAGGCAACATAGATCGAAAAAGTCCTTCATTTCTAAGGGCTTACTTAAAACACCCTTTAGGGACCAACCTCATAGAGACACCCCTTAGAACCTGGAAAAATCAAAATTCTTTAATCAAAACCAAAATATTGTCAATGATGGCATTATTGATTCTTGCAATGTACGAAACATTCAAAATGATCTACTCAACACAATTAAATCTAAGAAACAACCAATCATAATCCCTAGAAAGGAAGATCCTTCTCATGATAGGTAAAAACATTTCACTCCACTTGGAGAAATCCTATCTAGCATCTTTTATCACTTAACAAATGCCAACATGATTACGTACCCCATCATCAACCCTTCAAATAATGACAACCCAAACCAAATTGGTATAAATACAATGAATATTGTGATTACCATCGCATAAAAGGGAACTCTACAGATCAATGCATGGAACTCCGCCATTACATCCAAGATTTGATCGAACATGGAGACATAGAAGGTGAAAATACTTCTGATACAAAAACACCCAACGAAAAAATTAACATGTTCAAAAAACCCTTCCCTAACCACGATGATAATTCAAAGGATAAGGGCCAATCATCAAGCAACATTGAGTATGACTCGGTCATCTTGACCATAGACTATGACCAAGACTTAGTGGTAACCATAAAGATCATAAGCGACTATGTGATCACCACTAAATAGAAAAAAGTGTGGGTCCCCTCAACAAAACAATATGCTACTTTCTCTCCCACACCACCTCATAATCCACCATCTAATTCCACCACCACTTCCACTCCACAACCGACGTCGTTAGTAAATATTGTCAAACGATTGGAGAAGACTACAACACGTATTTCTATCATGGAATTACTTAATTCTTATTGCGCAATACAACACATCCTTATGTGAACATTAAATAACACTCATGTCCCAGAGGATATAAATTCACAACAATTCCAGGATTTAATCACACATCTTTCGGTACCCAATTCTATTTTATAATTTGGTCTTGATGACCTTCTTAACCCTAACATCGCTAAAAATCATTCTTTATACGTCAAGGGTTATATAACTCATCGTAAGATCAAGCACATATTAATCGAAAATGGATCCACATTGAATATTTGTTCCATGAAACTCTTACACTGCCTAGGTTACACCGAAAATGATTTACAAAACAACATCATAACCATTTGTGGGTATGATAATAGTGAAAGAAAGTCTGAAGGCAAAATCACATTACCTCTCAAAGTTGGACCCGTCACTTTAGAAATGATATGTCATGTGGTGGATGTAGAAGTCACATATAACATTCTCATTAGTCGACCATGGATTCATGCCATGAAATTCGTCCCATCAACGTTCCACCAATTTATTCAATTTCCTTATTTGGACAAAGAATTTACGCTACGTATGAATTCCCAACCCTTCAAGTATTGTAAATTCCTTGAAGGGTGGTATAGACATGATCACTATTGTCCATCAATATATAAGTACACTCCACCTCATGTAATCCCTAACAAAACATGCGTTGATCCAGATACACTCCCCAAATATGCTCTAAAACCATCACCTTCTAATCAAGCAATGTCTTCCAATCCATTCTCTTCTGTTAATCAACAATATTCAACCAGTCCTCCGGCCACTAATCAATCATCTTCTTCCATTAATTAATCTTCTTCTTCCAACAAATATCACTCTTCTTCTTTCTCGCCTAGTCAAACTTCTTCATCTAACCATACCTCTTCTATTAAGATACCTTATCCTTTGATTAACCAAGCATCATCCTCTAATCCACCCCCCTCTTCTTCTAACCCATTTTTTCCATCTTTCAGAACTACCAAACTAACTTCCTCACAACACAAGGTACCTACTGGTCCCTCATCCCACACATTCAAAATTATTGACAAAGGATGTGGTGACTATCAATTCCAAAAGGTTGCAGAATCCTTTTACATCAATAAATCCCCACACAACAATAAAAAAAAAATGCTCTGCATCTGAGAATCCATCCCACTTACAAATTGGGGCAGTCAGTTTAGGAAAAAAAAATTTATCTCGACAATGAAGATATTCCATGTTCTTCAGGATCTTGATTATATAATGATGAATTTACTCCCTGTTATGAGTCCCTTCAATTTACCAAAGCTCATTGAATAATGAAAAACATGCGATGGAAGGATAAAAGAATCAGTCCAAATGGACAAGGTCATTTAGACCTAATCAATTACACAGAATATCATTGTAAATATGGTCTAGGTTTCAAGGTATTCAATGCCACTCCTATATTAATTTCAAGTGAAAACGATGACACAAACTCTGATAGTGACACTAGGTCTACACATAGCCTTTTCAAAGACCTTGCTGACACAAATCTTTACTTTGAAAATTTATCCATTAACGTCATTGATTTCAATCTTATGCATCTGAATCTCATAGACCATGGCCAATCACATCATGTGGCCATGGACATGTTCCAAAATGATGAAGCAATTGAAAAATTCCTTAGAACTCGTGATCAAATCCCCATTTCTGACCATAAAAAAGGATTTGAAATCAACCTAGATGAATAGGCCTATTTTGCTGAAGAAATGGAATATTCATATCCTTTACCTTTGGGAAATTTGGATCAGAAGTGCAAACAGAAAATTTCCCATAGTCAAAATCTCATCGCCACCCTATCAAAAAAACATATCAATAAAAATTCTCAACATCACAAACAAAAATTTTGTGCCAACTCCCCTGAATCACCTGACATTGATGAATTACATCAACCATTAGCATCATTTTCTAAAAAGGATACATCTAAAATGCTTGTTGAAGAAACTAAAGATATAAACATTGGTACCATCGAATAGACAAAATTTTTACAACATGACATTAATCTGTCTGACCAAGATTGCATAGAACTCACAACACTCCTTATTGAATTCCAAGATATTTTTCCATGGACCTTTAAAGACATACCAGGACTAGATCCATGTCTTTTAGTACACCACCTTATAGTGCATGTAGATGCAAATCCTGTGAAACAAAAAATACATAAAATGCATCCCCAAGTAACATTGCTTGTCAAATCCAAACTCGAGAAATTCTTAGAAGCTGAATTTATCCGACCTATTGATTATTTGGCATGGATATCCAACATAGTTCCCATAGCCAAGAAAACCCCTGGCATTAGTATATGCACAGTCTTTCAAGATATTAACAAGGCTTGTCCCAAGGATGACTTTCCCTTTCCAAACATAGACATGATTGTCGATTTTACGGCAGGCCATGAAATGCTCTCCTTAATGGATGGATTTTCTGGTTACAATCAAATAGGTATTGCTAAAGGGGATCAACATAAAATGACATATACTACACCATGGGGCACCATTTGATATAAGGTCATGCCTTTTGGATTGAGAAATGTTGGTGCCACCTATCAACGAGTAATGGCAGTCATCCTTCATGATATGTTACATGATATCATGGAATATTATGTTTATGATATATTAGCAAAATAAAAAACAAAAATAGGACATCTAGGTGTGTTGAGACACATTTTTGATAGATTATGTGAGTATAAGGTTCATCTTAACCCAAAGAAGTGTGTATTCAGGGTGACCTCTGGTATATTTTTAGGGTTTATTGTCTCACGGAGAGGTATAAAAGTTGATCCTGCAAAAATCAAAGCCATTATGGAAATGCATCCTCCTCAAAACCTAAAACAATTACGTAATCTTCAAGGAAAAATATAATATATTCGACTATTCATATCACATTTGGGTGATAAGTTCCATCACTTCAACCAATTACTCAAGAAATATGCACAATTCCACTTGAACCATGATTGTCAAGACTCTTTTTCTAAGTTGAAAGAGTACCTCTCTAGCCTGTTTGTTCTTATGTCACTAGTTGTAGATAATCCCATGCTGCTTTATACATCTTCCACTGAACATGCCATAGGAGCTCTATTAGCACAATACAACGATCAAGCAAAACAACAGGCAATTTAATACCTTAGTCAAACACTTATTGCACACAAAGTATGATATCACCACATTGAAAAAGTATTCTTGGTGGTCACCTTTGCATTCCATAAGTTACGTCATTACTTGCTCAATCACACAACTAAGTTGATCGGTAAGATTGATCCCCTCAAGTATCTCTTGTCTTGACCTGTTCTCATAGGAAGAATGTCTATTTGGGTCATACTACTTAGTGAATTTGATTTCAATTTTGTTCCATAGAGAGAAATTAAATGGCAGGTCCTTGTAAACCAACTTGTTGAGGCACCTCTTCCTAGAAAATAACCACTCCATTTTACATTTCCTGACGAAGATCTTTTGTACATAGACATCGCACCAGCCTAGACTCTATTCTTTGATGGATCTTGTCATCTCCATGGATTAGGAGCTGGTATTTTTCTTATCACACCTAGTGAACATGTCATCCCAAAATCATTTCGATTAGCATTGCCATGTACCAATAATATTGCAGAATATGGAGCTCTAATCGCAGGCTCAAAACTAGCTATATCTTGGAATCTTAAAGAGTCTGTTGTATTTGGTGATTCTTTACTTATCATTAAACAAGTTACTGATGAATACCAGGTCAAGGATGAAAAAATTATCCCATATAAGTGCATGGTGGATAGCTATCTAATCTATTTTTGATTAATTATCTTTGATCAAATCCTTATAATTCGTAATAAATCCACCTACGCTATGGAAACTATTGGATCCCTATTAGAAATTGCATCTAATCAACCCCAGGCACATTTTCTCGTAGAACATATCTTAATGCAAGCCTATGATTTTCCTGAAAACACTATGGTATGTGAAAGTGTGGCTCCAAATAACCCTTGGTGTCATGATATTTACACCTTCATCTGTGATAAAAAATTTCCTACCAACATGAAACCAATGCATAAATGTGGTTTAGCACAACGTGCCTCTCGTTACACCATTTTAGCAAAAAATCTTTATAAATGAGGTTACGATGGCACCCTACTCCAATGTCTTAATTAGGAGGAAGGATATGGTGTTCTAAATGAAGTCCACTAAGGTATTTGTGGAGCGTACATGAACGGTATAGCCTTAGCTAAGAAAATTATGCGTGTTGGATATTATTAGCCCACCATGGAAAGTGACACATGCCATTTTGTCAAATGATGTCAAGCTTGTCAAAATCATGGAAATATTATCCATGCACATTCCCAAGCATTTTAATTGATAACCACGCCATGGCCCTTCTCTCAATGGGGACTTGATCTCATTGATAAAATCATACCAACATCATTTGACGAACATAAGTTCATCATTACCGCTACCGATTACTTCACTAAATGGGAAGAAAATATGCCTCTCACCTATGTTACCAGTAGTCAAATATCAAAGTTCATTTTTAATAATATCACCTATCGATTTGGCATTCTATCCTCTATTGTTGCAGATAATGGGAAATCATTTAAAAACCAAGATGTAAAAGACCTTGCCAAATGTTTCCGCATCAAACTTAAGTGGTCTACTCCATACTACCCTCAGGGTAAGGTCAAGAAGAAGCAACCAATAAGACTCTAAAATCTATCATGGAAAAAAATTTCAATACACTTGGACGAGATTGGAACACTCAAATTTACCCCACTCTTTGGGATTACCGTACATCTAACCGCACGCCTATATGAGCCACCTTGTTTTCCCTTGTTTATGGTTGTGAATCCATTTTATCTATTGAGGTTGAAATCTCATCCTTAATAATCTAACTTAAAGATATAATTAATTAGGATGAATATTGACAATCATGGCTTTAAGAGCTTGAGCTTCTCGATGAAAAATGACTTAATGCCCCCAATCATCTTCAATTCTATCAAAACCGATTGCAATGTAGTTATCATAAAAAATTAAGACCTAGAGATTTTGAGGTTAGTGGCCTCGTTCTAAAAGAAAATCAAAATAATACCACTAAAGAGTGAGAAAAACAAGGTAATTTTGAACCTAATTGGTTAGGACCCTATGTAATTACAGCTAAATTTGGCTCCAGAGCCTATAAATTTGTAACTGAAGATGGTCAGGAACCTGATGAACTGATGAATGTAGTCCATTTAAAGAAATTCTATTCTTGAGGTGTTCCCTATTCTAGGAGACAACAAATTGTACATTTTTCCTTTTGTCTTACTTATCTCTGAATAATTTAACGTTATTCATTCCATTGGTAGATATTCTCATTATCACAATCATATCTGAACATATTCACCATCATGAGACAAGTA
Source organism: Taxus chinensis (assembly GCA_019776745.2). Taxonomy (NCBI): domain Eukaryota; kingdom Viridiplantae; phylum Streptophyta; class Pinopsida; order Cupressales; family Taxaceae; genus Taxus; species Taxus chinensis. The sequence goes on from CM034148.1 coordinate 220,820,112, forward strand.
CTAACATAGATCCTATTAAGTCTTATGAGCATCATACTTTTTATAATGTCTCCCATTTTCAGCTGCTTTCACCTATGGTCATACCTAAAAGCTTATTGAAGGTAATATATTCCCTTCAAATAAATTCTCTCTTTCATAACAAAGCTCTAAACTTTTTTTACCTGGCTCATTTGATCGTCCATCTCAGTCTTCAGTGTTGAACCCTTGTGTCCTACTAGTTGTGTGGCGCTGAGACTGGGGGCAGACGTTCCTTCCCAAATAAAAAGCATTATTCCATAAATTAAATAAATTCTAAATAATTCATTGTCATATCTTTTGTTCTTCACAGTATTTGGTGTTGAGCCCACACTTCCTACTAGTAGTGTCAAAATGGGAATGGAGGGAGGTGCCCTTACTCTTCTACGTCTTGTCTTTGGTGATAAACTCTTGCCTCTTACTAATGACATGGGGAAAATCATAGAGGGTCATTCAGAAAAGCATAAAAATGTTACAAAAACATTCAAAAATTCAAAAAAATCAAAATATTCAAAAATTCAAAATAAATCCGAAAACATTCAATAAAAAAATTACTCATCTATGTTTTTCCTTTGGTGATAAGCCCTTGCTTCTTACTAGTAGCATGGGGCAACTCATATGGATTCATTACATGAATACAACATCTTATCAATTTGAAAGTGCTTACAATTACAAAATCCCCAAAGAAGTAATTTATATGCCTAAGTGAAGAGAGAACTATCCCTTCACCTCATATGTTACCAATCACTAGGCCACATAACTATCTAAGTCTAACACGTGACCTATACAGTGAAAGTCATTTTTAAATTGGTTCATTAACCTTAAGAAGAATGGAGTCACAAGTTCACAAAGGGATTGTTATTAATACTTATCCCTATATTCATTATCTACATCATGTGTCCTTGATTCTCGGTGACGAGCCCTCTCATCTTACTAGTTGCGTGGACTCAAGAATAGAGATGGACTTCTTTCTATCATATCATCACCAACATATCCTACCAATGGAGTGAGAATTTTTTTATTATTCAAAGCATGAGTTAACACAAGGAACACGGTACATATGAATGATACCCTAGTTTATCACCTTGTATTTTGCATTCTGGTCCATAAAAATCTAAAAAAAATCCCCAAAAACAGTTTAAAAATCTAAAAAATTCCCAAAAATAGTATAAAAAATCCAAAAACATTAGAAAATATCCAAAATACAAAAACATTTGAAAACTCTTCGAAATTCCAAAAACATCCACAAAATCACAAAATTCTATTAAATTATAAAACCATTAAAAACCCCAAAAACTTAATAATCAACACAATTCATCCCCAACGAATGATCCAACCACCTTATGACTATCAAATTCAAATCACTTCTCCACTTGTGAATCCTCGCTTGGGCTAAAATTTGGCTCTCATTGTTTCCTTGTCTGTGGACAATGACCCAATCCCTTTTGTGTCCTTGGACCCCTAATTGGGGACACATCCGATCAATCGTCATTTTGGAACACGTTAGGGACATGTTTATTGGTTCTTGTGTTTTATTATTAGTTACAAGTTATTAATTACTTTTTTGTATCTTGATATATTACAGGGGCATATTGATTTTATGTATCCTGGTATTCTCTCTAATATACTTATGTTATCTTATTACATATTGTATTGGGGCATCATACCTTCTTGATGGCCTCTGTTTATGCTCTCTTCCACTTGCATATTGTACTGGGGCATCAAACCTTTTTGATGGCCCATGTCTATGCTCTCACACATATTGCAGTTTAGTCATCCTGATCTTTTATATCATGATGCATCTTGTTATGTGCTATATTAAAATTAATATGCTTTCACCACGTGAGTATCTTCCTGCATGATCAAAATATTACTTTGCACCCCATCCATTCACCCATACTAATACATTCCCCATTTGGTAATCCTACTTGATCACCATTGCAGTTTGTAAATCCTACTTTAAGATCTTTCTCGAGTAGCATTTACTATCCAGCAACTCCTCATCCCCCACCATGGTCACCATGTATTTGATCCATTCATCCTTGCTCCTTGTTTCTACTCATCCACAACTTATCCCCACACTACCCTTCTCAACATTCATGTCTCTTCTCACCACTTTGTGTTCTTTCCTTTCATTTTTTTGCTTCCCACTTGACAATCTTACTTAATCACCCCTTCTATGTGGGACTCTTGGTAGAGTTATACCCTCTTCCTAAGATCTTCTCGTTGTAGAAGCTTCTCCACCATCTCCTCTCTCATCAAATGAAAATCACCACCACGCACATCTTTCCACTCTGCCTCTTGTGCTTATCATTCTTACATCATCACTCTCATCACGTGGGCATCCAAATTAGGGTTTCCCCTCACACTCTTCACCCTCCACCGCATATATTCCTCCATCCATTCATGTTACACTCCTTTATTTCATTTATTCCTTGTTATCACCTCCTCTCACCTCCTCTTCCACTCTGGCATACATCACTCACTCTTTTCTCATCCTTCCTCGATTTTTTCATCTGCTTGGTAATCATACTTATACACTCTCATAGTATGGAAAATTCACTTGAGGGTTCCCCTTCAATCCATTTTATCATACCCTCCTCCCATAAACTCTATCACTCACTTACTCTTTCTCATCATTCCTATTCTTCTTTAGCTTGGCGATCCTACTTAATCATCCCTGCCGCATGGAAATCTTACTTAAGAGTCCCTCTTAAGGTTGATATGCCCTATGGCCTTTCCCCATCCCTTCATGTTTCCCCCACAATATTTCTCCCGCCTCTCGTTGAAATCATCTTATTCAACCAACCATTCCACCCTTGTACCCAATACAATGTTTTCTTTCTCCTTGCATCCCATCACTATCGGTTTGGTGATCTTACTTAACCACTCGCGCAACATGTCGATCTTACTTAAGAGTCCCTCTTAAGGATGATTTGTCTTCTTACCTTTCCCCATCACTACACATCTTCACCCTTCAATTTTTCTCAGCATTCCCCATTATCGCATCCTCTCACCTCCTTTTCCATTCTTGCAAACTCCACTTCTTACTTTCCCTCTTTTCATCTCCATCATCCTTCGCTTGGTAATCTTACTTAACCACTTCTATCACATGACAGTCTTACTTCAGGGTCCTCCCTAAGTTAAACTCATCATTCTAAACTTCTCCCTCACCTCATTATTCATTCACTTTGTTGATCACTTCTTCCACCTTGTATCTCCTACCAACTTCATTTTCCTCCTAGCATTATCCTTTCTCAACATATCATCTCATAGTGCACGTCTACTATTTTCTACCTATAATCATGTTCCTTTCCCCCATTTTCTCCTTCTTGATCCATCATCCTTCATATTGTTTCTTCCCATTCTATTCATGTCTTGTTTCTTCATCCTCACCTTGTTTGTCCTCATCCTCCGTATCCTCTCCTCGCCTTCACCTTGTCACAACTCATCACTCACCTTTTCTTTAAACTTTCCACTTCATCTTCTTGAATTCTCCCACATATCTACCCTCATGCTTACTCGCCATTGTTTTTGAAATTCCCTTAACATTATTTCATCATTATCTTATGTTTATGCATAATTATCAATAGAATTTCCCTAAAAAATCACTCATCCTCATTCTACACGGCCTGGTTCGCTCCCTTTGGCCTTCTCCATTTTTTATTCATTCATTCCTTCCTCTAGGCCCACCACTCATTGTCAGTGGACTTTCCCTAATCTCCCCTCACTAACATTTACTCTTCTATCCCCCATCCCTTTTCTCCACCCCCACCCTTTCTTTTCACTTATTACCCACCTCTCCATCCTCCCTTTTCTCCCTTCAATATCTCTATTTTCTTCATCATACACCCTCTGTCTATTGTATCATAATACTTGCATCCTCATTTCATACATCTCTGCATATTTTCTAATACGTGTCATTCCTCCCCTCTTTCTTCTCTTTACATTCCTTATGCTACTCACTCTACACTTATTATTCCCATTCTTGATTTCCTTCATTCTGCATCATTTTCTCTGTTATCCTCTTCCTCTGTATCATCTTCTTCCCCTTTTTACCTTTGTTTTCCTTCTTACTTCCCCATTGATAACATGTCTCTTCATTTTTATTCCGTCTTTCCCTCCACATGCATCTCCATGTGGTCTATTCTATATTGTTTACCTTGGTTTTCCTCACGCATACTAGGTTCCTTCAATCTTCTCCATTTCTTCGCTCTATCCTCCCTTCCTCCCCCATCATTTCCACTTTCCTTCTAACCTCCCCTCCTTTTCTCTACCACCCATACATTTTCACTCATTTTTTACCCATTTCTCTTCTTTCCTTTGATATTTTCCACACTTTCCTAGTCCCTCATAGTTTCTTTCTTTTCTCCATTCTACCTCCTCTTTTGTCTTCTTTAAATTATTCATCGTCCTCATTCCCTTCATTTTTCCGTCCCTCTCTCCCTTTTTCCTGATTTTACCCTCTACTCTCATCTCATCTTCTCCTTCTTGTTTATCTTTCCCCATTCACCACACCCTTGTCTTCTTCACCTCTTACTTCTACATTTTATTGCTTTTCTCAGCTCTATCATCTCTTTCGTTTTTCCATCATTTCTCTCCTTTCATTTCCTTCACTCTTCTTAATTTTTATCTTCCATTTATTTTGGCTCTCTCTCCCTTTGTATTTCATAATTTAACCCTCTACTCTATCATTTTCTTGTCTTCTTCTTGTTTGTCCTTCATCATTCCCTTGTTCCCCTACCATACCTCTCTCTCATTCTCTTCTACCTCTTTCATTCCATACCCTTGTCTCCTTCACCTTTCTTTCTCTTCTCATAATCAACCACTACTCATGTTTATTCCCTTTTCTCTTTTCCATTACATCCTTCCACACATCCTCACACATAGCCTTCAAGGCCGAGTCAATCCTTTCTCCATTTATGTCATGCGGTCATTCCATTCTCTTATACCCCATTCTCATCCTCCTCTCCACAAAATTAACCTCTCCTCTTTTCAAGAGCTCTGTCGTATATTCCATCCTTGTCAGCCCTCTCAAGGGGCATCATCACATCTTCTCATGAAATTTTTGTCTTTGAGGGTACCATGAAATCCATCATCTACCACCTTCTACTCTCCCCAAAAAACATTCACTCTACTTTTTACTTAGGAAAAGTAGATTAAATTCTTCCCCCATTCTTACAAGTGAAAGTTTGTTCTACTTCTTGCTTAGAGAATGCTCTCTTTTCTTCCCCTAAAAACTTAGTATTGAAGGAATGCCTTCCTTAAGAATAATCTCTTTGAAAACCTTCAATCCTACCACCCAGGGCATATTCATCCATCTCATCTACTTTCTTTGAAAGGATACTACTTTCATAGTACCCTTCCAAAGAGGGGAAAATGTAGACACCCTAATTTCACACCTTTTCCAAATAAATTAATTTCCCCACTCCATTTCCCACAAAAATCCCCATAGAATTAATCAATGTTAATCGGTTAATTAATCCATTTCAACCCTTAAACTAAACCCAATCTTCCTCAAATGCCAAATATTCCCTATGTCCCCCATTTGAGAATTAAAAATACAAGTTTAATCCTCACCCACTATTTTTTTGTCCCCACTCACCTAATCATGACCTCATTTTCAAACTATGATTACTTAAAATACCCTAAGTTAATCCAATTCCCAGGCTATAAATACAGCCTTACCCCCTCCTCTAAAACATACGAAGAATAAGCTTGAATGCCTTGTCTGAATTCTTGCATCCTTTTGAGCAAAGAACATCCTTCCCACCTCATCTTAATGCCCAAATAGCCTCATCTTGAAGCATCCCAAATCCATAATCCCTTTTTCCATTTGGTGAAAAGTAAGTAGATCTTGTTGTAGGAATTCCTTTCTTCGATTCGAGGAAAGCACCTACATTTTCATGAAATCAAGGCTCATCCATGTTTCATTTCCCATTCTGAGGTTTGCTACAAAATCACGAAGGTGGAGGTATATGTATAGTTGCTTTAATTTTTTGATTATCAGTGTATTTTCCTATCTTACAATATATACACATGTAAACACAATATTAGACCATAAAAATAAAGACCAAAATTTCTCAATGAGTGCCTCTTTCTTGGGCACTATCCTCCTTATCTACCCTTCTTCTCTAAGTGGTTTATTTTGCACCTCATTTTTTATCCATTCTTCTTTCTTCAATATGTTCTCCTCTATGGGAACTCTCTTCTCTTCCTCATGTTTCTCACATGGAAAATCTCTTGCTCTTATGCCTCCATAGGCTTTCACTTATTTTCTTCCTCCACTTCTTCTAGCATGCTTCACAAGTGACTTGATTGGCCACTTCATTCTCCTTTTCAAACTCCATCCACCTAGCTCACTTCTTGTTTGAATTCTTATCTTTTTGCTTACTTGTAACCACATATTTTATAAGGCTTCCAACCTCTACAAATCACTCCTTAGATGTGATATTTCTCTCTCCATTTCTAACTCTTGCTTCACACTCTTTTCCTTCATGGTTTGAGTCCTTCTAGAGTTAACCTGTAAAACCAAGCAATATATCTTACACAAGACTTTGACAAATCCTTATTCTCTCTATTATGCCTGTTCTGATACCAAATGTGTAGATTACGCCTAAAATCAGTCATTTCAAGAAGCTTAAAAGGTTTATAGTAACAAATTTCCACAATAACTCTGTAAGAGGATCAAAAACAACCCATAAAGGCTAAAATTTTGCTATAAATGCTCTAATGTTGTCTCAATGAAACAATTTTAACTTGAATGTTGTCATTAAATCCATACCCTACCTCCTCTTCCCCAAACACAGTCCTCTCAACTTGTCAAATCATTCATTTTCATGAAGAGTTCCTAACACTCACCATTATTTTAAATTGTTCTTGGTTTCTTCTTGTTGTTTCTGGCCAAAGCCAAGAAACCTATCTTGTTTTCTCCACACTAATCCTTCTCTTCATCATCCCCTATCACACCACTCCTATCTATGTTAGTTCAATGGATAAATGCTTTCAAAGCTTTCAAAATAGTCAGCCTTACCTTTATGCTCAAAAATGGCTACAAATCTTCTTAAGACAAGGTTGATTCTACAACCATGGATAGGAGGTTCTAGGACCAAAAGGAAAGTTATGAAAGATTCATTAGCTCACATTTACCAATCTCAACATGCTCCTAAAGTTTAAACCCTTAACTCCTTAAGCAACTCCCATTATCTTCCCTTTTTTGATTTTGCACTTAAACCCTCAAGTAGGTCAGTCTTCACCTACTACCATGATTATATCTGTCTTAGGGGATCACAAAGGCACAAAATGTAGGTTTTTAAGCACCCAATATATCATTTTATATTCATACGATATTTCAAGTCTTGACTCAAAGGGTAAGAGACACTTCCTTTGGAAGACTACTCTTCATATTAGCCCTAGGACTGAGTCTCCTTGTCTCTAAGCTAATTGTTAGAAAAATCTAAATGATAGGAGTTTTTCACGATCCCAAACCCTCTTCAACATTTAATCCACTTCAAGATAGAAATTATTATCCATTTTTAGGAATATTCACTAGTGTACTCACAATATATTCCAAGTTCTCTCTTCAAACCCTAACCAATGCACTGTGGAACCCGAGAAGGAACATTTGGTTATAAAAACCATCACACTCCAATTCACCACTCTATGTTTCACCTAAGGGAATATTTTTACTCCCTCTACAACATTATTTTAACAATATGGGGTTTTTCACAAGGTTTCTCTAGTTTCCACAAGCTTTTGTACCCAATATGCATGTACATGATAGGGTGTAAGACCTTTGTTTCTAGGATAAGATTTTAGGACTTGGTTCAATGTTTAAAAACATCTATAAACTTCAAGATCAATGCATAAACTCTACCTCATTATTTTAAAACGTGTTATTCATCCTTATTTAAGGTTATCAATCATGAAATTTGAAAAAATGTTTTCCCAGGGGTTTCATTACACTCATGTATGGTTTACCCAATCCTTTGCCACTCCATGCTGAAATCCAACAAAGTAACTTAAGCACCAATCACCAAAACCTCCAAAATATGATTCCAAGAATGAAAAAAGAAAAAATCATTAATAAAATCAAGTACTTGCCTCTATTTATGTGGTCACAGTTACACTCCTCATTCATATCATTCAAAGAACCAGTCACACATCTAAAAACACAGCGTTAGTGGTCTATATCAACAAAGAGCAAATCATGCATATGATCAACAATCATTCAAGGGTTCAATAAACATTCTATAGAGAAATTTTCAATCAAAAAAATTATATCACGTATGAAAGTAAATAATATCCACCCAAATGAAGATATATCTGTGTTTTTACTAACTCTTCTTATAAAAATTTGCTCCTTCAACATTTCATTCTTCCCCTCCATGAGGAATGAATCCCCATAACTACTTTTCTCAAGCTTATATCTTCTCTCTCTTGACTCTTTATATCCCTAACCAGCTTTCAAAAAACCCTCAAGTTCATACATAGCAAATATATCATATTACATTAGTTTAGACCTTTTAATGACTTATATTTACTTCTAAGACTTAGTCAATTCCTCCTAGACACCTAACATGACACTCATAACACCTTTACAAGCCCATATGCCTTATTACATATTTTGAATTTTCAAATATCCCTTTTGGAGGGAAAACACAAAGGAACAATAATTCAAATTTCTCAGCTCCTCTAAAGGCTTGAAATGCTTCATATGAACCAGGATGACTCCCACATCTCCCTCACAGCTCAAATAGACTCCACGAAGCATGATTGGTGCAATTATAGGTTTCTTCATGGATACTCCTACATCACAAAAGCACTCCAATATATTTTTAATTCCTTCAAAATAGTAGAACAATCTAGGATTATCCCCAAGACAATTCTTAAGCATAATAAATAAGGTTATAAAGTCACACTTCCAAGCTAGATAGCTTAAAAGAAAATTCAAGGTAGGCATGTTGAGCCATTATTTCTCATCGTTAAATGATCAATTTTCTAAACTATTTAAATCCATATAGATATCACATGCTAGGTTGAGAACTACACGTGGTTTGAGGCCTCTTCAAAGTATTACCAACATAGGAAATGTATAAAGTACACTTCAACCCAAACACTAACATTTTTGTGGAGTCTCTTACTTTTGGCTATGGTTTAAATCTATTTCACATCACATATATGGTTTCAAAAATGTGTGAAACCTAGGGTTTCAAAAATCTGTGAAACCGAGGGTTTCAAAGTGAAACATATTTCTTGGGGTTAAAATGTTATAGATCACCTTTACATCATCATAATAAATTATCCAACAAGTAAAATATTGTTTGACACTTCTATACATATCCCATAGTTCCATACATGTTTGTTTTTGCAGTCCATTTTTAGAAATGAAGCACTACCATATCATTTCTAGCCTGCATAGTGACGCGACACTACCAAATCAACTTCTTGAGTCTATAATCAACTAATTACATCTACTTACTTATTTTTTAGCAACCATTTTCATATTTTATCTTACAAATTGATAATGAAAGCATATTCTAATTTATGCATTAATGTATATTAATTAATCTTAATATATTACCTATTGGTAACCCTTTGACCATTAGAGAAATAACAACACATTAACCCCCCAACTCTTAGTTATTTAAATTATGGATTAATCATTTGGTGAACCCACTTGTTGATCTCATATAGCCTTCCCCACCCTAGGGTTTCAAATTTATCAATATTCTTGAGTTAGTATTCAAATTTAATTTTGATTTCTATCTATGCCATGCCCTAAATTTGGTCTTCAAATTTTCACGTAGGGTTCCATGTTTGGTTCTCCTCTTAAGGCCTATTTCTAGGGTTTTCTATTGGTAAAAATATCTATCACGTCATATCTAAAACCGAACACATCCATTTTCTAATTAATTGAAGGTTTTTCTTCATTTTGACAAATTAGAAAAAACCTCTTTGTGTTTTCCTAAATTTTAGCACACTTTTTAGAATTTAATAATATTTACTATACATAATAAGGGCATAACATGTGAAAGACAATTATTTTCAAATCCCTTTGAGATTTTTTCCATCACATTGAGGTTTAAAATTCATATTCTTTATTTCGCATTACATGTTTTATTAATTTGAAAAATATCACTTTTTTATAAAAATCACTCTTGGGCCTTCTATAGACACTCAAATTTGGTAATTTATCCTTTGACATTGTTGATCTTGACAATGCACACTTGTTTGGACAAATGTACTCTCCTCACTCTTTCTTAGCACACCCTGTTATCAATTCATGTACTTGTTTATCTTTATACACCTCTTTGTCAAAAATTTCCGAAACCTAATTACACAAAATACATATAGAAACATTAAATCTTAGGCGCATAAAATTAAAATGTGTTTTTCTTTGTCCTATCTAAAACTAGTTATCTCAGTCAGGTTGTGAAAATCTACATACTAACCCTACGGTACGGTTTTGGATTGACATGTTTTGCATTAATTATTTCAATTCTATCACCTTCACATGAATAAACACACCCCTTTGGTTGGTATTTCATTTTGTAACACCCTTCAGAAGAAGATATAAGAAACTAATTCATACCTTGTTTAGAACCTGGCACTTTATGAATTCCTCATGCAAAAGTTAGCACTAAAGTCACTAAAAGGTCCCTAAACAAAAAAATAAATCATGCACATCCAATAGGGAAGAACCCTCCACTAGTTTGAAGTCTCCTTCTAGGCTTAGGAGTCTCCAATTTCATCATACAAGCAAAAAAATATACCCTTCCCAAGCATTTGAGAAAGTGTGAAACTCAAACAAGTCATTGTAAAAGCATGGTTGTCACATTTTGATTGCACTTTGGTAGATATCACATGTTAGGAGAACGATGTGTGGTTTAAGGCCTCTTCAGAGTAGTGTGTATGTTGGTGGTGCACAAGGGTGCCCTCAACCCAATTAACTTTATTTTACAAAAAAAATCATTCTTGAACTATAAGGGTTTGAGGATTTGAGAAGAGTTTGCATAGTCATTCTGAAAGTGAGCGAAGAAGACCGACAGACAATGACACATGTTGATAAGAGAACACTTGACAAAACTCACACAAGAATTCCATGCAGGAAAGCAGGTCAGGTTTAAGGGCGCGAATGGACAAGAAGAACACACATGCGGAGGTAAAGTTCAACATTCAAGACTTAGCCTATTTTGATCCTGAAGACCTATGTTTAGAAGATGGCATGCGGAACACACAACCGATGCATGGACGTGCATGCCACACATTGTCTATCTTTAGAGGATCAAATCAAAGCATTTTTCATGGAGATGAGCTAAGAATAGGATTGTCATTTCAGCTAACTCCAAGAGGTCTATAGATAGCACACTTGCATGTGTGGTTATGCCTATAAATGGTACGTGGATTTTAATAGCATGCGGCCTATTTTTGGAATAGAGAAGTGGTGAAGGGAAAGTTCCCACCCTATATATATACACATAGTGGATTACTTGAAAGGAAGGAGGTGAGAGATATAGAGAGATATGCGATTGGATTACTATATCAGATCCATGCGTGCAATAGTATAGAATTCCATTATTGTAAGGATCATCTATGTTATTTAAGAAATAGAAGATATTAGTTGAACCTAAGTGTCATTCCTATGTGTAATCAAGTAGTGCATGTTCTTGATTCAATCATTATTATTGTTTAAACTTGTTCATTCATAAGTCTGAATATGGTATGCATTGTAGAATGATGGATTAGCTATGGATCTTTATGCTTATTCCTTCATCATGCTAACATCCTGCTACAACAACCCTAAAGAGGGACCTGGTACCTTTACACACTTCAAGTGAGTTCTCATTCTAGGCTGAGTGATGTGCCAACACATCTAGGGTGTTATCTTGGTAAATTCTAGGCTACATCATTGGTTCCCTTGTCAAGACCTCTTTTTCAGTTGTTTTCAGGATGGTTCACGGTGAATACATACCAGTTAACTCTAGAAAATATTGAGGAGTGGATACATGATTTGGAAGAAGAATATGCACGGAAGTTCAGAAGTGGATCTGAATTTAACACATGCACTTGGGTAGAACAGAATATTTATAACAACTTATATGAGAGTTTTTTTGCCATCTTTCCAGTAGAATTAGATGAGTGGTTGATTACATATGCATCTAAGTGGAATTGGAGGTATCACGCACTTATCTGGACACATGAAGAATTTTAGGCCCTTTATGATACTAACCTGATATGGAATCACGTTGTGGATATGGGGTTTCTTGGTGTTCTAAATAGTTAATTCTGGAATATTCAATTTCAACATATTCTTTCCCAAAGGTAGCTAAATTCTAGTTTGGAACATATTTGTAAGGAATTCCCCTGGAGATCAAAATATTGATGGTAACTTTGAACCTGGAGAGTAAACTGATGGCTAACTAAACCTCACCGTGTGTGAGGGAAGGAACAAGTTTGGTGAAAGATGGTAAACCTAGCGGAAGAAAGGTAGAGAGAGGAAAGGCAACTTAAGTATAATGAGGCATGTGAGAGGGAGATAGAGAAGTAGTGTACCATTACAGAAAGTATGGTGTTGAGGAGAGAGATGGATCGTGAAGGATTTGAAGCTCACTTAGAAGATATGAAACCAGAGCATCAAGAACTCCCCCATCTTGGAAATAATGACAGAGATCCCCCTTGGCCTCACATGGAAGTACGCCAGTAGAGAATACATGGGACATGGACATGCATCTTAATCCACCTAGTGACCTAGCCCTTGCGCTTGGTTTTCTAGTATCTGGTACGACAAGTAATCAACAAGTAATTTTGGGAAGTAAGAGAGAAAGTACATCAATGGCAGGACAGATAGCTTCAATGTTATTCAGAGGTGTGTTTTTAGGCGCATCGTCTACACAGAACGTAAGCACACTGAATATTGGGTTCACCTCTGGAAGTGGAACTACCTCACAAACTAGAGGGTTTAGTATAGTACTACTGTCGAAGAATAGGGGAGTACATCTATAGGTCTTATTCCAGATTCAGGTGGAGGGTTAGGAGGTATAAGTGGTTCTAGTTCTGGTGGATCTAGTGGGTCTAGAGGCAGAGGAAACACAGGAGGTCCTAGATCAAGTGGTCAAGGCCTGCAACAACCACATAATATTTATATGGAGATGTCCCTTCATCTTCAGGAGTATAGAGGCATAGAGGATGTTGCTGAGCATGTGCACATGTGTGAAATATTATGGTGCGTGAAGGGGATCAACGTTGTTGAGTGCAAGGCAAGTCAATTCGCTACTACCTTGCAGGGATGAGCACACAGCTGGTACATGAAGTTTGACCTTGATTAAAATTGTGTGGATTATGCAACGTTTAAGGATGCTTTCTTAAAAGAGTTCTATATCCCAGAATTTGAGCATAAAAGTATCAGTGCGCTCAAAGATATCAAGCAGGGCACCACTGAGAGTTTATGTGAGTATGATGCACACTTTAAGACCCTTCTATCTAATCTTTCTTATGATATACACACTAGCCATCATGCAAAATGGTTCATTGGAGGATTGATTACACCATTCAAAAGAGCACTGTCACATAAGACATACACTGATCTGTGTAAAGCACTAGAAGCAGCTTTGTGTGCTAAGGAAGTTGGGAGCATTGACACTAGTGTTAGTCCATTCTTAGAGGCACAGATTACAACTATGGCCAAACATTTAGAGAAGCTATTAGCAAATTCAGCCTCTGAAATGCACTCAAGAATTTGGTGTACAAATTTTGAAGTAGAAGGGCACACCAAGGATAATTGTCCTCACATAACAGTATGCTCATTACCGTTGGACTGTGAGATCTGTCATTTGAATCATGATGCTAGTCATTGTCCTTTGTTACAACACACAATAAGGAAGAATGTATCTATATTTTGCAAAATTTACACATCCATGACCCATGATACTGAGGACTGTGAATTGATTGGTCAGATCCATGATGCTATAAACATTAGGGTACGAGAGACAAATATAATAGATAATTCTAAAGGTAAGAATGAGCACCAGGATCGTGATAATAATCAAACATGCTATGACAAGAATGAGGGATGTTTTGAAGGAGGTGTCATGGAAGAGGACGTGGATATCAAGGTGGATATGAGAGGAAGAGGCCACGATGGGGGAAGAAGTGAGTTTCCTCAAGAAACATGTTATACATGTGGATCCCCTTATCATCATAGGTGTGAATGTCATCATAATGTTACATGTTATTTCTATAGAAAGAATCATAGCTATGAGGAGTTCCCAGACTTATATGATCATCTTAGCAAACAACATAAGAAGGAAAACAAAGCTGCAAGGATGGTTAGGATCTAGCTCATGGAGGAAAATCAGTGGATGCCTAAGATAACACCAAAACCTAAGGCCTTAACTATAAATATTACCACACGTGTTAAAGTGGCACGTGCAAGATAGGCATTGTACAAGAAGCCTATGATCACCAAGGAGGAGTTTTTACATGTAAGGTACCCAGATTTGACTCATCAGAAGGAGGTTTATTAGGATACCATGGAAGTGCTAAGGAATCTTTAGGGTGAAATATAGTACTTAAAGGAGCAGAAGAAAGCATCAGAGACAGTCCAAACTGATATTGATGATCTGAGAGAAGTATGAAAAATGTTGCGCCAAGAGAACATCATCCCACTATTAGGAAGTTGGTTAAAAGGGAACACTTCACGCACAAGTATTAAGACAGGATGATAGATCTTGCATGCAAATCTTCCCCTTAATAGCATTGACTATGACAAGTAAATTACTCTAAATGTTGTTGTGGGATGGATGGCTGTTGAGAAATAGTCTAATAGATACAGGTGCAGAAGTAAATGTGCTTACGTTAGATGCATGGGTAAAAATGGGGAGACCCCCATTACAACCATCATCTAATGTGTTTTTTATGGGAAACCAAACTAAGGAAACTCCCATAGGAGTTTCCAAGGATGCATCTATAACTATACAATAGGCCAAGTTCACTGGGGATTTTGAGGTATTAGCACTTGTAAAAGTAGATAGTTTTCTAGCCTTGCTTAGATGCCCTTGGTGTTATGCGAATAATGCTAACTTGAGATTCAATAAGGGGTATATGATCTTTGAGAATAAGGAGTAAAGGGTTGTGATACCTTTTACAGATGGCAAGTCTACACCATATGTTGATCCTCTAAGTGAGGAGGACTTAAACAAAATCTATTATGCGCTTTTGAGGATCTAGAGGTCAATGAGCCATTAAAGGAAGGTATCCTACATTGGGAGGATTCTCACTCTATTAGTGATACTATGAGTATTACTTGTGATAATTGGGCTTATGGTTTATATGAAATAATAGGATGCAAGGTGAAAAACGTGGTTGCGCACAAGAAGGGACTTCGTTCTATTCAATGGATAGCTGGCACAATATCTTGGTATACAGGAGTAGAAGATCTTCCTTTATTTTTAGAAGCCATGGAGGCACAATGCATAGACCAGGTCAGGAGGAGAGACATGTTAGCATATGTATTACATGGGACAGAAGCGCTCTGGTGGGTAGTTCATAGAGATAATCTTACGAAGTGGAAGGAGATCAAAATTGCCCTATCTACCAGGTTTGTAAGAAGCAATACACCTACACATATATACACTTATAATGGTGATCAACCTGCTCAGCATCACATTCAGCAGTGTGAGAGACTCTAGAAAATGGGATAGGAAGCATTACCACCTTCACTCTGGGTGCATAGGCTATATTCTACTCTACAAGGCTGCACATGCGCTTGGTATGTATATGCAAAACTACATGAATTGGAAAAAATTGACTACAGGAATGATCCATACCTTTGAATATTTTTATTCCCAACCTCCAATAGAAGAGGAAATAAGATTTGTCAAGCGGTTAACCATGGGAGATACTGCAAAGGTAGAGGAACTCATGCAGGAATTGATGGGTGAGACAGAATCAAGCGTGCATTTTGAAGAAGAAGGATAAGACTCCATATTGCTTGATCATTCTTGTCTTAAGAAAGAAAAAGGTAAGATGGTGTACATCATGGATGATGAAGAAGTTGAAAATTTGGATATTGACCATTCTCAGTGGACACGTGAGGTCTTGGATAGTGCAGATAAGGATACACGTGCATACCATGAACCAATGAAGATAAAGAAGGTCAATATAGGATCGGAGGCTAAAACTAATGAAGTCATAATTGGAGACTACTAGTCAAACTCGAAGGTGGAAAAGATCATTGAGTTACTCAGGGATTATCAGGACTTATTCCCTCGAAGGTATCATGAACTTAAAGGCGTGCATGAATCACTTGGGGAAATGAGGATAAATTTTAAGGATAGTGCAAGCCTAGTAAGAAAGAAACCTTATAGAATGAATCCTAATTTACGTGAAAAGGTAAAAGAAGAAATTGATAAAATGTTGAAATCTGGAATTATCAAGCCTCTTGATGAGTCAGAATGGGTTAGTCCAATGGTGATCATTATTAAGAAGGATGGATGAATCAGAATGTGTGTGGACTACAGGGAGCTAAATGCTACATGTGTAACAGACCCATTCCCTACGCCATTTACTGAGGAAATACTAGGGGGAGTTGTAAGGTGCGAAATATATTCCTTCACAGATGGGTTTTCTAGGTATCATCATGTTAGGATTGCTCAAGAGGATAAGGAAAAGACTACATTTACTACTGAATGGAGCAAGTTTTCCTATACTGTGATGCCTTTTGGATTGAAAAACACGCCTACTGTATTCTCGTGTATAGTTGTTCAGGAATTCAAAGATTTTATTCACAACTTTTTATAGGTTTATCTAGATTGATTAGATAGTATATGGGCTTATGAAAGATCATTGTGACAATCTACGTTTAATGTTTGAACAATGCAAAAAATTGAGTATCTCTTTAAACATCAAAAAGTGCATATTTGCTACACCTTTTGGAATACTTTTGGGACACATAATCTGCAAGGATCGATTACTTGTTGATCCAGCTAAGGTTATAGTCATTCTAGAATTGGAAGAACCTACCAGTCAAATTGAGGTGCATGGATTTTTGGGTCATATAGGTTACTATCGAAAGTTCATCAAAGGGTATGCCAAAATTGTTGCACCCTTGGAAGAATTACTAAAAGGTAAAGGTGCATTTTATTGGGGAGAATCCCAACAGCGCCTGTTTGAGATATTAAAAGAGAAACTTACTACCGCACCCATTCTACATTTTCCCTCATGAAATAAAAAATTTCATGTGCATGTGGATGCTTTTGGCATGGCCATTGGTGTTGTGTTAGCTCAACCTCGTGAAGGTATTATAGATCATCCAATTTTTTCCTGGTAGGAAACTAACACCTGCTGAGAGGAATTACACAACTATAGAGCACGAAGCTTTATCAATGATCTATGCATTACACAATTTTCAACAATACTTGCTAGCAATGCCATTTTCATTTTAAATAGATCACATGACATTGCAGTATTTGGTGAACAAACCAGTCTTGCAAGGGCGTATATGTAGATGGGTACTCCTATTTCAAGAGTTTGACTTCACAGTTGTGGTGAAGCTAGGGAAAAGTAACTCTGGACCAGATCACTTGTCTAGAATTCAATCAGGAGAATAAGAATTTTTTTTTGAAGAAACAATGTCATATGCATAGTTATATAGGTTACAACGTGTGCCCTCAGAATTAGAATACATTGTTGTCTTTCTACAAAATGGTATGGCACCAGAAGGAATGAAGGCATTAGAAAAGAAACAACTTACTATACATGCAACACCGTTTATGTTAATCAGTGGTGACCTCTACAAGTTAGGCAGAGATGAAGTATTATGCCATTATGTATTAGAGCATGAGCACAAGGATATTATGGAAGAAGCCCATGGTGGTATTGCAGGTGGCCACTATGCAGGTGATCTGACTGCCCGGAAGATCCTGCTCACTGGATTATGGTGGGAGACACTGCATAAAGATTGTAAGGAATATTGCAAAGTGTGTGACCATTTTCAACACCTACAAGGACCAAGGAAAAGAGATGAGATGCATTTGAGACTGATTAATAGTACTAAACTATTTGATAAATGGGCCATTGACTTTGTAGGACCTATTTCACCAGTCGTGTGCAAGACTGGATCGTGCTATATCATTACTTGCACAAATTATATCACACAATGGGCGGAAGCAACACCTATGAAGGATTGTATAGTGGCTACAATAGCTAGGTTTCTATGGGAAAATGTTCTTACAAGATATGGATGTCCTTTAAGCTTGACAAGTGATAGGAGTACACACATTTTTAATGAGACAATCAGGATCCTATTAGATGAGTTTATGGTTGCACACCATAAAAATACACCCTATCATCCTCAGTAAAATAGAATTGTTGAGACTTTCAACAAGATTTTGAGACAAACTTTAACAAAAATTTGTGATGTTGGAAGAAAGGATTGGGATGATAAAGTGGCAACTGTTCTTTGGGTATATAGAACAACTTATAAGAGATTGAGCAAAGCCACATCATTTCAGTTGGTGTTTACCTCAGAATCCATTCTCCCTAAAGAATTTATGTTACCTTCTTTACGCATTGTGTGCACTGAAGGTCTAGCTGATGAGAAGGATTTAGAAGAGTGAATTGAGAAGATGATTCACCTAGATGAGTGACAAGCCATACCACGATGGAGTTAAAAGTAGGAAAAGGCCAGGCATAAAGCATGGCATGACAGAAACATAAGGAATAAGAAGTTTGGGATTGGAAAAATGGTAATTATTTATGACTCTAAGTTCTTGCACCATCCAAGAAAGTTCAAAGTAAATTGGTTGGGGCTATATGTCATCACTCACATACTTGAATCAGGTGCTTTCTAGTTAGAAGCACTTGATGGAACACGACTACCCGGTTACTTCAATAGGAGTAGGCTGAAGCCCTACTATAAATAAGTCTTCTTAGTGTTTGTAATAAGGTAGTATTGCCATTTAAATTAGGTTTTCAATTCTATATTTCCTTCATTGTTATGATTTTTCAATTTAGTTGTTGTTCTTGTGTAATAAGTGTGCTTGTGCGCATGAAGCTAATTACTATGTGAAGAATTTTTATGCGCAGAGGACTGCCCATTCTTTTAGTGTGGGGTGATTGTCTATATATAAGTACAAGACAATGGGGATTGAAAGGATAAAGGAATAAGTTGTTATGGGTGTGCTTTAAGTCAAAGGAATATTGCTTCTCAGAAGTAATCAAGGAGATGAAAGAAGGGACATTATAACACGAGGTAAGCAGGAGGCCATGATATCTACCAGGAGAAGGTACAATGACGAGGTACTCAGGTGCAAGGGCATGTGGTGAAGATAATTTTGTGACCAGAGGGTAAGGAGGTGCACTAGAAGGTTATAGCTAGGGTGTGAAGATGTATTGTACGGAACGAATGAATTTGGTCAATGAATGAGGGGATATTTGGTAGGTGAACGAGCAATAAATGCATCAAAATTTGAAATATATATATAAGGATGGGATGCGAATTCATTTTTACCATTTCCATCAAGAGTATTTGAAAGAAGCCAAGTACGAAGAGCTGAGTGACTATTTTAAGTTGTAAGAGGTGTGTAACCAGTCGTAACGAAGAGATCTATGCACAAAAGAAGCTTGTGTCCCTGGTGGTGAAGGGTTTGAGTGAAGCAATGTGAAAGAGACGAGTTAGGGACATGTAATTTAACTTAGGGAACTCTGAATCAAACTTGGGTTTGCTTCACACCTTGCAGAATTTGAGTGGCAATGATCTATAAAGGATTGCAAGGTAGAAATGGCACCCAAGAAGGCAGCTACAATGGGAGTAAAAGGAAAGAAGAAGGTGGTCATCGAGGAGGAAGAAATGGATCCAAAAATTAATTTTTCAAAGATGCAATATCCAGAGGGGGTTATCGTCAGCTAGGAGTGGGATTATCACATAAGGAAAAGCAAAGTGAGCAAGTGCAATCACGGTACCATTGAGAATAAGAAGGAGCTTAACGCATCGTTGAACACAAAGACAAATAAGTGCATGGTGGAAGATATGTCGGTGTATGACGATGTTGGTGAGAAGATACTACAAAGGATAGGGGTTCGCCAACTTTATGAGCTCCCTTATTTAAGGAAGTATGAGCCATTATACAAGTGGCTTATGAGCAGAGTGCATGAGGATTTTTTCTAATTTACATGGTGCAGAATCAGAATTTCAGTCGCGCTCATCTCCACGGTGACATGGTTGAAAAGCATGGGAGATTATTTACGAGATGATCTGATAGATAAAACCATAATATTGGAGAGCAGGAAGGAGTTAGGATATACAAAGGGTCCGTGTGGTATGGACATCAAAAAACTAAAGAAGTATCTAGTTGTACAAGCAGCCACACATCTCGTTACAAAGCTCAATGGCCAGGAAAGGTGGTCACAAGTGAACACCATATGGTTGCACATTGCCAAAAATATGTTTGAAGGAGTAGTCTAAAACATTTCATGGTATATCATGGAGACAATTGCTAAAGAAGCGCACGTAGGAGGAAATATCAGCTTTGGAGCTGTTTTGTTATCCCTAGTGTTCATGGAGATCGGAGTGCCTGATGGATCAAAGGAGAAGGTATGGGAGTATCCAATAGAACAAAAATCACCTACAGAATGCTTCAAGAAGTAATTATGTGAGGGATCCATGACAGATCAAGTTAAGCAATTGGCCGAGAAGTGGTATGATAGGATTTATGTGACTTTTGAGGAAGAATGGCACATCCTCAAGGACTTGCCTTTAGTGGTTGGAAAGGCAGTTCAGTTTTATATATACCAGCATTTCTGCATAGCACGGTTTACAATGAAGGATGGAGCATGGATTTTTTGGTGCAAGTTTCCATATGCATTCACAGCAAGGTACTTCCAGGCATCAATACACAGGTTTATAGACACGTGGTGACTGATTTTCAACATGGATAAGGTAGATTGTGACTACCACACACTAAGGAAGAAATATGTGTATCTAGGGTGGGGTGCATTTGTTGAAAGACTTATTTATGATGTTTTGATCACTAAACCAATAAGTATTACGGTGGGGGATATTGGAGCAGTGCTGGTATATCTCCAACTAAATACAAATATGGAGAATAACAAGTATGTGAAAGGTGAGTTAGCACTTCCATCACCACCAAAGGGAAAGCATACAATGGAGAACATCCAAGTGCCTAAGCCCACAGAACCAATTGAAATGGAGGAGGAGCATGAAGATAGAGGTGGTTTGGAGCATAGAGGTAGGAGACATCCTATAAAAAAGGGTGAAGTTGAGTGTTCCACTACACCACCTTAGCCACAAGAGGGGGATGATGAGGACTTGAATGTAGTCAAAGGGGAGCACATATTTAAGAGGGTGTTTAGGAGAACAAGGACCCAAGGTGCTACTCCAACCATGGTGCATAGATCACCTAGAATCTCTCCACAAAAGGAGGAAACTGTGTAAATAAGGAGGAAGCTGAAGTTAAATGAGGAGATGGAAGAGTCAGAAGAAAGAGCACCTAATTTTCCTACACTTCTAAAGAACATAGAATAATAGGTTAAGGAATCAAAGGAGAGAGGAGAGGATGAGAAGGGCCCAGAGGAGACAACTACAAAGCCTGCTCAGGACATAGAGACATAGGTCCCAAATTTGGAAGCTAAAGTCCCTGAGCAACAACGGTCTAGAAGAACAAGTGGAGAGCACATTCCACCAACCATGGGGTATGCGGAGGATGCAGGTAAAATTGTCTGTGCCCACTTCCAAAGCACGATAGCACAAAAGGATTTGTTTGGATAGGAGCTAATGGATAAGGATATGGTAACTGTGTGCACTTAGAAGCAACTATTAGTCAATGCACACCCATATGGATGAGCCTAACTTTGATATATACGAAGAGTCATGCGTTTCGAGATGGCTGAAGAAGGAACCACAATCTAGACACAT
Source organism: Taxus chinensis (assembly GCA_019776745.2). Taxonomy (NCBI): domain Eukaryota; kingdom Viridiplantae; phylum Streptophyta; class Pinopsida; order Cupressales; family Taxaceae; genus Taxus; species Taxus chinensis. Next base: position 220,842,061 of record CM034148.1, read on the forward strand.
GATAGTAAAGCCTACTGTCATGTCAGATGAGCAAGTCAGCAACAAATTGGTGAAGGTTTCTACTGAAGTTGCAAGGAGAAACATGGACAAAGCTGTAACAATAAGAGAATTGCATGAAGAGCTAAAGACAAAGGATGTAGAGATAGCGCACATCACGCAAGAGAGGGGCTTAGTGTAGAAAAAGAATGAAGTATTTATTAGCATCGCAGAGGAGATCGTGGACAATGTCATAAGAGCTAGACCACACTTGGAGACCAAGGTACCACAGACGTTCCCTTCAGCGATATATTATGTAGGAAAGTTGGTGGAATTGGTTCTTGGAGATGAATCTTTGCACATGCTAGCACCAAGGAACTCAAAAAAAGAGGCAGAGTGAGAGAAAGCATCTGTGATGTGAAATATTGCATCATATGAAGGGCTATGTTGTAAGTGCTACAAGTAATATTGAAGAAAGTAGACCAAGATTTGAACATCTACACAGATCTAGAGGTGCTTATCGATATAAATACCCTGGAAGAAAGCAATGAGGTGTAAAGAGAAATGAAGGAAGAAAAATTCATCCGCGCATAAATTTTGTTGATGGTTAAGCAGAAGCGTAAGGCCATGGTAGCAACACAAAAGCCACATAAGACTCAGCTGGAAGAGCATGAGAAGCTCATTGCGCAAAAGATGGATCTTCTAAAAGGAAGAATGACATCAATTTCCAGTGTTTTGTTGGTTTTGTAGAATGAAAAAGGAGAGATTGCGAGAGATGAGTTGGAATTCATTACTATGGACATTCCAAAGAAAACAGCACAAGCACTCGCTGAATGGAAGACCTTGGAGGCTAGAATAAAAGAGGAGTATCCAGAGTTACTCCTTCAAACTGATACAGAGGATTCTACCTCTTAAAAAATTATTTATTCATCTACATTCTTCCTTATTCTTTCCATTCACTATTCTTTACTTCAATTTTTGGAGATACCCATTGTTGGGGCGAGAATGTGATTAGTGTGGGGTAATGTTGATCAAAGAACACTTAAAAAAACTCACACAAGAAGTCTGCGCGGGAAATCAGGTCAAGTTTAAGGGTGCGAATGGACCGGAAGAACATGCATGTGGAGGGAAAGTTTAGAATTTGAGACTTAGCCTATTTTGATCTTGAAGACCTATGTTTAGAATATGTCATGCGAAACACACCAACGATGCAGGGACATGCACGCCACGCATTGTCTATCTTTAGAGGATCAGATCAAATAATTTTTCATGGAGATGAGCTAAGAATAGGATTGTCACTTCAGTTAACTACAAGAGGTCTATAGATAGCACACTTTCATGTGTGGTTATGCCTGTAAACGGTGTGTGGCTATTAATAGCATGCGGCCTATTTTTGGAATAGATAAGCAGTGAAGGGCAAGTCCCCACCATATATATATATATACCCACCATATATATATATATATAATATATAATATATATACACATAGTGGATTACTTGAAAGGAAGGAGGTGAGAGATATAGAGAGATATAAGACTGGATTATTGTATCAAATCCATGTGCGCATTAGTATAGAATGCCATTATTGTAAGGAGATTCTGTGTTATTTAAGAAATAGAAGATATTGGTTAAACCTAAGTGTCATTCCTGTGAGTAATCAAGTAGTGCATGTTCTTGATTCAATCATGATTATTATTTAAACTTGTTCTTTCATAAGTCTGAATATGGTATGCATTGTAGAATGATGGATTATTTATGGATCTTTATGTTTATTCCTTCATCATGCTAACATCATGATACAACAACCCTAAAGAGGGACCTGGTTCCTTTGCGCGCTTCGAGTGAGCACTTAGTCTAGGCTAAGTGATGTGCTAGCATGACTAGGGTGTTATCTGTTAAATTCTAGGCTGCATCAACACACATTTACATGCATATGGAGCACTCAGGAAGTTTCAAACCAAGATTTTAAGTAAGTCCAATACCATACATAATGTTTCGGACTACACATACGCTATTAACTAAGTTTAACAGTTTTGACCAAGATCAGTTTCAAGTCACAACTTCACAAATGATACATTTCCAGTAACATATCTACATATTCCTACACTCAAACCACCTAGACTCCTCTAGATCCACACAAAATCATCTAAGTGCACTCTCTCCCTTATGTTTTTACATTTTTTGAGTAGCTAGTCACTTTGAAAATTTTTATTCTAATTTGTGCATTTAATGTTGAAAGTTAATTAAATTAGAATAATCACCTGTAACATTTTTCATCCTTTTTATGTATGTTAAATAAAACATTCTTAAAACCAAAAAAGGTGAAATCACCTAATTATCTTTTCATCTTTGGGATTCTCTTATTTATCTTCAAGCCTCTTATTCTTGGATTTAGCATTTATTATTGATTGAGTGCCAATCTTTCTTTTGTTGCTTTCTTCTTATCCTAGGATTTATTATCATTTTTTCTTTCATGACATATGCTCCTAATGTTAAATATCCTTTCTTGAGCTGCTACAAAAGCACCCTATATTCGTAGAGGTTATCTATGGGGATTTTTTTAAAATGAACAATTCTCCCACTGTGGACCTCCAATATGTTTATTCCCTTATATATGATGTATGAATTTCATTCATTACAAACCTAACTAGCTCCTCTCCCCTCCTTGACGCTCCCCTTAATTGTGATCTAACAATTGTACCTAGTCTTCAACATACACATTATAATAATGGTTTCAATTGTAATGATGATTCTATTAGCAATATTTATCATATTAAACATGATGATACTTCCTCTTCTCTTGTAAATGATCATAACACATGTTGGAAATGATTCTTTATCTTCTCTTAAAATATTAAATAATAGAATTGCTATGGAAAATGTTACAGCTGAATGTAAAATCAAACATGATGCATCTATTTGTGATACTTTTCTTATACATGATAATGTGGATAGTAATAGTGTTGAATCTCTTTCTCATATTGCAATAGAACATTTATCAAATGATTCACTCACTACTTTCATTCATGTTATGAATTATTTGCATGTTACTATTGATGATGTATTTATAGATCCTACATGTGGTGTTATACCCTTAGCTCGTGATATTATATCCCTTCATACCTCTAGTGTTTCCATTGAGGATACCTCTTATCCTACATTAATCATTTAATCTTGTATGTCTATACATACTGTAGTTTCTATATATTTGGGGGTAACCCATATTCCCGTTCAACATGTTACAGTTTCCATGGATTTTACACATATAACTTTGAACAAGCTTAAGTATGCATCTAATGCTCATAATATGTCTACCTCTGAAGAAAAAGTAAGTCCAAATTATAATAGAAAATTAAATGCAAACAAAATTGATACCCTAATGTCATATCTCAACCTACAAAGCTTCACTTACAAGTTAATCCTTAGATTAAATTCGCAAGATTACCCTCCTCGCCTCAAATGCATACTCAAAATTTGCTAGAGTGTAACCTTGTATCTTTATCTTTATTTCAAGGTTGATACAAAAAATACTTGTAGTAACTCCTTTGAATGTCATGCCTATTGTGACGTTTATAAATATATTAGACAATTTATAAATAAATGCTCCCATATTTTTCATGATGTACAAGATCTTATTAGTGTTAATGTTATTCATGAACCTACTCCAATTGAATATGTTATAACTTCTTTTGTTATTTCTTATATTGGCAATGACACACTTCCACTATTATTGTTACCAATGGATTACATGATACCATCGCTAAGGTACCTATTCATTTTCTTCCTAATCATAGTGTACACAATGTCATTTCAAGGCCTAAGCCTCATCTCCCTCTTGATCCTATCATAGGGTAGCTCTTGCTTTGATTTTGTTTTTTATTAAAATATTATGAAATAAAAAAATATTCAAATAAACACAAAAACACTCAAATATTTTCAAAATTCAAAATTAGGACCTATATGTAACTTGATTTTCTAGATTTTCACTTTATATATGTTATTTGTTTTAGATTATGGGTAAAAGTGGGTTAACGGGCCCTTCCCCGTATAATAAGGAGAGAAAGATATATCGATGAGGAATGAGAGAAGTAGCCTCTTCCAGCGGCACCGAAAAACAAAGAAACACAACAAATAGTACAAACAAACAACATAAACACAAAACCAAAAGCTCATCCCTTGGAACTCTTCCCATGGGATCAAAGATGCATCTTGAGGGATTCAATGTTCCCTTTATTTCTTCTATTCACCGTGGAGCAGCCGTTACCTACATTTGGATTTACATTTTCTGATGAGTGACCCAGTAAGCTTGTTTCCGTATTATTGTTTTCCTAATGAATATGAAGAGAAGAGGGTGTAGTCTGAGTCTTACAACTCTCCTCTACCTTGTTAGACAAAGGGGGAGACTCCTCTCTGGAAGATAATTCCTCATTTTCAAATTCTTCCTCAGAACCGCAATCAGAATTACTATCAACAACCAACTAACTTGGGTTTGCATTATTCCACCAAGAAGTGTGTCTACTTGCATGTTTCTTCCCTTTAGTGCAATCTACAGCTAGATGACCAAGTGAAAAGAAAGTTCTGCATCTGAAGGGGAAACCTTTATAATCTAAGTTTTGAGTCCAGATTCAGTCCTCCACCATAAGATCAATAGAGGCAGGAAAATCCATTGAGGTGTTCATATCCACTAAAATGCGAGCATACACAGTATACTCATACAAGGTCATTTTTGTGTCAATAGCCACTATTTTACCCAAAGTGTCTCCAATGGCGATTAAACATTTCTCATCCCAAAACTGCAGGGGAAGATATGGAAAACAAACACACATAGGTCTGATTTGAAAATTTTCAGTGAAAAGATTGAACATAGGGAACCATGGCTTCATCAGAAGAAAGTGGGATTGGAAATCCCACAATCTAGCAAAAATTAAGTCTCTATCTAAGATAATATCAAAGACTACAATGAAAAAACCTCTAGTTAAAGGGTAAATATCCACTTTACCATCCATTAAAGGCTTCCAAGAAGATGAGATCCAATCATGGAGAGCAAGTAGTCTAGGACAAAATTTGTTGAATCTACAAATAATTCCCTTTTCCTTGAAATAAGCCTCTATTTTCAGAACAGCAGGTCCAAAATGCACAGAGGGGGACGATTTGGCATGTGACATAGCCTTTAGAGGAGGGTGTGCAGAGGATTTAGCAGCTGCCAGGAAACTTTTGCAGTCACCCAGAATAACCAATCCATCCCCAGCCGCAGTTGACACCCCACAACTCGCTGAAATTGGGGAACGACCAGGCACAGGGGAAGCCAGACCCTCACCCGCCAGGCTAAACTACTTAACGTCACTTCCATCAATCCTGCCATTAGAGTGGTGGTTTTGATTAAGGCCTGTGGCATTCGCGAAACCAGTCTCCACCAAACCCACCAGACCTCCACGATCCACTAGTCCACTCTTAGCACTGCCGCTGCCACCGTCGCTAGGTTTAGGGCATGGGTATTTGCCTGTATTTTCTGCCATTGAAAATAAACTATTGCGAACTATATATGTTATTTTTCATATGGTCTGATGGATGCAATATTTTCAATATAACTTTTACACACATGTATTGATGAGGTATCATGATTATGATGCAACACACACACACGATTCTACATGATGACATGTGTTAGCCTAGTCCTCTTCCTAGTGTCCTTATTTAATATGGGGCATCTTCTACACTATTCATGCACTTTTGTTTCAATAAAATTACTTTCACTTCCTCATTATGCTGAAATTATTATATTGTGTTATATGGTATTTTTCATATTAATATGGCTAACACATGTTTCTTATGAAATGCTAGCTTCTCTTGATCTATGTGCATCAAAGATATTATTTGTCTTCTATTGTATTCAATTGTTTATTTTATTATATGATTGCTTTCATGTATGTAGTATATAGCCTTTGTTATGATTGTTTTTTCAACTCTCTGGTGTCACTTATTTGTAACTTCTAATTTATTTTATCATGTTTTTTGTGTGTGTGTGTGATACTCTTTTGTATCTTGGCCTTTTCTATGTCTAACATATATGACATTGTTTATGTAATTGTATGCTAGACTAATTTTATGCATGATTACTGTACGTACCCAAAATTGTAGGGTACTACACCACCGGAACAGCGTTACAAGTGCCCCAATGATGATACAGGTCTCCTCGCAAGGTGTTCGGGATCCGGAAAATCTCTCCAAGTATGCGTTCACATCCCACATGTCCCACTTAGCCCTTACGTGCTTTGTTTTCCTCTTCTCCCTTCTTTTTCTTTGTGTTTTGGTCTTCAGTTACGAAACCGCCACCCCTGCCTGGGTGACGGTTTCATGACTGCCATCCAGGTAAGACGGCGGTCCTTCATGCGTTTTCCAGAATGTTCTTTTTAATGCGAATCGTGTAAATTTTCAATGTTTACCAACTTTTTTCACCGCCTTTGCTCGTATTTATGATTTTGGTTCCCTGGAATAGTGTTTTTGCATTGTTTATGGTTAAAGAGTTCAAATTGGTTTTCACCTTTGGGTAAATGGGGATTCTATAAATAGCTAGTTGATCTTTAAGAAAATGGCCCCTCAAATGTGCCTCTCATTTTCTCATTTCATAGCTTAGTATTTCATTTTTGCTTAGGAATTCATAGTTTTATTCATTGCATGCATAGTTAGTGTTATTTTGTTGTTAGGAAGCCACATAATCTTCTTGTGCAAGTGTTGTTATTGTTTCACACAATCAATTGGAGTAGGATAGTTTAATTTTTCAGTAGGAAGCCATTAAAGTTGTAGGTCTTGTTCGTCAAACAGGATAGTTTCAGGTTCTGGACATTTTATGTTGTATGACTCACAATAAATCCCTCTAGGAATTACATAAGCCAAGCTCTGTTCTCTTGCGCTATCCCTCTCCTACTCGCATTGTATTCAGTCTACATCCTAAGCTGCTATCATTTCGATACCAACTTCTATTGATGCTAACATCACATGCTTTTATGGATTCATGTGAGCACGAAAGAACAAGGAGATCATACTGAGGGGACAAAGCCACACACCACGGATTCACCATTATTCTACAAAATCCAGGTTCAAGCTTTCAAAGTTCTAGTTAAAACATATCAAATAGAGTAGTTAATCATTTCGTTTCAGTTAATCTCACTTTAGATATTTCTGGGGAAGCTATGGGGATTGATAGTTTCTGAGAAACTATGATTCATTCCTCACTTCTGAGGTAGGATCGACAGTCTTTCAAATAGATTAGATTAGTTATCTAATTATTAAAAATAGATTCACAACTGCACATGCAAGTAGCTATACTCAGCTGCTTTGTTTGTTGTAATTTTGTTATTAGTTTAATTGTCAATTTTTGGATATTTTAAATAGTTGTTCTTTCAATTTTGTTCAAATAGTTCATCGAAAACACAAAAATAGAGAAGTTATATATGTGTAAATATACTTTACATAGTTTTACTTTGCTTCAGTTAGATTTACATTGTTTTTTTTACATGACAATCACATGACCTAGGGACCCCAAAGAATATGTATTCAAGCCAATAGTGCCTCAGCCCAATATTTTTGTGGCAGTAACTGATATAGATTAGAATCTTAGAATCCAAGTCTTCTAAACAACAACAGACTTACAAGAAATTATCTCACAGCTAAAAGGATTAAACATAGAAGATGACCAAGCACACATGTTTTGGTCAAACCAGCCAAACTACAGATTACCCTAGATAAATATCCACATGACTGTAGAAGGGCTTGAAAGAGAGCAAACGTTCAGTTGTGATCCTTTGGTCCCACAACCAAATGCAAGAGACGTTCTCACTGACATAGACACTAGCTTAAGAATTTAGGTTGCCAGAACACCTGTGAGGTACTCTAAGAAGGTTGCACAACTGTTAGTTCTCAATATAGAGGCCAAAAAGGCATACGACTATTGGATACTAGGGATTAGGGACTGATTCCACACATGACCATTGGAGGCCCACAACAACCCCGAAATCTATGGTTGTGATTCATAGATCCCACAACCCAACAGACCCACAGGTCAATTAGATGTTGATGTTGGCTTACGCACATTAGTATTTAGATCCACTCCACTAATGCCAACCATTGTCACACAGTTATCTTTGTTAGACATAGCAGCTAACGAAGCTAAAGAGTTCTGGACTAGACCAGATAATCACTCATAGAATCCACCATATCCATCATCCATCTTATGACCCTATTTGGAAATATACACGAAACAATCGCAGGTCATTTTCCCTGTAGCCCACAACCTATAGATTGAATCATGCCAGAGCTCAATATTGATTAGAGCCTTCGAGCAGTCATCCTCACCAACCGATCTATCACGCCAGTTTAGGTTAGAAGGGCCTTCTTTGCCTTAGATTTGTAGATTCCATTAGTGCGTGTCGAAGACATAAGATTGCCTAACTAGCTTGTCTGCATCCCACATATAGTCCATCCCCACCGGTTGTCTCGGCACGACCTCAGGAGGTCGGGTGCGAGGAAGAGTTACTTGTAGATTCCCATGCTCGCTTGTCACTTTTCCATCGTACAATTACCTTTGCACTTGTTACTTCTTTACTCTCTTTGTGTGTTACACACACTTGTAGGAAAAAGATCTCAATGGTGGACACCTATAAGATCATTTCTTTTGAAATAATTGTTCTCTTTTCACATCTCACTCACCTCAAAAGAGGGGGAATTTGATGGGGTTTATTACATGGATATTTATACTCATCATGAACACATATAGAATTTAGAATTTAAGAAGAGGATGGGACATGGTATAGATACTCAAGAACATAATCAGATATAAAATATGAATATATTATACATAGGGACAAAACCATCCACCATGGATAAAACCGCTAGACATTACAATACATGATAGACATTTTCATCCTAAGGCATATTTTAAATTTCTCATAAACAATTACTCGTTTTCAATACAGGTTCAAATTTAGTTGGCATAGTCCATAGTAGGGTCTACTACATTTTAGTATAGAATGAGGGAGGTTAAAGTACTTCATTCCTTTTGGAATTTTATAACTTGAGAAAAATTTTACAAAGGGGAATGGGGGCATGTTCCTTATTCTCCTTTTATATTCAACATTGCACATTTGAATGCTCATGATATATCACACATTAGGGGCATGATATAAGCCATTCTCTTTCAAATAAAAAATTCTCACTTGAACCTAGATCGGTCAACAACGGCATGGTCCATGTGAATAAGATTTTGGGGCAACTAGAAAGCCCTGTGACACCCTCCTTGTTTTAGAAAGTTATTTGGATGAATAAAAATTCCAATGAAACCCTTATTTTTAGTATTGGTTCAAGATACACCCAATTCCATTGTGTCTCTAGCATCTCACTTCAACATAATTGGGGACTAGTCACCCCCAATCCTCTGGCATCTTAGTTCCAATACACATCTCCAAGTATGACCAATTTGAGATTTTATCCTTTGGATAATAAAATAGGTGTAATCATTCCATTATTTTTTCTCTTTCAATTTACTAGTTATAAATTCAATTTTTAAGTTACAAATATATTTTTAGAGTTGATTTAATTTTTAACTCTTTTTATGGACATTGACTGCACTATGTGTTGCAGGTTTCATCATGGGGCCTTCCAACATGCTGGTGGAATAAATAACGTTAAGAGTAGAAAATCTTATTACATAATCATGTATCTTTTCCTTTAAGCATGTAATTTTGATATCATATTTAAAGGGGGATGTAGACGTTGTAAATTTATCATTTAGAAATGATATTTTGGCTTTATATATAGAACATGAATTTTGCACACATTCCTAATCCTAGGTGACATATCCTTCGTTTTATTTCATGATCTGTTTCTATTTTACACTTCTTAGTCACTCAAAAAACTAATTATATCAATCCACATCAGTATATTCTCCCTAGGCATAATTCCTAGAACTTTACAAAATGCCATAAACTACCTATATGGGATTATCCATCTAGGACCAAATCATTCAATGGTTTGGTTCAAATCCAACCATACAATGATTACTTTTTTAATTTTATGTATTTTAAGGGTTAGTTTGTATCCTATATGTTGGCCTTAATACAAAAATTTACCTACAAACACCTATATATACGTAAGTCTAACTCATTTATTTACCTCACTTGGTACATTCAAGAGCATACTTTCAAAATACATTCCAAAATCACTCCAATATATCCTAAATACATTCAAATAAGTAGCACAATCTAGGAGCATGCCCCACACAGGCCTAAAGCACAGTCAACTAGGTTATAGACTCATGTTTCCCAAGCTAAATATCTCATGAGCCAAGTTAAGTTAAACATGTCAAGCCATTATTTCTCATTGTCAAATGATCAAGTTTCTAAACTAGTTGCATCCATATAGATATCACATACTAGTTGGTTAACTACATGTAGTTTGAGGCCTCTTTGTATCATTTCCAATGTAGGTGGTGTAAGGATTACACTTCAACCCAACCACTTACCTTTTTATTAGGTATCCTATTGTGGTTATGGTTTGAAGCTATTTTGTATCACATAGAGGGTTTTAGAAATGTGCAACAAATCGAGTTTTAGAGAGAATCATATTTATAAGGGTCATAAGGGTACCTAAGAAAAATTTTGATAGTGCATCATCATATGGAACCATCCAATAGGTACAGGACCATTCGACGCTTCCATACATACCTGATGGTTCCATACCTGCTTTGCTTTACACTCTAGTTCTAGAAACGAAGCACCACCAAATAATTTCTAGCTTGTAAAGTCACACGACATTGTAAAATCAACTTGATATTTTTTTAATCAACTAAGTGCATCTAATTCCTTATGTTTTAGAAATCATATCCATATTGTCTTGAAAATTGATTATGGAAGTGTTTTTTGATTTATGTGTTAATGTTTATTAATTAATCTATATATAGTACCTTTTGCTAACCCTTTTACCCTTAGATAAATAAGAATACATTAACCCTCCAAATTTTTTTATCTAATAAGGGTTGAATCTGTAATGTATAAACTAATAACTCAAGTCTTGGTTTTTGAATTATTTTGAAAATTCTTTTTTTTTTTACATATTTTGAGTTTGTTGTATTTTTAAATAATCTAAGTTCTGTGTACTCCTAAAATATTTGAAGGTTCAAAATAAGAGAGATAATTAACTGATGACCACATTAGAGGAATGGGTCCCTTTAGTATCTATGTAATTTCAATCACCAATTGGAATGGTAATTTTTCGATGACTTGTAACAATGTAAAACATTACAGGTTATGTTTTAGACTTGTTAATTGTTGGGAAGACATATTTAGCTTTTTGTGTAGTGTGATATTAACTGTCTAACTACTTGGAAATGAGTCTCACCCCTATTGATGTTATACCATTTGTAGGTAAATATTGCTTTTGTACTTCCTTTTTGAGAAACCCTTTCTTTAAAATGTTGTGTTTCTTTTCTTACACTTGTTTACACAAATTCTCTTGTAATAATATTTATTTTGTTTATTTTATTTTAGTAATTTATCTTGATGTAACTTGTGCAACTTCTCTTTTTCCAATTTATCCTTTTCCAACTTTTTCTTTTCCATTTTTTATTGTTCTAACATTTATTATTTTTATTTTTGCAATTGTAATCTTTCATGTTACATATGTTCCCTTTTTAATTGTGATTGATGCAATATTTATGTTTCCTTTTCTATATTAGAAGGTGAATCCTCAACTATAGGTGATTTCTCAATTATATATGGTGAACTAGAATGTAAAAATGTGGAGTATATGTATCCACTAGAAAGTGACCGCTATCAACAAGTCTTTTCATGATATGTTGAAAAGCTCGACACTTTTTGGTATGATGTATCACAAGTATATAATAAGTATAATAAGATGTTAATATAGAAAAACACCTATCTTGAAATGTTGTTGATGTAGAGAGGGGATTAATTTACTCAAAAAACATAAATTTGATTCATAATCAAGTACCAAACCTTGTAAGTTCTTACCTAATTTACCGTGCAACTCTAGAAAACCATGGCTTCACTAATTCACAATGAATTTTTTTTCTCATTCTTCATAATCATTGTTACAAATGCAAAGAGGACATCACAACCTCTAGGCCAACATATGCACTTAAGTTAGAAACTTGAAACCCAAACCATGCAATTCTAGTACACAATGCAATTTTCTTGAAAATAAAGATTACTTGTATTTGGTACTAGATGTTCTACTCATGCCATACATGTCATCATCAACACTCACCTCTTGTCTCTCTTAATCTACCCTACATTCACCTACAACCAATATCAAGTCAATTTTATAATTACAGTTCTTTCCTTAAATTGTCATGTTTTGGACTAATGCACAACATTGCCTCCATAACTTGTGTTATCTCTCCTTTAGGTCTAACATACTCCTCTAAGGTCTGCAATCCTTAAACCTTTGCAAGCCCTCACATAATTCACTTAAACACCAAAGTTAGGATGCAAGTATTAATTTGTTTGATCGAGTCTCTTATTTGGCCAAAAGGTCTAATAGCCCTATTATTTTATAAACCTTATTGTTGGGAGTAACTGGTAATGCTTTCAGAGGAAATTAATACATTTCATAATACCCTTTACGGGATTCTTTCTCTCCACTAAATTTTAGGACCCAAATCCAAGTACAACCCTGTCAACTTCATTGTTCACTTTTTCAATTAGGTCCCCTAGTCTTGTTTTTCAAGGGTAAACACTCGTATAAAAAAATTATCCATGAACTATTTATTTATTTGAGTACCCATTTGGATCAATTAATTTCTACAAAATCCTCTTATGTGGTTTCTTTGGAAGGTTTTCACTTGGGTTTCAACTAGGTTTGTTAAGTCTAGAACAAGATTTAATGAGACTGACAACAAATAAAAAATCCGTACACCTGAATTCAACTTCAAACCATGAAAATCAGCTATAATACCTCCATCAATCCTTATATACCAATTTTTAAGTCATTCCATTAAGAAACATGCAAGTTAGAGAAAATTTTCTCTTTTCTAGATAAACTTTCTTAGAACCTATAGTTTTATAGTTAGAGTTTTTGAGTTTTGCATGACCAAAAAACATCGAAATGACTAGAAAATTTGGATTTAATATTACTATATCCCCAATAATCCTTTTTTCTATTGAAATCCTAGGGTTGTTAACAACAACAAGCAAAGAAAAATCAATAGCTTGAGAAAATTAACACCTCATGACGTCAATTTTTTTAAAGTTCTTTAATAAAATTTAGAAACTTTCTCCTTGTTACTTCACCCCTTGAAATTTCATAGATTAGTCGTAATAATAAGGTTTGCCAGCAAGAAACCCTCCAAAATCATTTTTTTCTTAGCAGTCTTCAAGTATAGGCTCTAGCTTGTTTTAGAAAACCCTTGTCAAAGGTATTTCACTCTCTATAGATGTAGTGCCCCTTCATGCTCGTGTTTTTTCCAATCTACATGTTCCATGGGGATTAGGATAACCCTATCTCCGTTATCAAATAAATGTGGTTGGAACCCTTGCCCAAGGACTACAGGATGGTCATTGAAGGTTGGGCTCGTGTCGGATTGTCATTTTGACCACCAACGCAGAGATCGTAAATAAAATTAGAAATGGAATAAATGTAACTATGGCGATAGTAAAATAAAGAGGGTAACATTGAAGTTGTCCTTTATGGACTAGGTGTATCTTCGTGCCTTTGATTTGTGTGGTGACATCATTATTATTACAACCCTTTCAGCTTGAGAAAATTGTGAATCCTAAAATTTGAAACATATATAAATATATTTGTGTATAATATTAAACATCAATCTAACTAAATTTAATTATGATATCAATAAAATGATTTCACATAATTTTCAAATAAAGATAATTCTGTAATAAGGTAATGCCTTGGTGGGGAGTTGTTGTGTCTTTGGTTAAGACAAATTTAAAATATTGGAATAATATAAATCATTTAAAATTTATGATGTAATCATCAAAGAAAATAAATAAATAATAATAATAAAATTAAATTATGTAATATTCTTAAATCCCTCAAATTTTGGAGCATGTGTCAACCTTATACCAAGAAATAATTAATAATTTGTTTTGGTTAATGTGAGATCTCATCTGTTTGGTTTGTGTGAGGATGAATGTGCATAGACGAGGTCTGGTTATTTTTCAATGGTTGTTTTGGAGCTTCTTTGTGAGATCAAGTTGTATTTGAAGGTTTTTTTCAGATGGTGTTTGTTTTAAAGAATTTAGAAACTCTCAAGCTAGTCACTTGGCAAGTGTAAGATGGAGTTTTTTATTTTCAGAATCCTCTTTGAATTGCACTAGTTGTGTACTTTGGAATAGGTCTGGGCATTTTTAAAATAATTTGAAAAGGGGGTTTTTGTTTTTTTTATTGTGTTGTTGCAATTTTGAAGTTTTGGGATTTTTGGCAAATGCTTGGTAGGAATGCAGCCTCACATGCCTATTTATTTGTTGTGTGTGCAAAGAAAAGTGGATGGTTAATACGGCCTTGCAAACTTCAATCTCACACATAATTAATAGGCTTCCATATTGACCTTCCCTGTCGTGCTACGTTTTCCCCTAGATGCATTTGAAAGGAATGCACATGAATCATTTGAGAAATGTTCCTAGCAGATTGGGTTATTTGAAAAGGCTTTAGAAACTTCTAGAAGGCTCACGTTGATAGGTATAAATCTAAGCTCCATGCCCTTTTTCTAGTATCCTCCTTTCCATAGTCAAATTCAAATCCTAAGGCAGCACTGGGAAGTTCATCCAAGCATATTTGAAAAATAGTTTTTTTTACAGTTGTGGTTTGTTTTTTTGCAAGTGCATTATTAGACATGTATGTAAAATTTGGAAGTATTCACAGAGCACACGAATCATTTGACAAAATACCTCTAAAAAAGTGTGGTTTCATGAAATGTGAGGAGTGCATGATATGCTTAAATTGGTGTGTGCGTTGGCACTTGAAGTCTTTTCAAAGAAATGCCTCAAACATATTGGCATCTCATTGAAGTTTCATAGTTGTTGCATATGCATAAAATGGATTAGTTAAAAAGGATTTGAAAAGTTTCAAGCAAAGGAAAATCAACAATTGTAAATCCAAGAAGCACATCATCTACCATTGTTTCCCAGTTATGTCTAATTTGGAGTTTTGAAACAATATTTAGCATCCATCAGGCACGTTAGGAGGTGAATTTTTGTCTTTTTTTATGGGATTGAGATTGGTAGTGTTTGACATTAGTATAATGGACTACTAAATTAAAAACTAGAAAGATGCAGAGAAGATAACAAGGACCTTGTGCGTGCATCAGATCCATTTTATAAAATTCCTGGGAGGAGTGCAGTCTTTTGGAAAAAAATGCTTGTTGTATGCTAAATGGGTTGTTCAGACATTTTTGTTGGCTTTGTAATTTCACTTGATTAGAGTGTAACACTTATGTTGGCAATATCATTTAGTGTGTTGGTTTGTGGTAATGACATGTGCCAATGGGAATCGTGGAGCATGCCTTAGTCAACCTGAAAAAAAATCAGGCAACAGTCCTTTGATGGTTAATTACAAGTGACTTGGAAGTTTGTATACAAATGTGGAGGTAAGCATAATAATCGCAATTTGGTTGAAAAAAATCCTCTTCAATAGCGTGATCTCACACATCTTGAATTTGGACCACTTGGAGTTCTGATGCAGCCTAGAATTTACCAGATAACACCCTGGTCATGTTGGCACATCACTCAACCTTGACTGAGTGCTCACTCGAAGTGTAAAAAGGTACCAGGTCCCTCTTTAGGGTTGTTGTAGCAAGATGTTAGCATGATGAAGGGAGAAACATATAGATTCATAACTAATCCATCATTATATACTGCATGCTACCCTCAGATCTATGAAAGAAAAAGTTTAAACAATAATCATGATTGAATCAATAACATGCACTAAGTCTAAGTGTCATTCTGTGTGTAATAAATTATCAATGATCTAAATGAGACGTAGTGGCTTATAGAAAATTTACCTTTATTTTTGTATGAAACTAGAATTCTATTCTGGAATGTAAACTTGACTCCCTATCTACCTCGTGAGATATTTGGAACACTCTTATACAAGGTTTGGTCTTGGAAACCACGCGGTTGACGTGATAAATGGGAAACTTAGTGAAAACTACTATGAGATGAATTTGTGTAATGTTGATAAAAACCTTTTTTCATGGAGGCACAAAATATTTTGATATGCCCTGAAATGAGAAAAATAAATTTTAGTCGTGTACCTTGTCATGTGGAGTGTCCAACCAAACCCTAGGTTGTTCCTCAAATGTCCATTTGACATTATTTTGTAATGTGTTTAAGAGCCCGCAGACCAGTTCGCAGCTTTAAACAACTGCTGAAAGTTAAAAATGCAGTTTGGTATTAATGCGTCATTTTCACCCTAGGTGTCGAAATGGATTTTGGCTTCTGCATACCTCTAATATTTCTATTAGAAAATTTCTACAAACCCTCATTTTGGATAAAAATGTCCTGTAATCTAGTTTTCCAAAATAGGTTTTGTAGGCCTTCGTTCATTTGGTGACAAGGCTGCTTGAGTGCATTTATGACTAGTAGCTCTGGAAAGAATGACTACCATTTTAATCATGTTTTCCAGTTTGGTGTTCCATCAGCTCTAAGTTTTTCCCTATATATAGGGGAATAGGGGAATTTGTTCCCTTGTGTAGATGAGTCTCAAAGATAGTTTTTGAACGCTGGTTTTTCAGGCAACTTGTCCAAATTTTTACGTTTTTTGAAACTTGTAACCAAATGGAGAAAAATTTCATATTCCTCTACCAAGAAAAATAGCAACTAGGAAACCTTGTAAATGCAAAAACATGACTGTAGAAACTGTTTTGACGTTTTTTTGAAAATATATTGAATGTGAAAATAAATGATGTCCTTCTCTCTTCTCTCTCTTACCCTATCTTTAGCATTGAAAATAAGATGAAATGGCCTTGTGTTCTTACTCTCCCTAAAAAGTGTGTTAAGTGTTACTGCATTATTATTGGAATAATGTTGAATCGTAAATTGTATTTGATTGTAGTTAGATGTCATGTCGGTGGTTGTGCTAACTGTGAGGTGGTTGTAAGTATGCGGGGTAAAAAGAAAATGGTAGTGTTGCTAGTGTTTTTGTAATATGAATTATCATTGAAATATACATGTAATGTTATAATATTGAATGTTAATTATGGGTTATGTTATGATGAATGAGATCTCGTAATGTATTGGTATCTTGGGGAAAATGGGCATTCTATTTTAGGGGTGATTTTGATTATAGGTATATATCTTGCTAAATGTGTGGATGTACATTTTTACTAGAAATGAAATAAAAATGTTATAATTGTGCTCCTATGTGAATGAATTGGTTTTGTATTCTTGTGTGCATTACTAAAATTATTGGAACACTCAGAAGTAATGGAACTACCTTGATTAAGAAAGGTTATAGTTGACCATGTTTAGGAGGTTACTATTTTAAATGTTACCCAATTGACCTCAATCTATCAACCCTTTAAAAGGTTACCCTTGAGCATTGGGTTAGTTGTGTGTCATTCTCCTGGTTTGGTTTAAGTGAATTTTCGACCTCTAGATGGTTCTTAAAAGGGTTGTATTGCTAATAGGTGTCTTAGTGTTAGAAACCAATCTTCTCATGTGGTTCTAGAGGCTTAATATTACTTCTTAGGCATGTGTGTAATAGGGTTTCTTATGCATATGGAAGTGTGCATGCTGTTATATTTATAGATACAGTGTCACTTCGTGACATGAAAGATGTAATGTTCTAATGGGGTTTTCAAATGGGTGGATTTATGCTAAGCATTTCAGGGAGGAATAATATTTGTTTGGGTTGGGATCATAAGAGAAATAAGGAAGGTAATGTTTATTCTTGAAAATGTGATCATAATTCTTCCCCATGAAACAATTGGAGGATCTTCAGGCGTGTGGAGGTGTATTAGTTGCAATTGTTATAAAATCATTGTGTCACCTTGTGTTTTGAATGACACGATGTCATATTATCGCATTGAAGTGTTTGTGTCACATCCTGAAAACTAGTCATTTATTATTTTGATACATTGGAGAACTAGGAGGCGGTTATCACCATAGGGATAGTATCTTACTAATTGACTGAACTTACTTGATTAAGTATTTGGATATGTTTTGGATAAAAACATTTATTTTTAATGTTTAAACATTTTTTTGAAGATTATTAAATGTTGAATTACAACTATTGATTATGTAGACATCTAAAATGTTGACATGGTTAATTACGATTAACCTGTCCCTCAAACATCCCAACATCACTCATATAATAATTAATCACATGATTAATTATTATTATTAATCCATTTTTTCATATTTCCCCTTTATCATTTATCATTTATCCTTTAAATCCATTATTATATCCCATTTTCGTCATTAATATTTTACTATACCATATTATTATCATAATCATTTATTAAAATTTTCTAGGAATTTAATATTTATACATCTCACCTGCCCACCTACTCTACATATCTCTACACATATCCTTTCCATGTAATCTCACATCTAATCATCTTTATTAACATAATTTATATCTAATCCTAACCACATCCTCACACCTCTAAATCTAGAGGCTTCTATTTCTAGAAGCCTCTCTAAATTTCCCTCTTTCATATTTAAAAATTTAAATATACCTCTCTACCTCCATTCAATTTTTAATTCAATGGAGACTTATCTCAAATTCTATAAATATCCATTCTTCTCATGCATTCTCCACATTTGATCCAAATCCAACATGGCCTCATCCTAGCCATTAAATCCTCTCCCCACAAACTATAAATTGAGATCTTATTCTCCATGAGAGCTAGCTAGTGGGCTGGTTAGCAATCCATTTAATCCCTCCATTTTATCACTCAATCAATCCATCATTTATTTTTAATTTGTATCTACAATCAAGCCATCATTATTTTTATCGAGCAATCATCCAATGCAATCAAAGGGGAGGTGCTACCGAAATCATCCCAAAAAATTTGAAGCAAAGAAATTACAATCCAACATCTTGAGCACATGAAAAAATCAAAGGGATTTCTACTTTGGTAAGTGAAGGTATTGCATTCTATTCCCTTTCCATCTAGCTCAATTTGAGGTAGTGATAAAGAGTATTAAATTAGGAATTGATCTAATTTGTATTTTACACTAACATCTATTTTTCATCTACATTTTTTGTGCCCATTGTGGGGATTACCCCCCACTTCTTCATCATTTTCAATAGTATCTCATCCCTAAAATAAGATGTCAAAATTTGAAGAATTTTTTATTTTCATTTGCATCTTCAAATTTTGAATTTTCGTCTTCATCTGTCATTTTTTGCACATTTTGGCACCCTTTTTGTGTATTAGCACCTTTGCAGGATACACTGGCACATTTTCCTTATATTAGCATTTTTGTGCACATTTTGGCACTTTTTCATGTCTTAGCACCTATGATATTGGCACCTATGTAAATAGTTTAGCGCATATGCTCTATGTTGTAGCGTGTTTGTTGCCTAACTTCCGAGAGCCATAAATTTTGATCCCAAACTCGAAATGACTCCATTTTTTTTTCTCGCAAAGGTATCAAAAAGATATATGTAATGAAAGTGTTAATTTAGAATTTTATAAGATAATTTATTCATGGTTTTGATTTTCCTTAATCTTGTCATTTTAACTACACATTGAGTTATATTTTCTTGTTCTTAACTACTAACACTTTGTGTGTAGCTTCCTACCCTTACCAAAGATAAAAATCAGTCTAAAACTACTAACCCTTTGTTTTGTAGCATGATCAGTCCAATAAATCTGGATTTATAAATCAAATTACTAATATTTATTTTGCATGGCCTCCTCTCAAAGACCCATTCCCATAATCTTTATTGTTAATTTTTATTATCTTCCATTTATCATCTTTCCTGTGTGTTTTGTATTGTTGTTTGTTTATCCCAAGGGTGAAACCATGTATGCTCTTCTCTCGTGTCCTAAGACGATCTTGAGGATCAAAAGTGTTTAGCCTTCCAATTTTTATTTTGTAGGGGCAACATGAAGTGGAAGTGATATCCACACAATTTTCATAGTGTCAAGGGTCTTGTGACAATGGGTTTCATCTCCATGCACGTAGACACACCCTGTGTTCCGATGGGGTATATAAATTAAAGGAAATATTTCGTTATTGGTTGATCACTTGTTTGTTTTAAGAGCACCGTGAAGTGAGGGGATTCCATGTCCTAAAACCCAGGCCTCAGACAACATCCTTGCAACACAAACTTTGGCCCCATGTACTGGAAGGTATATCGGGGACACCTCAGTGAGCCCATATACCCTAGTCTAGGAAACCTCTTGACCGTATATTGAGCTATAGTGAAAGGAGGCCAAAATCCCCAAGATCACTTGCTAGCCAAACCCACATTGACACATAGGTGGAGAGCCAATTTTGGCACCATTGTTGGTGGGTGGTATTCAAAGAGAGCTATAGCTTGATTACAATCCCACTTGACTAGTTAGGGTGTGTGTTGCATGCATGTTTCTCACTTGTGAACACCATTAAACCATCCTATCCTTTTAAAACTTTAATCAATCAAACATCATTGTAATCATCCATCATTAATCACATGCTCCCAATCCTAATCCTATTACCATCCTTAATATGTAATCCTAATCCAAAAATAATCCCCCACACATCCTATCTAACCATGTATTTTGATCCTCAATCCCTATCCTCCCCAAACCAACATCCAAACCCCTAAATCTTTTCTAAATCCATCAACCAAGATATCTCATCATCCCCCACCCATCAAATTCAACCATCTCACTTTTACCATGAAGTCCCACACACTATCCAACACCTTAATAAAAAATCTCAAATCTCACATCCTACCTTAACCAACCCTCTCCCCGCCATCCAAACCAACCATCTCATGTTGATCCTAACCTCCTAAAAACCATCCAAATACTTAACCAACAAATATTTGATCTTCAATCAGCCAATCACCCCCTAAACTATCCTCCCCCAACCAACCCCATCAACAATTTCCCTGTAATAACCTTTTTTCATGACTTAAATACAAGGGAATTATTTTTAATCCTCTTTTAGTTTATTTTTCAATGATTTAAATACCATGCATTTAGATCCAACATAATCTTAATTTCATATCTCATGTTTCCTTGTTCTAAATTAACTTAATCTAGAACCAAAATCATCTAAGTCAATCCATCCTATAATAGTAAACCTTATGCAGTTGTATTAATCAAATTAAAACTGATCCCTCATATCCATTTAATTAAATGTGTATAATATATATACCATGGTTTATTTTTTTTATTCAAGGACATACAAGATTTACAACCTAAAGTGCATATTTTTCTCTTACAAGATCTCTTTTCACACATGCCCCTATACCGTCATGCTCTCTTTTTCCATGTCCAGCCTCAGTGAAACTCCAAATATGTTTCACACCCATCTTGATGTGCATCCTACTCATCAAATAAAACATTTGTGTACTCTTAAACTGAGATGTGAAATTATCTGACCATATATAATTTTGATTGAAGCGGATGTCCCTATCAGACAATTTTTCATAAAATAACTGGAAACACCCTTGCACAAATTTAGTAGGATGAGTATGATCATCATTGATATAAAATTGGTACTCTCTTAAAAAAAATTGATCATTCTTTTTATTGTCAGGAGAATGTATAAATGTTATATGCACAAAAATGACAACCTGTACTGAGTTGTAATATTGCAATTGAACCTCCATTTGTGGTTGTAACGTGTAATTCTCTGTAAAATCGACCACTGAAACAATAGTACCAATAAGAAATGTGTCATTGCATATCTTGAACTGTTCATTCCACCATCGAGCTCTATGTGTATTCCTAGCCTATTCATAAACAATTTCATCCTTAAATTTTCCCATAAATTGAAAAACATGTATATGTTCTATAACTAGCTCACACCATTTAGACCCATTTCCATATTTTAATTAGTATGGTACTGATTTATATTTATTAAACTCAACTAAATTATGTCCTATTGCACCTCCAATTTTCTCATGGATACAAATTTCTAATTTAGGTAATCCACTGCACGTACCATAACTTCCATCTAAACAATCTTGACCATAAAAAATTGTCCAACTTCTCTTTCACAAAATATCATAGGAATGAAATTCCTGGAAGATATTGGTGGAACTTGAACACCACATTTCGGTGACATAGTTTCAGAGTAAAAATAAGAATGAATATGTAAAACATTGGCATAATGCATCGCAAATTCAACATGTTGCCTACAACAACAAGTGGTGCGAGCATGGTTGATTTTCACATAGAATGGTTTCAACATTTCTAAAAAACATTGACTGATTTTAATTTCTGGATGCTCCTGCTCAAACTTACAAAAAAATTGAATTTGATTCATATCTAAGAATTGTTTTGCATGTGGTTCATGATTAGTAGAACCAACTCTCTATTTTACATCTCTAGTATTAGGTGAAACTCTAATGTTACCATGAAAAAATTGAATAACTTCTCTTATAGCATCAGATATATCTTTGTCTTTACGTGGTTTTCTTGCACAAAATGCTCAAAAAATAGTTTTATTGAGTGATTGAAGGATATTACGCCTTTCAATTGCTTTCATTAGAATTTTTTTATTAATTTCCAACATTTGACTTGTTTTCCTAATCAAACATTGTTTTTTTATTGATTCACTTACAACACTAGTAGCAAGTACATGATCCACACCATTACTATCCCTTGTGCATCTCTTGACATCAACAGTGTGATATGCATCATGAAGGTTTTCAAAAATTGCATATGTTTGACCACATATATTAGATGTTGTCATTACTAAGGTGTTTAATGTAGGTCTCATTTTATTCCATTTCATCAAGCTAACCAACAAATGACATATTTGGGAATCATTTAAAATTTCAAAATGATTATCCCAAATTTCAGTGGTTTTTCTTCTGATTTATTGTTTAAAAAGTTTTGCAGACATTGGTTTCAAAATGTTCTCATCAATTTTAATAAAATAATTAGGTCTCTTTCATAAAATCCTAGGAGGTGTTTTTGTCAAATTTTACTTGTCTATGGTTTAAACCTAAATTTCCTTATTCACATTTTCATTGTCTCCTTCAATTTCAACATCAACTACATCATGAGTATTTAATTCATCTTCAACATTGACAGTAAAAACATTACTTGGTTCCTCATTGTTTACAATAGTAGGGGTTGAAGATGAACCTCTTTTTTATTCACAATGTTTCTGCATTCACTCTGAATCTTTCAATATTTTTTCCTCTAATTCCTCTGGTATTTTTTTACTTATTAATTTCCTTTTTGACTTCATTTCCTGTCTCCCATGATGTTGCAATAGATGTAGGAAAACTCCAAATGATGCAGTGAACCTTAAAAATAGTAAACAAATGGCTTCCGATGACAAGAAAAACGTGTAAAAAGTGACATAATTTCACAATAATTCATAAAGTAAAAATCACATGGTAAATTGAACATTGGGATCCATGTAAATATGATTTAAGAACTGCAATTGTGGTTCATAAACTATGATCATGGCTCTTACTGTATAATAAAATCCGACTCTCAAGGCTCGGGAAATCTCTGGTTTTCTCGAACTAGAGCTTTGGGAGGTCATTATGGAATATGAAAGGCCAAAAACTTCAAATTTTCTCTTCCACGGACTTGAACCATGCTAAAATTGAAAACATGTCACAAAAATGGTATCAGTGCGTAGGGGATACTATTAGATTTATAGAAATATTAATTTTAAAGTGAATATAATAAGATAAATATCATTTTATAATTTTTTATTAACACTAGGTCTTTAAGACACATTTTCCCATAAATTTTCATGTCTATGTTTAAGACTGCAACTTTTGTTTCACTTATCAAAATGTGATAAAACATATACCATCCCAAGCGTGGAGAAATTATATACATGTTCAAAAAAATATATTTGATTTCAAATTTTTTTATGTAGTTATGGCAGGCAAACAAAAAGTGCTCCGTTTTCTATAAAAATTCAAACCACTTTCATGGAAAATATCATTAAAAAAAAATATTGCTCGAAAAAATCCAAAATAAAATCCATTCCAAGATACACAACTGCATCTAAATTTTCACCAAAGGGAAAAAAATAACAAGTTTTGGTCATCCAATTCACTTGAAAACAAACTACAATCTTATAGGTTTAAAAAAAAAAACCAAGTAATAGAATTTTCAGTGTTTAATATAGCTAAACTTGTTCGTCTTAAAAAAAAATACTAGTTTAGAAACTAGATTCTAGATGCTACGATTCATAATTATATAATTTTTTCCAATTTTGAGTGTGTGTATTGCTAATAATCCCTACAAGTTGAGATTTTGTTGTTTTTTACAATATGACGTCCACTTATGACCCCTTTTTGGTCCCCCAACTTGTTGTACTTACCCTGCACCTTTGTGTGTGAGCATGAGCTCATAAGATGTGTGAAAGTCCCTAAAATCATACTTATTTCCTCTAAACCATCGCTCTCCTTAAAGAACTTATAAAAATGGTTTAAAAATTTGGTTTGTGAAACCTATGCACCACCTATGTAGCACTATTCTGAAGAGGCATCAAATCCACATAATTCACCTATTGGTAGTGCAATTTTTTTGATGAAACTACAAATTTGGCTCTTGAACACTTGATATTAATATTTTGTCTTGGCTTATAATGCTTTGACTTGGATTAGAATCTTTTTGTTTGAATTTGGTCAGCTCTTAATGTGGTTTCAAGTGCTTTAGACTTTTATACATGATCCTTATAATGTCTTCTTTCGAATTAGGGAAGATTATGGAAGTTGTGCTTGAAATTTTATCGATATTTCTAGAGGAGCTCTTTGAAAATTCTAGGTGAGTAAATAAGTGGATTTTATTTTTTATTTATGACTATGTGGTATATAATTGAACCCTACAGTCGAGTTAATGTGTTAAGGCTAGCTCGTGAAGTGATTACACTTGAGAAAATTAAATGTTCACATAAGGAGGACAAAATCATAGACTAGGGGGCATAACCATATGATAGTTTTTATGCCACCTATATGGTACTATCTAGGGGATTAAATATTATAAGTAAAAATATGGAATATCATAATAAGAAGTGTAATATATATATGGGGGATAATATTAGTCATGTAGGTTTCTGGGTAGTAGAATAAGAGAATGTGAAGAGTTTGCAAGTATTAGGAGAGAGTAAGATAATGTGTTTAAGATTTTTTTATACGTACAATTCATGACTAAGGGACATAAACCAAATTACCAATGTCAAGTTCCAAATTACCCAATTTGGGTGTCTACAGATACATGATTACATGTTCTCTCTTTTATCTTTACTAGCATCTCCCTCTTCTTCTCATATTGGAATATTTAAGTCAATATTGGTTTCTTTATCCCTTGACAAAGCATGGGATTTCTCTCCCCAATAA
Source organism: Taxus chinensis (assembly GCA_019776745.2). NCBI lineage: Eukaryota > Viridiplantae > Streptophyta > Pinopsida > Cupressales > Taxaceae > Taxus > Taxus chinensis. The sequence continues at coordinate 220,867,553 of CM034148.1, forward strand.
TGGGTCTAGTATAGAACTAAAAACATCACAAACCAAAAAATTATACATAGTTAAAAACTGTAATATAAAGTGACCCAAGGCTCAATTTTCCCCATTTATACACAAAATTGAACCAATCACATTTTTGTAAATAATTTTGAATGCAATTAGATCCTATGGATCCTCATTATGCCATTTGCAATGATGTAAAGTGAGATGGAGCTTGATTGGACCCATAATTATGTACAAAATTGAACCAATTAAGCAAATGACTCAATCTTGAATATAACTAGGGCCAATTATCCATGTTGTGCATATTGCAATAATGTAACTTTATGTAAGGTTTAATTAGTATAATAATTATATATGAAATTGAAAAAATCTCAAAATTGGTTTGATCTCAAACATAATTGGGACCAACTGATCTCTTTCACGCCAATTTTGAAAATATAAAGGGCTTACTTTCTACACAATTGTGTACAAAATTGAAACAATCACACAATTGACTAAATATTGAATGTAATTGGGGGGAACAATGAATTTTTGCACTAATTTTGATCCTTTATAAATTGATTTGGTGCTTGATTAGCCCCAATTGCATATGAAATTGAAGCAATCATGTGTGTGGTTAAAAATTGAATGGAATTGGGGATAATTGAGCCCCATCATGCTATTTGTGACAATGTGAAGTGAGTTAGGGATCAATTGGCTCCATAATTACATATGAAATTTAATTAATTGTGTAAACTTAATGTCCCTTTTTGCATCCTCTGAAAATATCCCAAGGTTGAGCATAGAGGACTGAAATTAGATTTAGGACAGGTTGTAGATGACTGACAATGATTGTGAAAACCCACAAGAGCTACCAACAATTTTCCTCCTAGGGTAAAAACCCCTTAAGAACATTCAAGAAAACTTTTCTATGCACAAAATTCAATCAAACCCTTAGAAAATATGCTAAGAAATTATAAGAAAATTCCAACAATCATTAGATGCAAGAAAATTGATATTTAGATGCTCACAAGTGTTATTTTGAATTTAGCATAAAACCCTTCCACTACAACAATTAAATAATAATTCCAAAATTGAAATAACACTTATATGCACCCAAATAATCTATAAAATGATAGATTTCACCTTTATAAATTATGGGGAATCCAACTGTGCAATTAGATCACACCAAGACCAGAAATGTCCTCTGAAACACTCTCACGAGCAAGTCACCTAGGGAAAATTTTAATTATATGCAGCGAGAGAGAGAGTTTACAACAAGAGATAGTGTGTGGTTTCATCCACACAAGATTCTCCTCAAGGGTTTCATCCTTGAGAGATCCCTCAATCAAGGATTTTCGTCCTTAAGAGAGATAGAGAGATGTTTTACAAGCAATCCACTCCAACCAAATTATCAAATCTAACCTACTCTTAATTGGCCAAGAAACCTCCTTTTATAACAATAAGGGAGTGCTACAATCCAAATTATGGCAAACTTCAAAAAGTACTTGTGCTTTGTATTTGGAGCCTACATGCTAAAATACTTTATTTTTTAATTAAATAAGTTCTTTTATTGGAGTTTTCAGCTTCCCAATAGAAATACATGGTAAAAATAAAAACAAATACTAAATTAACATCAAAACATCATTAGAATCTTCCCCTTTCTCCCTTCTTTGGACCCACAGGGAGAAGAATGGGTCGAGGTCTTTAAGAAAGTCTAGTCTCCAAAAAGGGACATGACAAAAAATTATTCAATCTTGAATGCAGTTGGGGCCAACACAACCTCATCACACCATTTAAGATTATGTGAAGTGAGTTAGAGTTAGATTAACTCCATAATTACAAAATAAATTTAGTCATTTGTGCAAATAGTTCAGTTATAATGTAATTTGGGACAATCGAGCCCTGTCATGTCAATTAAAACAATTTGAAATGAGTTTGGATTTGATTGGACCCATAATTGCATATGAAATTGATCCATTCATGTAATTGGATCAATATTAAATATAATTGGGTCCAACTGAGGCATGTCATTCCAATTACAAAAATATAAATTGATTTTGGAATTGATTGGCCCCATACTTGTTTATGGAATTGAACCAACCACACAATTAAGGCCAACTAATCCCTATCAAACTAATTGTAACAATATAAAGTGATCTAGGGCTCACATAGCCCCAATTACATATGAAAATGAACCAATCATATAATTGATTCAAATTATCTTGAATGTAATTGGTATCAATTGAGTTGCATCATGTCATTCATGAAAATGTGAAGTGATCAAGGATCTATTAGCCCCATTATTACATACAAAATTGAACCAATCACATAAATGTTTTGATCTCAAATGTAATTTTGGATAATTAATCCCCATCGTGCCAATTTCAAAAATGTGAAGTGAGTTGAGGCTTGATTGGCCCCATAATTTTGCACAAAATCTAACCAATTGCACAATTGGTTTGATCTCAAATGAATTTAAAGCCAAACGAGCTCTGTCGAGCTAATTGAGAAAATATAAAGTGATTTGAGGATCGATTGGCCCCATAATTATGTATGAAATCAAACCAATCACACAATTAGTTTAATCTCAAACATAATTGCGAGCAATTGAGCCTCACCATGTTAACTTAAATAAAATAAAGTGTTTCGGGCTCATTTGGTCCAGATTGTGACGCAATTGAACCAAACATAGAATTAGTTGAATATGAAATGCAATTAGGTAAAATTGAGCCCCGTTACACCATTTGTAACAATGTAAAGTGAGATAGGGCTCGAGCGGACCTATAATTATATAAAAAATTGAACCAGTCATGAAAATGGTTTGATATCAAACAAAATTTAGAATAAATGAATCGTATCACACCATTTGAACCAATGTGAAGTGATTTGAGGATTGATTTGCACCACAAATGCATATGAAATTAAACCTCAGACAAAATTATTAGATTTTGAGTGTAATTGGGTCCAATTAAGATCCATCACTCTAATTACAATGATTTTACGTGAGTCGAGGCTCGATTGGCACCATAATTGTATAAAAAATTGAACAAACTATGCAAATTGTAAATGATCTTAAATATAAGTCCACCTGAGCCTAATCACACCATTTACGATAATGTGAAGTGAGTTGAGGATCAATTGGCACCATAATTGCATATGAATGGTTTGATCTCAAAAAAAATTGGGACTAACTAAGCCTTGTTGCACCAATTACAAAAATGTGAAGAATGTCAAAGCTTGATGGGCCCCATACATATGAAATGAAGCCAATCAGTTCAATATCGAATGAAATTGGGTCAACCAAGCCCGATCACACAAATTTCAAAAATATAAAGTGAGTCAAGGATCGATTGGCCTCATAATTACATATGCAATCAAACCAATATTATAAGGGGTTAATTGAATGAAATTGGGGTCAAATGATCCCGATTGCACTAATTGTGACAGTAAAAAGTGAGTCAACGTTTGATTGGAATATACTTCCTCATGGAGACTATGTGCGTAATACTTGAGGAATTTATGAATACATGCCACAAGATGACATCATCCTACTTGCAGGAAAATGGGATATAAGAGTTTTTTAACAAAATTTTGGTAACAAGACTAACAAATATTTATGACATCACTATTTTTGAATGTGATGATAAAATTTCAACAATATCATGGGCTTATAAAACTATTTATAAGAGATTGAACACATATAAACCATTTCAATTGGTGTATGAATGTGAGGAAATTTTACCAATGGAATGTTTATTGCCTTCACTAGATATGTAAAGAAAGATCAAAAGAGCCCAAGTCAAGTAATGCATGACTAAGGGAGTTGATGAAATTGGATGAGAATAGGTTATAAGATAGTTGGATCCAAGGGGTTGAAAAGATTTTCCAAATTTTTTTGGATGATAATCATATTGAGACCAAATTGTTGTGTGAAGGAAACAAAGTGTAATTGTATGACTCAAGGTACACAAAAAACCTAGGTAAGTTGCACATCAAGTGAATGCACCCAGATATGATCTATCATATTCCATAGAATGCGGCTTGCAAGCTATCCAATTTAGAAGGATATATATTATTGGTTCATTTTAACGTAATTATGTTAAAGGCCTACCATGCATAATCACACAAGAAGCTAAGTAATAACATTGTTATGAGACCTAAAAATATTTCTTGCTACCTAGGTTTTTAATTTTCTAAGAGAAAGTTACTTTTCTGTACCTTTTTTTGCAAATAAGTGAGTTCTTAACTTTGTGTCATTTTTGTAAAAGGGTAACATATAAAGCATGTGTTGGAATAATAAATTTTTAGACCAAGTTGTGTGCAAGTGAATCAACACATTACTCATGTGTGGAGATAGTGCAAATGGAGAACCTGGGGAATGAGTTAAATATTTATGCAAAAGGATGTGGCACATGTTTATAAAGAGATTAGAGAGAATGAATTTACATGGGTTTTTCAGCTCAAGTTGATAAATCCAACCAAGTGGGTCAAGCAGGTTCATAAATGTTATCACACCAAACATCTACGTTTATGAGGTAACTCAATTGAGAGTTTCATGACTAAAATACACGAGGAAAAAATGAAAAAGGGTTGTGTGGTATAAATATGAATGTGTGGTATGCATTGTAATATAACAAAATATGTTTAATAGCGGAATGTGGTAACAACTGAGAAAATAGAGTGGCATCTCTAAACCAAGTATAATTGGAGAGAGAAGGGGGAATTAAGTTTCAAAAATCATATTTGAAGTGTGAAGTGATGATGTCACGTAACAGTTGGTTCAAATAGATATGACCACTATATAAGTGGACTTGAGTTGATGAAGGTGATTAAAGTGCTATATAAAGAAGAGGTGTACCATTGGAAAACCATTTTTCAAATCTATGATTTAAGAGGTTAAAGAGAATTGGAGCAATAAAATCACCATGTTGAAAAGGAAATGATTGAATTCTTCACCAGTTGCAAGAAAATCAACCTAGTTTTGTAGGTGGACAATGGTGCATATGTGCGTCCAAAACTCGCCAAGTACTCATATCATAAGGAAGATGCCTTGGAATCAAAACATTCATTAGGTGGGTACGCACAGAAGATGAGACCAACCTACCATAAGGTAAAAATAGAAATAAAGTTCATTTTCCCAAGTTCATCCTCCAAGAACCAAGAGGAAGGAGAGGGTGATTCATCCAAGTTAGAAAGTATCTCCTAGAGAATGTCAAAAGAAGAAGTCAAGGACCTCAACACTGCATAATACCAAAAGTAAGGAGAAGTTTGGTAATGGTGATGGAAGGCAAAGAGAAGGAAAATAAAATTAAGAGAAGGGACTCCACACACCTTGCAGGAAGGTGGTAGGAAGGTGTGGAGAAATCTTACATAAAGACAAACATGAAGGTTCTGAAATATATATGTTGTAAGAAGGTAAGGATAAAAGTGATAGCTACAAAGATAGGTCTGCAGAGGGCTAAGAATAGGGTCACTCATAGATATGATCTCTATATGATTTCTCTCAAGAAAGTGACAACTGAGAGAAGGGACTCCACACACCTTGTAATAAGGTGGTAGGAAGGTGTTTAGAAATCTTACATAAAGACAAATATGAAGGGACTGAAGAATATATGTTTTTTACAACCATTTGAGTTTTTCTAAGCTCTGTATAATTGTTGAAGTATGCACCTTTAATAGAAATTCAATAATTTCATTTGCCTGTCATTTCTTTGTCTGAGATTTGATATTCAAACTTTTAATCCTGATATTGGGGTTTCAAGCTAGGGTTTTCATTAGATTCACTTGTTATTTATAGGAACTTTGTTTCTTTGTTTTTAGCTTGATTTGGTTATGATATGACACCTCCTTTTATGGCCCATGTAAATATATATGGTCAATGATTAATGTAGTTGTAAACAGATCTGAAAATTTGTAAACATTGAATTCTTGACCTGTATCTTGATCATGATGAAAGTTATATAGGTCTTCATTATTGTACTTGACTATGCATCATGGGTGTTAAACCTAAAACTTCATATCATTGCCTTGATATTTGATCAAAATTTGAACCATAGTTATTTAATGACCTAAAATGGCATTTATTTCATTAAATGTTCCTGAACCTGGTAGTCATGTGATTATTTTGTTTTGATGTACCACCTGTATGAACCTTTACAAGTATTCTTTTGTTGTAAAGTAGTCATTCCTTTGTTACAAAATTTGTACTCATTGTTCCAAATGCAAAATATGCTCCCTAAATCAAATTAATTTGATCTGTATAATGAATCTTGATTTCTCCATGAATATACTAGTAGAAATTCCAATAATGTTGTCTTTTCATTGATGAATTTTGTGGGCTCTGCTTTGATAGAAATTGTGCTAACATATCAATGGAAAATATGCATACATCCACTTTTAATCATTCCATGCTCCAAACAGTAAACCTTATATTCTTGTTGTTGGTCTTGAAGATACATATTTTCCTTTCTTGACTTGCTTATTAGCTCTGTATTCTTTGTTTTTGCAAAAATGATGATCCTTGAAAATATATTTCTTCTGCAAGTTTTTTGTTTGATCGGTTTCATCACTATTTGAATACATATGTGTTCTAACATTGTACTTTTCAAATATCTGGAAATTGTTTCAAAAGTAATGAATTTTAAACTATTGTGAGACATTTGTAAAATATGACTCAGCTAAATGTTATTACTTGATACTTGAGTCTAGTAATGTTTTACCTAAATAATTTCTAGGAAGTTTCAATACATGCAGCATCAACTTTGAAATGTAATCTGGAAAAGAATAGATACTATTTTATACTTTAACTTGATACCACCCTATGGAGATGTTGTCTTGTTGATAGTTCATAATTACTTTCTTTGTTTCTTTGCCTCCTAATCCTATTTTCATATTCAGGAACTCTTGAATAACGTGGAAATGAAATTTATTTTTCAAACAGTTCTTGACAGAAGCATCATAAGGAAAATGGATGCTGAAACTCTGACTGTTGCTTTTATAATTTCATTTTGATCTCTTTACTTTTGTGAAAGGGAACTTTGTAGTCTTTAAATGATAGCTGATTATATTGTTGCATTTTGATTGTAACTTAAATTTTTGATTCAAATCCTTCAATGCATCTTGATTATATTATGATTGTACTTTGATATGAGCCCTAAAATCTGATTAAGTGATCACCATTCAAAGCAATTTGTTTTCTATAGATGTTGTTTATACCTACACACTCAATAAACTAGTTAGAAAACAACAGGTCTTAGCCTCTGTTGTATTCTATATTGACTTTATTTTATTTCTTTTTTCTTTTTTCTTTCATGATTCTGTGATTGCCATATTTTATTTTGTAAGATATTATTTTCTCATTTCTATATCATTTTCATGTATCTTATGCCTGTTGATTTCAAATGATTCATTTTCTTGAAGCTAGATAGCACATGAATACATTTTAAACCCTGAGCTCAGTAACTGATTTATTTTATTTTTCTTTCTTCATGTACCAAGATGCAATGGGATGGTGATGTAGAAGAAGATGAAGGAGCTGGAATGGAAGATGATCAGACTAAAAGAAGACCAAAAGACCCGAAGGAAATGATGGGTTTATTCTATATTCCTTTTCTTTTAGTTTCATGTACATGTATCTTTTAATTCAATAATAATAAGTTACATCCCAAGGCTTGTGTGGGAAACATTGAATTTCTTTCATGAATAAATGATATTAATTATGTAATTGAGTTTTATACGTTTTTCTGCATTCAGCTTTTATGATATGTATGATTGTATAATGAAATAAACAACTCAAGAACGTGACTAATAACACTTAAACATAAGAAATAATGGAATTTGAAGTACTTGTAACTTAAAAATGTACCTTTCTTTATTGTAACAACAACCTTGTTTTTTGTTATGGGATGGAAGATCCCACATTTGTTGTGATTCCCACTTTCATCAAGGCTATACACCAGAATTTTGGGGCTTATGTATTTCCTTTCTGAAGATGAAATTGAATGACAACACATAGCTACATATTGTATTGCTTTTCAACTGTAAATCATATCTGAAACTTATAAGAAGTGATTTGTCCCTATGCAAGATTTGGGATTCCCATCTTATCCTTAACTAATATTTCTCGTTTGTGTCAAGGTTATGAGCTATTTCCTGAGGAATTTGGTACATAATCATGACAGAGATGAGTTGGAAAGATTAATTAGGGAGGATATAGGTACTCTGAAACTAGTAAAGTGACTTCTCACTTATCTCTTTTCCCCTTAGCTAAGTTCATTCCATCACTTCCATCTAAAATGAAGTTTTAAGTTGCCCATTTTTACACAAGTGAAAAAATTGTCAACATTTATGACTATCCTGTGGGGAAAGCTACATGCTAGCTTAAGACCAGTACCTTTCTCTTGTCCATTGGGAATGGATTCAAAAGGATATAACCAAAATCTTCCCTTTTCTGAAAAACTGACCTTTTCGAAAAACAAGCTAATGCTAGGAAAGGATTTGATAAACTAGATAAAGTGCATGAATGCACTTATTGATGTTGAAAGCTACAATGCGCATGAAATGCACTTATTGAAAGAGAAATCCTACTCTAACATATACTGTAAGATTTTCAATAACAATGTTTGAGAAACATACCATTCACAAGAATGGGAAGTTTCTATCCAGTTAGCCTTGAAAGCGGAAATGCATTTTGCTCTTTGTAAGCTGAAATAATGTAAGAACCACTCTAGATTATATCAAAATCTATGTGGTTTCCTATCTTTGCATGATCATCATCCCATTTCATCACAATGTCTCCTTCATTAAAAATTCTGATCTTAGCCTTTTGTCAAATGTGTTCTTGATTTGTTTCTGATTCTTTTCCATGTTCAAGTGAGCTTGATATCTTAACTCTTGTAGTTCCATAAGTTCTACATAACGAACTTGCATTGGTTCATTCTCATGTAATTGCATTTGATGCAGTACGTCCAATGCGGGAAAATCAATTGAAATAGGCATTCTTGTCTCATGACCATAAATAAGATTTTATGGTGAATTTCCAACTGATCTTTTAGGAGTTACTCTATCAACCCAAAGTGTTGAATTCAACATTAGATTCTAAGCTCTTTGGTTCTCCTTGAGTGTTCTTTTGATAATTTTGAGCATATTTTTATTAGTACTTTCAGCTAACCCATTACCTTGGGGGTAGTAATTAGATGAAGTAGTTAGATAAATATCATGCTTAACACCTCAATCTGTCAGTTTTTCTCCAAGGATAGCTAAGGCGTTATTTAAAATGATAGTAGTTAGAACACCAAATCTACAAACTACACCTTCATAAAATTATAAGATTGAAGTCTCATTGGCCTCTTTCAAATCCACTACTTCAGTCCAATGTGTGAAATAATCTGTGAAAGACAAGATCTAATTGTGTCCTTGTGATGAAGGAAAATTTATCATGCCAATGAAGTCAAGACCCCACTACACAAATGGATGATCCAATGAAATAGACTACAAGGGCAGTGAAGCTAATCATTATTTTCCAACAAATAAATAACACTTCTTAAACTTCTTAATTCATTTGAAATAGTTCTTGAATATGTTGGGCCAATAATAAAAAGTTTTCATGAAATTAAGAGTTGTAGTATGTGCTGAGAAGTGACCTCCTACAGATCCTTCATGAAATTTAGGTAATAATTGTTGCACTCTATCATAATCAATACAATTTAGTAAAACTACATTGATATCCTTTTTAAATAGCACACAATCAATAATTGCATAAGGTATAGCCTGTAATATGAAACACCTTCATTGTTTCTTATCCATACCTTCAAGATAAGTGACATATTGCAAGAAATTGATCAAATATGTTATCCAACTTGATCTTGGAAACTCTAGATTGAGTTCTGGTTGCTAGTTTTCATGGTATACTAGAAATCCAGGTTGTTGGTATGTAACTGTAACATGATGTAATGAATTTGCATCCTGTTATTTTTCCATATCAACAATCAAATGTTCACATAATCATTTTCCTCAGATTGTTTTAGCAACATAGATATCAACATTGTACTCCATAACCTTTGTAATCCAACCTTCTTGTTTCTCATTTAGTTCCTTGTTCAAAAGGAATGCTTTAACACTTGGCTGACAAACTAGAACATGGATCTTTTTATTCAAAAGGATATACTTGAAATTATTCAATACTCTAACTATAATAAGTACTTGTTTTTCAAGAAAAGTGGACATTATCTCGTAGTCATGTAAACTTGCACAAAGAAAGGAATGGGATGTTTTGTATTCTCATCATTAACCTGAGTTAATATGACTGAAATAGTTTCAAATCCTAAAAGTGAAAACATAGTGAAATATTTATCAAATTTGGGATTTACTAAAGTAGGATCTTGTGAAATAGTTGATTTAATAGCCTCAAATCCTTTTCTTCCTTCGCTGGTCCTAGAGATTTTTTTTGTCTTTTTTAACATAGATGTTAATGGCTTAACCAATGTCGCAAAATATAGAACACATATTCTAATAAATTTGATTTTCCCAAGAAAAATTCGTAATGAATTCTTATGATGAAGTAGGGATAGATGTGAAATTGCATCAATTCTGAAAGGATCAATAGCTAACCCCTACCTAGAAACAATATCTCCAAGAAATCTACCTTTGTCCACTGAAAAAATGGACTTCTTGGGATTCAATGAGATTCCAAATTACCTACAAAGCTTAAAATTCTACCTTAAATGCATAATATGGTCATCAGAATTCTTTAAAAATATAGTAACAACATCTAAATAAACAAATATGCATTTATTCAAGAGGCTATGAAAAGGCATGTTCATTGCACCCTGAAATATTGCACCAGTATTAGAAAGTCCAAAAGGCATTATTTTATAAGAATAAGTTCCCTACTTCTTGGTGAAGGCTATTTTGTATTTGTCTTCATCATGAAAAAGAACTTGATTGTATCCATTGTAACGATTTAGCAAGGACAACTTGTCTAAACCTGAAACTGTTCTTAAAATCTAATCCATATTAGGCAACGGATAATGATCTTTTAATGAACCCTTATTAAGATCTCTAAAATCCACACACATTTTGATTTCACCATTATTTTTCGAATAGGCATAAGATGGGAAACCTAACTTAAATGCTTAACTGGAAATATAATACATGATTCAATCAGCTTAGACAACTCTTTTCTCATCAATGCCTCAATCTTGGGATTTACAGGCATTTGCTTCTGCCTTACTAGTTTTGAATTCGGTTTTAATTTTATAGTATGCTATGCCAAACTAGGATCAAACCCTTTAAGGTCTTGGTATTTTGAAGAAAACATATCATTGAATTATTTGCATAATTTGATAAAAGGCTATTTTTTAGCTAAGGATCATACCTTTCAAATATGTAGATTTTTAACTTCATCAACTGATATCTCTTCATAATTATCAGCATGTGTTGAAATATTTCCTTTTTCTTTTCTGCGTTGATCATCAGAACTAAAAATTTCCTCTAAAGTGACAAGTCCTTGAGGAAACTTATTTGTCTTCAGCTATACAATCTTGTCACCATATTGGTGTTATAATTTCTTTTGATTAACTGTAAAAAAATAAACTTCTTGCTGCATAAATCTATAGATTTTTTGTCATCTTCAAAAACCTGCCACTTTTCCTCATTATCAGGCAATGAAGGTCTTATTATAAAATTTATATGTGAGTGTATTGTTTCAATTTCAATATGTTTTAGCACTTCAAATCTAGCACCAACTGTTGTGAGTCTATCTGCATTCTTATTTCTAGCTCTTAGGACTGGTTTAATATTAATAGCTTCAAAATCATCCATCAAATATGAAACTCTATGTTTGTAAGATTTCAACAATGAATTCTTATAAACATTATAGTTTTTGACTTGGTTATAACTAGCTCATAATCACCATAAACTTGTAACTTATGGATTCCTCTCTTTCTCACCCATTATAGACCATGAATTAATGCTTTGTATTTAGCTATGTTACAAGTACATCAAAATTGCATACTTAGATTTGAAACATACATTTTCACTTAAAGGGGAAGTAAGCATAAAACATGCATTGTGTCCTTTCTTATTCATTGCTCCATAAAAATTAATCTTCTATAAGCCTTCTACTATGTTTTTTGTTTTGGACAACAAGGGAATAAGTGCATTTTCTTCATGTAAATAGTAAACACCAAATAATCCTTTGTTTACTTCCTTGTAAGGATCATAAACTTGTTCTTCTTGAATTTTTTCATTCATAAACAAGTTAGAAACATCATGTAATACATAAATCTAAGTTGTGACATCAAAATTGGTCTGATCTATGGCTGCATAATTTGGTACAACATTAGAAGCATGAGGCTCAATATGAAATCTTGCCAAAGGCTCTAAATTAAATGTAACTTTAGTTCCATATCTTGTAGTGAAGAAGAAAAATGATTAATCTAAAGAAAGATAAGCCCCTATCTTTGCTGTAAAAATTTTTGGTAAACAAAGAGTAAAGTAGTTAGGTAGATCTACAAAAGTTACATCTTTTAAAATTGAAACATTGGGACAAGCATGTAATGTTACCTAATTTTTTTTTATAACACCAATTGTGTTGGTTTTTGTCTCGTCAAGCTGCAATACACTCTTTTCTGTTGGTTCATACTGTAGGTCTAATTTTTCTACAATTTCTTTAGGCATTACTATGTGGCTTGCACCAATGTTAATAATGTAGTTATGAGCTAAATGATCACCGATAATAAGAGAAAAATAGAAATGTGGTGGATTTTTAATATCATGTGAATTTATAATTTATGTGCCATCCACTTATGTTATTTAATATGATCTTTCTCGATTGTACCAAAAACCATATCAACTTTCTGAGCTTCTTTCTTTGCTGGTTTTGAAGAAATTTGCAACTTAGAAAGCTCTTGAACAAGTAAATCTTGTTATCCTAGTAGATTTAAATCATCCCATAATGAAATACTAATATATATATTTTTCATATCCTCAACAACATTAAAAGAAGCAAGATTTTTAGAAACAACTTCTACAGTTTTAGTATAAGCCTTAACAAAATCTGATTCTACTTTAATAGCTTTTGAAATATGAGGTATGATTTTTTTTGGATTTATAGCCCAAATTGGCTTATGTTATCATTTTACCCTATTCATAGGTCCTACTCCATGCCAAATCAATAATCAAATTTATGAAATATAAAGGAAATCTTCAAAAACACTCACCTTCTCAAAACTACCCTTCTCAAGCATCTTAAGAACTTGTCATTCTAGTGTTCGTGTTTGGAATGATCTAAAAGCTCATGTGACAAACCAAGACCACTTTTGGTCACCCATTTGGCTTATTATGGTGTGTGAGGAATTTATTTTCCCAACTCCAATACTAAAGCTACTTTCCATTACTACTCCACTAATTTCTAGCCCCTTGCAGCCCTTCTAAACTAATTTACAAGGTGTATTTTGTGTTTTAGTGGTCAACAAAACTCAATGAAGGGACTTTAAGATACCCTTTATCCCTTTAAACATGTGTATGAAGTTTCAAAACCCAACTATTAGTGTAAACCCCTTTTCTCATTCTTGTCCTTTTAGAAAGTAGGTCTCTAAGCTATGTATCAATCTAAGAATCTAGACTATCAAGTATTGTAGCATACCTAGGCTATTTCAAGATTTAAATATTAAATAATTTATATGAGAGGGAAGGGTGTTGAGAATATCTTAAAATTTTCAAGAACTAAATAAAATCTTAAGGGATCCATTAAGCAAACTATTATCAAACCCTAGGCAGGGTTTACTATGAACCCGAGAAGATTCAATCCCTCTCCAAATACATAAAACTTGTCTTCAAGGTCTATATATTTTCCCATAGGTTTTTATATGTTCCCTCCTAATGACTATGTTGACATTCAAGTTCAATAAGTATTAATTCTTTCAATTTATATCTACTTCATACATGTCATATACGTAGTAAACAGAGGTTTCAACCATTCCATAGCCTCCAAACACAAAACAAAGTTTAGATCTTTAAGATGTTCTTTGAAATTCTTATAAAAGAGTTTATTCTTTGTTTACAAGATGTTATTACACAGATAAAATACTCTAACCATCATAATATTTGCAAAGAATTGCTATAATAGTCAAAAATGTAAAGACCTTATAATAAAACAAAGATATCCTCATTAACCACTATTTTCTTACAAAACTTCTCTTGTTACGACCTCTTACACAGATTTCTCATCCCTCCTCTTCATAACTAAGTCTTGGACTCATATATGTCTCTCTTTTACCTCTAATTTCTCCATAACTAATTGTTATGGTCAAGAGGAGGGTTACATCATAAAGGAAAAGGGCTAAGAGAACATTTCATGAATTACATCAGGTCAACTATACAACGTAAAAATAAGTTCAAATATATAACAATGGTTCTAAAACCTATAACATGGTTACTACAATCTCCTAGACCCTACACACCATGCTAGCAAGCCAAAATGGCTCAAACAAATTCAAAAATTCAAATTTGCCAAAAAGGTGTGAAAGTCGAAATTTTGAATTTTTGAATGACTAAGCTCAACTTATCATTACAAAATGAGTCCTAATGCCTACCTAAGGAAGTATAAACCCTCTACATTGACTATCAAGCCAAAATTTGACATGTTAAGCCAAAAATGTATGCAAGGAGAGATGCTCCTGCATCACCATCCTTCACCAAAATTATACAAGATTTTCCTATACCTTGGATGTTCCTGCATCATTAATAATGCCACCTACTAATAATTTTTTTGTATATTCCTTCTCTATACTTCTTATACAACGTAAAAAAAGGCTTTGTAAAATCTCCATATGTGATTTTTTAAATATCACTCTATGCAATTTTGTAAATGTCACCTTATGTGAGTTTACTTATAATCGAGTGAAGTGTTGTGTTATAGAGATTCCTTGTTTTATAAAAGGATCGAGAAATTCATGTAAGATTTCATATATGCATTTATCCAGGAGTAACTTAGGATACTTATATTATATTATTCATGTAGACATGCTAGCCTAAAATCATCCTATATGGTTTAAGGATTGTAATTTATTTTGCATAAAAAGGTGTATTTATCATGTATCCCCACCAAATATGAAGGGAGAGTGTTGGATCAAGTAATTTTTGTGGGGAAACACTTTGTGTGGCCTACCACAATAAATATGACTCCAAACTAATATATATATATATATAGTTTTAATCTATTTATTTATTTATTGAGTTAAGAGTGAATAAGTTCAACCAAAACGTTACAGCTAATTCACCCACCCTTTAAATAGGGTGATATCCCATTGGATATTAATTGTTCTAACACTAGTAATCGTACGTGAAATGTATGATGAAAATGCCAAAGGGGATATTTTGAAGGATTTAAATTTGAGGGAGAGAAACAATAGGAAAGGAAGAGGGGTGAAGAAGAAGGGGTTAGAGGGTGGAGAAGTGAGAGGGTGGAAAAATGGAAAGGGGAAATGATTTGAAACTGTACCATCCAACAACGACACAACAAATATGTCAAAGTGTAAGTACCAAGTTAATTTTATCTTGTAATCAAGCTATGGTATATTTTTATTTAATGTCATCAAGGTTTTCAAATAGCGAAAGATAGATTTTATTTTTCAATCAAGCTTGTTGTTATATCATTTTGTAGCACTAAGGGTTCCTATGCAGCGATTTTCACCCTTAATTTTTTTAATCATTTTTCTTTAACTCTGGAGTTACTATATTGCAAGAAAAATTTAGTTTTATTTAAATATTAGGTGGTCATACCCAGATTATTTGGGCCTGCAATTTTTGAAGACTCAAAGCTCGAGCTTATGTTTCTAGGAATACACATTCAACATAAATATGAATGAATGTCAAACTATATAAATTGATTTTGTAAAAAACGTTAAAATAATGTCAAATAACCTTATCTTAAATCTGTAACATACTTGTAATCATTTGAACTATAGAATTTTTATTATGGATTGCAATATTGGGAAAAAATACAAAATACATACAAAACTATATAGTTGGTTATGATAGTGCATTGACCACTATCCTTGAATTTTCAACAATTCAACGATCTTCCAATTGCGATTACGAAGAGTAAAAAGAGTATAAGTGTTAGCATTTCCATCATGAATAGCTCTTCTATCAAACTGACATGGTCTTCCTAACAAGAGATGACAAGCATCCATAGGAAATGCATCACAAAGAACTTCATCTGTATATATACCAGTCTAAAAGCTAACATGACATTTTTCATTAACTAGGACTTGATGATTCCTTTGAACCTAATATACCTTGTATGGCTTAGGATGCACCAATATTTTCAATTTCAACTTTTTAACCATTTCATAAGACACTAAGTTATTTGTGCTACCATTATCAATAATAAGCTTACAACACTTACCTCTATACTTGCACATGGTCTTGAATAAGGTTCTTCTTTTAATTGGTTCTTTGCATTATTTTCTTGCATTCATCAGTACTCTTCTCATCATCAATGCCTCTCTTGTTTCAGGTTCTTCTATAAGTGATGGTGATCCCACACTTCTTCATCAGTATGCACAATCTGATTTCTAGCTTCAGTTACCTTGTTACTACTTGCATGATGGTTCTCTTAACATTCAAAATATCTATGACCAGAAAACTTGTTGCATTTGAAACACCTTCCTGTAAACTCACCTCTTCCTTTGTAGGAATAACTACCTCTTGGAATGCTTTTTTTTAACTACATTCTTCCTCTTCTTGAGTTTTTTGTTGTTTTCCTCTATTTTTCTATTGTCCTCTACCTCTAATTCCTCTTCCTCTACCTCTGAAATAATTTTTTTTCATTTTGGACAACTTCTCTTCCACTTTCAAGGTTGTTTGGTATACTTCTTCAACTATTTTCAAGGTAAACAAACTGATTTCATCTTGAATATTGAGTTTTAGTCCATTCAAATATCTAGATAATTCTTCAACATCTCCCTCAATATGACCTGATCTCATAGCTAATTTATATAACTCTTCATTATAATCGAATACACACATTTCTCTTTGTCTTAAATTTTGTATTTTTTAAAAAAAACTAGCCTGATAATCAGATGGAATAAATCTACCTCTTAAATTAGCAAACATTTTATCCCATGTTATGAATTTATCCTTCACACTGCTCCTTTCTTCTTGTACGAATTTCCACCAAATAGTAGCATCCCTGTCAATTTGGTACAAGAAAACTTTACCTTTTTGTCCTCAATTATGACTTCAAAATCAAACTACTTATCCATTTTAGAAATCCATTCTATCAAGTCTTCTGGGTTTAGAATTCCTCCATACTCTGGTGCCTTCATCTTTAGCTTAGAACATGCTCCCATGATTGCTTTCAGGAGCCTCATATTTTTTCCTTCCTCTTCTACAACTGTTTCTTCTACCACCTCTTCTTTATCACTTTCTTCTCCCAAAACCATGCCTCTTCTCTTAGCAACTTCTAAATCTCCCAATCTATCTTATATATTCCTCACTATGACAACCCATTCATTGTCTCTAGGTTTTCTTGTCTTACCTCCTTTAGGTCATCTTCTTGGTGGCATTTTGATTTTCTTCCCTTCTTCTTGCAAATGTATTTTTCACTTCTTGATTTGGGAATTAGATATGAAATTTGAGATAGTGGATAGTTGATAGTAATAAGGAGTTTAATAGACCATGTACTAATAGGATTAAATAGATCGATCATGGTGTTATTGAAAGCATAAGATTTGATAGAAGCACTGATGTGTCTAGTGTATTATAAAAAAATTTAGCATGATAATCGTGATCATAGAATTGATGAGTGGTGGAGATGTATCAGTATTAACAATGATAAAATAAAGATCCCTCGATAAAGGAGGAGACACAACACGATATATATGATTAATGGAAGAAAAAAATCTTTCCTATCATATTTAGGAAATGGATCTTTGAATATTTTCAAATTTTGGTTGTCATTGATTTTCTTGGATGACAAAGGCTTAGGGAGCTCAATTACATTATTTTTGATAAGATATTTAAGGAGACGCCTAAGTTTGAAACGTCGATTAGTGGAATTACCAACACATTGATGATAGTCACATCTATCATTTTTATTATAATTTTTTCCTTTAGGGTTGGATGGATGAATATTTAGTGCTGGTAGAAGCGTAATAAGATTTCTTTCAAGAAGTTATGGCAATAAAATATAGGGAGTGTAAGGTGATTTTATAAATGTATGCTTTGGAGGTTTCCGTTAAAGCTTTTCAAGAGTAGAAACAAAATTAATAATATCTTATGCTTTAGTGGGCTTAAGATATGGTTTAAAGTAGTTTTTATTTGAAACCTATTAGAAGATGAAGCATGATCATGATATTTGAGCTTTCCCATAAATAAGAGTTTGTTGTTGCATAACATAATAGTATGGCATAATTGATCATATGATAGAGAGGTCTCAAAGATAACACTCTCGTGCAATGGAGATAAAATTATTTAGATAAAAATATCTTGTAATTCATAATCTTCTAGTACATTGGTCACCTTAGCTAAATTATTCTTATAACGTAATACATAGTCAACCATGTGCTAATTAGATCCTTGTTTGATTTCTACAAGTTAAGCATTGGATGTATTAGAGCCAATATTAATGGGAAAAATTACAAGAAAAGCATTGGCTAAATGCATAAATGATGTTACTGAATGAACAGGTAGATCATAGAATCCACATACAGCATAACCTTGGAGACTCTGATGAAATAACTTATCTAATAATGTATGATCATCCACATAATGTAGACATGCCACTTGAAAAACTTGAATATTCTCTTGAGGTCACCATGGCCATTGAAGGTGGGCATCTTAGGAGTGACGAATTTTGGAGGAAGAGCATAAGAAGAAATGGCGGGTGTAAAAGGAGTATGAAGGAGTAAGGTGGAAACAATAGATGGATATGCACGAGAAGTATCCTATTGTAGTAGATGAATTTTAACTTGGAGATTCAAATAGAGAGAGAGGTTAGGTCTTGATGCTAGAGGAAGAGACTTGCCACATATGGGAAGTGATAAGTGGAGTAAAATGATTGGTATGGGTGGGCATTGAAATGAGAACATTAGAAGTAGTTGGAGTGGTGGAATTAGGAGGTTTAATAGCAATAGGAAGAGAAGAGGTACAGGATGTAGGAACATTAAGCTCAGCAAGATTGGTGACATCCTCACAGCCAATGAGTAAGAGCATATCTAAATCTTACAGATATTCAACAAGATGAGAATTGAGATCATGATTATCTTCAGCAGTAAAGAGTGCATGAGTGTTATCCGTAATAATAAGATGAAAAAATAATTAGAAGCAAGGTTGGGTTTGAATGATGGGTTCATCAAATGATTTTTTAAAAATGGAATAATTCTAAACCCTAATTTTCGAGTCGTGTATGATAAATAAACACTAAAGTATATATTTGACACAAGTAATAAGCTAATAAAATAGGAAACCCTAAGTGCAAGAGAGGAAACGAGTGACTTAGCTGATTTCTACTTTTTGAAGGTAATCCAGACTAGGAAAAAATATTAATAAGAAGGTAATATTGTCACAACTGTGCATATTAAATTATGGAATTGTCAGATAAATCTAGATGAGGGTGCCTAGGCTTGGTTAGGGGCACCTAGGTGCTAGAGTTTACTTCATGGTGCATGTGATTACGTAGGAGCTCGGAACCATATTTTTGTTTTTTCACACAAGTGTTGTTGGTAATCAATGTTGGTCACCTGTATGTTGCACTTTTATCATAGAGTGTGCCTATATGCCACACTTTGATTGCAAAAGTCACCTATAACATGCAAAGATATTTTCACCTACAAAACGCTCAAACTACATCAAATCACAAAAAATAAAGATATAATATGGGGAGTCAGAATGACCTTGGAGGGCACCTGACTGAATGAAATTATGACCGAGTTTTGTACTACATATTAGACTCCATGTAGTTCTTATGCGCGTGTGATTGAATCTTTCCCTAGGATGCCCTATGTGCTAGTGCACTTGATAACATGAGATAGCTAGATGTACTAATGTAAATAGATGTGTGGATGGAAAAATGAACTTCCCCTTCCTATGAAATGTATCCAAAAAATGCACTCCATTGTATGGATGCTATATGGATGCCTTTTATGCTCTTAAATTCCTTTAGATGAAAACATAGGTTATGATAATAGATGCTTAAAGATTGGTCTTTTGTTTTAGTCACATAACTTTGTATTTATATGATTCACTTTGTTTGAATTTCATAATTGACAACTGGAAGGCCAACCCATAAGAAAATAAGATTTCCAATGGATAAAAGAGATTCAAAAGAAGTGAGCAAGTTAGAAAAGGGTCAGGGGCACCCAGAGGGGATTAGGGAACTTGGGTACTGGGGTCCTAGCTGGGTGTTAGTATCCTAAGTCATATAAGATAAACAAGTGAAGTACCAACTCGTTTGTAGGGTGTAAAAGACCAGAAAGAAGACAAGAAACTAAGAGAAAAGGCAAAAGATAGATTTTAATTACTAGTGTTCTCGCCTAGGAATAAAATGAATGCAAGTATGCTTTTAGGACCTAGAAATATACCCATGTGTGTGTTTGTTTGTCTAGAGTATCAGAACACGTGGTTTTTCCAGGTACTGCTGTAATTATGTAAATTATTTATTTAGTTAGGATCTCAACATCCTATTTTAGGAGACATGGGTGAAGGAATGACACTTAGGTGCGAGTTGAGAAATGAATTTGTGATTGGATTGTATTTTACGTTGCAAACTACAAAGCTACTTAATTTTTTTTAGAGGAGGCATCTCAATAATGGTGGTCAATTTTACCATATCTACTTTAATTCCTATTCTAGAAACAATGAATCTTTACAATTTATCATATATGTTCTTTGGGTTCAATCTAATTGTATAATCATGAAGTCACTTTAAGAAACAATGAAGGATTGTCGAGTGTTCCTCTCTAGTTTTGGAATTACGGATGATATCATCCATGTAATATTCTATTATATCCTACAAAATATCATGGAATATAATAGTCATGACACGTTGTTATGTGGCTCCTGCAATCTTAAGGCCAAAAGACATGAGTTAATAATAGAAGGTACATGAAGGAGTAGTTAAGGTAGCTTTATGTTTGTCCTCTTCAACTATTTCATTTGATTGTATCTTGAAAATCTATTCATGAGGGATAGAATTTCATGACCTACATTAGAATCTTCAATCATGTCGATATTAGGAAGAGGAAAATCATTTTTAGGACATACCTTATTAATATCCATGAAGTTTGTGTAAATATGGATTCCAACTGGCTTCTTATAAACATTAATAATATTTCCGATCCATTATGAATAATCAATAGGTCTAATAAATCCTAGTTCTGGTAATTTCTCAAGCTATTCGTTGACTAAGAGAGCTACATATAGAGAAATATTATGAAGTTTTTATTTTATGGGCTTAGATTATTCATGAAAAACTTGATTGTGCACAACCAAATAAGTACATACACCCAACATCTCTGCATAGGATGAATCAAACACATTAGTAAACTCTTGAAGAAGTACGATAAATGTTTTTTTTTTTCATGTAGAGTAAGAGAAGACCCTAACTTGAAAATTTTAGGATGTTACTCTATGTTAATGTTAACATAAATAGTTTTCAATCAATAACTTGGAACCATACCCTTTACCTTCTGGATCGGGATGGAAATTGAGCTCTTCCTCTATTATCATCTCAATGAGATTTTCACCAATAAAATGATCACTTATATAATTTAGTTTTTATTTTTAAGATTTTTTTTCCGTAAATTCCTAAAAGAGGTTTTTCCTATGGGACTTGGATTAGCTATTTTTGGGTCGTCTTAAAATATATTTTGAAATCATTTTTTATTTATGACCACATAACTTAGCCTCCTCACCAAAATACACGTATGCATAGATATTAATAGATAATCTGTTCTTATAATCCCCGATAGGAACATCATCATCTAACCATATGAGCTCTCTGATTGATTCTTCATTGTGAAATAAATCAATCAAAATGTGTTTTTTTTCATCCCAATTTATAATACATGGGGGTATAAGATCTAATTTTTTAGTGGAGGGGGACATTGTTAAAATTGTGGGTTCGTGGAGGAAATTTCTTCGTAGATACTATAAGGGGACCCTAGTTTGGTGTCATACTCAATAGAGATATCTTCACATTAAGAAGAGGTGGGGTTGAATTCTATAGGTGGTGCCCTATAAGGCTCAATACAAATACCACATCGATCCATATTTTCATATTCTAGAAAAGCTTCCTGCATACCTGGTTCATGTAATCCAAACCCATAACCTTTGTATCCCATAACATACATCATCATGTTAGGGATATCATATTATGGGGTTTGATAAAAAGATTCCATATTATCATCAGGTGATTTGGATGTATCGGTGGTATCCAAATTTTTATCTTCCAGGAGGCCACTAGGAATGAAATTTTTACAACTACAAGGCTCATGATAAATCACCATAAGTTAGGCCTGTAACATATTCTTGGTGAGAAGGTAAAAATGGATGGAATGAGGTCAGGTTTGAGGTCATACTCCCCACAACAAGTATGAATGATTTTTAATTTGGATTCACATGTAGAAAAAGATGATACGAAGGTAGAACCACCACCTTTTATAAGGATAAAGTGTATTCGTATTGATAAGAGAGACCTGGGAATCTGGTTCAAGATCAACAACCAATTTCATACAAAGACCTTCATAAGGTTTTTTGTAATGGTTAACTAATGGTATACAATGAGAAAATGGTTTTGGGTCACAAAGAGTTTTGAGATATTGTCTTTGATAAATCACTTTAATTCATTGGTGAAAGGTGGAGGGAATGACCTTCATGCCATAGATCCATTGCTAACCGAGGAAAATATTATAGGGAATTTCCAAGTAAGTGACATGGAATCTTGTTTCTTGTGTGATAGGCCCAAATTCCATAGTTAAAGTGATTGCTCCTACCGATCATCATTCAAATTTTCATAAGGCTTAATGTTGATGACATTAGTCTCCATTTTTGCATCTTTACATCCCAATTATTTACAGATGCTTAGAATAAATATGTTAAGACAAAATCCATTTTCTACAATCACCCTTTTAACATTTTAATTGGTGACGATAACTTATACATATAATGGTAAAATATTTTCATAACTATTCCTGGGAATCTCACATTGCATAAAAATGATTTGGTTGGATCATTTGATCTAGGAAACAAAGGCTTGGAAGAAAAATCCATCATTATTTGTTGGGACTTTTGACTCTTGGAGGGTCCTATAGAGGATGTCATAGTGAACACTAGATATCTTTAAAAGATCCAAGATAGAAATTGTGGTTGTTGTATTCTCAAAATGTTTTAAGATATCGTAATGACTATCCAAAAGACAAGATAGAGGGGGTCTTGGGAAAACAAGGCCAGTGTATCACATTTTAATGAAAAACTCATGAGTTTTGATATTGATGGTAGAAATATTTTTTTTTATGAGACAAATATAACCAATAAGAGAATCGAAAGGATGAGATGTCTAAGAAACAACCTAGTTGGTGCTTTTAACCTGAGAGGATTGACCTAAATCTAGCTTCGTTTCTAATTTTTTACATCCGTGAAATGGTTCCTTATATATTCCCAAATGACGATTAGACAATTTCTTTGCTTTTTGTGCATCTTCACGATCTGTGAGATCTTCAATTAAGTTCCATAATTTCATTCATCAAACTTTGTTGTGACCTTTAACACGATGATAAAAATATTCATGGTCTTTGTACCATGAAGGTTTACATGCATTATCCTCAAAAGGTTTGGTGATAGTAAATTTAATCATGTTGGCCAAATCAAGTTGTTTGAGGATGCATGACATAGACTTCATGAATAGAGAGTATTCCATGCATTTGATTTCTAGTTTAAACTTGGTTTCCATGCGAGTTTAAAATGAGGGTTGTTATGGAATGATTACACATGTTTGGAATTAGTATTTCCATCACATATGACATTTTTTATTTTTATTGAAAATTTTAGATTTATCTATAGGTTTCGATTTGTAATATATTTGAAAGGTTTTTAGTACCCATGTGACCAACAAGGCCTTTTCAATTTTACCTCCTTTTTTTATCACTTCTTAAAAGGTGTCTACGTAATGCATTTGCAAATGGAAAGTGATTTTACGATGTAAGTTCGACACAAATATACTCAGAATTTGTTTCTCATAGATGGAACAAAGGAAGCGACTAGCCAACTAGCAACATTGCTCTAGGAAAGAAATAAAGTTTTCATTATTACATTGTTTGAAATTTCATAGGTATATCATTGTGATATCAATCTCCGTATTGAATAAGAAATGGTAAACACATCTCTCATATTAGTCCATAAAATTGAAGATAGACTCTTTCGAGAGACGAAGAAACCATGCAAGTGTTTGGCCACTAAGACTTAATGGAAGCAAGTGAGTAAGATAATTATCACTATAATCAACTTCCTAACATGTCATGAATAAGTCCTTTACATGATTTATAGAGTCACCTTTCCTACATTATTTAAAAAAAATTTGTAAATCAAATCTGGGTGGAAGGGGGGTATTTAACATATCCTTATAAAAGGGGTAAAGATACAATTATTAAAATTGATATTTTCTATCATGTCTGGTATTGTTTTACTCTAAGCAAACAAATGCATCTTTCAAATATTTTCATTCATGGTCAATGATTTGGTCATGTGACGTTGTGGCAGGTATATGAGTACGATTGTATTTAGAGGTTTCATTGCCATTGTTTTTAGTATAGTTTATAGCATATGTCACCTTAGGTTTGTCTATGTGAATGACTCTACGGTGTCTTTATTAACATGAGAAGCTAAATTTTATGATTAATAACTAAGTACTTGAATTTTTTTTACTGTTACATCTTCGTTATGGGATGTAGGTTGGGGTTATTTACCCTCCACTTTTGTTTTATTATTGATTTGAGAAAAGGGTATAAAGTTTCGAGTTTTAGTTTTTGATTTAGTCATTTCATCATTATGACCCTTTGGTTGTTTTGATGTAGAGGAACATTTGAGGTTTAATATATCTCTAATAGTCCTAAAAGGAGAAGGATCTATTAATTATTCTCCTTGAATCATACTATTGAGAAATACTTTCTTTGAATTAGAGGGTTTCTTAGCCCCTAATTAGACTAGGCGTAGTAATAATTGAACCTTGTTATGAAATGGGAAGTTATCTAAATGGGTGGGATCATGTTCAAAAATGTTACCCGGTGTTTCTTCTTCACCTCCACTATGATCAACAAGTTCCTACTTCTCATCAGAAGATGGTTCTAGAGGATTTTGGAGCAAAGGATTAGACCCACACCTTCTATTTCCTAACCATGTTAGAGGTGTCATGGTGACCAAGATGAAATGATGTTTAAGGATTAAATGTTTGTTGTGCGAAGGATATCTATGTTTATTTAGACATTGTAATGGTTATAAACCATTTTTTTCCAAACAAATCAATATTTATGTTAATGTAAAAAGGAATATAAGTAAAAATGGACAACGTAATGCCTATAGAATAAATATTTTCCCAATTTTATATATATCACGAGGCTTCCCCAAGGAGATCTTGGAAATTTTTATAACGTAATTGATGAAGGGATCATTTTAAAAAGTTCCCTAACCATCTCTAAATGGTGTCAGTGCAGAAGATCGATTCGAGAGATTTCCATTGACTATGAGAACCTGAAAAACAGACATCAAGAGCTCTAGTTATGTCCGGTCAAAGTTCAGTCAGTGTGAAAGTCAACTCTGGTCAATTGGTCAATTTTGGACCAATGGCACTGTGACATGTGGCGAAAAGGTGAAGGGAGTAATTTGTTGGTTTTTGATCTCCAGTCTTTGACAGTCGTAAAAATATTGCTCGTCGGAACAAGAGGCTCAACTTTTGTTATGGAGGGGAGCCCGGCCACCGTGTGGACTATGGTATTATCACCAACATGGTGGGTCCACAAGCCACCATGTGGCTTTCCACCACGAATCAAATTCACTCGATTTTCCTATCGAGAGATGACAAGTGGACTATATGCTATTGACCGAGTTAATTATTTTCCATACCACATTACATGGGTCGAATTCATATTATCTTGGTAAGTCCACTTGGTAAGTCCACTTATAACGCATTTTACATGCCACGTATGTATGTATGTGTGTGTGTGTGTGTGTGTGTGTGTGTGTGTGTGTGTGTGTGTGTGTGTGTGTGTGTGTGTGTGTGTGTGTGTGTGTGTGTGTGTGTGTGTGTGTATGTTCAAACATTAGTATAACCACATAATCCTCCAAACCCACATAAACCGCCAACATGTTATGTTGGACCACGTGGAGGATAGGAGTGAAGCGGTGGTGGGGGCACTAAGCCAAGCGTAGAAAAATCCACGTATAGAATGGTGTGGGAAAGGTTTGTTAAAACCTACCCATGATAAAAGGGTGCCCAAATGTGGGATAATACCCACTTAAAACCTGTCACCAAATATATGGGATTTTATCCCTTTACAAATGCAAGACTCTCCATTTGGGATTTAATCCCATCAACTATGCTACGGGCTATGGTATTTTTAGCCAAAGGATAATATTTTATCACATTATTTTAGGGCCCTAATTTTGTATAAATAGGGGACCCCTCTCCTTTGTATTACACACACACACACACACACAACGCAATGGAGAAGCTCAATCCTAGAGCTCGAAAAGGCGGAGCCAAGAGGAGAGTTAGTTTTCACGGGCATAGTTGTGTGAACGCGCACACACACACACACACACACACACACACACAACACACACACAACGCAACAGAGAAGCTCATTCCTAGAGCTCGGAAAGATGGAGACTGAGCCAAGAGGAGAGTTAGTTGCCATGGCAATAGTTGTGTGAAGACCTAATTTATTTAGGCATTATTGTGGCTAGGAGTTATTAATACTACTTAGTCGGCCCATAATGCCACACTAAATTTGAAGCCTAAAATATCGATCAGAGTGCCATAGGGCGTTACGAAGCGTCTGAAAGGCTGATCAAGAACCAAAGGTTTCTGAACATTGGAGATGGAGCCATTGATCTTGCCGAATATGCCAGGAAAGGGGTAGTCGGGTGTTATTTTTCACCCTTGTGAAAGTACTATTGTAACTTACAAGTTTTGACTAGTGGAATGGTTCGACCACGAACCTGAAGATGTAGGCAATTGCCAAACTCTGTAATCAATCATTGTGTAATTGTCTTATCATCTTGTATTTATTTTAAATTGATTACTTAAAAGGAGTAAATTATCGGTAAATAATTAAAGCCTACAAGGGTCCGAGATCAGGTAAATAAAAACTTGATTATTTTCGGATCAGTAATGGATGCAAATGAGCATTTTCAAATATTTATAAGGAAAACTATGAAATTTTGGCAGTGTAACGGATGTAAATGGTTGTTTTTTCTAATTTTGGATGTATAAATTTTTCTAAGAAAACTAAGAAAATTCCGACAACATAATTCTAAAAATCAATCAAGTTTCAAATGTGAGTGTCAAAATGGCTGATGAAGTTTTGGTAGAGTTTTAGGTTTTTAACTTTGGTAAATGAAGCTAAAGTGTGAAAGAAAAATTTCGCGTGAAGAAAAACATACAGTGTAATTTAGATAGATCTTTTCCTTGTTTTATAAGTAAAACAAGCTTTTAACTTGAACAATGTTTTATTGTTTGAAGTTTTGGTGTATACAAACTTGTTTTGAAATTCACAGAGTAACACATTTTCTATTTTTATACGTATAGTAAAAAATATGGACTAAGTCCATGAATTTAGCAAAGACACACATGGCTTAACTTGGCTAAAACATCATTCTCTTCTCTTATCATAATTAGGTCCCTATGGTGGTCAAAGTCTCACCTCATGAGTGTTTGATGAGTCAAATTTGTATTTAGAAAAACACCTTTGGTCTAACTCGGACATAACATCACCTCATTTTATTTCCAAAATGAGGTCCCTAACCCAGTCAAACTAAAAGTCTTTCCTCATGAGGTTTTGTGAATTAAGGATTTTAGAATAAGGACCATAATTTTTCTTTAAAAAATTTACAAACACAACTTTTGAGTGAAATCATGCACTCACAACCTATTCCATTAGATTTGGCCATCTAGCTAGCACGAGAAATTTGTTAAGGCATCCTTGATATACTTTTTCAGTATGTGAGGAAAATTATTTGAAATTAGGAAATATTTTCCAAGACGTGGTTGGAAGGGCCAAATCCTCCTCCTCTTCACTCGAGCCATTTCAATTCATCTTGGTTAATAATGATAGTTGTTTCCTGTGGGGTCCAATCTAGGGCCTAGGTATTAAAGGAAATTCCACCCTTCAATTCATATGAGCCACGTAAAAGTTAACCCCTACTTAACCAAAAATGAATGATCTTCCCATGAAATTATAGATTCTACTTGTACTTCGGCTTTGTCTAAATGATTAGGTAATAACCTCATAACCTTTGAATCCTAATAAATAGAAAAAAATTGACAAAACTATTTGTTGTTTCAAAACTCACCTTTTAGTGCATGGAAAGAGAATACACAATTAGGACGATGTAAAATTAAGAAGAAAAATATTTCGAATGGAAACAAACACCCTTGAAAGTGTTTAAAATAATGGTTAATCCAATATGTGATGTTTTATAAGCAACATAGATGTTTAAGGTGAAAAAATAATCCAATATCGTTAACCAAACAAACTACGTGTTTAGCAACAAGATTTATCCAATAATGCTATTCCAACCAGTTTTGAAATTTAGATTTCCTTAAAAAAAAACCAATCAAAGTGTGGAGTAAAATATGAAAATTTATGTTCACACAACTTGGTCTTTTGTTTAATTGTTTTTTCTGTTTGGGAAATTTTGTCTTTCAAAAGGAAAAATGGAAATCTACACACAATATTTAGTAATTTTAAAAGCTCACTTTCTCAACAATGAAACCTACACAACGAAAAAAGTGAGAGAAATTAATAAACACAACTCTGCATCGCAAGGCCACTAACACAGTCAGTGAGGTCACTATTTAATAAGGCAAGGATTCCAAACAAAAAAATCGCTAAAAGGTATCACAAGGCTGCTAGATACAAGTGAGGCCACTATGGTATAAAATAAGAAACTATTGCATGCAAGGCTTCCACTACTATTGACAAGCCCACTAAAAACTAAAGCAAGATCGTTATACAGTAACAATGATTTTGCAGTTTAGCTTGCTTACTTCAGTTTTACACTCTTGATGTCTTTTCATATGGATTTTTAACTTTTTCTGTTCTGTTATAGAATACTTCCAGTTTACCAGATGCTCCAAATGGGTACCTCCAAACTAAAAACACATAATAAGAACTCATATCTTGATGAAAACATGTAAACAAGTTCAAATAACTCTTTACTCTTTACAACCATAGATAAAAAAATGAAAGTACAGGCTAAAACATCACTCAAAAAACCATTAAAAAGATGAGAAAGACAAAAATTCTCTAAGAGTGACTGATCCCTTTTGACAAAGAGAGGCCACCGACATAGAGAACAAGGCTGATAAAGTTGGTCAAGGACGCTAAATTGTCTTGCAAAGCCACCAAACGGAAAAGGCCGCTACTACAATCAATGAGGGTACTGAAGTATGTAATACCGTGGCCAATATTATCAAGGTCACTAATCCTAAAAAAAAAAAAACTTGGAAAAATACGCAAGTTGATGCCACTGAAAACTAGAGAGAGGCCACTAAAAGTTAGAGTGAGACTTCTAAAAATTAAAAATCATGAAAAGTGAGGCAAAAACAACAAAAATCATAGATATTTCTTTGCAAGATCCAACTTTAACATTAATTTTCCTCTTTTCTATGTGCAAGTAAGACTTAACGCCACCAAATACCATCAGACATGTACAAGAGCATAAAAATTTTCAAGAATTAGAAAATTTTTGCATGAAAGTGGTAAATGAAACTACAGTAAAAAAATGTTAATGGGATTAACGGGTGCCCCACCAGGAATGACATATGTATGCATGCTAAAGAACCTAAGATAATAAGTGAATGACTTAGCAACAAGTAAATCTTAGCTTAGTTCTCTAATAAAATACATCAAGATAAAACATGAAATGTTAAAAAAAAAGAATGTAAACCTCCTTTCGAAATAGATGTTTCCGTTTAATCCAAACTAAATCTACATGTTATCAAGGATGTTACTAAAGGGAAGATCCCCTAAAAATGGCCTAAAGGCCATAATTGAATCTTCTCCTACTAAATTTAGTAAATAAGGGGGTTTCTCAATTTGGCAAGCCTTCTCATAATAGAAATGCTCTCTTGAGTACAGATATCAATTTCTTGCAAGGACATAACATATAAAGGTGTATATTGGTTAGGGGTACTAGGTTTCTTATATAGCTTTCCAATTTGGGAGAATCATACATCCTAGGAATGTGGGATAAAGGAGATATAGAATTAGGAGTGGAAGGAAACTATTAGAATAGATTAATTAGGAACTTGTGACCCATGGAAGTTAGGGAAGCTTTAATTAGTCAATTGAGATTAATTAATAGGTCATGGTTAACTTGAAAGAGCCATTTGGAGATGTTTTAGAGGGAAATTAGTAAAATTAGAGGGGTTTTGAGATGGTGATTTAATTAATAAGAGAGTTTATTAATTAGATACAAGATTGTCAAATAGCAATTAATTAATATTGGGTAATTAATTAATTGAAATATGATTTTAACTAATGAATTGACACTAGTTTGCATCCAAGATGAAGGAAAAGGTCACTTAATTAACGAAATGTCATTAATTGACTAAGAAGACAGGAGATATCGACTAGTTAGCGGGAAATTACTAATTATGATGAAATTATAGGGATGAAGACAATTAACGTAATTTTTAGAATTAAAATTGCACAGCATAAATTAGGTGTCTAAATTATTTCTTTGACTATCTCCTTGTTGTACCACAATTTACTTGCAACTGCAACTCTCATCTCCTTATCTAGTTGATGCATGCCCTCCACAAGTGTCCATGTCTGACTGTTGATGTGTCGATGTTGTCACTGACTTGTATGCATCTGGTAGATAGTCTTGAGATAAATCTGAAGAAACTTGTCAATTTTTTGGGCCTACCGAGCAATCAAAAGAGTAGCAAAACAATGGAATGCATCCTCACAATTGTTAAAAATTGACACCTCTCAAATTTTATTGTGAGTTTTCTGAAGGCTCTAAAATATTGTATTTTCTCTTAATGAAACACGATATAGATTGTCATGCCCCGCCTCGGGACAACATAGAACAGCCTAAAAAGTTCGTAAAAAAAAAAATTGGAGTGTGAACTAGTGTTTGACCTAACCATTCTCACTAGGTCTTTAAATTCTCAAAGATATAATCTTTTAACCAAATTGTTAAAACTATTATTTTGAGTTAATTTGATTTGTTTAGCTTCTAATAAAAAAAAAATTCACATTTAAAAATAATATAAATTTCACATTGAATAATTCACTTTCATGAGGAATAATCTACCCATTCATAATTAAAATTTCATTCCCTACTCAAATTGTTTATTCCCACATTATCACTTAAATTCAAAAATGTAGAGGGTCACTTAAGGACCCTAGAATCAAGTCAATCTTAACCCTTGATCTCCCTATTGCCCTAAGATGCCCTAAAAATTTCCTTATGTTTTTATTATTTTTCTTCTCCTTCTCTTCATTTCATTCTTTTTCTCATTTGTTTAGTTTTAGCTCTTGAATGTGCAGGTTGTTGGATTCATGAAGATTTCCAAGAGAAGAATTACTTTTTTTTTGTTAATTTATAACAAACAGAACCCAATACATCTATATTTTTATTTATATATTAGCAAGTATAATTGTGGTTGGGGTTTCAATGGAGGGTGGGGGCGGCGTTTTGGAGAGAGGCTGAGTGGAGCGGAGGTGGTGCTGCGCAATGTTGGGGCAGCAGCTCAGTGTGGTGGCGGCGGGTTAGGGTTTAGCCACAGGGGTGAGGGAAGGCATGGAAAGGGGCCACGAGCAACGAACAGGTGAGGGCGGTCGGGGCGACTATGGAGGCCGGGCCGGGGCAGGTGAGGGGGGGACGCTGGTGCACATGGGGGCGCTGGGTAGGCTACATAGCAGCCAGGGTGCAGCATTCGGGTGGGGGGAAGGGGCGTGCTGCCTTGGAGGTCGCAGGGGAGGTGGGTGTGGGGGCAAGGTTCGGCCCTCCCCCACACCCAACTCAAAATAAACACAAAAAATAATAATACAGCCGACACCTTTTTTTTTTTTTTCTACAAATACAAATATAAATTATTCATATATATATATAAACTTAACAATATATATATATATATATATATATATATATATATATATTGTTATTATATTTTATTTTATTTATCTCATTTTATTTTGAATTAATACAGAATAATATATGTATATAGTATCTATATGCACTTAACATACCTTTAAATATGAAATTTTTATTTTATATGTATGTATGTATGTATGTATGTATGTATGTATGTATGTATGCACGTAATATATTATTACAAATAATATGTATGTATACACGTAATATATTATTACAAATAATATAACATATATATATATATATTTAAAAAAAACAATTTTCTACTACATCTCTATGAATATTAACTGAAAAAATCCTTGTACATTTTACGAAAGTTATGTTTTAAGATAAAACTATAAAAGGTGTAATATCTCCATTTCACAAGCTATGATAAAAAAAAGAAACAATTGTTGTAAGTTGTAAAATAATGAGTTTTAAAGTATATGTTTCTTTTCTTTTACCAAATCTATGCTCAAACAATTTATTTCTTTATTGTCAAGGAAAGTAGGTGACAATGTAACTCAACTAAGAGGAGAAGCTTGAAAATATATCAAAAGAAGTTGCTACAATGAATACATATTTTGAAATTGATTTTCTAATGCAAGTATTCATTAAGTTTTCACAAAACAAGGAAGTGCAAGAGAATAACAGATTTCTTTTCTTGACATAATTCCATCAATGTTGGCAAGGAAACAAAGGCTATGGCAAACAACACCTTCAACACACTATGTTTCTTTTGTAAATATAAATACAAGAGTTACATCAAGATTCAATTAAATAGATCATTTATTACAATACTTCACCTCCACAAGCTTGGGCTATATGGATGTTAAATCCCAAGTGGCAACAAATCAAAATTTTCTAAGACAAGTTTCCAAGTGATACAAAATGGAGAATTTACAAGGAGATGTAACTATTCTCATAACCATATCCAAAGGAGTTACAATACAATAGAGTTGCATAAAGAGATAAAAGAACAATAGGATCCCAAAAGGCCACCCACTCCAACTTGAGAGCCAACTTCCATGTCTTCCCAAAACCATGCAAGGAGAAAAGAGCTTGTTTGCCACCCAACCATAGGCATCATCACATGCCTCTCCCAAGGTTGGGATGCATGCTAGCCTCCCCCAAGCCCATGGGAAAGAGGTCTACTAACCAAAACTTGCACAAGATGGAGGTTGAACTAATCATGATACAAGCACACAAAATATAGGACAACACAAAACAAAACTCCAAAAATTACAAGGAGGAGAACCCATGTTCTTCCTAAAACTTGGGAAGAGAGGAGAAAGTTCTCCAAAAAAATTATTCCAAAAGTTTCTTGCACAAAACAACAAACTCCATATCCTCCTTATTGCTCCAAATTTCAATCCAAAACCCTCCTTATTCCTCCTCCCTTTCCTTCAAGTCCTTCTTGGAAGGATTTTCAAACCCCAAAGGGGTTTCCTTACCAAGAATGGGGAAGGAGATTCAAGCCAAATGAATCAACTTCCCCACCTAAACCATTGAGGGGAAACACTAAGACCCTATGAGGCTTGTCCATCAAGCCTTGAGGATTGAGAGGGAAAATTCCCTCTCTCTTCCCCCACACTCCAAAACTCCATCATGCCATATGATGGAGGGAGTAAAAAAAACAACAACCAAATAACAAAGCCATGCAACCCATCTAACAACTAAGATAAATGCAACACAAGCAAAAGACATAAGAGCCTACCTCAAGGAAAGCTCTCCAAAAATCTTTCCAACTTCAAGTTTCTCCACTCTTGACTCAAGCAAATCACAAGCTCCAAATCACCCAAGCATCCAAGCAAGAAGTTCCAAAAAAAAAAGTCCCTCTCTTTTCCCATGGATGGGAATTTGAAGAGGAGCAAGCAGGCTTCCTCACCAATGAGGGGGTGACATGTGTCACCCCTCTCCCTCTTCAAGGTCAAAGATACCAAAACAAAAGAGAGAAAGGGTAAAATTGTCTTTTTGCCCTCTTCTCCCAAATTCCCTTAAATGTAAGCAAGACAAAATAAGTGAAACTTTTTGATAAACACTCAAATCCACATCCCTTACATGGATGTGACTAAACAAGAGGTAAAAAGGGAGGGAAAACTCCCTTTAGCCTTGAAAATAAGCCCCCCTACCCATTAGGTAGGGTCCAAGGGCTCATTTTTATGTTAGGGGAACTCCCAAGCTACAAAGGGGGCCCCAAAAATGCCCAAAATAACCTAATTTCGGGTTTTGCATTTTTGGCACAAGGGTAGAGGGTGTGGGGACCACCCAAGGGTCTCACATGTGACCCTAAACCCTTGTGATTAAGTGACTCAATAAACAAAATCAAAAATTTAAAAGAAAGTGGAATTATTAACTCTCAAAACAAGTTTACAACTTCACTAGCAACCATAAAAAAATTAATAATTCAAAGCACAATACATTACATAAATTGTGGTCACTCATAGTGCCCAAAATAATAATCTCCTATTCTAAGGCTTCACACAATGAACATGGCTAGGACTCAACCCGTGGGCTGTTTGTGCAAGATTGAGTAGCTGGCCTGAATCCCACGTTCTCCTGTAAACCTGTCACCTGCACACTCATTGCACACATTAACCGCACCTGTCTGATACAATTTAATTCAATGACATAATAATATATCAATGTGTTCTAAACTAACCTAACATCCTACTGAAATCAAGATGCGACAACGTGCACAATTATACTCAATATTCCAAAAGTTAGATAAGATGATACGTGACATATAACCATAAAATTCCACATGCAACAACTATCATTTATTATAATTATGTTCCAAACACAGCATCATATCCATTAGTATCCATGACATTATAAGAAAATGTGACAATATAGAAATTAAGCTAAATTGGCGCTATACACCTAAATGCCCGCACATGTCTAATAAGATCAAATATCTAAATATAATGTCCAAGATATAACCAATCACAGTCAAAATATGTCTATGAGCAAAGAAACAACAAGCTACTGAGCTATAAAAAGTGTGGGCACTACATAGATGATCAAGTCCTTGAAAATTTCCTCTAGTGTTACATATGCCTTACTCCTCTATTAAGTTTCATGATTTTCACAAGGCTGTGACCTCTGGAATGAATAGCATTACCCATTTTAACACCAATTTTTTCAAGAAATGAAAGGGAATACAATATCATAGGAAGGGATTGCCTCTATTTTTTGTGTCGAATATATTTCCTTGTCAATCTTCTTCATTTTCTTACACACACAACCAAAGGATGAGTAGTCCACATCTGTCAACCTCTTAAAGAATTGTTGAAAAGGAACGATAAGTGGGTAAAATATGCACTTCATAAGTAACACCTAAATTTAATGTGGGACCCAAAAGAAACCATACACTTACAGAGAAGCTTGTTTTCTTGTTTCTCTGTTTTTTTTTAAATATTTTTATTAATTTTTTTTAAAAAGGGGTTGAATTTAATAATAAAAAACTGATTATCCTAATTAAAAACATATAGTGTAACTAATCAGGGTAGTGTTAAAAAATCTTTTGGCAAGTTTCATGACCATTATATATTACAACTAAAAGATGTCTCTTCCATTGAATTAAGGGGTTTATTCTGATTAATGTAAGATACCTCATTACAAACTAGAGAGTTTCACTTCTATATAATTGAGATATCATCTTGTATATTGAAGGGTATATCTTTCATCAACCTCAAATACTACCTCGTAAATTGAATGTCTTTTCTATCAAACAAAAATATTGCCTTTAAATTGATGGTTATCTCCTCTATAAAATTGAGGGTTATATTTTCCATAAAACTAGGATGTCACCTTGTATTTACGGAGTATATCTTATGTAAAGCCAAGATAATAACTCTTAAATTTAAGGGTATCACTTATATGAATGGAATAGTATCTCATTCATAAAATTAAGATGCACCACCTCAAAAACAGATATGTATCCCTTCTATCAAACTCCAATGTTTCATTGAAATCTGAGGGGTATCTCCTCTGTCAACTTGATGGGTATCTTTTACATAAAATAGAGATAATACCTTGTAAATTTAGGATCACCTCTTTTGTCAAATTGATATATTACCATGTAAGCTAAGGAGTATACTTTCAATCAAACAAAGATATCACATCTTTAAAAAGTATCATATCTTTTGTCAAACCAAGATAGTGCCTTGTAAATTGAAAGTGTCTCTTTTATCAAGCTGGGATATTGTCTTATAAACAAAAGAGTATATCTTTTGTCCAAATACAAGATATAGTTTCTATAAAATCTAGATACTTTCATGCAAACTGAAGAGCATCTCTTTGCTTAAAACTGGATACTTAAAAGTCGGATATCTCTTCTATAAAATTAGGATTATCTTTGTTTATCAAAACAAGATATCAACTTGTTCATTAACAAAAACCTTAAGAAAAATTAAATGTATTTTTTATTATATAAGATATCTCCTCAAAATTTGAATATCTATCTCTCATATAAAATAAATGATAAGTTAACACTTAAACCCATCTCATTTAACACTCATACGAGATATTAAACGAATATTCATAGAATAAATGGGTAACCAATTTTTTTTGTGATTGTGGTTTCAAAGAAGGTTTATATACTGGTTTACTATTATATTATTAAAAAAAATTCATTTGTCTAGTGAAAAAAATGTTAACTGTCTAGTCAATAGAAAAAGAGATATTAAATGAATATTCATAGAATAAATGGGTAATCAATTTTTTGTGATTGTGGTTTATATACTGGTTTAGCAAAATGTTATTCAAAAAAATAATTTTAAAAATGACCAAATATTTTTACGCCGAAGGCGTTCCCCCTATGGGAAAGGCCTTTGCAGACATTTCTCTGATTGTATTAAATTTGACAACCTTGCAGACATTTTTCCAAACCGTTTAATTTTGACGGGCTTTTAGTTGTTTTTATATTTTTATTGTGTAATGATTTTCTGACATAACTGCGAGATGATTCATTCTTTCTAAATTCTCGCCGAAATTTCCCGGACCTTGTAAATTTGACAACATTCATTTGGTAACAACCGACTGTAGGTTAAAATGTTAGGGTTACAGATTTATCTCCTTTTGCAAGTTGGATGGGGAGAAAACCATTGATGTAACATGACCGTTGGTGCTATTGGTTCATACAAACATAATTGTGTGTTGTTGAAGGCGTGTCATTGAGCTTTCCGTATATCTGATAAGGTTCTGTGGATCAAGTTAAACAGTTGGAGGTCTATCAAGGAAGGATAGGAGTTTTAATGAATGTTATTGGTAGGTTTCAAGCCAAGCTCCACGTCTTTTACCAACATCCTTCCTACCCGTGCAAAAATAGGAGTTGTAGAAAAAGCTATGGACGTCCATCAAAGTATAATGAAAATTGGTTACAAAATGGGCTTGTTGAAAAGGTTGTTGAAGCTTTTAAGAAAATGTGATTTTCAATTTTAACTCCAAACTCCACAACCTTTGCCAACATCCTCCTAGCCTGTGCCAAAACGGGAGCTTTAAAACAGGGTTCGGACATTCACCGCAACATAATTGAAAGTGAATTTTTATCAAATGTTGTAGTTGCAAATGCCCTGGTAGATATGTATGAAAAATTGGCTTCATCTCTGATGATGTGGGTTTGGATGCTGACAACTGCATAGTGTTTGTGAACATTGAACAAAAGAGCCCTGAAATTTCCCAGGGAGTGCATGGGCATCTTACCAATAGGCCTGAAGAGATTGGAGCGAGTGACCAGGGTCACATGTTTGGCTATGCCACAGATGAGACTCCTGAGCTCATGCCCCTCACTCATGTTCTATCCACAAAGCTCAGTGCCAAGCTTACTGAGGTCAAAAATAATGGTATTTTCCCCTAGTTGAGGCCTGATGGTAAAACCCAAGTCACCATTGAGTACAGAAATGAAGGAGAATCCATGGTTCCTGAACGGGTGCACATTGTTCTCATATCCACTCAGCATGATGAGACTGTCACCAATACCATGACCAATTTACTCATCTCTGTAGGAAAGGGGCCTTCTAATAAATTCCATGACAAATTGAAATACAAATGCAAGTTGGAAAAACTGGCTACCTGTCATGGTATCTTTCCCTTTAGTCTATTGTGAGACAAGTCAAGAAGTTCCAAATTTTTGCAATACCCAAGGGCCAAATCAGGTAGCTATGCTTTGTGATAACCGAATGTGATTAAGAAAAATCCAGCTAGGCCTGACAATAATCCCCAAAGTAGTGTGGATGTCAGTCTCAGTGATGTGCTAATGACTTCTCATAACATAATCATTTTAATCACCATGTGGGATGTCCCACAGACTTTCGTTTACCATGTAATCATAAAACAACAGATTTGCATGTGGAGAAAGCAAATATCCATGCAGACTCCCAAGATCCCGATGCTTGATGCTTCTAATTGTTTCCAGCTCAGTTTTAAATTCATGCAAGCTTTGTGTGTGGTGATTGTAGAGTCTCTTTACAACAATTGGCTTACAATTCTTTAGAACACATTTATAAACAGTGCTTGTAGCACCATAGCCAATATATATTTCTCATTTAGATTTTCTGTGATTCTCATTATGTCATCGATGTACTACTATATTGCAAAGTCCAGTGGTGATACAAGTCATGTTGTGATGGAATTCATCTATGAGATTAGTTAATTGTTCCATAATAGACATTTAGCTGGATGATTACAAAAGCGAGAGTAAGATTTTATCAGTCACTTGTGAAGCTAAGGTCATAATCAGACAACCATCCCTAATATACAATGATAGATAGATTTTTTTCCTTGTAATAAATTTTGCAACCATTTGAAGATTGTTAAGTGAAATCCTGACCATTTTTGACAATGCTGAAACTTCCCATGCACCTTTGAAACATTTCCTTAGCACTTGACATTTGCCATCAAAACTAGTGAGATATGTGAAGTGCTAAAAAGTACAACTCAAATCCTTTGAAAAAGCTAATCAGTACAATCAATAATCTCAAGGGAAAGGAAATCAAGATCAAAATAGAAAATACACAATGGTCTATCTTGGGTTGTCTTATCAAGAATTAATATAAAATACCTGTAGAATGCGATTAACACACTGAACCAACTAAATTTGGTATTAATATCTTTGCACAACTTTAGATCTCATAACATTTTCACAAATTCATGATCTCCTTCTTGGAGATTTAGGATCATCTAAGATGATGTATATTATCTTCTGAACTTTTGGAACCTCTTAATATACCTCTGAGATTAGCCAATGTATGTCATCATTCCCCATTTTCAAGGATCAAGTAAACTAGATACCTCACTATTTACTTCAGAGAGGACATGTCATGTAAGATTGTTGAAAGATAAATTTACATGGTGAAGCACTTCAAGTTTTTGAGAGATACTAGTACTGTACCTAACAAGGAGTTTGAAGAAAGGTCCAAATGTATCCTTTGAATTTTTTCTGCTTCTTACAGGAATTTTCTTTTGCTTGAAATAAAATCCATTGTTTTTGTAAGAACTTTTATGGCTTGGAATTGTTTGTTTTGCATTGTATTTTTTGTTTGTTCCCAAGACAGTTCCTTATGATGATTTTTATAGAGTGATGCCTTCAAAATTGACTATTAGGGCATCTTTTTAATTATATGGAAAGTCTTCCACAGCTATGGAGTAGGTGGATGTTGCAGCATTTCATTAATAAAATCTAATGAATGATGTTCCCTGTGTTATTTTATATCAGCACATTGATCATTGTTTTTACATGTGAAATTATGGAATTTAATTTACTTTTCTTGAAAGGTTGTGGTAATTTAATTGTCTGGACCGCTTTCAGGGCTTCTACAAATATGTTGTAGAAAAATGAAAGGCTTGACTCTTGAAACATGAGAAAAACATATTGATTGGTTTGGCCAAACTTGAGTGATAAATTTTTATAACTTACAAGAGGATTTGAAACTGATGAAGGACGTGGGGATGGATGCCTATATGTCTTATATTTCCTGGTCACGGATATTACCATGTGAGCTTCAATTTCTTTTCCTTGGTATAACATTAATTAGTGCTTCCTTTCCTTAACAGATTCATTATTATTTTTCACCTTCACTCTATTTTTTGGGTTAGGTCTCTTGCTATGACATTTTGAAATCTGTTGTATATTCCACTCAAATGTTTTTTGTCTTTTCCATGTATGAATCTCATAATATATAGCCATTTGATACAAAGCCTCACACTAAAATGGTTTTTGAGAAGGTTGTGTCATATAAAAGTGTTTTCGACCATAGAGCGAGACAAAGTTTTGTATTGATTTATTTGATTGTAAACCTAACAAGCATTGTGATGGCCACTGGTGGGCTATGTTTTTAATTCTTTGTTTAATTTGTTGCACTCATTGCTATCAACTAAAAATTCATATTCCACACATACAGATGGCACATATCCACACCTATAATGAAATGATGTAGTGCCCATGCACTGTCTTCAAACAAAGGCTAAAACTACATTGAAAATTCCAATTAAAGGTAAACATTTAGGAGTCAGTATTTGTAATTCACTTGTTAATTTACACAGAAACCAGAAATCATGACACATATTTCGCTCATCTCGAGGCAGAACCCTAAACTCTTCCTTCAAAATCCATTGAATAGCTTGATAGTTTGTTCCATGGAATAGAAGTTGGGTGGGACTAATGCGATTCTTCGAGTCTCTAAAAATTTGATATGTGATTTCAAAAAACACACCTTTTCAATTTTGATCACAACCGGAAGAATATCATGTTTTTGTTGGATGAATTTTTCGGTTCGGTCTCTAACCTACATTTGCTTAAAGGCTTTAGCAGGATAATTCTTCTTCTGAATCAGAATAAGATCGAATGAAATAATCAACATACATGCAAATATTTGGCAGTTGTCTCAGTTTCAGAATCAAGCTCTATGATCGATACCCCTGAAGTGACATCTTGAAACTTCAATTTGGAAATTTCTTTTTCTATTTCTTTTTTTTTTCAATTTACGCTCCCTAATCTCTCATTTATTTTATTTTGTGGTGTTTGTATCCAAATACAAATACCACAGGGATTGGTTGTGCAGTTTTCATAGCATTTGAGGGTATATGGATGTCAACGCTCTCACTACAAGATAACAGGCCATGTATCCACAAATTTTCTACAAATTAGTTGTGGATAAGATACTTAAAATTGTGAATCCAATTTTGTGGACTCCACCCACAAATTTATTGTGAAAAAAATAAATTGTAGGAATATTGTAGAACTACTACAACTCATGTTTTGTTGTAATTACCACAAATAAAAATTGTGAAAATTGTGATATTGTAACAATATTAAAAATTGCGACTTTATTATAAATCATTATTTTAGATGTATTACCAAAAACTCAAATTTCTCAAGACTAATATTATAAATTAAATTTTACTATCCAATAAAAATATTTTCATTATGTAAATTTTATAAATATATTATTCAATTTTTAATTTATTAATTTAAAATTTTTAAGTTTTATTATTATTGTTGTAATAAATATCAGTGAATTATTAAATATTAATATATATAATTCATTTTTAAGATATAATTTTTTTTAATTCCAATAAATATACACATACATGTGACACTAGTTTTGATGGGTATTTCATAGATTTACTATATTGAAAACAGAGTTGAATGCATACAAATTTTCGGTGCATAAAATGGGAAAGTTCTTTTAGAACACTCATAAGATTAATATTGCAGAAACTTGGATCTATCACTTAAAAAATGTACAATTTATTTTTTTCCCTTTTTTTTCGTAATTTTTCAAATAGAATACACAATTTTTTTGAATTCTTTTATTTTATTTTTTTGGGGGGTAGGGGAGGGTGTGAGTGGGATTGGGTGTAAAAAGTGTTTAACACTTATGGAAAAAGAAATTCATTTGAATGTCTTTTTACTTATGAAAAAGGATGTCGTTCTTGTCTAAAACAATTGATAAAGAATCTCTTTATTAATAAATTAATGACATTGTGCATTATTATTGATGGTCTAATACCCATAACGATCCTGTAATTAATTACAAATAAATTAATCTAACTCAAAACGAGATTCATACGGGCATAAATAAATGTGAATACAAATACAACATTACTAGTTTTGTAAACAAGTAATATTATTTCATTTATTAATATTGACAAATTATTGGAGGTTACACCAACAGGCGGCTGGTTAACAACAGATGAAAATATTATTTCACATAAACTAGTCTGCTATGAAACCCAACAAATATGAGTGAACCATCATATCCTCGCCTTAGAAAAGGAAATGAAAAAATAGTGAAACGGGAAAACCACCGCAAATCAACAGCAGCGCCAAGACGGTAGCCACCACCAAACCCTAGCTGCAAGAGGGGATAGTGGAAACATGCAACAACTGTCTCGAGACCAGCATCAGAAGAAACAAGGCACCATAGGGGCTGAAAAAATCTGCTACATACTCAGATCTACAGCAGATCCAAACAAAACCATGAATACAAACAAACAACTCGCAAAAAGTTGATCAAAACTAAATAAAATAACAAAACCACCAAAAGTATTGACCGTCTTTACATCCTCAATGATCAAAACAATGAGAAATAAGAACCTTGTTATCTATTAACTTGAGAGGGATTTATATCACAACATGCTGCCGGTTT
Organism: Taxus chinensis; assembly: GCA_019776745.2. Classification (NCBI taxonomy): domain Eukaryota; kingdom Viridiplantae; phylum Streptophyta; class Pinopsida; order Cupressales; family Taxaceae; genus Taxus; species Taxus chinensis. The sequence continues at coordinate 220,910,548 of CM034148.1, forward strand.
GTGCAAACAGGATGTCACCCACATTTGAGAATAATGCCTTTTTAATTTAGCGGATATTATGAGGGAAAAAATCTCAACAACTCAGTATAATCGGCAGCTAATAAGACCTTTTCATTAATCCGTGTAGCCTAGGATCTACGGTGTTGAAGACAAGTTTTACTTGATCCCTTGAATAGGATCCATGTCATTCAAGATTGATCACAAACTGTATTAGACAAAATTTGTTTTATAAATATAAAATTTTAAAGAAAACGTAAAGCTCGAGCTAAATTCCATTTTTTTTAAAGTAAAGTTTCTTCTATTAAAATTTAATAGTCACCTCTATATTAAAAAACATTTGGCTCCACGTGTAATTTTTTTTATAGGGAATGAATATCATACTTGAAAATAAACTTGTAAACATTTTAAATACCTTTATTTACAAAATTTGAAAAATTATTTTATTGGGTTCTAAACTTGGTGTGTCATTGACTTTTTTTTAAAATTGATATCTTTAAATTATAATATTTATTTCTTTCTTAGTGATAATTAAATGGAATTCAAATTTAAAGTTGAAAATTAATTCTCATTTTGTAATCATCTATTATTATAGAATATCTATTATAATAATAAAATATTAAAATTATACTAGTACAAATATTCTAAACATATCTATAAGATTTTTTAAAGAGAGAAAACACATATCTTACACTTTTTTCATACGACATTGATCTATAACACTATTGCGTTCTCTATGAATTTTAGTATTATGGATACAAAAATATTAGATTCAATTGTTTTGAATGATGGAAAACTTTAGAATGTTATAGATTATTCACAATAATATTTTAGTGTCTTATCATTAAAATATTTTTGGATTACATGTGAATAATTCAAATATTAGTACCCACTCCAGAAGCATACAAAAATAAGATTTGCACTCATACACAAATGTAAAATGGATCATATAGAGTATCATAATTCTTCTTCTCACATTGTGAAACAACTATAGTTTATTTATTTAAGATGAAATGATATTGTGGATATTACAAAAAGTTTGGATACAATACCACTTTTGTGGATGCAATCTGGATAAAACATCATAAATTGAATATTGAGGTTAGTGTGGGCCCTATAATCTGTAAATTGTAAAATCTTAATTAACTTTGAAATTTTACGATAGTGTGGATTATCCACAATTATTTTTTGGGAATACAAAGCCTACAAATGTCATCAATTTGGTACATTGGTTCAGGACTACAAATAGAAAAATTCTATTGCAAAATATTTACAAATCATTTTTGGTTGATTATGTGGATTATTCACAACACAATTTTTGCAATTGAGGTGCTATGATTTTGTGTAATTTATATATTATTATCTTTTTCATTAATATCAATACTAATTCTAATAGTTAGATTATCACAACTAAACTGTATTAGATTTTATTAGTATAAATTATCAATAACTAGAGTTAAGGTGTGAAATGAATTCTCGATTCATATATTTTTAATTTTAATTTTTTTTATAAAAATAAATAAGATTTTTAGTGTTGTAAATTTTAATAAGCTTTGTTTGAACTTTAGAAGTGGATAAATAAATTGGAATTGTGATACATTATTTTCAGGTTGTTTAGATAATTCATGATTCTAGTTTTAAAAATCTACCACTTTTAAAACTATAAGGAAAAAAGTTATTTATTTAGTATAAAATTTTAAGAAAATGGATTTTCCACAATATTACCAAATAGTGGAAGATCTACATCATATCTATAAAAGTATTCATTTAGTGTTGATAATTCACATATTTTCCACATAATCATTATTTTGTGGATAACATTGTGGATACATGAGCCTACTTCTAGTAGTGTCTAGCTCCCTCAGAAAGGTGTGCATATAAAACAATCCCTCTACAAAAGTAATAACTATCCCTCTAAATCAAATAACATATACCATTCGGCGTTCACATTGCATTGTACACATACGATTGCTAGTATTTAGTCCACATAAACTTGATATTTGTGTGGGACTAGTTAATTGGTATGATATTATATTTATATGTTTATTATTTATTAGTATGAAAGTAGTTAATTGTTATGAGATTAATATATATGTATTAATTAATTATTGATATAGGGTTGGTTAATTATCATGAAATAATTTTTATATATTTTTATCTGAGAAAGTTGTAACGTGATAAATAAAATATTTATAATAAAGATAAAAATATTGGTTAATGCAAGAATCTAACATATAATAATAATGATGAAGATGATTAAAATATTAATATAAGACAAAGTACTCAATATAATATTTTTTATTTTTTGTATATTTACGTTATAAAATTTTAACACAATGAATATATCCAATAAATATAATTTTAATAGGATAAATATAATTTCACAATAACGTGTATTGAGAATATTTTATCCACATTTTGCTATCAAGTTTTAAGATTATTAAGACGTACAGAAATATTAAAAGATTTGCCCCATCATCCTGGATAATAAAAAAAAGAAAATATTTATCGGTAGTGAAACTGCCGTATTGACTACGGATAATATTTTTGTTTGCTACCAATTTCTTCCCTCTTTCCTAGCGCTGAGAGGAATATAGTGGTGGTTCTGCTATTTTACCCTTCCATTGTTAGTTTTCTATGGAAGTTATCCCATCCTGAGCTTTTGAGAAGCTCTGCGTCTTCATCTTTCCTGTTTTCTGCATCCCAATCTCATCGCTGTACACCGCCTGCGCATCATCTTCATCACACTAATATCATGGCTTCCCTGTTACGGTCATGGCGCATGTTCAGCTTTCACATGTGGGTTTTATTCTTTGGGTTATCCATTGGGCAGCAAGAATAGCGGCTGCGGTGATCCTGCGTTTCAGCTCGATTGTGATGACTTCTATGGTATGCCTCTACTTAATATTAGCCAATACCAGTATTATATTCTGCAACCCCAAATCTACTTGGAAGGGAATTCCATTCATAGTATGTCAATAATTGACAAGAATATGTGGATAGATATATGTAATCAACCTTCATCTACCAGCACGGAGCAATTCTGGTCTAGCCGTCAATTTCGTATTTCAGATGGATACAGAAACATATCTATATTTGGACAGTGCGGATCAGACGAGAACGCAGACTACCTGTCCAACAACGCCTCAAACTTAAACTGCAGCGATGCTTGGCATTACAGTTTAAATTCAAGCTTGAGTTGGAGTAAGGAACACTGTAAATCACAACTTCACTTACCATTCCAGAAAGACTACAAACTACCTCGAACGACGAAGGTGGACGAAATTCTGAAGACCGGGTTCGATATAAAATGGAGCTTCAGCAAAGCTTGTGAGTATTGCGGGTCAAGGAACAGTACCTGTAAATACAATAATATCTCCACGCAGCCATTCTGTGTCGGGGAAGACGTTCCCTATGGTAAGAGTGCCAATTCCCAATTACTTTTCATTTTTGTAAAAATCCGAAACGTTTGATATATGTATTCGATGATTCGTCTATTACAGGTGGTAGCGGAAAATCAAAGTCGAAGACCTTCATCATTGTTCTAGGTAACCATCACTCTTACACGTTCTAATATTTTTCGTAGTTTTAATATATCTCAGTGCTGTCAATATGAATCGTTCCATTTAATCCTTGAAACGAGGTATTTATAGTTGCTGTTTTAATATGTCACTGGTATAAAATGAATCTTTCAATTTGAACCTTGAAATCAGGTATGGGCTTTGTCGGCAGTGTATTGTTTATAATTGCAATTGCTTGTCGAAAGAGGCCATTATTCTTGCAGCAGCAGGGTGTGATCAGGACGGAGCATGAGCATGACAGAGTAGAGATATTCCTACACAATTATATCCATGATATGCCGGCCAGATATTCGTATTCTCAGCTCAAGAACATCACCGACAACTTCGCGCATAAGCTGGGGGAAGGAGTTTTTGGTCTGGTTTATAAGGGAAAGCTTCAGAGCGGTAATGTTGTGGCCGTTAAAGTCCTGGATCAGTCGAGGCAAAGCGAGACACAGTTCATGAATGAAGTGGCAACAATCGGAAGAATTCACCACATTCAAAGTGGTCAATTCTATAAATCTTGTGCCCCCAATCTATCACGTAAAAAGCATTTACCTCTACCATGGAACTCTCAAATATCAAAATAGTTTCGTAATGAAGTGAGGATGAACTCATAATGGAGTTTCCTCAATAAATATTGTTGGATCTCAAAATTGCACAGCAAATTCTTGTGAAATTCCACATAAGTAATGTTTATTGAAGCCCACAATCCAAGATAATCACAATGTTGGGTACAAATAGCTTGCAATTAGATTTATTTAATTAAAATTTATACAAAAATCTAGGATTTTCCATGCCTTTTTAATAGTAAATCACAATTCTCCCAAAATTCATGAAATCTATATGAGAGAAATTAGACAATGTATAAAGAGACGGACTTACAAAATCCATATCCGCAAAGTTAAAAGACATTTCTGTTGATTGTAATTAGGTCATTGCATAGAAGCTAATGATTAAACATGAAAAGAAGAAGAGATGACCAAGGGTGTACAAACCCTCACTTTCCTTCCCCCTCTTATTTGTTTGCTTGTCAATATTGCTCACTGAGAAGAAATTATTATAACTACCTCCAACCTCCTAATTCTATCATCAAAACCGTAATTGGAAAGGAAATTTCTCAATAGGGTAAACTATTTAATAGTATTTATGCCAATTACTTCTCCTTTCATATTTTGAAATATTTAGAGTCTCTTCACTCAAGATCAAGCAACGACAAGTGGATTTACAGAGGAATTATGTGTTTGACTTAGAAATTAGTTTATATAAATACAACATTAACATTCAACTGAAACAATAAAATATTTACTACCATAACATAAGGTAATATAAAGAGTTAAAAAAATGACTAAGCATTTGACATCCTTCAAAGTTGAAAGGAAAGATGCTAGAAAATTATTATCAGAAAAGATTGACACTTTCCCACAAAGACTACTACCATAACAAATGCATTCAACGTGATATTCAATACCCTTTTATTGCTCAATATACAAACTAGCAATTGCACCCAAAGCATAATGAATATGATGATAAGGGAACAAAATGAATACCTGGACAAGAATAAAATGAAACCTAAATAAGATGCAAAGAAAAGCTGAGCTCTTTTTGTTGCAAAATTCACATTTACACAAAATCACAACTTATATACCTCTATCTTGGAAGTCTTGAATATAAAAATAGTTTCGTATTTCGTTGAGGATGAAATCAAAATAGAGTTTCCTCAGAGAAATATTGTGGTGCCTCAAAATTGCACATATAATTCTTGTGGAATTTCACATAAATATTGTATATTAAAAGCCACAATCTAAGATATTACACATCAAAATGTTGGGGACAAATAGCTTGCAATCTAGATTATATTTAATTAAAATTATACAAAAATCTAGGATTTTCCATACCTTTTTAATAGCTGAATCACAATTCTCCCCAGAATTCATGAAAGCTATATGAGAAATTGAAATTAGAACCATATATAGAGAGATGGACTTACAACATCCATGTCCACAAAGTTAGAAGACTTTTCTATTGATTATATTTAAGTCATTCAATGGAGACCAATGATTAAACATGAAAGGAAGAAGAGACGATCAAGGGTGTACAAACCCTCACTTTCCTTCCCCCCCTCTTATTTTTTTGCTTGTTTGCTTGTCAGTATTGCTCAACTGAGAACAAATTATTATATACTACCATCCCAACCTCCGAATTCTATCATCAAAACCGTAATTGGCAAGCAACATTTCTCAGGAGAGTAAACTATTTAATAGTATTTATGCCAATTACTTCTCCTTTCATATTTTGAAATATTTAGAGTCTCTTCACTCAAGATCAAGCAACGTACAAGTGGATCTTACAGAGGAATTATGTGTTTGACTTAAAAATTAGTTGATGGATAAATACAACAGGGTAACATTCAACTGCAACACAATAAAATATTTACTACCATAACATAAGGTAATATAAAAAGTTAAAAAAAAGACTGAGCATTTGACATCCTTCAAAGTTGAAAGGAAAGTATGCTAGACAAATTATGTATCAGAAAAGATTGACACTTTCCCACAAAGACTACTACCATAACAAATGCATTCAACGTAATATTCAATACCCTTTCATTGCTGCAATCATACAAACTAGCAATTGCACCCAAAGTTTTAATGGTTAAAAGATTGCTATAACTGAAATTTAAATGGGGTGATACACAAAAATGATTGAAGGCTTTGACTGAGTACGTGTACAATATTTGAGAAACAGATTATTGTTAGCATAGTCTACGTATTATATTATTATTAGACTAGTTATTATTACGTGTACAATATTTGAGAAACAGATTATTGTTAGCATAGTCTACGTATTATATTATTATTAGACTAGTTATTATTTATTCCATTATTCGCTCATATTGTTTGTAACTGCTCCATCCATTCCGGGGAGTATATTTTATTCACGTACCTATAAATAATGTACGTGCTTCTGATTTAATATGATGATTAAGAGATATTCTATCTCTAATTATTATCTTCAATATCCTCCTCACAATCCGGTATCAGAGCTGTCGTAAACTCTGACCTGAGTGTTTGAAGGAGAAGACCATTCTCATCCTGGAGAGTTTTCTACCTTCTTGCATGCGTGGGGGAGAGCTTAGCATGGAAGAATAAGTGTAGGAGTTTCAGTGACCATTTTATTGACTGTTGCATGGAGGTTTTTAGACTGCTATGTTTTTTTCCTGTTGTTTGGATGCATGGAGTCTTTGTATGTTGTGTAGAGATTTGTCCTTTCCTCCATTCAACCTGTGTGGTAATTAAAATAATGTCTGGGCATGAGGGATAAAAGGTTGCGTGTTCATCTACTTTACAACGTGGACTGTATCATGCACTAGAAAACCTCTATGCCCCCATGACATATACCAACGACCTGCGCAAATTATGATGGCTAGAACAACGACTGGAAATGTTGAACATAGTCAGTTGTTTTGATCTGATTTTCTGTGTAAAAGGATGCGTGTAAGAATCACTCTCCCTGCTGTGTGAAAGAAGATTAGATCAACATGTGGTGAAAATTTTGTGTGCAAATAAAAGCTAAGCAAACTTGGTATTTTTTGTTTTCTTTTGCTGCTGGAGTGGTTTCATTACTCCAGCGTAGAGAATTGCACTTTCTTTTTATGATTCTACAACACACGTGGAGGAGATTTAATTGAAATTCCAGCGCCTATGTATAAATTGAATGTTGGAAGTGTGCTCTTGCTCGTTGTAGACGTGATAAATTAGCTGTATAAATCAATAAAAAGTCTCTGCCAATACAGTGAAACAACCGGCACAATTAAAAGACACCCGAGTGAAGGAAATAACAGTGGTGCATCGAAAAAAATGGAGTGCCATTATCTTCTGAAGAATATGCCTTCACCAAAGCAACAATGATTATTTTTACGCCAATGTTGAATGTAGAAGGTGCATGAGCATATTGAGACTGCTGGGAGCCAATCCGAAGACTTGCAAGCATAAGAACACCGTCACGATGCTCAAGAGAGCTCCGGGTTCTACTTTTCCTTGCTCAACGAGCTTCGAATCACTGGAAATCTAGTCTTCGACGAGCTAGTTTGAACAAAAATTCTTGACTATTTACTATTCAACATCAGTTGCCAAGCAAAGCAAGTACGAGAAGAGCTAAAAGCCGTGTACGACGTCAATTGCGAAGACAAAGAAGAATGCCTCACAAAGTGTCACCGTCTCTCAACATGTGAGTATCGAGAGCATCTATGAACTGGTACTTCTCATCAGTGAGTAACATTGTAATATCTCTTGGAATCAATAAATAATTTTTTAAAAAAATTATTACAAATTCTGCACCAAAACTTCTTCTCTCGGATGCTTAGTTACTTAAAGGGCCCAATTTTGTGGCTTGGAAAACAAAAATGAAGACAATCCTTCAGTTCGAAGGATTATGGGGCATTATCACCAATTATGTGACCGTTCCCATAGCCCCTGATGAATAAATAAAGTATGAGATGGCTAATGCCAAAGCCTTGATGTCAATAATGCTTAGTATCAATGACGATGTGCAACCACATATTTAGTATGCAAAGAAACCAAAGGAAGCCTGGGACAAGTTGGCAACCACTTATGAAGCCAAAAATTAGACCAAGATCCTCCATCTTCAGTCAAAGTTGCACAACCTCTCTATGGGGTCAAATGAGAAAGTTGAGGAGTTCTTACGTCACGTGGTTGAGCTGCGATCAGAGTTATTAACACTCATTGAAATGGTGGATGAAAAACTTCTCGTGTCGATCACCTTGAGAGCACTCCCTTCTCAATTCCAAGTGTTTGTTCCGACACTAAATGTATCTAAATAAATAGTGGCATTCGAAGAACTCATGAACTCACTGCAGCAGGTAGAGGCCATCAATTCAGCCCAAGAGGAGACTCATGATAAAGCCTTGTTCTTAAATCCATACTGTGGCCAGAAGAATCAGAAGGGTCCCCCTAAGAAGCCAACTCAAGCACAACCAAATCAATAGTAGAAAGATCAAAATTCAAATATGTGGTGTCACATTTACAGAATAAACACTTGCGATACTAATCACTACTAGTACAATGGCTTGAAACAAGGGTCTTCGAGTCAAACAAGCACATCTGGGCACGAAGATTTTCAAAAATTGAAACGGCGTCCTCACCGAAGAAAGCAGAAGGGACATCTCATAGCTGAACAAGATGATGAATCTGATGAGGAGACATCAGAAGGAGCCAATTTTGGTAAGAACCTTATACTAGTCTCTCAGACTTCGCAACCCACGAAGAGAGTCTGGCTGATAGACTCGGGTGCAAGTAAGCATATGTCAGGTGACAAGAAACTGTTTGATTCACTGAACAAACAACCCATTGGAGATCTGGTTCGTATAGCACATGACAAAGACTACGCTGCTGAAGGAATAGGAAAAGTCACCATTCCTCTGGGACCACGTAAATATACACTTACAAAGGTACTATATGTTCATGTCTTGACTAGCAACCTCTTGTCAGTGACTCAGCTTTTGAATCATCACCTAAAAGTAGAATTTCTTGTCCAAAATGGCATTAAATCATGCTTGATCTTGCGACAAGGTACAATTATTGTTACATCATTTCTAAAAGATAAGTTATTTGCTTTAGATATTGTACCATTAAATGCCTCAAGGAGAGCTATACTCCCTCTCCTTATTAATAATTGCAAGGAGAGCTATTTTATCCCTTCACTTATTCATAATTTCCTTTCCAATTATTTACAGTGTTTTGTATCTTTTTCTTAGCTCTTGTGAATGTTAATTCCATGAATTAATTATCTTACATTGCTGCAAATTTAGGTTTTTCTACATTCTCTTTGTGTGCATGTTGTTAGAGTAGGTATTTACCTTAGCTCATGTTCACCTAGGTACTTTATTTACCTTTATTGTATTTATCCTCACCCACTTATGTGTGTGGATATTTCTTTTATCTTATTTAGATATTAGGAGATGTTATCTAGTTGTTAGATATAGTTCTTTCCTTGATCCATGGCATTGACTAGTTCTTTCCTTGATCTATGGTATTGACTAGATCCTTGATGTCTAGTTCTCTCCTAAATCTATGGTCTTGACTAGTTCTTTGATGACTAGTTATTTCCTTAATTTATGGCTTGATCTACGACCTTGACTGGTTCTTAGATTGTTATTCCTTGCCTATTTAAGCAAGGCCCATTCTCAATGTATTGCATTGAGTTCCATAATAATATATGATATTGCTTCTCATTTGTTTGCAAAGGTTTTATGTAAAGTTATTCTAGCGAATTGCTTTCATCTTATAGATCGTGGTGTTTGATTAGCATCTGTGTTCTTGGCTTGGTATGATCTGGTTATCGTTCCTTTCAAATGTTAGCTTGGTGTGTTATTTTGATTTATCCATCAACACATAAGTGTTTTGCCATAGGATTCAATTGAAACCCATTGTTTATTGCTTTTGTAATTGTGAGGAGGATATTGAGGAGAATAATTAGAGATAGAATATCTCTTACTCATCATATTAAATCAAAAGCATGTACAATATTTATAGGTACGTGAATAAACTATACTCCCGGGAATGGATGGAGTAGTTACAAATAATATGAGAGAATAATGGAATAAATAATTACAACTAGTCTAATAATAATATAATACGTAGACTATACTAACATCCCCCCCCCCCTTATTACTTTATTCTTGAAAATGTGACCCCTAAAAATTTCAAATTCCACGCCCACCACCTCTCACTAACTAGTCTCTGAATCAGATGATCAGCTAAATGAGACTACTCAGAGAAAAAAATGTTGTAAAGCGAGCTATTTGTTGACCTTGGAAAAATGGAAAATGTGACTCCACATCAATCCACAAAAAAATGACATAGTTCTTCTCAAAAGAAGCCAAGTTATTGTCTGAAGTGGGTAAAAAGCACCATCAAGGACTCACATTTGCATCAACTCCCAGATACATCATTCGGAGTCAAACAAGAAATGAGGTAAATTTTTCACTCATGAGTTCACTAATTAATAGCTTTGAGCATGATAATGTTCATGAAGCACTCAGTCAACCTCAGTGGGGGAAAACCATAGATATAGAAATGGATTCACTCAAGAAAAATCAGACATGGGAACTTGTCGATCTACCTACAAGAAAGAAACCCATAGGCTACAAATGGGTTTTTAAGACAAAGTATAAGGTAGATGTGTAACACCCGCTAAAACTTCCACTCGAGACCTAAGAACAACCTAGGTTTAAATACGAAAAATTATGGAATAATTTTTTTTTGTTTAAAGCATGACTATAAATAGGCCTGTTAGCAACAGTTGTCACAATAAAAAAATATCAAGGACAAATATATTAGATAAAATAAAATTTTCCATTATAACAAATATTGAGGACCACATACAAGTTAATGAGTGTAACTAAACCAAGTATAGTTTAAATTTCCTTTAGGTGTTAATTTAATAAATAATTAAATTTACTTCTGCAGCATAGTTAAATGTTCCCTAATTCAAATCTGTATAGAAGGTATAAGGTAGGCCAAAGACAATTAAATCATTCCAAGGTATTTAATGTCCACCATGTCTAAATAATAACTGGTAGGTTCACGTTAGACATGAGGTTAGGAAAACATTCACTTACCCCAAAACGTGACCCCCTAAAAACCTATCAACCCAAGCTTTAGAAATAAACATTTAAGTTAAAAAAGGGGTAAATTTCCCCACTCACCCCACTCTCATGCTCATCTTTGAACTTCAACCTGACTTTTCACACATTTAACGCACTTAGACTTTTCTGGAAAATAATTCCATTAGATATGAAATTTATATCCCCTTTCCAATGATAAAAAGAATTCCTCGTAACTCATCATATTTCTTAAGTTACAGGCCAGAGGGCCTGGGGATGCTACTCTCTCCCAGGCAAGTGGGATTGGCAGGGCTCATGGGGATTTGAATTTACACCAGACGCAGATCTCTGCTGGTCAGGAAATCTTTCCAGGTTCATGCAAGAGCCAAAGGTGGGAAATGTCACTAGAATGGACCCAGGCAAGTAATGTTTCCTGAGAATGTCCTAGTGAACAACTAATTATGGTCTGGCCCAGGGAAAGAATGATCAATTCTTCCTACCAAAGATATGCGGCCTACGGACCATGCTGGAAGATCTGTTGGATAGGAAACTAAGGAAATATTTTCCGGATCTGGCCGTGATAAGCAAGAAGCAGACATGGCATTCTATTCAAGCCAATCCAGAGGTAGGCGGGTCGTCACGAGGAGCTGTGTGCGAAGTGATATGGATACGTCGCAATGGATGACCTAGGAATTGTTTGAAAAAAAAAAGTTTCACCTATTCCCTATACCTCCACAATCAGAGTGTGTTGAAGCTCGTGCCAACGAATCCAGTCTTTCATGAACCAAAGCATATTGAAATTGACTGGGATTTCAGGCCGATGGGCACGTCTTGAACCATCAAATTCAGCTCCAGTACTGTCCTTCCTGAAATGGTAAAGTTGCTGAAAGGTTTCCCTAAATCTCTTGGAAAAGGAATCATTTGAATCTTTCAGAGGTTTACATTACGCCAAGAATAATGTAATAAGGGGCCGAATGAATTAGGATGACGTTTTTCCTATAGGATACGTTGGTTTTCGAATAGCTGTCAATTGTTATCTTCTGTTTCTTAAGATTATTCTCTGCTGGCTTTGTGGATCTTCCCAGCATTGTTAGGAGTCAGTTTAGTTTCTTCTGTCCTATATAAACTGGACGTGATAGCTTTGTTTGAATAATATTTTGATAATTCAATCTCTTCTTATTTCTCTCTGTTGCTTCAGGTCTAAGGTCCCATAATTTTTTTTCTAACTGCAGGAAGTTCGGGTCTGGGGAATGAGGACTTTTTGAAAAGAGGATATGAATGGACCTCGGCCCTAGGGAGAAGAATTTTTGACAAAATTAAGGGCCGGAATTTTAGCGGGGAAGAAACTTAGCGTTTCCTTCCATTAAAGGTGAATTAAACCTTTTTAACTACCTCTGCGCGCGCCCCCGAGCCATTCGTTTCTTCTTCAACATGCCAAATAGATACAATGGAGAGTCCTAACTTGCAAAGGACATTTCAAAAAGATTGCAAGGATAAAAGGGCGGGTGGTTTAGAGGCACATGGGATTTCCTTCTCGTTTCTATGAATTTGAAAAAGTATTGCCTCTTGTTTGATTAATGATGAAGATGTGTAGAATTCAAGTCGCAATACATCTAAGGAATGCCACGTTTCAAGCATCCTTAGAAAGAAAATGGGGTTTTATCTTGTCTTCCAATGTTACACTTAGTTACTCTATTGAATTTTTCTAGATAACAACATTGCGGGCCTGGGGAAGAAATTTTTCCCAAAAGTGGAAATATGCGGGCACTGGGGAAGAAATTTTTCACAAAGGAGGGCCCATCGGGATTATGGAAGAAATTATTCTCAAAGGCGGGCCTGTAAGGGCATAAAAGAAATTTTTCCCCAAAGGTGGACCTGACAGACCTTAAGAAGAAATTTTTACCCAAAGGTGGGCCTACGGGCATGGGGAAGAAAGTTTTCCCCAAAAGGTGGGCCTGAAATGGGCCTAGAGAAGAAAATTATCCCAAGCCATAAGGGACACATGTCAAAAATATGAGCCAATGCGGAAAGGCGGGTCACCAAAGGCACTTCAGATTTTTAGTCTTTTTCGTAAAAAAGGCATAAAGTTTTAAAGTGAGCCATGCCTCCACTGATGCCTAGAGATGACACATGTCATGCACAAAATTTTCAAGCGGGCAAGGCGGACTGACGGGGAAACTTAGGACTTTAAGATTTTTGAGTTGAAAATGTTTCAAGGTTAAAACAAACTCCGCTCCTCTACCGATGCCTAAGGATGCCACGTGTCAGACCGACAGTGACAGGCGAGGGAAGCGAGCCGGTGGGGAAACTTAAGATTTTGCGCCAAATTTTTTTTGAAGATAAATTTGAAGGTGTGGGCCCGTGAACCCGCAGAAGTATTTTCCAAAAGAGAAGTGGTGGGGGTGGGGCCACAGAGGAAACTTAGCAAAAGTAATTTTAATTTTATTTTGAAACCAAACGAAGTAAAAAACTTCAGATGGCCATAACTTTTGATTGGAAGCTCAGATTTGATAAAATGAGGACTTTTTGGAAAGGGAATGAATTCCTCTTTGCCCAAGGCACATAAAATATCTCTTTTGACAAAATTAAGTGGGTGAATTTTACAAAAATGTCTTTCCTGACATTAACATGTGACTTAAACTTTTTCAACTACCAGAATTGATTCGATCTGCCATTCTTTCTTCTTCAACATGCCAAACAGACATGGAGAGTTGCACTTGAAATATTTCAAACTAATTGCAAGGATAAAATATTAATGGTTTAGATTCAATACGAATTTCCTTCTCTTTTATGTGAAATTGCACTATTTTGCCTCTTGTCTAATTAAAGATGAATTGTGTAAATTGCAAGGGCAATACAAACTATTTTGGAATGTGTTTTGATCATTCTTAGTTCATTTTAATATTTTATCTTGTCTTTCAATGTTGCAGGGTACTCTGTTTGTTTTTCTGATATTGATTTGTGGGTTTTACAGAGAATCCCAATGTGAAACATACTTAACTCAGTTTGATCTATTTTCATTTACCATACTCTAGAATTTTGAGTTCATTCCAATCTAATTTGCAATTTTTAACTTTGCTTAATTCAATACGTGACAAGAAAGAAAGTGATTCTATTTTCAAAACATGTCAATCAAATAATACAGAGGAATGCAATAATTTTAACATAGGCATTTCCAGCCTTCAACAGAGAGTTTACAAACATAATTCAACAACATATTTTAAACAAGAGTAACACCATTTGATGGAAGTTGAATCAACATTCAATTAATTGAAATAATTCCTTTTACACTTCTTTTCTCTTTGCCAAAATATACAAACAAACACTTTCTCATTCCTTCTCACATTCAAATACAACTTTCATATCTATAATAGAGCAAATTTTTACCACAAAATAATATTACATGTCATCCACTTAAAGTGGGAAAACTTTTTACAATAAGGGACCCAAGGAGAACTGCAACATTTTTCTTCATACACAGCTCCAAGAACAGCAACAAGAGATCCGCCATGTTTCATTTGGTCACAACAAATAGAGGGAGAGGCAACACTCTCCACCCAACCAAGAATTCCAATGAAGAGGAGAATCCATCCTCCTCATTGGCCCCCGAGCCCCAACCACATTACAATAGGAAATGGATTCAACTCATGGAAACAAACAAGCTTCCACAACACAAAACATATTTCACATTCATATCACAGTCCAAAAACTGTAGTTACTACCACAGAAAGAACAACAACAAAATACACAGGCTTCATCATGCAAAAGCCAAAGGAGCAAGATCTATGGGGAAAGCTGCTTATACCTCCCAAATGGGGAAATGGGTGTCCACCTTAAAACCCGCCAATATATATATATATATATATATATATATATATATATATATATCATCTCAAAGCCCCTACATACTCTTATGCCTCCCCAAAGTACCCCTTATACCTCCCATTCTCTTATGCCTCCCTCCTCTTATGGCACCCCATAATGAGGTAAGAAATGCAAGCTATTTCTTATCCAAGGTGGAGACCCATCCCAAACTCCCTCCAAAAAATAACCCTTATACCTCCCCACATTTTCTTATGCCTCCCCACAAGAAGATCCCCATAGTCTCCTCCTACACCACACTTAGGAAAATATACCCAACCACCGAACAAACATACAAAAACACTCAACAACATTCACATATGCATAAATAAAAGAAGAAACAATTTAAAGAGTCAAGATCCTACCTCTCCATGATGGAGCTTGATCCAAAGTTCAACAACAAGATTCTTCAAATCCAAAAAATTCCAAAAGCTCCAACAAATCCACAAGCATCAAATTCTCTAACTCTCAAAAATTTCAAGAGCACAAAACCAAATGAAGTAACCAAGAACCCCCAAAACAAAAAAAGAATTTGAATAAATAGAAAAGGAAGAGAGGAGGATGAGGTGGCTCCATGTAGGATGCCACATCACTCATCCTCAACTCCACCTCACAAGTCAACTTCAAACCCCAAAGCACAATTAATAATTGGGTGAATAAAATGACATTTTACTTACACACACAATCCAAGCCCACACCCCTTAAGGACTAAAATTAATTACATGTAAGAAGGTGCAGATCAAACTTACAACTTGTCTTCTCAAAATACATAATAAGAGCTAATTTTGACCCTCCAACCCATAGGTAGGGTTGGTGTAACAATTTAAGAGGTGTGGGACAAGTTTAACTTGTCCCACAAGCCTCCAAAATCAGTCCCTAAGGACAGATCTGAATTTCAAAAGGAAGGTGGAGTGTTTCACACCCAAGGTTACTTACACATCTCTTACAACACATAATCCAAGAGCCATCAACTCTAATAAATGCATTCTTTTGACCCATTTAATTAATCTATCAACATGATTGCTCACTAAACTTGACACAATAAATAAATAATGAAGGGGAGAATACATCACTAAATAAACACATACTAAAATTAAACAAGGGAACAAATGAAAAGAATACACACAACCCCTTGGTCACATTTGAAGGTGATCCCCCCCATGGGAACCCCTAACAACAATACAAACATACACAAACAACAAATACACGTTGCCATGGTGACCCTTGTTGAATTCATCTAGGATTCCAATGTGGTTGGTCTCCAATCCCCTGATGTTTGTTGTGACATGTTTACCTGCAAAACAAAAATACCTCCTTCAGCCTCGTGGCCACATCAAAACATCCAAAATAAATATAAAATATAACTCCAAATCATCTATATATATGAATCAAAACATCATCCAAGCAAACAACAATATCATTTACAATTTCATCCATAACCATATGATCACAAGATTAGTTCAATTTTCTAGGTCTACTCAATATGAAAAAATATCACATGTCTAAAAACACACACACACACACACACACACACACACACACACACATAACCATGTTAACAACATAACAACATCAGTATAAAATGTCCCCAATACTCCACATGCATCATATATGAATCAAAGTCAACAACAGTCCATGATCTCTAATGTCTAACATCATACCAACTCAAAAGCTATAATAATGTCCATAAATATAGTCATCAGTATCATAATCAATATCGAAAGGTGTTAAAGGGAAGTGGGCACTACATCCCCCTCCCCTTAGACTTGACTTCCTCCTAGAAGTCAATGGAACATGTGTGGAAACTGAACTCGTAACAAGGTAACATCCTCCCATATAGCCGCAGTCTCATCATATATGTCCCACTGCACCCGAACCTAGTCAATCTCTCTGCCTCGAAGGCCCAGGGTCCTACGCTCTATAATGTGGATGGGATCCACTATCACCTACCCCTGATCCGACACCTGCATTGAGGTCTAATCCAACACATGAGAAGGATCTGCAATATATCTCCTAAGTACTGAAACATGAAACACATCATGGACATGAGACAAGCTAGGCGAAAACTCTATACGGTAGGCCAAAGGGATGATATGCACCAAAATCTCAAAAGGACCCATGAATCTAGGAGCTAACTTAGAACCTTTTCCATAATGGATAGGGCTCTTATGTGGCCTGACATGAAGGAACACCTTCATGCCCACATAAAAACTATGATCAGTCCTATGCTGATCTGCATACTTCTTCTATCTTTCATGTGCCTCCTGCAATCTCTGTCTAATCATAACCACCTGCTGCTCCATGTCCTACAATAAAGTTGGTCCAAGAGAAACCCTGTCCTCTAACCTGTCCCAACTAAGAGGTGTCCTACACTCTCTGCCATATAAAGGTTGAAAAGGATCCATGCCTATCGAGCTCTGAAAACTATTATTGTAAGTAAACTCCACCAAGTACAAGTACTCCTCACACCTCGATTGATGGTTCATAATATACATCCTAAGCATGTCCTCTAAGATCTGATTTATCCACTCAGTCTGCCCATCTGTCTCAGGGTGATATGTTGTGCTGAAATTGATCTTCATCCCGAGGGCATGCTACATGGTAGTCCAAAAGTGGGAAGTATACAGAGGATCGCGGTCATAAATAATCTTCCACGGAATCCCGTGCAATCTGAAAATCTCATCTAGATACACCCATGCCACTGCACTAGCTGTATAGGTGGTCTTCACTAGAGAAAAATGAGCCACTTTTATCAATTTATCCACTGTGACCATGATGGTGTCATGGTGGTATTTCGACATCGGTAGCCCAACAATGAAGTCCATGGAAATGGTGTCCCATTTCCACTCCGGTATAGCATGAGGAAAGAGAAGGCCAGCTGGATGTTGATGCTCAGCCTTCATGTTCTGGCACTCTAAACAACATGACACAAACTGAGCCATGTCTCTATGAAGTCCCCTCCAGTGATACAATTTTCTCAAAGTGGCGTGCATCTTCTTCACCCCAGGATGGGCTGAATAGGGTGCATGATGTGCCTCTGTCAAGATGTCCTGCCTCAAGCCTCCATCTCTAGGAACATAAATCTGGCCTCTATGCCTGAGAAGGCCATCTACCTCTAATTAAAAACCATCAAACTTCCCCTCAAGGGGTCTCTTAGACTCAATCTCTACTCTAGCTGTAATGTAGAAGCTTTTGTGAGGAAGTTGCTGTAGAATTCTGCTCCGAAAATATGTGCTCACTGAGGTGGCCATAACCACATGTCTCTGTCTGCTAAGGGCATCTAAAACCACATTCTCCTTCCCCTTCACATGCTCTATCTCCATATCATACTCACAAAGCAACTCCATCCAATGCCACTGACGAGTGTTGAGATTGGGCTGTGTGAAGAGGTGTCAAAGACTCAAGTGATCAGTCCTGAGTGTGAATCTCTAGCCAAGAAGGAAATGTCTCCATCAAACCAAGGTGTGCACAACTACCATGCAATCTCAAGATCATGAGTCAGATAATTGAGCTCATAATATTTGAGTTTGTGAGACTCAAAAGCAACTACTCTTCCCTCCTGCATCAACACACCTTTGAGTCCTACCAAAGAAGCATCCGTGCAAATGAAAAAATCACCCTGTGGATCTGGCACTACAAGAATAGGCACTATTGTGAGGCATTCCTTCAGTGTCATGAAGGCCTGCTCACATCTGTCTGACCAAAAAAACTTCTTCCCTTTCCCATGAAGGGAAGTGATGGGGTGCGCAACCTGAGAGAAGTCCTAAAAAATTCTCTTGTAATAACCTACTAAACCCATGAATCTTCACACCTCTGTCACACTAGTGGGTGCTGGCTAATCCATAATAGCTTGAATCTTGGAAGGATCGACAGTAATACCTTCCCTAGAAATGATGTGGCCCAAATACTGTACCTCTGTCTGAAAGAACGCACACTTCTCCAGGTTTCGTAAAGTTTTTACTTACGAATACACTGAAGAACCTGGCGAAGGTACCCCTCATGATCCTCACGCGTACGTGAGTAAATCAAAATTTCATCAAGGAAGATGAGCACGAAGTGATCCAAGAATGTCCTGAACACCCCATTCATCAAGCTCATAAACACTACGGGGGCATTCGTCAAACCAAAAGGCACCACTGTGAACTCGTAGTGGCCATATCTCATATGGAAGGTAGTCTTATGAATGTCTACCTCCATAATCCTCAACTGATGATAACCTGACTTAAGGTCTATCTTGGAGAAAATTGTGGCTCCCTTCATCTGATCAAATAAATCATCAATGAGCAGAAGGGGGTAACGATTCTTGATTGTTACTTTGTTCAACTGGCGGTAATCAATACACAACCGCAAAGATCCATCCTTCTTCCTTACAAATATCACTGGTGCACCCTAAGGGGATACACTAGGATGAATTAGGCCTTTCTCCAGAAGGCCCTCAAGTTGCAACTTGAGCTCGCAGAGCTCAGGGGTAGTCATCCAATAAGGTGCTCGTGAGATAGGCTCTGCTCCAGGAACCAGATCTATGTGAAAATATATCTCACGTGGGGGTGGTAACCCTGGTAGCTCCCCTGGAAAGACATCAGAAAACTCTCTCAAGATGGGATGGTCATCAAGCGATGGTCCACTAGACTCATCCTCCGATCGGTCACTAACTGTGACAACATACATCTGACAACCCTGTTGCACACACCGCTTAAGCTGCATGGCGGAGATGGTGCAAATGGAAATGGGTCTCCTAACCCCTACTATCACTGACTCAACTCCTAGATCATCTGTACATGATATAATCTTGTGGTAACAATCCACTCTGGCTCTGTGTGTAGACAACCTAGTCCATGCCCAAGATGACTCCATACGAACCCAACAGAAGGATACAAAGATCTGAGGTAGTGGTGAAGGGTCCCAAATCCACTACACACCCCTTAACTAAGGAGTCTATATAGATCTTAGCTCCAGAAGCCATCTCAACGTCCCAACTAAGACCCTGCCTAACTACCATCAGCCTACATCACTCTACTAAAGATGGTGTAATAAAAGAATTAGAAGAACCAGAATCAAACAGAATGGTGGTAGGAATACCACCAATGCTACCTGTCGTCTTAATCATGGTACTCTGGTGCTCAGCCTGGTGGTTCTCGACCACTGCATAGATCTGATGACTATGCCCCATGTCACCAACAGTAGGCTCTGAAATCTATGTCTTACCCTTGTTATTAGGGTTCTGTGGGCAATCTCTCCAAAAATGTCCCGCAACACCACAACCATAGCAACCACCTGGTCCTCTCCCATGAGTAGCAACTCTAACTAGTATTCTAGAGGTATGTAATGTGGATCCTAATGATCTGACTATGGTCTGCTGAGGTCTCTGCTAGCAAGCTCCTGCTGACTGAGCTCTCGGTGCACCCTGTGTCCTAATGGGACCCCTAGGGGGAGGCCCCATACTCCATCCCCTTCTGTGCATCGAATCTCTATGGAGGCCTATATGGTGGGAGGGTTTGTTGTTGCTGATGTTGTGGCCTAAAAGATGACTGTGTTGAGCCCTTTCCACCACGAGGAGGAGGAGCTGACCCCCTTGATCTGTTAGCCTACATTTTTTGGATGCGGCTCTGAACTCTATCTCTAGCCTGCTGTGTTTTTTCCCGAGTCTCCTCTGCTATATAGGCCTTCTCAATGGCCTCAGCTAATGTCTGTAGACAATGGATACACACCGCACCTCTAATGTCTAGATTCAGGCCCTGGATGAACCTATGAATCTGTACCTACTCATCCTGCATGTAGTCGACATACTGGAGTAGATCCAGAAATTGACTCTCATACTTAGCTACTATCAAAGATGCCTGTCGGAGGTCATGAAACTCATCTATCCTCTACTGAATGAACCTCTGTGATAAGTACCTACTCCTAAAATCGCTCCTCAAAGAGCTCCTAGGTAACCATCTCTGAATCAACATGGAGCTTCTACTCCTCGGTCCTCCACCAGACACCTGCTCCATCCCTCAGAAGATGGATCGCAACACAAGCTTTCATGTTGCTAGAACAAGGGCAGAGCTTGAAGCACCCGCTCAAGCTCACCAACCAGGCCTCTACCTGAAATCCACCTATGTCACCAGAATAATGAGATGGTCATAGCTTCAAGGATCTCCCTAATGTGGTCTAAAGTTGTAATCTGATGACCCCTAGGCCTCTCTGCATGCTCATCCCTAAGCCTAGGGCTCCGAGACCTATCCCTGTGTCCTGAAATCTGGTCTCCCTATCCCCTCTGCGGTGACTCTACTCTGGCTGAGTCCACATGGGAGTTCTCTCCTCTATTCTCCTCACTATGTCAGGAAGGTGCTTAAGCCTCCACTGATGGCTCTCTATCATGTCTAGTTGAACGTCCTCCCATGGACCCTCTGCGTAAAGTGGCATTAACGTCCTGGAGTGTCTGTAAAATCTGGGGTAGGATGGCTGCTACAACATGATCTGGTGGTGGCAAGTCTAGATCTATGTGAAAGGACCCCTCATCTTTGTATGCGCCTCCTGCACAGACCAAAGCGAGAGTTAGTTCATTATCCTAGGTTTTATTGAGTTTTTTCCATGTTTACTAAGATATGCAATTTCCAAACAAAGTTGTTTTCTAGGTTTAAAAGTGTGCTAGGTTTAGTATTGTACTAGGTTTTATGTTCATGTCTCAAGTTTTCTAGTGTGCCCAAGGGTCCAAGCTTTGAACCCACGGCTCTGATACCAAGTGTAATGCCTGCTAAAAATCCCACTCGAGACCCAAGAACAACCTAGGTTTAGATAGAAAAAATTATGGAATATTTTTTTTGTTTAAAGTGTGACTACAACAGGCCTGTTAGCAACAGTTGTCACAATAAAAAATATCAAGGACAAATATATTAGATAAAATAAAATTTTCTGTTATAACAAATATTGAGGACCACATACAAGTTAATGAGTGTAACTAAACCAAGTATAGTTTAAATTTCCTTTAGGTGTTAATTTAATAAATAATTAAATTAACTCTAAGATTAAATGTTCTCTAATAAATTTTAGAAGGTTTAAAGTGGCCAAAACAATTAAATACCCAAGGTATTTAATTCCACCAGGTCTAAATAATAACCAAGGTTCACATTAACATGAGGTTAGGAAAACATTCACTTACCCCATAACGTGACCCCCTAAAAAGGTCAACCCATGCTTTAGAAATAAACATTTAAGTTAGAAAGGGGTAAATTCCCACTTACCCACTCTCAGGCTCATCTTGAACTTCAACCTGATTTTTCACACATTTAACACACTTAAATTTTCCTGAAAACATTTCCATTAGATAGGAAATTTCTTCCCCTTTCCAATGATATAAAGAAGTCCTCCTAACTCCTCATATTTCTTAAGTTACGGGCCGGCGGGCCTGGGGAGGAAAATTTTCCCAAAAGCATGCATGTGGGCTTGGGGAAGAAAATTTCTCCCAAAAGCGGGCCTGTGGGCCTGGGGAAGAAAATTTTCCCCAAAAAGCGGGCCTGCAGGGCCAGGGAAGAAATTTTTTCCAAAGGCGGGCCTTACGGGCTCGGGGAAGAAATTTTTCTCAAAGGCGGGCATGTGGGCCCGGGGAAGAAATTTTTCCCCAAAGGCGGGCCTGTGGGCCCGGGGAAGAAAATTTTCCCTAAGGCGGGTTTTGTGCGGGCCTGGGGAAGAAATTTTTCCCCACTTTTGGCAGGCTTGTGGGCTTGGGGAAGAAATATTTCTCCCATGCTCTCGTGAGGCCTGTAGGTTTCATGCCAAAAGACAAAAGAAAATTTTCCCAAGCCACAAGGGACACATGTCCAAAATTTTGAGCCAATGTGGAAAGGCGGGTCGTCGGAGGCACTTAGGATTTTTAGCCTTTTTGTTGAAAAGGAAAAAAGTTTTAAAGTGAGTCGCGCCTCCGCCGATGCCTAGAGACGCCATGTGTCATGCCCAAAATTTTCAAGCGGGAAGGCGGACTGATGGGGAAACTTAGGACTTTAAGATTTTTGAGTTGAAAAACTTCAAGGTTAAAACAAACTCTGCTCCTCTGCCGATGCCTAAGGATGCCACGTGTCAGACTGACAGTGACATGCGGGGAAGCGGGTCGGCGGGGAAACTTAAGATTTTGTGCCAATTTTTTTTAGATAAAGTTGAAGGTACAAGCTCGCGAACCCATGGAAGTATTTTCCAAAAGTGAAGTGGCGGGGGTGTGGGGCCATGGAGGAAACTTAGAAAAAGTAATTTTAATTTTTTTGAAACCAAACGAAGTAAAAAACTTCAGATGGCCATAACTTTCGATTGGAAGCTCAGATTTGAGAAAATGAGGAATTTTTGGAAAGGGAATGAATTCCTCTTTGCCCAGGGAGCATAAAATCTCATTTTTGACAAACTTAAGTGGGTGAATTTTACAAAAACGTCTTTCCTGACATTAACATGTGAATTAAACTTTTTCAACTACCAGAATTGATTCGATCTGCCATTCTTTCTTCTTCAACATGCCAAAAAGACATGGAGAGTTGCACTTGAAATATTTCAAATGGATTACAAGGATAAAATATTAATGGTTTAGATTCAATACAAATTTCCTTCTCTTTTCTGTGAAATTGCACTATTTTTCCTCTTGTCCGATTAAAGATGAATTGTGTAAATTGCAAGGGAAATACAAACTATTTTGGAATGTGTTTTGATCATCCTTAGTTCATTTTAATATTTTATCTTTTCTTTCATTGTTGCAGGGTACTCTATTTGTTTTTCTGATATTGATTTGCAGGTTTTACAGAGAATCCCAATGTAAAACATATTTAAACTCGATTGATCTATTTTCATTTACCATTCTCTATATATTTAAGTTCATTCCAATCTAATTTACAATTTTTAACTTTGCTTCATTCAATATGTGAAAAGCAAGAAAGTGATTCTATTTTCAAAACATGTGAATCAAATAATACAGAGGAATGCAATAATTTTAACACAGGCATTTCCAGCCTTCAACAGAGAGTTTACAATATATTTCCAACAACAATATTTAAAACAAGAGTAACACCATTTTATGGAAGTTAAATCAACATTCAATTAATTGAAATAATTCCTTTCTGTTTGCCAAAATATACAAACTAAAACTTTCTCATTCCCTCTCACATTCAAATACAACTTTCATATCCAAAACAGAGCATCCCTTTTTACAACAAAATGATATTACAATGTCATCCACATAACAGTGGGAAAACTTTTTTTTAACAATAAGGGACCCAAGGAGAACTGCAACATTTGTCTTCATACACAAGCTCCAAGAACAACAACAAGAGATCCGCCATGTTTCATTTGGTCACAACAAATAGAGGGAGAGGCAACGCTCTCCACCCAACCAAGAATTCCAATGAAGAGGAGAAGCCATCCTCCTCATTGGCCCCTGAGCCCCAACCACATTACAATAGGAAATGGATTCAACTCATGGCAACAAACAAGCTTCCACAACACAAAACACATTTCACATTCATATCACAGTCCAAAAACTGCAGTTACTACCACATAAAGAACAACAACAAAATACACAGGCTTCATCATGCAAAAGCCAAAGGAGCAAGATCTATGGGGAAAGTTGCTTATACCTCCCAAATGGGGAAATGGGTGTCCACCTTAAAACCTATATATATATATATATATATATATATATATATATATATATATATATATATATATATATATCATCTCAAAATCCTTTACATACTCTTATGCCTCCCCAAAGTACCCCTTATACCTCCCATTCTCTTATGCCTCCCTCCTCTTATGCCACCCCATAACGAGGTAAGAAATGCAAGCTATTTCTTATCCAAGGTGGAGACCCATCCCAAACTCCCTCCACAAAATAACCCTTATACCTCCCCACATTTTCTTATGCCTCCCCACAAGAAGATCCCCATAGTCTCCTCCTACACCACACTTAGGCAATCTACCCAACCACCCAACAAACATACCAAACACTCAACAACATTCACATATGCATAAATAAAAGAAGAAACAATTTAAAGAGTCAAGCTCCTACCTCTCCATGATGGAGCTTGATCCAAAAGTTCAACAACGAGCTTCTTCAAATCCAAAATAGTCCAAAAGCTCCAACAAATCCACAAGCATCAAATTCTCTAACTCTCCAAAATTGCAAGAGCACAAAACCAAATGAAGTAACCAAGAACCCCCAAAACAGCAAAAGAATTTGAATAAATAGAAAAGGAAGAGAGGAGGATGAGGTGGCTCCATGTAGGATGCCACATCACTCATCCTCAACTCCACCTCACAAGTCAACTTCAAATCCCCAAAGCACAATTAATAATTGGGTGAATAAAATGACATTTTACTTACACACACAATCCAAGCCCACACCCCTTAAGGACTAAAATTAATTACATGTAAGAAGGTGCAAAAGAAACTTACAACTTGTCTTCCCAAAATACATAATGAGAGCTAATTTTTACCCTCCAACCCATAGGTAGGGTTGGTGTAACAATTTAAGAGGTGTGGGACAAGTTTAACTTGTCCCACAAGCCTCCAAAATCAGTCCCTAAGGACATATCCGAATTTCAAAAGGAAGGTGGAGTGTTTCACACCCAAGGTTACTTACACATCTCTTACAACACATAATCCAAGAGCCATCAACTCTAATAAATGCATTCTTTTGACCCATTTAATTAATTTAACAACATGATTACTCACTAATCTTGACACCAATAAATAAATAATGAAGGGGAGAATACATCACTAAATAAACACATACTAAAATTAAACAAGGGAACAAATGAAAAGAATACACACAACCCCTTGGTCACATTTGAAGGTGATCCCCCCATGGGAACCCCTAACAACAATACAAACATACACAAACAACAAATACACGTTGCCATGGTGACCCTTGTTGAATTCATCTAGAATTCCAATGTGGTTGGTCTCCAATCCCCCAATGTTTGTTGTGACATGTTTACCTGCAAAACACAAATACCTCCTTCGGCCTCATGGCTGCATCAAAACATCCAAAATAAATATAAAATATAACTCCAAATCATCTATATATATGAATCAAAACATCATCCAAGCAAACAACAATATCATTTACAATTTCATCCATAACCATATGATCACAAGATTAGTTCAATTTTCTAGGTCTACTCAATATGAAAAAATATCACATGTCACACACACACACACACACACACACACACACACACACACACACACACACACACACATAACCATGTTAACAACATAACAACATCAGTATAAAATGTCCCCAATACTCCACATGCATCATATATGAATCAAAGTCAACAACAGTCCATGATCTCTAATGTCTAACATCATACCAACTCAAAAGCTATAATAATGTCCATAAATATAGTCATCAGTATCATAATCAATATTTGCACCCACTGTGAAGATCAAGACTATTAGAGTAGTTTGCGCACTTGCAACACAAAAAGGATGGAGACTTCAGCAGATGAACTTCAATAGTGCTTTCCTAAATGGTGATCTAAAAGAAAAAGTGTACATGACCCAACCTAAAGGATTTGTTGATGAAGGACATCCTAACAAGATATGTCATCTCATCAAATCATTGTATAGACTGAAACAAGCTCCAAGGGCATGGTATATCAAGATCAATGATCACCTTTTATAGCATGGGTTCACTCGTAGACCCTCATATTCTAATTTTTATATAAAGAAGGTAGGAAAAGAAATTTTTGTTCTTATTGTGTATGTGGATGATCTTGTGATCACTGGAAGTTCAGAAGATCAGGTTGATATTATGAAGAATGATCTCAAAATAACCTTCGACATGACAGATTTGGGGCTACTACATTACTGTCTTGGCTTTGAGATATGGCAAAAGGAGCATCACATTTTTGTCTCCCAGATAAAATATGCCAACGCACTCCTGGAAAAGTACAATATGTCCAATTATAAACCTATATCCACTCCCATGGAAAAAGGCTTACAACTTTCACGATTCAAGGATTCACCTCAAGTAGATGTTACTCTCTACAGGTAATTTGTTGGAGGACTCATCTACTTGACATATACTAGACCAGACTTATGCTATGTTGTCAACTATCTTTCCAGGTTCATGCAGGAGCCAAAGAAATGTCACTGGACTACAGCAAAGCATGTTTTGAGGTATGTCCGAGGTACAGTTGATTATGGTCTTGAATATAAAAAGAATGATCAATTCTTCTTACAAGGATACGCCGCCAAGGACTACGTCAGATCTGTTGATGACAAGAAGTCAACCACAAGATACATATTTCATCTTGGATATGGACCTATCTCGTGGATAAGAAAAAAGTAGAATGTTGTTTCTATCTCATCAACAGAAGCAAAATATCACACCACACGAGGATATGTGTGCGAAGCGATATGGTTACCTCACATTTTGGATGACCTAGGAATTCTTGAAAATAGTCACCTATTCTCTATTGTGATAATTAGAGTGTGTTGAATATCATGCAGAATCCATTTTTTCATGAACGAACAAAGCATATTGAGATTGATTGTCATTTCATTTGAGAGCACGTCTTGGACCATCAGATTCAGCTCCATTGTTGTCCTACAGAAGCACAAGTAAATGATATTCTCACAAAATCTCTTAGAAAAAGGAAATTTGAACTTTTCATGGGTCACGTTTGCAAGAATAATGTAATAAAGGGGGGGAATGTTAGCATAGTCTACGTATTATATTATTATTAGACTAGTTGCTATTATTTATTCCATTATTCGCTCATATTGTTTGTAACTACTCCATCCATTCTGGGGAGTATAGTTTATTCACGTACCTATAAATATTGTACGTGCTTTTGATTTAATATGATGAGTAAGAGATATTCTATCTCTAATTATTCTACCTTAATATCCTCCTCACGATTACAGAAGCAAGAAACAATGAATTTCAGTTGAATCCTATGGCAAAACACTTATGTTTTGATGGATAAATCAAAACAGCACACCAAGCTAACATGCACACTAAGACTATGTAGAAAAAACCAAATTTGCAGCAAGGTAAGATAATTAATTCATGGAATTAATAGTCACAAGAGCTAATTAAAAGATACAAAACACTGCAAATAATTGGAAAGGAAAGTATGAATAAGTAAAGGGATAAATTAACCATGTTGTTTTGAATGAGGATATAATTACCTTTAGTTCCAAAAATACACTTAATCAAAGTGCATTGGACTGCTCTATTTATTTTACAGTAATTAATATGGGTGAATACTTTGGCTAATAATAGACCTTGCTTAATTTGCAAGTCTTCTACAATGTGCATGCAACTTCATATTTATCCTGTATCTGGTGATTAAATAATCATACTTAATCAAGTTGATGTGGTACTTGTAAAATTCACCCACTTGCAATGACAAATTTCTCTTCTTCTCAGTTTTGTCCTCTAGTGACGACATGCAAATATATACTCCCGTGTAATAAAAATAATGCTTTCTTTTAAGTTCATACTTAGAAAAATATTCATCCACTATGGGGAACACATATGCACATACAGAATAAGGTCTTCTTCTTCTTTTATCCTCTCCTTTATATGAGGCTATTCGGCAAGATTAAGGTATTTTTTGTAATTTTTATGGCAAGGGCCCTCATTTTGACTTTGGTCATCTTTTCATTGCATGACATTGACTATGATAGACTATGATTTTTATTTGACCCCCTTAATCATAAATCATGGCACAAACTTGAAAGACCCAACTCTAAGGTCTAAAGCAATAATTTGTTTAGAATAATCCTTCGACCCTTTTTGATTTCACCATTACACATATTATTATTCGAGCCCCTTTTGCATAGTTCATGGTGCATAAATTATTATTAGATCTTATCTAAGGTCAATGCAATGATAATTTAAAAAAGGGGCTCATCCCCATCCATGATGATACAACCAATAATTATATCGGTGACCATATCTCCAACTCTGGTAGAGTCATTGGAAACTCTGGAGTTTGCATTGAATTTGGTGATCAATTATTGACCGTCGATTTCTATTCTTTCTAATCTCCATCATTGATCTCTAACTCATGGTAGTTGAGTTGTGGTTTGATCGGTTAGTATTGTGCATTGTTTGAAATTTATACTTTGAGATCTCATCCATTGATCGTTAACTCCTGATTAGTTGGAAAAAGTGGTTGAGTTACTGTGAACATTGGTTGAGTTGTGGTTTTTGATAGTCGCCATTTCATCTGTACTTGATGATCTTGAACCGTTGATCATGTGGTTTGCATTGGAATATGGTGATTTTTATTCTCAACTGTTGATCTATGTACTCTTTGAATTGATCCATTGATTTCAACCTACCAAGTGATTGGCGTAACTTGACAGTGGTTAATGAAATAAAATAAAAATTGACCCATCATTCAGTCATTTTCATTTGGAAGCGTTCGACTTGGTGAAGCCCTGGAAAAACTTTTCCAAGCCCCCATTATTGTTTTTTTCGAAGCTTGATTTTGTGCTCTCTTCACCCTCTACAAGGTTATGAGAGCATGAATACTTAGTTTTCTTACATTTTTCTCTACTTCAAGCTCTCTGTGAAGTTGTGGCTGCCATTTTTGAGATGTCGAGCTTTAACTCATCTTTTGGTGCAAGAGTTTCTTCTTTAGACTTGGCCATTTTCATTGAAGGTGAGTCTCTGGTTTTTTTCTATTATAATATTTTCATCCTTTTGATTATTGGATATTTAAATCCATTCGATACTGATTTTTTTTCAAAAACTATTGTGGTTTTGGCTATGTGAATCCTTCAAGCTCTAAAAATAATTCTAGGTCCTTTCTTCTTCAATTCTGCTCTAGAGGGTTAGAAGATTCAACCCAAAATGGCAAGTTCTTTGTTGTACCCTCTAAGTTTTCTTGAAAAAACTTGTGGAGGCTTTCACATGATTGAGGAGTATTTAGGCTTGGGTAAGAGAGTTATTTTACAAAAGCAAGGAAATTTTGTAGATATTTTGTTTGTGCTAACTAGTTGTTTGGGTTGAGTGTGATTGTGCTTGCATTCTTTGGTATTAGATCAAGGTTTTGATCTTGAAAGAGAGAGAGATTGACAAGAAAGTTATGATTCGTGACTATAGATTTTTAAAAAGACTAGTGTCAGTTAATAAATTAAAATGAGAGGTTTGAATTAAGAAACGGGATTGCGGGATATAATCTGACCTTGAACGGGTATGGAGGGCGGAGCTTAAAGCTGACTAAAGATTTGTTAACTGCTGACTAAACTCCAAAATGATTCTCATACTTGTTCGTTGAATATGAATGTTGGTGCCTGGATGATGTTGTGCCGTTGTTAGTGTAATATGTGAATAACATGCCCTGATAGAAGATTAAGGCTTGAGACTATGAAAAGACCGTCCCGTAAGGAGACTGTAATTTAGGCTTAAATAATCACTTTAAATTTTAGCCATTTGGAATATGTTGAGAAAATTGGTGAAACAATTTGCTAATTCAAGTTTTCTTGTTCATGTTTTCGGGAGATGGGTTTGTTGGTTGGTTTTGAAAGTGTCGTGTTGTCTAATGGGGTGTCGGGGAAAGGATTTTATTAGTTAGATATGTTCTAACTTAGCCTAAGTTTGTTTAGGATATGTATTAGGTTATTTGATTAAGATATATTAAACGTACGAATATATGATTCTTTGTGAGAATATAAGATTTTGATAAGATAATGGGGGATTTATAAAAATACCCATGATAGAGTGTCGAGATAAGGATTTAGGGAAAATTTTAAATAATATTTAGGGAGCTTACTAAGGTGAATTAAAATATCAAGGGATATAATATTAATGTTTATGAGGAAATATTTTATTTAATCGTGATTAATGTAATGTGAAGATATAATTGCAAATGGGATAATTAAATAAAGATAGGCGGGTGCAAATTTTTAGTGTCTATATTTGCCCCTTTTTGTCTGGCAGTTTAACGTTGAAGCGTCAGACAAAAACAATAAAAGATTGTATGGGTGATCCACATGGAACATTGATGTTCGTGTGTCATGTGTTTTGTAAAAAGTTGCCCCAACTCTAGGGGTTACCGAAACAAAATGTGTTTCCGACGAATCAAATGATAGGGGAACCAAAGGGTTCAACTCCTATAGACGTATGATCCGTAAAAGTGGGCTAAAAGAATGGGAAATCCAATTGATGGGAGCCAAAGGGCACACGTCCCATAGACGAATGGCGGATCCAGATGTGATTTTCGCTTGTTTGTTTTAATGTTTAAAGGACTTGAGTCCATTGAAAAATTGGCACACAATTGAAAAAGTGTGATTGCTAAGATTTAGGGAAAATTTTGGCACTTATGCCAATAGGATATGATTTGCAAGTGATTAAAGGTAAATTGTCAATGATTAAGGGAATCGTCAGTGATTTCCGCAATGTAAAAATGGGGCTATAAAAATCCAATTCACAGGCTCATTTCACCATACGGTGAAAACGATTTGTCAGAGCGAGCTGCATGGGGAAAACGTCTTTTCGAGGATAAAAAGGTGATTTTCGGACGGGATGGTGACTTCAAGCAGGCAACACAAGCCCGTGATGGTCGAGGTAGGTGATCTACCCCTGTTTTTTCATTTTTTGTAGATTTTTTTTATGGTTTTGAGTAGTTTTTAGGGTTTTAATGTTGTTTTGGAGGCGGCACGTATGCCCTAGGGCAACATTGCAAGGATCGCTGGTGATTGAAGTGAATCGACGGTGATTCACCTACATTGTGGACAATTTTTATTTTTGTGGTTATTGGCCTAATCTTAAGAAATGTTTTAGGGTCTTACATAGTGTTTGTAGTTTTAATATTTATATTAATATTGGATGTAATTGATATTGATCAAATTTTGTTTTTTGAAAACATTAATTTTGATATCTAAGAAATTTTGGTAATTTGCTTTTTGCCTTCGAATATGGAATTTCATTTTTAGATGGCGATGTGTCATTTAATTTTGATGTTTTAGATGTTGTTGGTATTTTTAGGTGATGATGTTGATTTTGAAGTGGATGAATTTTTGATATGTCTTGAATGATTCTTATCATTTTATTTTAATAACGAAACTAATGTTGATTTGTTTTCATTTTACAGGTGGATGCAAAGTTGACACTTGGTGATTTTATAACATTGATTTTAGATGAGGTTAGGGATGATATGTCTGATGACAATTGGTAGCATGTTGAGGCCGTAGGCTTCGATGTCATTAGGCATTTTCATCGATTACATAGGTCTCATAGTCTTATGTTGGCCTTAATAGAGTGGTGGAATGCTTCCACCAATACTTTCTAGTTCCCTAGCAGTGAGATCACGATTACTTTGGAGGATGTACACCACATCCTAAGGGTACCTATCTGAGGAGAGAGTGTATATATCATCACTGAATAGGAGAGGGATGGGGTGATGACTAGGTTGTATGGAGCAGATGTGGCTGATGTTAGATATGAGTCAGGAACGTTTGCATATGGCCATTTTTATTCACTTGACACAAAGGGTCGTACTTAGATGACCATGATGATGATGGCCATCATTTTTTTTAATCTACCAAATTCAGGAGGTGCCCAATTTCCTTAGATGATGACAGGGGTTGTGGTTGAGATGATGGAGCACCGTACTATTTTTGAGTGGGGTCCTACCCTAATTACATAGATATACAGAGATTTTTGGGCCTAGAAGGTCCACAAGAGATATGGTATCGATATTACATTTTTACTACAGGCTTGGGCCTTCAAGCACATTGCAGTTGCATGACCAGTGGGATTACCCTGTAGGATTGGTGATGAGCATCTCAGTTTCATGAGGTGGAGGGAGGATGTTGGTCAGAGGCTGAAGAGGAGGAAGTCAGGATACTATAGAGATTTATTGTCAAGGTTATAAGTAGGAGATGTGTTATGGAGGTTATATCTAGATTTTCATGTCTAGCATGAGTCTGCTGGGGAACTGGTTAGTTTGCATCAGCCTATATGGGAACAAGTTCACCGACTAGGTGAGCACGAGTTACTTTATTTTGATCGTGTTAGGAGATAGTTTGGATTGGTGCAGGGATTTCCAAAGGGGCCCGTAAAGTATAGATGGGAGGATGGAGACACATAGACCCCTAGGGCAGTTGTGACAGAGCCCAAGGTTATTGTTGATCAACAGGGGGTCAAGGGTCCTAATGATGAGGGTCAAATTGTCGCGATTGACGATGTGGTGGTTACTCCTAAGTGCACAACATGGTGGACCCATGTATTGAGGATATTTGATAGGAATTGGGTTTTAGAGAGAGTAGTACAAAGAGTTAGACAGGTATGTGCTTGGGCAGTGAGAGGAGTAGTGGCATAGGAGACAGTGGAGGGTGTAGAGGATGATAGTGAGGAGGAGGGTGATGATGATGTAACTACATCTATTACGATAGTGATGGACATCCGAGAAGGCCATAGTTGAGGGTGAGAGAGATGTGGCCAGGAGAGAGAGGGATGACCTCATTGGTATTCAAGACACATTGATTACTAAGTGGGATAGTTTGATCACTGAGCGGGATGGAATTAGTACACAGTTGGTCCAGGCTATTATAGATAGAGATCGTTACAAGGGTAAGAGGGACGGGATGAGGAAGGCCTTAGGGATTACCAGGCCTTCTATTTTTGGTGCAGAGTTGGTTGATATGGCTCAGAGAGCGCAGGCCAGTGGGCAGAGGCCTAGGGCTAGTGGAGCGAGGCCACAGGCTAGTGGACAGAGGCCACCTATAGGGTCTGGGACAGTTTCTAGGGCTCACTATGAGTCATTTAGGCTGATTTACAATATTATATTGATATGGTGACTCATGATTTTCCAGACGAATTTTGTATTTTGACCATTTGGTCGGTAAGACGACAAGTCCTAGTGCCAGTACAACGAGTGTGGGTCATCCACCTCAGAGACATGAGCGAGTGGGAGATAGTGGGAGAGAAGCTAGAGGAGATGTTGGTGTTGTGGGTGGTGCAGGAGTAGCCAGAGGTAGAGGTGCTCAGGGAGGAGAGGGTAGTACAGTCCCTCATTGTCATTCCCTTGGAGATTTTTTAGTTTACTGATTCATGATATATAGTTGTATGGCTCATGGAAGCCAATTTTTGTATGATGTATTTTGTTGACATGGCTCTTAGAAGCTTATTTTTGATATTGATGTATATGGATTTGATCGATATATATGATGATGATGATGAGGTTTTATGATCTATATTTTTTTATCTTTCATGTGTTGATCTCAATATGTATGGTGATGTATGTTTTTTAATTTGAATGTGTTGATGTTAGATGAATTTTGATAAATATATGATATGATGTTATGTGCTTGGAAAACTTGGTTAAATTAATCAACTTAAAATAAGATTTTAGTTATATCAGAATGTGGCTCAATAAAATAGATAAACATGAAATGATCATCCATTATGGATTTGGTACATACATGATGGGTTTTGAAAGCTTGAACTCTTGCACTTACAACCTTTAACAAATGTTAAATATGACTATCAATGGATAGTTACACAATACTTAATAAAATGTGGGATTAAATGAGTGCTTCTTTATTAGGAGATGAGAGGGGATCTAAATGTGTATTAATCAATAAGGGGAAATAGATTCTCCTACAAGTCTAAAGAGAGATGCCCCGACTTTATTTTTATTTTGAAGAAAACTGATCAATGCGAGAAGTTTTCTATAAGGAGAAGGCTGATCAATGTGGGAAACCTTCTTAGATGCTTTTGATATTAGTGTATTTATTTCAAAGGTTGATCAATGCGGGAAGCCTTTTTATGGGTAGC
Source organism: Taxus chinensis (assembly GCA_019776745.2). NCBI lineage: Eukaryota > Viridiplantae > Streptophyta > Pinopsida > Cupressales > Taxaceae > Taxus > Taxus chinensis. Next base: position 220,945,361 of record CM034148.1, read on the forward strand.
CATCCTTCAAGGGTATGGTCTACACTTTTTATTGGTAGTTGTCCTTCAAGGGATCAATCTACTTTTTACTTTTGATTGATTTTTTTACGGATAGTCATCCTTCAAGGGATTGGTCTACCATTTATTTTGACTTTTGGGAAATGCATCCATATGTTTTTAATACATATTTTTAGCTGAGGGAAAATCCCTAATAGACTGTTTCAAGGAAGGGAAAATTTGCATATATGATCTACACATTCGTACCCCATGTTATGTTCCCTTTTAATTGGTATAAGGGGAATGGATCTAGTGATTGTGAGGTTCTAGCTAAAGAGGAACTTATCCATAGAGAAAGATGCAATGAGTAGAGCCGTGATGCTCTTCTTTAAGGTGTTTTAGGATGATGACGGATAACCACATGCTTTCAAATCACTACTGTGATATGATGGATGGATAAGATGTAACTATTGTCATGACAATCGAACATTTAAAAATAGAAAGGTCGAAAGTGCAAGGAATTCCAAGGTTTTGCTTCAGGTTCACCATCAAGAGAAGCAAGATGGTATGCTCCTGACCCATATTTATGAGTAATGATGTATGGACCGATCCAATTGGGAGCAAACTTTCCATGTATCCTTTGTTCTAATTGAGTGAAATTTTGATTCTCTTTAAGCACAAGATCACTGAATTTAAAGTCACGTTCTTTGATATGTTTTTATAAGCTCTTTTAATGTGTTCTTGATAAACTTGATGATGTTCAAGGGCCATTAGATGTTTCTCATCTAATAGTTCAAGTTGTGCTAAATGGTCTTGTCAATATTCTTCATCAGGGATGAAGTCGTTGAGGGATACATGAAGTGATGGGATTTGGATTTCAAGAAGTACAATGGCTTCGGAGCCATAGACAAGTGAATAGGGCGTACCACCTATAGGTGTGTGGATGCTAGTCCGATTAGCCAAAAGAGAAAATGGGATTTAGAGGTGTCAATTCCTGCCTGTATCGTTTACCATTTTCATAAGGATTTTGTTGAGTGTTTTATTAGAGGCCTTAGCCTGTCCATTTTCTTGGGGATAAATAGGTGATGAAAAGTTAAGTTTAATGTTAAAAGTGTCACAGAGCTTTTTAACTTCTTTATTTTTAAAGTATTTTCCATTATCTATGATAAGTTTGTATGGGATGCCAAAACGACATATACTGTTTTGATATATGAAATTAATAATAGGTCCTGATTTAGTTGATGTCAAAGGGATAGCTTCAACCCATTTGGTGAAATATTCAGTGGCTATGATAATGGAATGATGTTGTTGAGATGACTTGGGATTGATGGTCCCAATGAGGTCTAATCCCCATTGGGAGAAAGGTCATAGGTCCTAAGCAGGTTATAATGCTTGACTGGGGACATGGATGAGATCTGAATGAATTTGACATTTCACACATTTCTTAACATACTCACAACAATCCTTGGTGATAGTGGGCCACTAATACCCTAGTCATATAACATGTCTAGCAAGGAATTTCCATTGAAATGACCTCCACAAATACCATCATGGAATTCTTCAATGCCTTTGATTGACTCATGTGATTTAAGTCATCTTAACAAGATACCGTCAAAAATTCATTTATAATGTATACCGCCAATAATGATGAAACAAGTGATACTTTGAAGGAATGATCGTTTAGCGTTGCGTGATAAATCATATGGGATTTTGGATTCAGCAAGATAATCGTATATCTGAGTATACCATAAATTAGTTGGATTATCGTCAACGATATTGATAGGAGGAAGTTCATTTTGATGTGAAGGGTGATCTAATCATTGAACAATGACATATACTTTAGTATTGTCTTTTGACTCTTCTATTTCTAATGGGATGAGGGCTCCTAAAGAGGCCATTGTATCTGCAAACCTATTAGAAGATCATGGGATGGCTTGGATGGTGTAATGATCAAAAGTTTGAGGATAAAGTCAACGTTGGCTTTATATTTTTGTAGAATTTCATTTTTACATGGATATTCTCCTTTGACTTGAGTGATAACAAGTTGTGAATCTCCATAGATGTCTAAGATGTGAACACCTAGAAGAATTGTAGGGGTGAGACCCATGGTTAAAGCTTCATATTCTGCCATATTATTAGTGCATTCGAAGTTGAGTTTAAATGATAATGGAATAAGAATACCCAAAGGAAGGATAATAACAATACCAGCTCCTCCCCCTTCCTAACATTTAGAACCATCAAAGAAGAGAAGCATCCTGATAGGGAGGAATTTGCATTTGTCGACATTACTAATGGATTCATCTGGGAAGTACTAATGGGGAAATCGACTATTTGGTAAGGGAGCATCGGCAAGCTGATCTACAATAGCTTGTCCTTTAATAGATTTTGGTGATATGAATTCAAGGTCAAATTCAGTCATAAGCATAAGCCATCGAGTGATACGATCATTATGATATGGTCTAGAGTGTATAGTTTTGAGAGGATTGAAGCTAGTGACAACATATGTTTTATGATTAAGAAGGTAATGACACAACTTAGAAGTGGAAAAGTATAAAGCGCAACATAGCTTTTCAACTTCAGTGTAACATGTTTCATATTCATGGAGTGTGCGACTGATATAATATATGACTTGTTCTCATCCCTAATTATCACAATGGGCAAACGTAGCTCCAAGAGCGTGTTCTAAAGCAGATATGTATAATTAAAATGGATCTCCTTCACGTAGTGGAGTGAGAACAGGTGGTGATAAGAGATAATGTTTGATTTCATCAAAGGCCTTCTGACAATCAGAATCCCAATGAAAATTTATGTCCTTATGGAGAAGGTGATGAAAAGGCTGACAACGATCAGAGAGTTGTGATATGAAACATCGTATGGACTGCAATTTTCCCTAAAGGTTGTGTAGTTGTGTGAGATTAGATGGTGGAGGCATTTTAATGATAGCCTTAACCTTTGTTGGGTTCACTTCAATACCTCTTATAGATATGATAAACCCTAAAATTTTACCAGTGAGAACACCAAAAACACATTTTACGGGATTGAGGCGGAGACAATATTGGATGATACGAATAAGATTGATTCAAGGACGGTAAGATGATCTTTGTGTTGTTTGGAATTTCCTAAAAGGTCATCCACATAATCTTCAACTATTTTATGAATGAGATCATGAAAAATGTAGGTCATTTCTCGTTGATAGGTTAGCTACTGCATTTTTAAGGTCGAATGACATAACACGGTAAAAAAGGTTCCCCAAGGGGTGATGAAAGAGGTTTTTTGTTGGTCATCAATAATGATAATAATTTGATTATAACCTGAAAAACCATCCATAAGGGAAAGCATTTCATGGCCCGCTGTCAGGTCAATGAGCTGATCTATGTTAGGAAGGGGGAAATCATCTTTTGGAAATGGTGAGATTGAGATCTCTAAAATCTGTGCAGATATGTAACTTACCTGATGCTTTAGTTACAAGAACAATATTAGAAACCCATTGTGGATAATCAATAGGTATGATGAAATTAGCAGATAAAAGACGTTGTAACTCTTCCTTAACAAGAAGAGCTATGTGGGGATGCATTTTACGGAGTTTTTGTTTAACTGGCTTAACATTTGGATATGTGACAATATTGTGTACTACAATATTGGGATCAATTCCAGGCATATCACTATATGACCAGGCAAAGGCTTAATAATATTTTGATAAAAAAAAGGTGAAGTCATCTAGTTCCTGCAGATTTAATGACTAGTCGACTTTAACTATACGGGGATCTTGAGAGGTTCCTAAGTTAACATCGATGGTGGATTCATTAAGGAGATTTGATGTTTCAGATGGTAAGGTTTTCTGAAGGAAATGATCTTCAGCTCCCATATGTGAAAGGATGTCTTGATCATCATGACACTGAAGGACATTTATAATAGGTGAATCTTCCTCAACCATTTATGGCCAAAGAAGAGGTATTTGTTTAGTGATGTGATTAGATTGATAAGTGAGCACTCCTAAAGATATGGTATTGACTAAATAAAAAATTTAAATGGGATGGGAACAACATCGTCTAAGTCCATAGGGTCTTCAGAGGATGTTGGTGATGAAAGGTTTAGTTCAGTAATGAGAATAGATGTAGCCGGTTTGGATGTAGTAGCCTCAGATATTTCTGAACTGAATTTTTTATAACCTAAACTGTATTTTTCGTAATTTTTAAGAGAGCATTGGATGACCACATCATGTATTCCCTGTTCATAATGTCCAAGGCCAAAACCTCTCCATGCACAATGGTGAAGATACATACGGGAGAAATTTGGATTATCTAAAGATTTGAAGTCTAATGTGAAAGGCATGGCATGGTTTGATTCAATAGTACAAGATGAAGGATGATTGAGTCCCCATAGGAAAAAAAATTTTGAGATAATTTGGACCATAAGAGATAACATCTCCCACATTAGGGTCATACATGGGTTGTTTTTTGGGGCGACCATAAGTTTTTGGTGAAGGAATGTGATTAAGCATGAGGAGATGATATCCATCCAATGTGAGGCATTGTACAACATCACTAAGGGAAGAATCATCTGGTAATTTAGAAGAGGGAATAGATGCGATAGTGGAAGCTTCATTGGATGAATCAGATGTAGATTTGGGAATAAGTACATCATTTGGATGATACATCATGTAACAATTGGTGAAAGGATTCGGGTTTGTGGGAACAGTGAATGTTTGACCCTCATGTTCGTACTTAATACAATGATGAAGAGTCGATGGAACACACCGCATAGTGTGTATCCATGGGCATCCTAATAACATATTATATTGAAACTATCCTTCTATGATGTAGAAGAGCTCTGGGAGATTGTTTACACCAACTTTTAGAAGTAAGATGATGATGTCTAACGTGGGTGCGATAGTGTCATTGAAGGATCATAATAAGATTGGTGTTTGGGTGACAATGGTATTGGGTAGTTTAAGTTGATCAAAAGAAAGGGAGGAGATAATGTTAATAGTGGCACCACTATCAATCATTACTCTTTTGATATAGACATCATTAATTTGAGCTGTGATGAAAAGTGGTAAGTCATGATCTTCTGGTTTGAGGGAAGGTATTTTGGATGGTTCGAATGATATGGTGGCAAATGCTTTGAGAGCTCCCACAAAGTTTGTAAAAGATGATGGATCATCTAAAGGTATTGTTATTGATCAGAGGGCTTCCATCATTGCTTGTTTTTGAATAGGTGATGTTTGTATCAGTTCATATAATGACATTTTAATAGGAGCTTGATGTAATTGTTTAATGACCACTTTTTACATCACAGTGGATGGTGAAGGTGGTGCAACGAGGATAGAAACCTTGGTCTTTGGTGACATTGTTGGACCAGATGTTTCAAGAGCCAATGGGATGGATAATTTGGGTTTATCTAAAGGAGGGGTTACTTCTGGTGGTGGAGGTATAGCTACGTAGGTTTTATCTCTCTTAGGTTGAGATGGGTCTGTGTCATAGTTATGTGAACGAGTAGTAATATGTACAACATCGACATGATGGGAAGGGATTTTTGACATGGGTTCCTTAGATTTTGATAAAGGCGACGACGATGTTGATGTTAATGTTGCATGTGGTTCAAAAGGAAGAGAAGATGTCGATGTTGTATGTGATTTAACTAGAAGGGAAACCGGATTTACCAATTTTTGTGCAATCATGTGGAAGGATTTACAATCCTCAATGGAATGACCTCATGTTCTATGATATTCGCATGAGGCATTGAAGTCATACCAAGTGGGTTTCCATCCTTGTGATTCTGATGGTTTGAGAGGTAGTAATGTTATGAATGATTGTTGAAGGAGGTCTTCCAAAATAGTTGCATAACGCCCTTTTGGTTCATATGCAAATGACGATGGAGATTCAGATATCTTATCTTCTGATGAAAGTAAGAGCTTGACCGGGGGTTGTCATTTTATTGGTTGTGAAGGGCTTTTGGTTGTTATGAGGGATGAGAGACGAGAGCTACTTGTGGAAACTTGATAGACATATTTTAGACATGAAATAATGGGGTGATTCCTAGGTATAAGAGATCTAGGACCACGCAACAGATTCTGATCTGGGGGAACATAATAGGGGCCTTTAAAATCTTGGATGGCATCTTTTTTATGAGGTCCCATTGTGGAAGTTGGGTAGGTAGGTCTTGGCCTTGGCATGACAAGAGGATCACTAAGAGTGGAAATGGTCTTTCTTGGAGGAGATGGAAGAAAAGGCGGAGGGCCACGGAAACGGTATGTTTCATTATAGTAATGATTCCTAAAGACATGGACCATGCCTTGTTTGTTAGGTCCTTTTGAGGTTTTAGACGTACTAGGTGAGTTTATTAAATTTGATGTTAATGGAGGAAGAGGAGTTTGAATAACATGGTTAATGTAATTGTTATGGCTATTTTATGGTTAGTGCTCACATTTGAATAATGTGTGTGTGATGAGTTGTATTTACAACTCATATCTTTATAATATTATTATTAATAGAGTTGGTTGTGTTAAGAATGTTATTGAGAGGTATCATATATGTTTGTGAATGAGGGTGTAGTTATAGGGATATCTACATTAATTCCATCCAGCACTCTAGGAGGAATGGAAGATAAGTGTAGTTATAGGGATATCTACATGTTATCTAAATCCAGCACCTGTATTGATTCATGATTGTTAATCAAGAATCCCCTAAGTTATCTCGGATGTGTAGGGATGAGATATAAGCTCGATTGATGGTTTGTGGATAATAGAGGAGAATGATAGACCCGCTCACATGAAAATTGGTGGATTTGACATGTGGAGATATTCTAGGATCTCAGACTAATTGATATGATGAATCCTTGGGGATTGGGTAGAGAGGACTTATCATGGCGAAAAAATGGAGGTGACTTGAAAGTCAAATCCAAGCCATTATGAAATTGAATCAAAGTAAAGGAGTCACGGGATGAGGGTATGATGACACCTATTATTTAGGAGAGAAAATTTGTGCAATATAAAATAAAGATATAAAACCCCAATATATACCACGATATCTCTCTCTCTTCAAAGTAATGTAATAACATCTCGGATGGAATAAAAGAAATATTATACTATATTTTTCCAGTGTTTTTTATTAAAATTGTGTGCTCATTTTGCATACAATCTAAACCAAAATAATATTTGGTATCAGAGAAACGTTATAATCCAATTGATGCGTCTATGAAAAAATAGAGCAATTGTGGTGTTAGATTCAATGATTCCCGTATAAAGAACTGGTCGTAATTTCTATTTTACGATTTGGGTCTCTAATATTTTTAATGGGTTTGAAGAAGGATATGTGAGAAAAATATTGTTCAAATTTCAGTTGAACCCACATCACGGTTTAAGAGAAAACATGAAAGCGATTCTAATGCCCGAAGCAATTTTTTGGAATTTAAGACCGCAATTCTGATGAATCCTGTATAATCCTTACATAGTGATCTTTTACATAAACTTTGTTTCTCTCAGCATTGGAACAACCCTGAGTAGTGATCCACTTTGTACTAACATCCTTCTCCATAAAACTTTGTTCTCCATGGTCAAAGTTGTGTGGATACATTGATATTCTATTGTCTTCGTTGTATAGTTTATTTTATGGGTCTATTTTAGTAGAAATTAGTGGAGAAATTTTGGCAGATTTGGAGAACCTTTTGAATTTGAAGATCTTGTTGCATCAGAATTGACTGTCCAGAAAGATTCATAGTTCTTTAATGCTTCTCTATCTCATGGCTCCTCCATGTGGCTTGTTAGTTTGTTGTTTTTTCTTTTATTAAGTTTATTAGGTTTTGATTTATGTTTAGTTATTTTAATAGTCTTTTAGGTTTCGTGAATTAATATTATTATTACCTTTGTCAAAAAATTAAAGTGAGTAGTCTCATTTTAATTATTTTTTTATGTTATCATGTGTTCAAGTCATTATATTAGTTTTGACACATATTTATAGTCTTGTTTTTTGAATTTCAGTAATTGTTCTTATATGTCATTATGAGTCGTGGTGGTCAGGAGTATTTTGTTTTACTTATTGTTGTGTTATATCTTGAAAAGTGCCAAAATCGTTAAATTGAAAAAGTAATTAAATATTATTTTTTAAATTGTTTGAGTCAAAAAGTGGTTGTGAGACTGTTATATGTAGTCATTGTCAAAAGCCTAAAAAATTACCTTACGAATGCATTTTCTGTGGAACACGACATTTTATTTGTAACAAATTTGAGCCTCAAAGTGTATTTGCTAAGTAGCATCTCGATGAAGGAAGGAGGTTAATCAGTGACCTCTCGCAAGCCACAAACGATGGGGCCACACAATGAATTTGTGGCATTTATTTTTGTTGTGTGTTTAATTTTCATTGTGTGATGTAATAAGAATAGATGATTTATTCTTGTTCGCTCTTGTAATAAGTGAGCTCTTGCGTGATCGATATTTCTTGGATTCTCCCTTGAATGTAAAGATGGGAGTGAGGAAACGTGTACGCTACTATGGAGTAGTTGGTGGTCCACTAGAAACCCAATTTGAGAGTTTGTGAATCTCTTAGAAAATTACATACATAGTGGTTAATGGTTCCACTAGAAAACTTGTTGGAGTTGATGGTACTCTTTGAAAACCATCGTATCATGAGCATGTACTAGACAAAACTCATCCATGTTCGCACTAAGGGGGGAATGTTATGGATATTCTATGGTTAGTGCTCACATTTGATTAATGTGTGTGTGATGGGTTGTATTTACAACTCATATCTTTGTAATATTATTATTAATAGAGTTGTCATGATAATACAACTCATTGATAATAATATAGGATTGTATTTGTTCTACTTGAGTGAGAAACTCACTAGAATGCAATATTCTAGGTAGGTTGAGATATCTTGGGGATTGGGAGAGATATGTGGGATGAGGGATGACTCCTATTATTTAGGAGAGCAACTGTGTGTGTGTGTGTGTGTGTGTGTGTGTGTTCAAAGTAATGTAATAACATCTCAGATGGAATAAAAGAAATATTATACTATATTTTTTCAGTGTTTTTTATTAAAATTGTGTGTTCATTTTGCATACAATCTGAACCAAATTAATATCCAAATGATTTGCGGTTTTTGTCAATTTAAGATTGTTCATTTTTGTAGGAGGACGAGTATGGCCCAAAGTCAGTTTAGGCGGAGATGGTTGTGTTAAGAATGTTTCGAGAGGTATCATAGTTATGTTTGCGAATGAGGGTGTAGTGATAGGGGTATCTACACTAGATGGTGGAATTGGTAAGGGGATAGGATTGGTAATGACTTGTGATAGTAATGGTAAGATAGCAGATAAGGATTTCGTAGATATAGGTTTAAGTTGAAAAAGTATTGTTGTCATCGTCGTTGATTGTGTGGATGTAGATGTTTCTTTAACAAGTGTGTTCGTTGGTTCAATAGATGTGGATGGTGATTCAATAGATATAGGTGTTATTTAGGATTCAAGAATAGGTGTTACTTTAGTAATGACATTAATGGTATGATGAGTATGGACAACATTTGTTTGTGGTTGATCAATAAATGGAGGGTGATTTGGAAAGGGTTGTTTGAATATGTCAAGATTTTGGTTTGGGGGTGCATTGGGATTATCCAAATGAAGTTCACCCTTATCAATCAAATCTTGAAGAACATTGTGAAATATACAACACCTCTCAATATCATGTCCTTTAACCCTATGATATTTGCAATAATTGTTGTCCCAGTACCATGAGGGTTTAGATGCAGATGTGTCAATAGGTCGAATAGGAGGGAGAGTTATCATATTTGCACCTAGTATCTTGTTAAAGACCGCGCTATAAGTTTCTCCAATTGGTGTATAATTACATTGTGGACAAGAACATTCAGCGGTAGGATTTTCTTTAGGAGCATACTTGACTACTATGGCATTAGCAGCTGATTTAGATTTGTTAGGATTAGAGGATGACTTAGATAGAAACTCAGTTCATGATTTCTTAGTTCAAAGCTTAACACGACCATCTTCTAGAGCATGTAATTCTGATTTACGAGCCATAGTAAAGGCTTCATCAAATGTCTGGAATGATTGAATTTGTAATGTTGACGAAATATTTTTGGCGCATGATCAGCAGAAAACTGTTGATTGTGGAGCCTGATAACGACGGGGGTTACAAGGGGGGCTTTGCCCCCCTTGCAGGTCCGGGGGGATGGCCCCCCTAGTGGGGGGTCTGGGGGCCAAGTGCCCCGGTGGGGGTTCGGGGGCAACGCCCCTGTAAGCCACATTTTATATGTATTTATGCACTGTGAAATTTGGATTGTTCCTTATTAGGTCACAGATCTAACGGGTGGTTTTCTATGTTTTCCAGAAATGATAAAAACCCTAATATCTGTAAAGGGTCGTCATTATATGAGGCTCATTGTATAAGGTGGTTGGACTGAATAAAAGGATTGGTTGTTTCTAGTGGACCTAGCCCATTTTGGGTGAACCACATTAAATATGTATCTCTGCTTTATTGCATTCTTTTCTGTTTTACATTTTCTGAGTTATTCATTGCATATTTGTTTATTTGTATAGCTGGTATAATCCTAACAAAAACTTCAATCAACTCGGTTTGTGGCAACGAAAAGGATAATCGATTGATTATACCCCTCCAACGGGAAATAAAATCAACAATGAACTCATCTTCAAATTGTTTGATAACATAAAGGTCATTGATAGTGACTTTGTGGTCTATGTTTATAGAGAAGTGTTCTAAAAACAATTGTCCGAGTTGGGTGAAGGAGAAAAGGGAATATTGTGGAATGTTATTGCACCAATCCAGAGCAAGGTCGGCAAGGGACATAGGAAAGGTTCTCAGCATGAGGTCTTGATCATGAGCTATAAAATAACAAGCGTGACGAACTGCATGATTATGTTGTTGGGGGTCTTCCTTACTGTAGAACTTAATAAAATTTGGAAGCTCCTAGTGAGGGGGATATGTTTTATATGGGACTGAGGGGTGAATGGGTTCATTACAGATTTGATCGTAAGAGAAAACATTTTGTTGGTGTAGATGAGGCAACTTCTAGACTTGATATTTGATTCATGAGTGTTTGAAGAAGGTCAGTTTGTGTTGATTGTTGTGAAGAGGGACCATGTTGGAATGCAAACTGACCAGGCTATGAGTATATCTGGTATTGTTGAGGAATGTTTTGCTGGTAAGGGATGTTTTGTTGCGGAATATTGTATTGTTGTGGAATGTTTTGTTGGGAAGGAATGCTTTGTTGTTGTGTGATATTTTGTTGAGGGATATATTGTTAAGGGATGTTTTGTTGGGGTATATATTGTTCTAGGATATATTGATGAGAAGGAATGCTTTGCTGTTGCAGAAGGGTTTGTTGTGGAATGTATTGTTGAGATGGGATGTTTTGTTCTTGTGGAATGTATTATTGAGAAGGTATATTTTGTTGTTGTGGAGTAGTTTGTTGAGGAATGTATTATTGAGAAGGGATGTTTTTTTTGTGGAAATTTTGGAACTATGTTTTGTTGTAAAGGACTAGTTTGTTGTGGAATGTATTGTTGAGATGCTAAAGGTTGCGAAGATTGTATGTATTGGTAAGGAAATGGTTGTAAGGAGGTGGTTGTTGAAAAAACATAGCAGAGGCTGCAGAGAATGGTGCTTGTTGCGGGATATACGAAGCAAATTTTGGTATAGAGATTAACGGTAATGATTGTTGCAGTATATATTGTGAAACAGAGTGAGTGGTGGCAATTACACTAGTATTGATTAGAGGGCTTAATGCTGGCATAAACATGGTAATATTTTGAATGCTACTAGTTGGTTAGGACATGACAGTAGAAGCAACAATAGAACTCATTGGAGGTGTTTGAGTAACTGAAGATGCTAGAGGGGTAGATAATGAAGCACTAGTATTAATTTGTGGAGGTGTTGAACCAGTAGAAGGCTCAAGTGACGATGTATGTTGTTGGGCGGCTGTGTCTTGAGAGGAAACCATATGAAGACTAAAAATAGGAATGGAAGACGCAACTTCTAATGTTTCAATTTGACTCAGAGGTGGATATGAATGTATTTGTTGAATGACAAGCCCCTGATTTGAAATGAGTCTTGCAATGGTAGAGAAAGGATCATATGAAGATGGTGGTTTAGGTATAGATTGTTGGATTAAATCAATAAGATGTGTAGAATCGGAAGCACTTGAAAACGGTTCAGATTCAAGTTTTCGTGAGGAGCCAAACAAAGAATCGGGATTGTGTGAGGATGGATCTAGTGTAAATGGTTGGAGTTGAACACCCCAAGCTTCCAAATATGCATTAAGGGAAATGGGGTTTGAATCCAACATTTCTTCGAAAATAGGATCTCCTCTTTCAAAGAAAACAGTTTTAAAAGATTTTGATTGTGAGCTGGGGGAGTATGGTTGTTCAGTGTCTTCTTGTTCAAATGTATTGAATTCTTAACTGCGAAACTGACACGCAAAATTTAAAAGGCGTTGTCACATTTCCTCATTATATTTTTCTTCTATTTCATTTCAGGCTCATTGAGCATCAGTTAGAGGAGTTGATGTAATTGGTTGAAGGAATGGATTTTGTTGTTGTAATGGCGTAGTAAATGATAGTGTAGATACAATAGTGGATAAAGGTCCAGGACAATGGTGTAGACAATGGAGTAGATAAAGGGATTTATTGTTGTAAGGGTGTGGACATTGGTTGATACATGTTTTCAAAAGTTTGGTTGCGAGCTTGTTGTCTTGTTTGTACCATTATAAGCAAACACACACACACACACAAAAATTATCAAAAAATGCACTAAAATGGGTTGATTACACACAACAAACAAAAACAGGCATAATGGATTTTTAAATTTTCTTGATTTAATTATAAGGTGAAATGTGTAAAATGGTTAACGAGGGTCCTAGGAAATGGAAAACTATGGATGGTTTGAGGTATGTTTAAGGGCGAAGTCCTTAATATACATGAAGGTACATGAGGCCCAACTCTATAATGTTGTCTATATGAGCATGGTATTGGGGCCTACCCCCTCACTTCATGGTCTCACAGTGATAAGGGTATTGGGTGCTTAGCCAATATATACCAACAGACCGATGATTATACTCGGCCAAGAACACCGAGTCAACTTCTCCTCTTGGTGATCAAATCCAAGTAGGTATCCACCTGGGTAGGAATTTTTTTAAATGTGTTTTGTGTTTAAGTGGTTTGGTTGTGTGTGGGGGAAAGAAAAGTGAATGCAATGGATTATCCTCTTAATTAATTCTATGTGAAACAGAAAGGATGAAAAATTCGTTTTCAAAGCCAAATCAAAATGTTGTTTTCGATGAAAACAATCAAACAAAATGTAAAATTGAAAGCAAAAAGAATTTTTTTAGGACTCACCGTTAAATGCTCATTTTATATTTTTTATTTTTAACAATGTTTAAAGCAAGCAATCCAACAATCCAGCACACTAGCTCTCCAGAATCAATGCCCTGCACACAGGTTATGAAAAATAGCCAGCAAAAAGTAGCAAACAGGAAGGAAAAGACAAATTGTTAGGCTTTGAAAAATAATTAGGTAAATCGCATGACAAACGATTTGGCCAATCACAGACGATTTTTACACGGAGAATTAAAAAAAAGATATTATTTTAATGAAATGAATGAAAGAAACAAGAGTTCAAGTCCCACCAGGCGTGCCAAGATGTTTAGAATAAATTTTACCTTTCTGTTTAATCTGATAAACAAGATGATAAAACTTACCAAACCTCGAAATGGCGGAGTTTAGAGGTGCACGCGGATGTGGATGGACGATGTTTGATTGTTGTGCTCCATGTATCCAATGAGTTAGTTATTTATCCTGCAAATAACGCTGCAATCACAGACACTATACAAAATATTTATTAATAAAAATAGTAAGCAGGTTGTCTAGCCAAGCCCAGTCACTAGAAGCCACAGGACTTCCTCGCAAGGATGTCAACCCGTTGTTTACACAATCAAGTGGTTTTGAAAACGAAACATGACATAATGGACGGTAAATAATCTGACAAATTCATATTTTATTACAAATATATATATAATGGATGATGAAATATGAAATATATAGACTATGGCTCAAAATTCATAGTCCAAAGATTTGTCAGAGTTTTCAAATGAAGGTGAATCTTCCCCTTTAGTAAAATCAATGTCTTCTAGATAGTCTAAATTCTCATGGTCACTGAAGTCTTCCCTAAGGAAGTCAGAAATATAATCAAGCTCTTCCTTCTCTATATCAGAATCAGATTGTTCTGCATCGGTCGGATCTTCAAATTCGGCTTCAGAGCTTAATTCTTCTTGTTGGGCTTCATACTAGTATTCGAACCATGCCAAGTCAACTCGAACACGTAAAACTTCGAAATAGGCCTCCCAAAACTTGTTTGTGGCCTCACGAATCCTCTGAGTGGATTCAAAGATGTTTTGCAGCTGGTCTAGAGGGGTTGAGTGAATTGTGCATAGTTCCAAGTCGTGGAGAACATCATACTATTCCCAATGTAGGGAATGACGGATAATAGGTAGTGAATGAATGCTAGTTATCTCATTTCCTCGTCCACCTAAAGCCATCTAAACAATCCATGCTTGACAAATATGTTAGCAACAACAAGAATATAATAGAAAAATAGATAAAACTGGATAAATGTTATATGTAAGCATAATGTGCAGGAATCGTTGGCGATTCTAGAAGATGTTAATAGCTTAGTAAAATTGTAATGTTTTAATCCCTATGATTCGTAACTATGGATTTTTCAAAAGACTAATGTTAGTTAATAAATCAAAATGAGAGGTTTGAATGAAGAAACAAGATTGCAAGATAATATCTGACCTTGAACGGGTATGGAGGACGGGGCTTAAAGCTAACTGAAGATCTATCAATTGCAGACTAAACTCCAAAATGATTCTCATAATTGCTCAGTGAAGATGAATGTTGGTGCCTAGATGATGTCGTGTCGTCATTGGTGTGATATGTCAATAACATGCCCTGGTAGAAGACTGAGGCTCGAGACTATGAGATGATCATCTCGTAAGGAGACTACAATTTAGGCTTAAATAATCGTTGGCGATTTAACAAATTGCCTGCGATTTCGGCCATTTGGAATATGTTTAGCAAATTGGTGAAACAATTTGCTAATTCAAGTTTTCTTGTTCGTGTTTTCAAGAGATGGGTTTGTTGGTTGGTTTTGAAAGTGTCGTGTTGTCTAATGAGGTGTCGGGGAAAGGATTTTATTAGTTAGATATGTTCTAATTTAGCCTAAGTTTGTTTAGGATATGTATTAGGTTGTTTGATTAAGATATATCAAACATACGAATATATGATTCTTTGTGATAATATAAGATTTTGATAAGATAATGGGGGATTTATAAAAATACCCATGATAGAGTGTCAAGATAAGGATTTAGGGGAAATTTTAAATAATATTTAGGGAGCTTACTTAGGTGAATTAAAATATCATGGGATGTAATATTAATGTTTATGAGGAAATATTTTATTTAATTGTGATTAATGTAATCTAACGATATAATTAATCTATTGCAAATGGGATAATTAAATGAAGATAGGTGGGTGCAAATTTTTAGTGTCTATAGGGCAAAAAGTTAAAGATTAATAAATATCAGCTCAATGTTATAAATGATAGTCTATCATTGTAAGTGGAGAAAACTACATAATGACTTGAAGCACAAACACAAAATAAGGTATTCAAGGAGACGTCAGATAAAATGGAAGATGTAGTCGAAGTAACCAAGGCTACATAAGAAGATAAGAGTAGCATAGACCCTACAATTGAAAAATGGGCAAGTTTTGTGAAGGAATTAAAAGAAAAGGTGTTGAAGGTCTTTCCACACAAAAATACAAGCCTAAACAAAGTAGACTTTTCTAAAGGTAGATAATAAATTTAGTGTACGGAAATTGTGAGCCTTATAAAGACTCAACTACTAAGGACTCACACATTGCACACATGAGTAAGAAGTGAAGTAATGCATAGAATTTGCATAGATGAAAGTATATGTTAATACCTACCCCACGTAGAAAAATAAGAATTTGTGGATTATATAGGATTGTGCAAGGCAATAAGGGCACATGTCACACTTTTCTAGAGATCTATAGTGCATGACAACTCCACAACAACCAAGCATCCTTCAACCCTATCCAAAAGGATCTAGGAAGGAATCGTGGAATATTCATGTGCTACCTAGCTAGGCCATAGATCTGCACGATACTATAAATATCCCACAAGCTCTGATTTAAGAGACTTAGTCCAAGAAGGATATTTTGGAGAAGTACCAAAAGCAGAAAGAATTTGAGGGTTTTACACTAGGATTAGATTAGCAATGTCGATGCATGAATCATTCAAAATTGTTGTAGTATATAGTAATTGTGTAACACTACCTTGTAATGAATATATTTGATATATAATGAGCACTTCTTATAAATGGTTTATATTTGTTAGATTTTGCTTTATGAAGTAATTATGCATGGTGTATATGTTGTCTTAAGTTATTGTTGGTCGTTATCTTATATGGTTGTTTGCTTAAATGCTTCCTCTTGTGTCTTCTCTCTTTAAAAAATTGCATGATGGGATCTACGTGGCTCTCAATGCAATTCAAGTGAGACGATCACATTCTTGCATAGTTGAAAATGCCAACATTCTTATGAGGTTGTGTATGTGATTTTCTATCTGATGTCATGTGAGAGAGTAAAGTACAATGCTCTAGACAAATTTAAGGCACTTGGTGCTTGAACATATGGAGGAAGGAAAAAGAAAAGTATAAAAGATAAATGTAAAGAACTTGGTACTTGAACACAAGGAAAAAGAAAGAAAAGAATGTGAGACCAATACTTTATAATTACAATAACCATGTAATTAAATCAACCCTTTATTTTGTGGTATAAGTAGATTGACAAAGTCTAATTTTGTACTTGAGATCCAAGCTAAGGGGCTCTTGAAAAACATATAAAAGTGAAAAAGCCCCATCCTTCACATCCTAACTTAAATTGTTGACGATGTCATATCGTATAAGAGTAGAGATCAAATATAGGTAAACTTTTATTCTTCTACAACATTCTTCTCCAAGAACCAAGACCGTGAGATAACAAGGTTAGAGGAACCCCCAAAAATTTCAGGTTTGTGCATATGAACAGGCCAAACATTACATAAAACTCTTTGCCTTGAACTCTAGAATTTCCTATTTTAGATCCCTCAAAACAATCAACCTAAAACCCTTTTAACAAAACATAAGCCATGGTGGTAGACTTTTTTCGCAATTTTTGCTGCATGATTGCATTTTTGCTTACGTTCTCTTTGGAGTTCCATCAGAAAAAAAATATTTGCCTGCAATGGAAAATGTAGCCTTCATAGCAAGTTGATTAGACAAGTGAGATTGCTAGCATGTATGGTAACAATGCCCTTTGGGCAATATAAAGGTTTTTCCTTGTAGTCTTCGATGGAAATTGCTTTTTATATTAAAAAATGATAACATCACACGGTTAAACACTGAAAGTTTATGATTATGGATTCTTTATTCATTGTTTGAAGTTGTTCATTTTGTTCTGCGCAAATTGGCTGGGTCAATTCGATTAGACCATGCAATGAAACATTTTGTAATCTTGTGTTACATGGATGCATCTTGCTACCTAGATTAAACTTCTTGTGACAATACATGTTTTGTCAACCATGCAACCACTTGTGTTTTGACGACATTGTGACCACTTGTGTTGTGTCGCTATTGCGACTTTGGCTTCCCTGTTATCATTGCATTGTGCTCTAGTGCTCATGTTATAGTGGCATCTCTAATGATCAGATTTGGTTCCAAATTAGTACTCTCCTTCCTTCCATTCCTCCCTGGTGTCAGGAATAGTTGGCTCCAAAGAACCAACTACATGGAATTTTAACTTTTAGATATAAGCAATAAAGAAAAGTCGGTGACTATCTTTTATTTTTGTGAGATTTAATATGCTGAAAACCGATTATAACTGAAGTCGATGCTTGCTAGGCAATTTTATCAGAAACCCCATAATACAGGATCAAACAATTATTTATGAATTGAGCCACGTCACAGTAGTGCACAGCCCAAAAAAGAGTATCATCATCTAAATGAACGAAGCAATCCAAAGATTGTGACACAGAAGATAACTTGGGACATCTCTTAGCTTTTTCATAACGCAAGAATCTTAAAACCTTTCAAAACACAGAATCATGGTGGAGAATTGGCACAGCTGTATCTCGCACTAGTAGGAAGATCTTCAAAATTGCAACAACAATAGCACATTCCACACCTTCCACCTCACTGCAACAACCAAGGTGAAAATTTCCCATGGTGCACTTTGGAATAGTTTGAATCTTCTGTTTTGCACATTTAACTTTACATGTTCTAAAACAACTCTTGATAACAAGCGTACAAAAACAGATGCGACCTTTATGGCATTTTTTTGGTACAGTGAAGTAATTGGCACACGCACACACTAGCATTGCATTTAGCTACTTCAAACTCTAGTCATCTGGAGGTGATGATTTATCACTTCCCATAGAATTGAGTCGCCTTGATCTCTCATCCAACTCTGCCATGACAGCAGGCTCTTGCTTTTTACGATTCTTTGCAATTGTGTTTGTGGTCATAGAACCAATTTTCTCAAATGCCACCTGCCGTTTGGAAATGGGAAGTGATGGATGTAAATTTAAATAAAGTTCATACAAGACAACCATGTTGCCAATGATTTGACAATGACACAAAGGGATCACAGAGAAGTGATTACAACGGTAATCTTAAGTAGAAACTTGCAAAACTAAAACACAATATTATTGCTAAATTTGTGGCTGGCAGTTGTTCTTACCTTCAATAATGCATCGGGATCAAATGCATGGTGGGTAGTATTATGCAAAATACTAATAACATCCCCAATGTGTTGAGCAGCCAATATCTCATCCTCTCTCATCTGTAGTTGAACAAAAAAATAGTGAATCTTGAGAAAACTTTATGAATGTATGATTCCAGTCTTTACAAACACTAAAAAAACAAAGAATCGGTAGAGGGCATCATGTATGATACAACAGACTCCAGGCAACGAAAGTAATTTGCCAATACGATAAATAAAACTTGCCTTGAAGATAGCTAAGGCCACTCGAAATAAAACTTTGGCGCCCTCATTAAAAAGAACATCCCAAACACGCATAGTAGTCTACAGTGGCACCCACAGAAAAGAATTAGTTTTGAGACATGAAAAACAGTCACAGATATTATAAACAGGTCATCCCATACAACACAAACTTCTAGGTGAAAATTTGATGCTCACTTCAGATGGCAAGCTCTTTGCAAACAGACATAGAAACCATTCTGTTGCAACAAGAGAGACATCGAATTCCAAATGCTCTAAATGTGCAGCAATCCTGACATACAGTCAGAAAAAGAAGAGTCAAAAGATTATAGGTGAAAAAATATAGTAGGAAAAAGACCAGCACTGTACAAGAGAAGTTCATAATCCTACCTAGGCAGCTTCTTCATCAGGAGGTCTCTAAATACCCTTTGTTCAACATGACATCCTGATAAGTTGTCTGTGTAGCAGTCATTAACCAAAACATTCTCCAGGAGCACCGCAAGCATCCAAAATGCATCCTCCTCAGTTTTCATGACAAGCAGCAAAACTGCAGCCACATAATTTAAGCCCTGTTTGGGAACAAGGCTTCCCTTAATAAGAGTTATCTCGTACATTGTGATTAATTTTTATTATTTAGGTATATCTAGCAAAATTCGACACAGTTATAAACATTTCCTCAACGTTTCTCAAAAAGCTGAAATAAGATTTTTTAAAATAAACTGGTCATACCTGGCAATAACCAACATGTGAGTCACGGAAAGAGTATCCAACAAGCACCCTACGTAATGCTGCATGTCCATCTGGTGTATCTAGCCAGGGATGTGAAGGGAAAGTACGTGGGAGATCCTGCAAAAGATATTAATAATGAACCACGATGACTTAAAGAGGTAATGAGTAATTCATTCATCCACAGAATAATCTCCAAGGAAAAAAGCAATACATCCAACATAAATGGTGAAATGACTCTCTTTGGACAGGTCTTTTTCTTTGGAAGTAAAAGCAATTGACGATAGCTGATGTACAATGTTGGACTTCTCAAACATAACATTAAGAGTGTACAGGAAGCATCAATGTTAAATTCATTAATTGTCAAAACAAACATAATTCATTCCTCTGTCCATACATGCATTTGTGTTCAATAAAGTGTATACAAGGATGAAATTGTACTAGTCCAATAGAATCTGCAATGATATCTTTGCGAATGAATGTGGCTTGCAAATGGATTTTCATACCTGTCATCCCTTGCACTGAAAATCTAATACGCCTTTCGATAAGTTGAAACATGGTATTTTTGTAAACTTCCATTTAGCTGTCAGACCCCTCTCTCTCTCTAATTTATTAGAGTGAGACCCCTCTCACTGGCTTTTGTTGCTTTTTTCCTTTTTGAAACCATACATCTCATATTGTAGTATACAGCACTAGAAGTACATGAAAGAATACAACAAATGGCAACTTGGCAGCCATAGAAGTACCCTCTCACAGTATACAAAAGTAAAGCTTTAGCTCCTATATCAAGAGACTTAACATATTTTTGCAAAATTGATTCACTCTAACTACCATGTGAGAGGCAGCCAGCTAAGTTCGTGATGAAGACCACAGTTTTCACAGGTATAAGTTAAAGAGGCATAACCATGAAAGGTTGGGTTGCACGTACATCTCCAAAGGAAAGAAGAATCAGATAACCTAATAGCATTCAGAATGTCTGTACCAATGCTGCCTCCCTGAGTGTTAGCAAGTATGACTCCTTTCCAATAAATGAGACCAACACAGAGGGTAGCATATTCTGACACAATTTAATCCAAAAATGATTGTGCAACTAGACAATGGCAAAAGAAAGTACACTATTTATTCCTTCTGACAATGCACAAATAACATCAGTCAAAGAGGATTTAGTCAATTTAATTTGACAACCACTCTGGTGAGAATAGCAAGCCAACACCTTGTATTTTGAGGAATTTAAGGTCTATTTTTACTTCCTAAACATTATGGTCATCTTAATATTCATAGAACTTGGTCCAATGACTGACTGCTTGAGGGTTGAATCAAACCTTTTCAAGAGCTACTCTTGTTTACGCAATGTTATGCGGGGACGTGCACCCCCCATCCCTAAGCCGTCCCAGACATCCAGGATGTCCTGGATGCTTGGGACGGGGACAAAATGTCCCCCCGTGCACCCCCAAATGCAAAAATGAAGGGAACGTCCCGGGGACATTCCTTGAGTTTAGGGAACACACCCAGGGTGTTTCAGGTGCATTGAGACTTTGGGGACTCCAATGGGGATGCCATGACGTCCCTGAGATGGACAGGGGACGTCCCTAAGTCCCCGGAGTCCCTGAAAAATAAATAAAAAATATATTAAAAATGATTAAAAACATAAAATATTAGGACTCTGAAAAGAGGAAAATGAAAACTAGTACGTTATGCAGTGATACTGGATGTAAATCCTTTTACCATGCAAAGCTACCTTCCCAAGAAATGGACTTTTGCTGTTTTAACGTGAGTTTGCTGCTATTTTACATTTTTAAGCCTTTCTTATACATAGCAATAGCATCTATAAATTCACATGCATATTTTTAAGGATTTCTTTAGTTTCAAAATTTTGTCGTGCAAGTCTTTCTGCCTCTTTTTGTATGATAATGGAGGCTTTACCAGCATATTAGGATGTTCTCAAGGCCAACTTTGTATTTAAGTTTTTAGCATTTTTTGGTTACCTTAGCCGGTTTTTGTCTACGGATTCATGTAGTTTGCATGGCCTCTACTGTTCCAGAAAGTTTTTTTTTTATAATTCGAGGATATAATCATATAAGTGACATGATAAAGAGATGTTGCATGCGCTTTGGTAATATCGCTAACTATGGTGCTCAAAGAATAATCTTTCATGTTTTTTTCAGGGTTAGGGGAACCATTGTATATTTTTAATATTTATATATGACTTTAATAGTCGTCCCCCAACCGTTCCCGAAATCCGGGAAATTTTTCGCTATCCCGGAAACCCCATCCCGACATCCCCCAATCCTGGAGTCTTAAATAACCATGCGTTTACAAGATATGATCTCTGAAACATCATAGCAGTGTTGAGTCAAGCAGGCTAATTCGAAAATGTAGCAGTGGATCTCATTTTTGTAATCCAAATACAAAACAATTGGGATTAAATTTAGCTTTATATCAACTACAGTAGGAATTATGTATATATTTCATAGTCCAAACTTAAATCCAGTTTAGAATGTAAAAATAGAGATAATTTGCTACATCTTTTACTCAGATGAAACATGATATCTTCGCACTGAGAGGGGATTTGGTCAAACCACTAACATATGCATTAGGCTATCAGCTTAGATCTAGTATTGTGAAGCTCCTGAGAGAAAAAACAGTGGGAGAATACACCTTGTTGATGTTTGAGTCCATTTTTGAATTTTTTTTCACTTCATCTATGGCCAAGTTTTAATCTCTGATGCAATCTTTCACCTTTGATTATTATAATTAACTGTGATGCCTGTTTCTCATCATGCAAGCTTCGGTCGTGATTGTTATCTAATTTTGATCACATATATTTCCTTATTGTGCCCCCTCACCCTGGGAAAGAATTCACACTCTGCACCACTACCACCAAATATCACAGATTGATTCTCTCAATAATTATATAAAAATGGAAGTCCATAAAATGTGTTTTTCCTTTAAACATTAGAAACATGTTTTCTTCAAGATGTGTTTCCTAGCATTTCTAAGGAATCATTAAAGAGACGCCTTGATAATATAAGTGCGCTACAGATCTCTTTCGTGACATTAGAGCCTCTGATAACGATACATTATAATATTGTTCAAGACAGCTCGCCACTAGCATATTATATAGGGCTTCAATATACTATTAGAAGCAAGGGGATGGATGAGAAATGTCATTCTAGAAGTGTGCTTCATGTTGTATCATGTTAAGTACAGAGAAAATTGTAATAATCCCAGTCCCTATTTTTGAAGATGTGTATCATGTCTTGCCTCTAATTACAAAGATTAGATTTCTACAAAATCATACAAACACATTATAGGTATGTATTAAATGAAGTTTCATATGATGAATGCACTACCCTGGGCTTCTCATTGAATTTAGGCAAAGATATGCGCAGTAAGATATTTTATTCCATTAGAAGCCCCAAAATTATTCTTTGGATGTACAAACCCCGAATATTTATTCAAATGGAAGCCCGAAAAATAATAGGCTGCGATCATTTCTAATAATTTAAGAAGCCATGTTTTGTACCTAATACCTTTCATATGGCATGGCTTGACCTATCAAAGCATATTGTCAGGCAAGGACTTGCATGGCAGGCATCCTTACGTTCTCTAAAATTCTTTTTGTGAGCATTTCCAATAAAAAAATTGAACTTCCAAATCCTCATAATTTGATCATGAAAGAAAAAACATAGAAAAGGAACTCATTTTGTGCTTCCCTATATGGTAAATGTAAGTGCGACATTTTATTCTAAACCATCCAAGTTCAGTGACATTGAAAATTGAAATGACCATCACGCAACATTAAACTAACTTATTGCCCTAACATCTAAATAACAAGCTTTTCTCTTAACATTTTTGTTTTAAGTGCTTCGCATTTAACAAGTTTTGATCTTTGATGAACTTGATAAATAGAATCTCCATGTCAAGGAATTCAGACACTTTTCTCAATCGTTACATTCACTACGGATTAAACGCAACTTCACATTGAATTCATAAAGCAGAGCTTATCGAAAAACAAAAAAAATACTAAGGTTATGAATCGTGTCCATCACATAATGTGGACATATCCCGACTGTGGCTTAACCATTTCTGTGCAGGAGTTGATCTAAGGCCAAAGGGAGGAGGTTAATGATGCGCAAATGACAATACAGTAAACCGTCAGAGCATGAACAGAGCATATAAACAATACTTCATTGCATTCTGCTCTTCACATACTAGGAAATTAGGTAAATAACATTTATTTCACAAAATGTAAACAATGTGACTTACATGATCAATTTGGCGTGTTGCAGCAGTGACCTTTCCTTGAACAGCCTTGGTAAGATCTTCATAATAGCCGTCTGGCACAGTTGACCGTTTCTTTGCTGCACCAGAGACTGACAGCCAAACCTTAGGCCTCAATTGAGGAGGAATCCCCTTCCTAATTAGCCTCTTCAACACAATGGTATTGGTAAGCACAGTAAGTGATAATGAAGACACGGCAATTCCTTCAGACATAGATGATATCTTTGGCTGCAAATACCAGCCAGCCCCTTTGCTGGCTTCCAATGCCCACCATACCCTGCCCTGTTCCTTCACCCTCTCCCTCACCTCATTGAAAACATTTGCATCCTCCAGACTCCCTTCAACAGTAAAAGAATACAGATCTGAAAACCTTACCATGACATTCCTTCTAAGTACATTACTGTTGCCCTTCCATATGGGTTTCTTCTTTTGGCTTTCCCAAATGTGGGAAGACATTTCCCCATGCTTGGTTTGCGCCCCAAACATTTCAAAAGATCCAAAAATTACCCTTGATATGTACAAAATCCCTGAGGGGCATTCAAAAATCCCTTAAAGGATAATTCCTATCACATAACTAACCCTATCAATCTTTCAAATTCACAACTTCCTTCTAAGGATAAGCAGTGAAATTCCCCCCAGTCCAAGAAATGAAAGAAATGACTAATTCTTCGAAAAGCATTGTTGGTTTCTCAAACCGAGCTTGCGTGGGCACCTACAGAATCAATTCCCCCAGAGTATCAATATCCTTAAACAAGATGACCTCAAATACATGATTTCCTTGGTATGTTTGCTAAACAAAATATATATTTTTTGTAACGAGAATCCAAAATTCAACAAAACCCACGTACAAAAAATTTGTTAAAAAAATTCAAAATTACTGAAATATGCCAGAGGTTAACAAGTGAGAGCAATGACTAAATCTCCAAAAAGCAATGGGCGCATCTTACAATATTCAGTTTACCCAAAGCATCAAAATCGTTCCACTGCCTGACCTCCAACATATGATTTCCTTCAAAGGGTCCAATGAAAAGGGCTATTTTTTCTGTAACTTGAATGCCAAATCAATCAAAACCAATAGACTGACTAGTGAAAGCAATGGGCAACTCTTCTTAAAGCAATAATGGGTTTCTGAATCAGGATATATCAGGACACCTCGAGATGCCAACTTTCTCCAGAGCATCAACCTCAACTCAGGTATGCAATTTCCCTAGTAATGTCTGTAAAGATTGCTACTTTCTCTCTAATGTGAACCCCAAATCCGTCAAAAACAAAAGAATCCTGCAGAACCCCTCTTTCCTGCCCCACTCAAATGCAATGTAGGTGCCTGCTAAGGAGGGCAGCCATTGCCCCTCTGATTCAAACATCATGGCAACTTCTCATACACAATTCAATCTACAAAAAATCAATAACCCACTTCCAATATCTGCAGTTTGCGATCAGAAAAGAAGCTTTACCGAACACAAGAGGCAAAATCGGATCCTTCCAGCTCCTGATGCCCCAGGATTCCGAACGCTTTTTCTCCTCCGATACTTCACCAAATCTACAAAAACTTAGCTCGATCGATTCATTTTAAGACGAAGAAAGTGCCCACAAAATCGAAAGTAATCGATGTCGACAACCCCTGCAGAGATTTAGTCGTAAAAGTTCGGCGCTGGCAATGCTCACAAGGCTAGACAGGACTTGTTCGTATATAAACACACCTTAGGCTCGACACCGAGCCTAGAGCTTTCGTTAAAGTGAGAATAGTTCCTCCGCCATTGGATCTGTCCGAACCTGCTCCTAGTTAAATCTGGTTGCTTCGGTGATGCGGATCTCGGAGACGTTTTATATTTTGTTCATCTGATTATTGGCTCGGGTGTCCGAACCTTAAAAAGCGCGTCTATGTGACACGTGGCGCCGTAGGTTTGTCCAAGTCTGCAAAAAGTGCCCCACAACCGGCTTAGCGGTGGCCTGCATCATTGCCCTTTTTGTGCGTGTGGGGTTCTTGTGTTCTTTCTCATGTTTCTACCATCATACCCTTTACTTTCCTCCAAAGTTAACGTGTTTCACACTTGGGTTGTAGTTTTGGTTTTTCTTGTGGACAAGGTCATATCACTCTCAGAAGAAGGTGGATGGTTGAATAGGGAGGCATTTTAGTTTTCTCATTTTCTGTTATCAATGAATTTAGAAAGTTATCGAGTTAACGGAGATTCGTGGGATCTAAAGGGTTGTAGTCTATTTGGTGAGGATGATGGTTACTTATATCCATTCACTAGGGTACAAATTCCTCTAGATACCTGATGTGGAAAGTCAAACATATAGGGTCAGGGTCGATGCATGGGTGAGTTTGACAGATTAGATTCACCCTAGTTGTGGTCACTTAGTCAAAGGAGCTCATTGGTTTAGATGTAAGCTTACTCAACAATGTAACTCGCTATATGTTAAACTGTAACATGGGCTAAGACATTGACATTCTATGTATTCTTAATGGATATCGATCAAAAAAGGAGACATGTGGGGGCGCAGAGTTCAAACTGATGACCTCAAGTGGGCAAGTCACTCAACAAATGTTAGCTTGTCTACCAGTCGTACTCATGAACTACAACACACTCATCACAATTGTTTTTAATTTCTAAAAAGTTTTTACATATAAGTCATCACAATTGGGGGAAAGTATAGCATGATTAATAAGTCTCCCATAAAGTCCAAAAAGTGACTGGAAGCCTTGAGAGTATTTATACATGTGTGCTTAATGACACTAAATGACGAAAGCTCATGTTCCTACTCTTGTGTGTCATGTTTGCAATCTAGCTTGGGAATGTCTTGTAGCTGCTATCAATTAGAGGGTAGGTATGCCCTACCATATCTTGCTAAAATGAGCCCCGCATATTCCTCCACTTTCCTCCTTGAGGAAACTATTACATCCTCAAGTTCAATAATCAATTAACCATGTTTCGATAAATATTACATGACATACCATGCACGAGAGAAGATGTCTTTATGTTTATCCACTTGTGAAGGTATCCCTTGATCATCTAGAAAGTTCTCTCTCATCTAGCTTGTGGGAGACATAAGCATGTCTAGGCATGTGTATGTGAAATACTCCTCTTTTCAGCCACCATCCCTTTAGTTGCATAAGTGCATACACCATAAAGTATTTTCACTTCAAATAACATATTAAGTAAGAAATCTTGAGAGAAAGTGACTTCATAAAAAAATCACAAAGATCTCCCTCCACCCAGTTTGGGTCGATCTTTGGTTTCTTCTTAACCTTCCCCTTTATCTCTACCTAAGATTATTCTCCCTCCACTTTGCTTTCGATGTTCTCTCCCTTTGGTGGATCCTCTACCAAAGGTTTGTCTTGGCCTGTTGCCACACTTTATAATGTGGCTAGGGTTTTGCTTCTACCTAGACTCCTCCATTTTTTATGGCATGTCCTTTCGCATGTCTCGCTTCCTATTCTCCCACCTGCTCGAAACATGGTATCTAACTTTGTACTCTCGGTATCACATATATCCATCTTAATTTTTGTGTTGTGATGTATCAACTCTCACTCTCCCATGTAGACTAGTCCTATAAAGGGAAAATATAATATGTAGGGCTTCCACAACTACTAGGCAGCTCTATCAATGAGGTGAATCTTTGTGTTCCCCCTTTTAATCTCAAAACATGTCCAATTAGACATATCGCTACGGTCAGTCCATGATTTTCCCATAGCCCAACGTGTCTACATATGGTTATGCAATCATGTCTTTCGTGGTAATGGTTCCCACTAACCACAAAACATCCATTTATCTATCCATGTGTGCCCACTGAGCCGCTCTAATAGCCCCTACATCTACTCTACCAATTCCCCTCTAGTAGGGGATGATCCTCTCATAAGCATAACTCGTGATCAATGTGTTGTAGTTAAGTAGTAGTACCCGATTCCTACACCCATGTATAAGTTGTGGTAGGTCATGGCCCCACTAGCATCTCCTATCTTACTCACAGAATCATATAAAAAAAGTAACATGTTTTTCCCTGACCCTAAGCGATCGTGAGGCCAACATTTCAGCAATGACTTTACAGATGGTATTGACGGTGGTCGTCTTCATCAATGTTAGTTGGATGTCATTATTAGCACCTACCTTTGTTGTTACCACATCTTCAAAGTCTTCCCCTCATGTGTTGGCCTCATTCATGTCATCGGAATCTAACTAGGCTAGTATCTTCCTATCACCGACACCAATAGTATCTTGTTGAAATCCTAAATCCTAATGGTCCTCTCACCTTATGCATGTAGAAATAGAAAAGTGTCTAGATCCATTTCCCAATAGCTCAAAACATCAATGTGAAGGTGGCTCATAGGTATATCTATTTACACATGCTCCAATCTCTAAATCCCTTATCTCTAGTAGATGCATCTCTACCCAAGCTAGTAAGGTTGTGACCAATGGAAATAACCCTTCCTCTCTCACCTAGCTCCACAAGATGTAGTCTACCTATAAAAAAATAACTCCCCATTATTTATGGCCTTGTATTCTTCTTTTTTACGTTCTTAGTGGTGAAACCATTGCTTTTTGTAGGTCACAAGTGTGTAACTATAGCTTGTGAAAAGCAATGGTTTCATTGTCATTGCAACAATTATGTAACTATCAAGCTAGTTTCACAACCATTATGGCAGTTACATTATAGACGATATTTGGAATTGAAAACCCCCAAAAAGATATCTAAAATGTGAAAAGTTAAAAAAAATAAAAAAATAAACTACATTTTCCTAATCCTCTTCCCATCTTGTTCATTTTTTATCTTTTCCCCCCACTTTGCTAACCCTAATATGGTGTTTTTCAACAAAATCAACAAAAATACAGGTTTTAAGAGGAAACGATCATATATTACCTAACAATGGTCCCCACTTGCTACCAATGGTGAAACTTCCATATTCTCGTTGTTATATTTCCAACACCTTTTTTCCTTGGTATTTGGTCACTTTCAACCATAACTTAGTTCTTATTTTACATTTACCACTACACCTCTTCTAAAACACTCCATATGCCTCTTTGATCCTTTTTCTTATAATTTAGCCATGTTTTCCACCCCTTAGATTGGAAAATTGTTTTACAATAGCTTGTTCTTTTCCTTACATTGATCATTAGCCACATTAATGTTGTTTCTATATCATTTTGTTGTTGTTCATCCTATTGTCTCTATGAAATCGCGTGAGATAAGTGATCAAAATATTCTATTCAGAGGTTGTAACATGAGGACACATGTTACATTTCACCTAATCCTAATTGTCATTTACCAATTCAATATTTATAATTGTGATTTAATGAAGACACCATATCACGCACTTTGGGTATTATTTAGTCTCGGTCTCATACTACTATTCATATGTTTTTTGAGTGAAGAAAGTACTAATTAACCCATGTCCTTTGGCCTTTTTACTTTGCTTTCAGTCGTCATTTCCGACCTTCAGCACATACTTGCCCAGTCTATTTTTGTCATTCCGCATCATTCTACCCCTGAATGGGGTGCCCAAGCCAGTACTGGGGCACCTCAGGCACCCTAGTCCCATTCGGGGCGCCTTGATCATTTCTCCACTTTACACACATCTTTTGGGAGCTTTCTAGCTGTTTGAGCTTTCAATATTTTTTGTTGTCGGCATTTTTCGGGGTTGATTATGAAATTAGGAAAAGAGAACCATATAAATATAAAGTTATGAGACCATAATGAGGGACCAAGCACTAGTCACTACTATCATCACCTAAGGTTACATCCATCAAAGGCTCCATTTGCATCCATCTAGCTCCATCACAAGGGACAAGGTTGGTTCATCTGCATCACACTACATAGGAGGGAAGTTTATTCTATTCCATCCACCATTTTATTACATTCCTACATCTAGTTATAGCTCGCTACTTCACAAAGTGCGACTTGTTAGAATGTGTTGTATATTTTGTATATTGTATACCCAGGAGTACTGTACACCTCTTCCACAAGCATTAGCAGGGGTCAAAAAAAATTCATAATCCCTTTTTTCTGGGAGTATAGATATGTTATTTTTATCTATATGTATATATGGGTGGTGTCATAATCCATGAATTATGGGGAACCGTTATGGGTGTTTATTAGCCCATGGTTTTGGTACCCATTGTATTGTAAAACTGCTTTGACAGTTTCTTACTGTTTTGCTTACAAATAGCTAGAGATGCAGTAGGGTAAAGAAGAACTTGGAAGTACATTATTGTATTGTAAACGGTTAAGTTAATGCAATAAGAGAGAGAAGTTATTGTGCTGGGTTTTTCTCGAAAGGGTTTCCCAGGTTAAATCTTGTGTTTTGTCATTTGTTTTCTTTGATTATCTTGAATATTTTGTTCAGTATAGCTTCTTGTTTATTAGTTTATCAAATTGTTTCTCTTTACGACTGGCACAAGAGCACCTAGGGCACGAATTTCACACACTCACCTAGAACTACATTTGGGTCTGAAATGTAGTGCAACACTCAATTAGTAAGTCCACCATTGTGGCCGCTAAGGACAGTCCGACCCCTTCATATGCATCTTTATTTTTTAGGGTTTTGATGTTATCTTGGGGTTTTTTAGGTCTCTCCTTCATCATTGATTGCCAACAACATACATTTCAGTCCAGTGACATCGACGTGACAGGCAATGAAAGCTTCACATCACTTGGCGACCCTGTGAATTTGGTTTCTAGACCTCCTACATAGACCAAGGTGCCCAAATCTCAGACCAGGGCACCCCGGGTGCCTTCATCCCTCTCCAAGCACCCCAGTCCAGCTAGATAGCTTAGTTATGTACCTTCTAGAGCTCCTATGTGGTCGCATCTACATTTTGTTCATCTAGCTTATTCTGCGACACAGTCCTGAACAACCGTCAAATCAGCTAAGCCCTTTCTAATTCTCCTTGCACATTAGGGTTTTACATTTCTAATTTCTTAGTTGCTTGGGTCATTTATTTCATTTATTTAGTTGTCATTTACTATTGTGCATAGCATTTAGATTAAACTAAATTAGACATCCAGATTCCATTTTATTTTTAATCATTTTGGTGAACCCAACTTTTGAATTTGCTTTCCTTCTTCCATTTTTGTCTTCTTATGCCCGCCACCCGTAGTGGTCATTTTTGGTCTTTTCAATATTGTGAGCTTCCTCCATTTACCCATAAAACTTCTAAGTCAATGGTTGGAACCACTACATCTATGGCTACAAATGATAACCTCTTAGAGCATTCCCACCATGTTCCTCTCCATGAAATAGAAGCATCTGATAGTGAGAAGTTCTACAATGAAGACACCAATGTTGACCAAAATCAACTCAATACTATTACTGACTTTCGACAAGCTTTGCATGATAATCCTACTCATCTTCCTCATGTCTTATATGCTCTAATCACTGCTAAGAAAACTTGTGATGCTTCAACCTTTGTACTTTCTCGCTCTTCAGCTCCCATGGTCTCCACTCCACCAATTTACGTTTCCACTTCCATTCCTACAACTACCACTCCCGTCATTCACCCTGGTATCCCTAATATACAACTCGACTCTTCCTCGAACACTCCTTATTTAACTTCCTTATATCATAATTTGTAAACTCGAATTCGCCAACTCCAACTCGTTACTTCTCATACATCACCATCTTTAGACTCTACTTCATTTTTGCATACCCCTTTTGCACCAGCTATATCTGCTTATCCATTACCACCTAACTTCTTCTCACCCAAATTACCCATATTTAAAGGCCATGGTGACCCACAAGAGAATCTCTGAGCTTTACATGTAGTGTGTCTCAACTATGCGGATGATCACACTATACTCGTTAAAAATTTTCCTCGTAGTTTACAAGATTAGGCCATGCACTGGTTTTATGACCTACCTGTCCATTTGGTAGTCTCTTTCACGCATCTGGATGATACGTTTCTCGCTCACTTCTCTATTAACATCGGCTGTAAGATCTCTTATTCCAAACTTGCACAATTTAAACAAGGGTCTAACGAACACTTGTCGGATTATGTATTATGCTATAAAGACAACTTAGCTAAGATGTATAATGCACTTGCAGATGCTGAGCTTCAAGACTTATTCATTCAAATTCTCTTGCCACCCCTCCAAGTGAGTGTTCTTTTTGAGACCTCTCCTTCGTTTGATCAACTTTTTCATACTCTTAAGCTTCATGAAACTAAACTCTTAGCTATGAGCAAGCTTAAGTATCAAGAGAAAGCATAATCCTCTACTTGATTTCAAGGTAAGTCAACATTCAAGCCATCTTTGACTAAACCATTGGATACAAAGGTCATCATCAACGCATTATCTACTCCTAAGGAGCTTCAATCACAACCACTTAAGTGTATATTTTCTAGGTTTAGTATCCCTCTGCAAATTTTGTTACCGCAATTGGTCGATAGTAGCCTTATTACATCACCTTTTCCTTTACAAATTGATCCATCTCGACCAAAAGGGCGTAACTTCGATGAAAATTCCCATTGCAATTATCACCAATGCACAGGACACTCCACTGATCGCTACTTTAGACTATGATTTCTCATTCAATGTTTGATTTACGATGGTCAAATTGAGATTCTGGAATCTACAACATCTCCACCTATCAATGAAAATCATAAGCTCAAAATCTTTAATTATCCTCTACCCAAGCATGATACAAAAGTGACTGAATCACCGACCAATTATGTATATCATGTAGTGCCTCCTCTTGTATCAAGGGCTCTTGATTTCTTAGTTACACATACTGATGCTTTGCCACCAATCATCTCCTTCTCTGATCGCGATTATCATGTGAATATCACATCTAATCATTTACATATCAATGCATCCATAGCCTCGATTTCCATCTATAATACTAAGGTTGACCAATCATGGCCCATTAGTGCATGTTCTATTCCACTTCTTAAGGCTATCAGTTACCCTCTATCACAAATTGAATACCCTATTAACAAACCCTTTGCTGTCGTCAAACTGCATGTTACGGTTGGTCCTCTTACTATGCATGTGCCTTTCCTTGTTGGAATCACAACTGACAGGTGTGACATGCTTCTTGGTCTCAATTGGATTCATAGGTCTCAATTTATCATCTCTATGAATCACTTGTGGCTCAATTTATTCACAAAAATCAGGTTATTTCTATTGATGGTGTCCCTCAATCTACTCCATGGTCATCATCTCCTCGCACATTATTTAACACATCATCTATTTCATCTAGCACACCACACTCTATGTTACTCAAAACACAATCCATTCCTATTTCACCTACTTGTGTATTATCTACACAAACTCACCGCTCGGCTAGTCGTACACATAGGTATAGGCCCATTCATAGGACAGTTACTGCATCTTGACACAGGTTGCCACCTCGCTTTATTCCGTGAGGATGTCCATCACTTTCGCGCTCGGAATGACATAAATATCCATCATCGACACGTTTTGTTACACCGCGACATTCATCATATATTCATTCATCGCATGCACGTAGATTTCATTCACCTACACATCATCTATATACTATACCACCACTACTAGAACATGGTCATATGACTTTCATCACCACATGCATTGGACATGGAGGAGCTCCATCCTTCATTATCATTAGATAGTTCATTCATTCACACACACATGGGGAGGCATAGCATCTCAGGACATCACCCACCGTTCATATTAGCATAGGTACATCTCTCATCTATACATTTTCATACATCCTTATCCTCAGCATAGGCATACTCATATCACACGTTTTAGATGTCTTCATAACCCAATGACACAATCTTGTGTTTTGGTTCACACTTGACTATTCGTTGAGGGCATACTACACATGAACCCCACGCACTACATCAATAGGTACTACACATTGTGTCTCTCCACATATCTCGGGCCTCATATGTCTCACATTTTACATCATACATTCTACATTTAGTCTACATCATTTCACCATTTATGCATCTACACATCATATTATTCATCATCATACATGTATCACACTCTTATAGTCTACGATTCTAGCATTACATACTCCTCATCTTACATACTACATAGCACACACCTTACACTTTTAGTCTACATACACATCATGCATTGCATCTTATACATCGTATATTACACATTCTACACATCACATGGTTGTCTCTTATCATCGCACATACTACATCATATTCTACGTGTTGCACTCACTACCCTATGACGTAATTTAGCTCCTCATTCCATACTTGACTGCTGAGGGTTTACAAATCAAATGGACCTTATCATACTTACACGTTCATCATTCAACCTTCTATCATGTGACATTCCTAGGTTAGTGACATATGCTTTAGGCTAAATGGTCACCTCTTCCTTCATCTTTTAGTGCTATATTCTTTAGGCTACATCACAACTCCCTTTATTCATCTTGTAGTGATATACAATGATTAACTAAAATATGATTTTATTTTATAAGTTAATCTAAATAGTAAAAGAATGTAATATTAAAATATTAAACCTAGATATTTTTATTTTATTGTTTGAATGTATTGAAATAATGAAAATAAGAGGGATATGACACTAACTTAAATTTGACTTACCTTGTTGTGTGTTGGACTGAAGCAGGCTGATGTGCAGGATGGGAAGGATGTGACTGGACAACTTTGGGAATGGCAGAAGTTGTATATCTAACTAGACTAAGGCACCTGGAAGGGTATTGGGGCGCTCTGGTATGTGATATGCGCGTTGTAGTCTACAGAAAAGCTTAGGATGTGAATCTGTCAATGTCACAAGATCTTTGCAATATCTTCATCTTTGTCACACAATTGTCACAATTTCTTCGCTTATGTTGCTATAAATGTAATGTGAATATCCACTTGCAAAACCCTATTCAAAGCATCAAATTCTATAAAAAAATGCATATGAATAGGTTGTATTGACCTTAGCTACCACAATGGTGGAATTACGATTAAGCATTGCACTACATTTTAGACTCCATGTACTTTTGTGTGCGTGTGTGTGCAATTTTTTGTCTAGGATGCCCTAGCGCCAATGACACAAAAGTAGGGGTCAATGACTAGATGTAAAAATGCAAATGGTGGATGGAATAGAAAGAATACAAACCTTTCCCCTTATGTTTGTGTGATGCAGATGTAGAAGATGCCCAAATGTAGTCCCTTACCTTAGTAGATAGTTTCCCTTAATAGTAAGATGTCCTCCCTTAATGTAGTGAGTGTGCTATGTTTATATAGGGATCTCTTGTTCAAATTTCGACACTAATGACCTGAAACGCTAACTACAACCTAGGGGAATGCATGAGGTAACATCAAAGACCGACCTCGACAAAACAAATTGGGACCACAAATTACGAAAATAAGGGCGCCTAAAATCACGGATTGGGGCGCCCTAGTGCTACCCTAAGTGACCTAGTACAAGACTGGAGATGACAATCAAGTAAATTACGACACCTTTGTTAGGGATTATATAGTGTTCATATTATATGTCTTATAACTCATTATATTAGAATGAGTCTTGCATTTTGTACTTGATTTGTTTATACAACTCACTCCTCTTAGAATAGGCTTTGTTGAGTAAATCAAGGAGGTGAGTGAGAGGTTTGTGGTATGTTGATTAGAGTTGACTCCTCTTTGTTAGGAGATCAATCTCTATTTATTGTAAACTCTGATTTAATAAAATACATCAATTACTTCTTTGTTTCAAATTGGTATTAGAGTGAGACTCTGATCTTGTACAGTGATAGAAAGTGTGGATGAACAATTATTTGGTGCAACCTGTATATTCAGAGGGAGGACGTGGCCATAGAAATAATTTAGTGAAGAATCAAAATTATCTTTTTATTGTGCGCAGTTATATATTGGCTCGTGATTTTTTGTTGCATGTGCTTCCTTGACTGTTAACAACACAATCTGAAAATCCAACACACAGTCCAGTCGTAACTCCATTACATAGCCAGTTGGTGAAACATTTTTCAAATACTCGACTGCAACATCAAATATTATTGCACTATAGTTTTCATCTCAGGATTAGATTTTCCATTGAAATCACTTCCACCTGTCTCCCTCAGATCCGGTCCACCGATTTGCATCTAAATACCGTGGTATTCCAATTTAAAGCATGTGTTAAATGTTTTAATGTCAATTTCTACATTTTGTAAAATTATGATCTAAACGTATTCAATATTTGTGTCATTTCATCACCTATCCCACCCATGTCTGTGCAAGTTTTTTTTAAGTCAGTGAAGTAATAATTGCCAATAAATTTTTAGTGTCCAAATAAATAGATTTGTAATTAAAATAACATTACAAATCTAATTTTGTATTTAGTGTATATTGTATGTATCGAGTAATCTTTTTGTTAAAAAAAGGTTATAATTTTGTGTCGTCGATTCTTTGTAAAGTTATGATCTTTCCTTGTCAAAAGTCATTTTAAAGTATTTTATTTTGTATTAAAAAGTAATCTTTAATTACTTTTTCACATTGTCATTGGGTCTACTTTGAGACACATTATAGGTTGAAACTGACATCTCTAGTTATTTAAAATGGAAAAATAGAGCCTTGTTGAAAACTTTTAAGGGAAGGACTTTCACACCTAGCAGATCCAAACTCAGTTGATGCTGATCGAAAAATACTTATGAGAAATTATCGATGGAACATTGGTAGCATCAACTACTCCTGACGAACTCATCAAATGGAAGGTAAGAGATAGAAGAGCTCTTGTTATTATTGGTTTAGGATTGTCTAAACCATATTTGCATCATGTAGATTTCAAGAAAACTTCTATAGATATTTGGCATACACTAAACAAACTATTTGGTTCACAAATTGAAAGTGCACAAATAACAATGAAGTAACGTCTATGTGGTTTAAAAACGGAAGAAGGTGGAAACATGGTAGCTCACATCAGTAAGTTCAGATCGTTGTTAAATCAAATAGTTGGGATTAATGAGGATGTGAAAGATGACGATTCTAAGGCCATTCTTCTTAATAGTATGCCTCAATCTATGTCAAATATTGTGTTTACTTTGAGAAAAATGAATCCTAGTCTTGAAAGTGTGATTGCTACATTGCTCGATGAAGGGAGTCAAGTTATTGAACCATGGGAAGAGGTATTGGCTGCAGATAATAAGCCTAGCACATATTTCCAACATAAGCTAGATTTCAAAAAATAAAAAAGGTATACTTATCATTATTGTAAGCACTGTGGACACGGTATTTTGAACTGCATACAAAGAGCACATGAGCTTATTGATGGAAAGTTGAAAGATAAAGCCTATGTTATTATTAAAGACGAATAGGAAAGTGCTTGGGGAGAATACATTCATCATTCAAATGATGATGCCACTAATCAAAGTAATGAAGACTACCTTTACTAATTTGCAAACGTTGGAGGTTGGACGCAACAGAGGTAGGAGGTTGATCTGCAACCTCTCGTTAGTCACTAGCGATGAGGTTGCTTCTGCTTTAGTGACATATTTTTCAGGTTTTTCCTATTTTATTATGTGGTGTGAAAATAATACATGGAATGTGACTATTTATTCCTATATTTCCCTTGATGTAAAAAAAATGTGGATACTCAAATTACAAGTTATGTAACAATCAAGAGTCTTGATAAAAGTTGTTGTTTCAGTTGATAATAGTTCCCATTCTACTTTGGCTCCCAAGAGGTGGGGATGATGCTAACTATCAATTGGTTGATGTATCCACATGAAATAGTTGTTGGATATATTCATGATCACCAATGTGCGAGTGTCAAGCATAATTGTGATATTTTAGTGCCTTGATTTAACTCCCCATGTTCACACTAAGGGGGCGAATGTTAGGGATTATATAGTGTTCACGTAATATGTCTTATAACTCATTGTATTAGAATGAGTCTTGCATTTTGTACATGAGTTGTTTATACAACTCACTCCTCTTAGAATAGGCTTTGTTGAGTAAATCAAGGAGGCGAGTGAGAGGTTTGTGGTATGTTGATTAGAGTTAACTCCTCTTTGTTAGGAGATCAATCTCTATTTATTGTAAACTCTAGTTTAATAAAATACATCGATTACTTCTTTGTTTCATGAGACTCCCTAAAATACACCCAAGACTGTATAGACATTTGACGA
The DNA here is from genome assembly GCA_019776745.2 of Taxus chinensis. NCBI lineage: Eukaryota > Viridiplantae > Streptophyta > Pinopsida > Cupressales > Taxaceae > Taxus > Taxus chinensis. Next base: position 220,983,501 of record CM034148.1, read on the forward strand.
TTGTACCAGACAAACAAAAATTACGACCGACTAATTGACAACAAGACTAAAGGATGGGTCATTAGTGACTACTTTTACTACCCAAGATCCTTATATAAAATAACATACCCGACAGTATAAATGTAATAGTAAGTGTGTGATTTTGTGACTACATTTTCCCCCACTTTATGTTGGTGAGCGGAAAGCTCGGTAACATAAAGTAGATAGAGATTCACAGCCGAGAAAAAGTTAGAGAAACCCATGTTGTAGAAGAATGCACAAATGTGTAGTAGAAACCTGCCGATATAACTATAAAAGTGTGGAAAACCATGGATCAATGGGTTGATCCATGTAACATAATGAAAAAGCATAAAATGTCGTGATGACATGTGTTAAATGAAAGTGATGATTAAGGTGTACGATGGTTTCGAATGCTGTTTAATGATGAATAGGTGGCTAAGGAGTGATCAGTTCCCAACCCGAATGTGCGTATACGAATGAATAATCGGAGGATTTTTGCATCCTAACACTAGAGGAAGAGTGTAGGGAGAAAAGTGTGTTATTCTTCAATCTTTAACTACATCCTCAAGATCTAGCCGTTGCAGATAGACTCGGATCAAATTTTGTGATTTTTGGATCCAAACGATTTTGATTAAACAGTTGACCCATATAGGAGTGATAGAGAAAAGGCACTCTTGCCCCCACTCCACGGGTGTCACCGCAATGTGAAAGCTTCCAAGTTGGGTCATCTGGAAGCAAACGTGATATGAAAGAGGTGGCTTCCAAGTTAGGTCATTTGGAAGCAAACGTGATATGAAAGAGGTGGCTCCCAAGTTAGGTCATCTGGAAGCAAGCGCAACATATAGAATAAATTCCCAAGTTATGTCATCCGGAAAGGAGTGGTGAATGTAACTCCCAAGTTAGGTCATCTGGGAGACTGCTTGTAGATTTGAACGATATAGTTTTCAATCTGAATGCATTGATTTTGATTGGTTACTCATGGAGAGATTTTACGCTAGTTGCCCCTAGGTTAGGTCATTAGGGGGAGTTAATAGAAAATGATGAATGATTTTATTATAAAGGATTTTTAATTTCTTGTTACCCCCAAGTTAGGTAGTTAGGGGGAATCAATAGAAAGATGTGTGTGATCGTATTTGTAGGATTTTTAAACATTTATTGCCCCCAGATTAGGTCATTAGGGGCAGTTAATGGTGAAATATCATGCAATGTATTAGTAAGTGTCGGATTCGTAATGTTTGGATGTGTGGTGATGTGAGGGGGATTATAGGGGGACCCTCAATAATATGTCCCCACTTTCGGCAAAAGGGGTAGTGATGAAAAGAATAGACGCTAAGTTGAAAGTAATGACAAGAGGTGCAAACGTGTATGTAGTGAATGGGAGACAATGGTGAAGAGACATAATACGTGCCGAATGTATACAATACACTGATAGGTAGAGTTCAAAAAAGAATGCCGCAAACGGGGTGTAAATCAGAGTAATAGCGCTCAAGATATGAGCAAAACAATGTAGTGAGTATTAGTTGTGGTAATAAGCATGAAATAAGGACCATAGTAATGGTAGTGATGAAAAGTAACTATAAATAGTAAAGGGAAAAGGTATTTTATTAATTCATTTGTCTTTTGCGCAAGTGTGAGAGTGTGCATGGAGTGAGCAAATATGCCTCAAGCAAGATCATTGCGTCCTAGCTGGTTTGAGAGAGTTGCGACTGTTGTACGTCATGTATGACCGCAGAGTTGGTAACTGCATCAATTTTCACAAAATGTGTGGTATAGTAGTCATTTTAGTTGAATTTTTGAAAAATTGAGATTTTTTATTTTCTCATCGTTTTTTGACCTAGACAAGAGCGGTGAGGGTCCTAGTGATCCCTAGGACTGGAGCGCCTAGAACAAGGTGCTAGTGTCCTACTCCTGGGTGCCCTAGTCCTGCATCTAGGTGCCCTAGTCCAGAATGTGTCTATTTAGTGGAAAATAGGGAAAGACTTATTTCTAGTATGTTGAACAAGTGTGTTTGGTTGTGTAATGTGTTCTAACATTGCATTTGTTTTTGTTTGGTGGTGTGTAGAGGGATATCCATTTGTAAGAGTTTTGTGGTGTTCATCATTTGAGCACATTACTTTGATTGGGTTTGTTGGATGATGAGTGGGATGTGATGGACAACACCGGACTGTGACATATAGCACGGATGGGGGATGTGCCCCATAATATTCCTATGTTGACTGCATTGTGTGAGAGATGGTGTGCAGACATATGCACATATTGGTTTCCCATGGGGGAGATGACTATCACATTGGAGGATGTATATTACATATTTTAGTTGCCGGTTGTGGGGGAGAGGGTACGAGTAATGGAAATATAGGATATGGAGCGATATATGCGCTCAGTGAGGTGATGTTTTGTGGGGACTCGAGTACCTACTAAGGCCCATATCATTTTGGATGCTATATTGTAGTCGAGGGTTCTACGCTTGTGGAAATTTATTACAGTGGTGATTGCTTCATGTATAGGCATGGAAGAAGGAGGTGTCGGCATCTTATATAAGATGTATGGCATATATCAATAGATAGAGGAGGAGGGTACAAGATACGCATGGGAATGGTGTGTGTTGGTCCCTTTATATAGAGACTTGTATCGATTTATATAGGATGAGCATGGTGGAGGCATGTGAGCCACCATACTGATGCATGTGTTGGCATATAAGCACATAGTTATATTGAGACCGGTGATAGGGACATGAGGAGAGTGGACTTGGCCTCGAGATATATGTGCGGCGTTGGGTGGACATTCATATTAGGAAGATGGATACATACACCTTCAAGGTACTTATAGATAGGATGGGGCCCGAGTCATTTATATTGAGGCCATACCGTGATTATGGGGGATGACATGAGGATGCTACAGAGTTGCGATGTATCCGAAGGACTATGCGGCTTAGAGGACTGATTTCTAGGTGTGGTGGAGATTTTTCAGGTTGAGAGGGTGTCATGACAGTTTGGGATGGCTCATGATGTGATCCTAGAGCCATATATATGGTTGAGAGCTATTTGAGAGACTAGGAGGGTTGGTGCTAGGTTGGGGGCCACAAAAGAGTAGTTAATACCACTAGGGATGGATGAGGCAGATCTAGCGATACCGGTTGGGGATGGAGATGATGCATGGTGTAACAAGGAGTATCAGGTGTGGTGGGAAGCACATCGTTGGGTATTATTATACCCATCATTTGAAGGTGCTATGGAGCTACCGCATGGAGGAGGAGGAGAGGGAGGCATCCCCGACCCTATGACAGTGGCTATGTGATAGAGCATAAGTATTTGTGTATGCATGTATGGTGCTTAACAGATTGTCTATGTTTTTTTATATGTGTTTATCTAATGTCAGGTTTTATGTTATGTTTGTAGTGGATGTGTATTGGTCATTGATAGTAGACATATATGGCCGTACTTTGACGTGGAATGTGTCGAATGATGTGTTGGGTGGAGGGATGCTAGAGCCTGTTGATGACATTACAGGCAGGTATTCCCATCTCTTTGAGCTAGTGGCCATAACAATGTCGACATGTACGGTGTTGTTAGGTGAGAGGGATGGGGCATGTGAGGAGACTCGACATGCTCGAGAGGCAGTAGGTGGTGGTCCCTTGGCCGAGGATGTGTTCGTGCGGTATGTGGACTTGTAGCGTCAGGTTTTGAAGCAGGCTACAAAAATTACTATGCTACGAAGGAAGGTGGAGAAGTTATGAGGCCATGAAATGCGGTGTCGCGTCACATTAGTGGGAGAGGCATCCAGTCTCTAGGGGTTTCAGTAGTACATGAGAGCAATAACAATCATGAGCTTTGATTGGGATTATTGTATATGATGTGGGGGCCTGTGCCCCCTATTTGTGAGAAATTTTTTTGTGATGATGATTGTATTTGTGATTATATGTTATGGACACATATTTTTGATATATGTTAAATCTGATGTTGGAATGTTTTGTCGTTGCAATGTGATGGATGTTGTATGATTCCTATAGTTATTATCCCAGCATGTGTATTTTTCGTGTGTGATGAATATAAATTCACATTATGATTTTAGTTGTGGTAGAAAAAATGTGTATGGTAAATGATTACAATATATATAACCGATGTAATGTGATTGAAGAAGTGTTCATTGAATAAAATGTGTAGGGCATAGTAAATGTAATTATTATAGTAGAATAGATATGAAAATAGAAAAATATATGATAGTGAGATGAATGTACCATAATGAATGTGTGGGAATGTGATGTAGTTGTAGTAGGATAGGGTGATGAAAATAAGAGGGGGGAGAGATTGACGATGCCCCCCCATCGTATTAATGAATAGGCTTATGTAATTAAGACCTCTCAGCAATCAAGTATGAGTCGTGTAAGCAAGAGTGTGCCATCGGGAAATGATTGAGTGCAATAGATGAAACAAGGAAGTGCATGATGAAATGTTCTTATAACTAATCCCTCAACATTCGTGTAAGAATCGTAAGAAGACAAATGCGTCATCAGGGGGTAAGGTGATAATAATCACCTACCAAAGACCAAGTCAACATGTTATGATGGAAGCGTGTGGAATGGACCCAACGTGAGTATATGAACCTAATGGAATGTCATGTGGATGAAACATGGGATATGTAGAGGCTGGCGGAAACTAATGAGACACAACAACATGAAGTGGTGGATAGCCTGGATGCAATGAATGTAATGGTGGAAATGATGGATGAGGTGGAAAATGTGTATGTAATGGTGGTGAGTGATGAATGAAATGATCACCTAGTGAAGAAGACTTATGTGGGGTATGCCTATGCTGACAGGGTAAAGGAGACAATGACCACTCATAAGAGGCAAAGGAGATGATATCAGTATCCACTAGTTCTTGTATCCTCTCACATATGGAGAGAGAATCATTGTCCCAATGGCCATTGATGTAATGATAATTACAATAGTGTTGGTCATTCTGAGGTTTGTAATCGGTGTGGAGGATGATACTAGCTAGAGGGTATCCAAATTAATCACTCATTTAGTAATATACTCAACACATCATGTGGTCGAGTGTGAGGAGAGAAATATAAAGGCTCTCGTGATGGAGGTGGAGTGGTGGAAGTAGGAACTTGCTGCGGAACCAGAGAAGGATGGGTTGGTGGTGGAGAGTGGGTTGAGTTTGTTTGGGATGTACTTTAGGTAGAGGTGGAGATTGCTTTGGATGCTCAAATAGAGGTGTGAGTGGAAGACTAGAGGATGGAATGGAGAAACATGTGTAGGCGTGATGATATGTGAGGATAGAAGATCTTTTTCTAGGTCAATAACTTTATAGCATAAAAGGATGAATGACTCGCAAGTATCATATTGTAACCTTTGCTTAAGTGGAGAAATGAGGCCACGATAAAAAATGAATTGCTTCTCTAAGTCACTAGGTTGGAATATGAGTTGATGTATACAAGCATTAAACTGTAAGATATAATCCTGGATAGGTTCAGATGAGCCTTGATATAAAGTAGGTATGTTGTCATAAGTGACTCTAGGGCCATTATTGATAATGAAACGATGAAGGAAAGTGTCATCCATGTCATAAAAAGTGATAATGGACCCAAAGGGTAAATGGGTGTACCACTATAGTGCCTCATCAATAATACTATAGTGAAAGGCCTTAAGCAATAATCGATCATTAGAGTAAGAGGCCATAAGTGTATGGTAGTGTAGGATATGAGCATGAGGGTCACCAATACCATCAAAACATGTGAAAGTGGGCATGGTAAAGTCTTTAGGGAAGGTGGAATTATGAATCTTTTTAGGAATGGGATTGCCATGCAAATAATTGTTATCGATAGAGGCATAATAGGCCTTACTTTCTAAAGTGAGAGCATTAACTTGAGATTGGAGTTTGTCCTACAACATGCATGAGAGAGAAAATGACATGTGAGGGAACGGTAGGAGATGGAAACCATGTATTGAAGTTGTTAAAGTTTTCCATTATAAGTGATCATAGGGATGTCAAAAGGTGATACAGTGGAGTCCGATGTGAAAGGCACATTAGTAGTATGTGCTAAAGGAGCTATAGTAGATGATGGTGGAGGAATATCGATAACAATAGTATGACTAATATCGACACTATTCCTAATAGGTGAGGTGGTCAAGGATGAAACTTCTATAGGAGAAGATGAAGTAGGAGCCATAGATGATGTGGGAATAGAAGGAGAAGAAGCAACGGATGGTGGTGACTCATGCACAATAGTAGATGCACCCTCAGGAGAAGACAACAATGGAGTAGGAGAGTCACACTCAATGGTATAGAAAGAAGGAGACTCATGATAATCATCAGTAGTAAATGAAGTTCCAGAAATAATGTTATCGCTAACAAGACTATCAATAGGATCATCAATGTAATATGAAGGAGAATTCAAGCTAGAATAAGATGTGGGAGGAGTAATATCAGAAGCAGTAGGAGACATAGGAGTAACTATAGCAGGAGGTGGAATAGAAGAGGAAGAGTCATGATGTATACTTGACATTGGATCAATGCCTAATAAGTAATCAATGATAGAGTCATCTAAAGCATCAGGTGGCATATCAGAAGAAGGACCACAACCAATTGGATGGCATGGTGTACAATGAGTGAATGCAATAGGGTCATCAACAAGGTAGATACCTATAGGAGAATCTGCAAGACTAGTCAACACATGTTGTTGGACCCTTCCAAGAGTGCTTGTTGAGTATCATCAGGTATAGCCATTGGGGTACTATATAAAGCTTTGAGTTTAGTGATGGTAGCCTCATCATAGATAGGATTGACACTAAAATGAGACATGATGGGTGAAAATGAAGAACTATGCTTCAACCAATAAGGTATTAAAAAGGATCCAAAGGCAAAGTATTCTATAATTCAGGTTCACCAAAATGATTAACTAAAATATGACTTATTTTATGAGTTAATCTAAATAGAAACAAAATGCAATATTAAAATGTTGAAACTAGATATTTTACTTTATTGCTTGAATATATTGAAATAATGAAAATAAGAGAGGTATGATACCAACCTGAGTTTTACTTACCTTGCTGTGTGATGGATTGAAGTAGGTTAATGTGCAGACTAGGAAAGATGTGACTAGATACGCTTCGAGGAATGGCAGAAGTTGAGTGTCTAATTGGACTGGGGTGCCTAGAAGGGTACTGGGGTGCCTTGGGGTGCACCTTGGTCTGTGATCTGGGGCATTGTAGTCTACATAAAAGCTCAGGATCTAAATCTGGCAGTGTCGTAAGATCTTCACAATATCTTAATATTTGTTGCATGGTTATCACAATTCCTTCACTTATGTCATTATAAATGTAATGTGAAGATCCACCTACAAAACCCTATTCAAAGCATCAAATTCTAAAAATAAAAATGCATATGAATAGGTCAGGACTAACCTTAGCTTCCACAATGGTGGACTTACGACTAAGCGTTGCACTACATTCCAGAACCCCATGTAGTTTTGTGTGTGTGTGTGTGTAATTTTGTGCCTAGGATGCCCTAAGCGCCAATGACGCAGAAGTAGGGGGGAAATAACTAAATGTAAAAATGCAAATGGTGGATGAAATAGAAAGAATACAACCCTTTCCCCCTATGCTTGTGTGATGCAGATGTAGAAGATGCCCAAATGCAGTCCCTTGCCTTAGTAGATAGTTTCCCTTGATAGTAATATGTCCACCCATAATGTAGTGAGTATGCTATGTTTATATAGGGATCTCTTGTTCAAATTTTGACACTAATGACCCGAAACGATGACTACAACCTAGGGGAATGAACGGGGTAACAACAAAGACCAACCTCAACTAAACAAATTAGGACCACAAATTATGAAAACAAGGGCACCTAAAATCATGGGTATGGGGTGCCTGATTTGCCCCAGTGCTACCCTAGGTGCCCTAGTATAGGACTGAAGATGACAATCAAGCAAATTACGACACCTGAGACTCCCTGAAAGACGCCCAAAACTGTATAGACATTTGATGACTGTACTAGACAAATAACAATGATGACCGACTAACTGACAACAAGACTAAAGGATGGGTCACTAGTGAATATTTTTATTACACAAGATCCATATATAAAATAACATACCCAGTGGTATAAATGTAATAGTAAGTGCATGCTTTTTTTACTACATACGCTTTAGGCTAAATAATCACTCCTTGACTCATCTTGGAAGGATATATACTTCGGTGAAAGAGGTCATTCACGCACTATGAAATCAAAGATAAAAAATCCCTTCAACACACTTGCTCACACTGGACCTATACTTTCAAGGTATGATGGAATACATTAGTAGGATTATTTCTCGATGACATTTCAGTAATGTTAAGGAGTCATTATGGACATTAGTCCTGATGCTCAAATAAACCAGATTGAAATGGACTGCACTACACAATAACCATACAAGCTTGGGTGGCACATCTAATCCTATGATCCAGGAAAGCAGACCAATACCAAGCACATAGGACAACATAGAGGATATTTTGGTTACTAAAAGGACCCACTTTGAGGTACTTGCATATGGAGACATCGAAGATACGCATATTTGGGTTGATCTCTTATAGGTCATGTATATTTACCATTACACACATTCACATTCAATAATAAAGCAATTTGTGTTCCCAGATGCAGGTCTCTTACATGCAACATCAATGCTCTCCTTCAATAGCCAAGACTATAACAGTTGTTGGGGGCATCCACAGTAAGGACACCTCACAGGTTGACTATTGTATAATTTTCTACTTAGCACTTTCCATTACTTGCAATACACACACTGGAAAACAAACTAGTCCTATTGCATAACATGTTAACGAGGTATCCCAATCAATGTGCAACATTATGGAAAATTCAATGAGGACTTCTTAGTTAATGGCTAATAACAAAAAGATGCTGACAAGCTATATGAGAAAGTAAACAAGCTTCACTCAAAGATATGCGAAATTGTGACTCATATGTTTGGTGTACGATAGTTGTTTGAATTTGTATACGACCATTATGGCAAGACATATGAGTTGAATTGTGAAATCGTGTAAAATTTAGTATCATTCCATAGTTTGCAATCCATTCGTATACCAATGGTATAGTTATCTTATTGTGTGTTAATGCACTAGAGAGCTAGCTGGAGAAATTGTTTGAGGAACGTACAGATGGCTATTATCCTGCATGCTTATTTGTACCAACACGTTTGTTTCCTCAAAGCCTCTATGTTTGCATTTGCGCCTATAGTTGCTACCAATTTGGATTACCTTCCACATGCAGGGCATAAATAATGTGAGACAGTCCTGAGTGCTGGGCCCTAGAATATCCAAAATCAACGTACATCACATGTACCCACAATAGATGTGGGGAAATATTACATTATGGGGTATGATGGAGTCATTCTTCGCATGTTCTTCTGATCAGAAGGTGAAAAAATAAAAAAACCCCACAAGATGACCTTGTGGGTTATAGACTGAGGATGGGTTGCAAACTAGTCTATTGATACCCCGTACAACAACGACATGATACATGAATAATGTTACACCATTACACACTCATGGGCACCAGTTACAAGAAATTGGAGAAAGGATTCTAATCCACATTAGGTACATGATCAATACATGGTACAAGATCAAGAATCCTAGTGAGTATTGGCCTATCCAAAAACATGAAAGAAGGGAATAAACTAGAAGGCAAAGATTACTATACATACTCTAATAAGAGGATATTCAAGGTCGAAACATATTTAAGGCTCCCAAGCTAGTATGTTAAAGTATATTTTTTGCAAATCCATGTAAGAAGAGGAAAAGTTCTTCACACTCATGATTGAGTGACATGGGAACCAAAAAATTTCCCCTAATTACAAGTTGTAATTGTTTGCATAGAAAGCTATTAGGTGAACAAAAGCACAAGTCAAAGAGATAAAGGAGAAAAACATGATCAAGTTTCCTATTTTCCCTCAACTCCTCAATGATACAGTCAATTGAAAGACAGACATGTAAATCAATAACATGTATTTTGTGCAACATAATACATGTGTCTTGGAGGACTTGGTCAGAGTAGTCATATAAATAGAGCTGTCAATGTATGGGACCTATGAATTTGGATGAATAAGAGGAGATACAACATGACTCTCTTAAGTCAACAAATGATATCAGATGGGAGAGAAAGCGTTAAGAAAGCAGGACACTCTCATACTAATTTGGTGCATAGTATCATGATTTACACATCGGATCATACTAGCTACACGCATGGTGATTCCAAACAAGGTTCACTCTCACCTCTTTTTGCTATGATATACAAAATGGAAGAGCGGGACGAAAAAAACCCATTGTCAGAAGAAAGTTTTACAGGAGAGGGGGACACGTAACCAAAATGCTAGAAACTAAATAAACATAAATATTGACATCAGGTACGCATCTCTATCATAAATTAGTGATGCAAGAGGTTACCAAGTACGTCCCTCCCCTCTATCATTGCCACTAAATTTAGACAAGCCCCTTGTAGACACAAAACCATGCACTTTGGGAATTATTTAGTCCTGGTCTGATACTACCATTCATATGGTTTTTGAGTGAAGGCAGTACTAATTAACGCATGTCCTTTAGCCATTTTACTGCTCATCATTGTCAACCTCCCACATACTACTCGCCCAGTCTATTTTTATCCATTTGGCATCATTTTATCTTTGACTGGGGCACCTACCCCAATACTGGGGTGCCCCATGTGCTCTTGGTCCCATTTGGGGCACCCTGATCCTTTCTCCACTTTACACACATCTTTTGGGAACTTTCTAGCCATTTGAGCTTTCTATATTTTTAGTGGTCAGCCTTTTCAGGGTTAATTACGAAATTAGAACAAGAGAACCATATAAATATAAAGTTATGAGACCATAATGAGGAACCAAGCACTAGTCACTACTATCATCACCTAAGGTTACATCCATCAAAGGCTCCATTTACATCCATCTAGCTCCATCACAAGGGACATGGCTAGTTCATTTGCATCACACTACATAGGAGGGAATTTTATTATATTCCATCTGCCATTTTATTACATTTCTACATCTAGTTATATCTCATTACTTCATAAAGTATGATTGACATAAGAGTACCTAGGGAATGACTTTCACACACTCACCTAGAACTACATTTGGGTCTGAAATGTAGTGTAGAGTTCAGTTAGTAAGTCCACTAGTGTGGTCATTGAGGACAATCCGAACCCTTCATATGTATCTTTATTTTTTAGGGTTTTGATGCTTGGCTTGGGGTTTTGCAGGTCTCTCTTCATCACTGATTACCAACGACATACAACTCAATCCAGTGACATCGATGTGACAGGAAGCGAAGGCTTCACATCCCTTAACAACCCTGTGAATTTTGTTTTTGGACCTCCTGCACAGACCAAGGCACCTAGATCTCAGTCCAGGGTGCCCCAAGCACTCTCATCCCTCTCCAGGCACCCCAGTCCAGCTAGATAGCCCATTTATGTACCTTCTAGAGCTCATGTGTGGTTGCATCTGCATTATGTTTATTTGGCTTATTCTGCAACATAATCCCGAACAACCATCAAATCAGCTAAGCTCTATCTAATTCTCCTTTCACATTAGGGTTGTAAATTTCTACTTTCTTAGTTGTTTGGGTCATTTATTTCATTTATTTAGCTGTCATTTACTGTTGTGCATAGCATTTAGATAAAAATAAATTAGGAATCCATATTCCATTTTAGTTTAATCATTTAATCTAATTTGAATTAAACCTTTATTTCAGAGTAAATAATGTAACAAATGATTTTCATATAATTAAGTATAGTAATGCACAAGCACCAAGAATTCAACAATATATAACCCTAAACAAATGAGAGGAGAAAGATGACTTAGTTGATTCTGAGCGACCTGGGAATGATCTTGATGCAAGAGCATCATTATAGATAGACAATTTTGGTGTGAATTAGCTAACTAGGTGTGTGTGGGGTCCATTTGGAGGTCTAAGTGGTGTGATTAGTCCATTTGGACTCATTTTGCTTGAAATAAGAGGTTTCCCTCCAAAACCTCAAATTTGAATTTTTAAATTATTCTGTTAGTAGTTCTTAAGCTAAATGTTGGCATAGAGTCATTCAAACGTGTAAATGAGTCATATAGCATACTCTTCAGCTAAGGAGATGCCCATTTGACCTTAACTAAGGTGAAAACCTTCCTAGGTTAGTTCAACCGTAGTTGGGGTTAGTGGTATAAACCCTAACTACTTTCCTAATCTTCCATTATGAAATGTATTCAAATTGATAAGAAGAGCATGAGTGTGTAAGGAAGAAAAGGAAGGTGTATTCTCTGATTTAGATCCCTAGTGGATCTTGGAGCTTTGTATTTGCATGAATTATCTAATGAAATCTTCTTTACATCTGTTACAATTGTGTATGATTATGTATTTTGATATTTTTGATTAAATGTTTATGAAATGGCTAATGAATCTCCATTGAGAATGTTGTAAAAATGTCTATTCAGGTGTGAAATGAAGGTATAGTTATTTGAAGAAAAAAGTAAGGTGTTTGAAGGCATATAATGATTAGTGAGAAGCAATCTGTTGTTTACAAGGAGCAAGCACTAACAATAGCACCGTGAGGTAAGAAAAACTAAGTTATATGGGTTGAGAATTATTGTAGGATTATTATGGTGTGTCAAGAGAGTTGTGGCATTACTAGATGATTAAGAGATTGTATAGGTTATACCAAGTTTGAGTAAAGATAATTTTCTAAGCCAAGAAAAGAGAACAAGGGTTTAGAGTGGAGAAATACGATTACACAATATTTTCATGTTGAATTGGTAATGATGGATGAGTTTTTAACCTTTATCAAGAAGGGAATAAGTGTTGAGATGTGCTAAGAGTTAAAAGGAAGTGATAGAAAAAATGAAGGATATGAAAGAATTTGAACAAGAAACAAACTAAGAAATTACTCTGTCTCGAACTAAGACATTCACATAAAATTCTGAGATCAAGTAAATTGTATTGGGTCAAGGATGAGTATTTAAATCTTCTTCCAAGAATTCTTAGAGGTACCAAGGCATGTGATTACCTATTCTTGGAAGAGTAATGCGAAGGAAAACATAATAAAGCTAGAAATCCTTATTAATTCTAAGTATACTTTATTATGTGACAAGAAAAACTAAGAAAAATGACAAAAAAAACATTAGAAGACTAAAATAACACAGTGGAAGGTGAAGTTGGAGGTATTTCATATAGTTCTAAGACCTGTAGGCCAAGAGTCAGGCTTGAAAATTAAAGAACTCGGAGGGATAAACTGACTGTGCACAGTTTATGAAACTCATAAGGAAATTGGAAAATGTTGAAGACTTATTCGTCACTTGATGGAATCTATGGGATTATAATAGTTGAGGGAAGATTAGAGAAATGCATGAATGTCTACTAAAAGATATTGAGGGACGAATAATGTAACATAAATGCACAAAGTGTGGGTGTATGAGATTGAGACCATCTCAGAGGTACAATGTAAATGAATTCCAAGGTTAACTAGTTGTTAAAGATGCATAACATGAAAAACAATGGATGATTAAATGGGATTTAGTGAATCTTGAGTATATGCTAAGAGTTTATAAGGACATCCCATAGAAAGAAAAGAATGAAAAATATAGAGAAGGGACTACTAAGGTTTGTGGAGAAAGCATTCTTAAGAAGAACTCAAAGGTTTAAGCAAGTATATTAGTGGAAGAGACTTAGAAGGGAGGTTGAAAATAATATTTGGAGTGTGAGAGAATGTTAGAGGCTTTACATAACATAGTTAATGTGAGTGTCCTGATTTGATGTGACTGTCTTGTTTTAGTTAAGAAGCCTTGTGGAAGAAACCTATGAGAAATTGATAGACAATGGTACTAACTAGAAAAACATGGGAGCTTTGAGGGGAAATAATAAGTATGACCAAAGAACATGTTAAGAAAAAACCCTAGGGCAAGTCAAGTTATAAATTGAGGCAAAACAAAGTTGAGAAGAGGATTAGGACTTAAGAAGGAAGGAAGCCCTATGAGCATCAAAATTGGAAAAGTGGGACGTAAGGGTAAAGGAGGTGTAAGAAGACTTTGAACAAGTTTACATTAGATGAATAAGGGATTTCGAGAGATCAGAACAATGAAAATATGACGAAACCCTAGAAGATGGTTAGAAATGCTAGCATGACCTAATTGAATAAGGCTTAAAAGAGAAAATGGAGTTGGGGATGATAGAAGGAGAGCTAGGTCATGAAATCTTGCACAAAGCACGAATGGGATAATGGGTATCTGGAACATATTCCACATTTGCATAAAGAATTTAGTTTTTTCTATAAACAATGATTTGTCTAAAACTATGGCTAATTGAAAGAAGTAAACAAGAACGGTAGATAGAGAATAAAAGAAAACTGGTAGAGTATTGAGTGATGAAACTTTGCAGGCTCTTTAATGGGCTTAACGGGTACTTGAAAAACTTACCAGTGAGTCTTAGTTCCCAGAAATGTGGATTTTACATTAGAAAATGCAATTTGAAGGGCTAGTAACAAAAGGGAAGTCTAGAGAGAGATTGGGTGAAGGTAAAGCTTTGAAACTTTTTCAAGCATTTGTACATTGTAGATAGGTGAAGTCAAGTAGGTGTGAAGTATTTTCAAGCTTTGAATTAGTTATATATAGCTTTTGGTAATGAAATGCAAGTTTTGTCTTATTGAGGAAAAGTGAAAATGACATGGTTTTAAATAATGCTTTCAATAGTTGATCTAACTTGTTGAGTGGTTGGTGCATGACATTAGCCTCTGCATCATATCTATACTATGTATCTACTCGAACAAGCTGGAAACATTGTCTCAAAGGCTCGATGAGGGTTCATAACCCTAGGATGTACGAGACAAAAGTGCCTACGGGAGAACATAAGTGCCCTAAGTGCTAGTGACTGATTTCGGCACATGTGTTTTCTCAAAGATTTGAAACTAGATCTTTTCTAGGTCGAAATATCTTCTCTTCTACTCGCTCTTTATCACTCTGGTTGTGCTGCTAGATCGTTGGTCATATATGTAACCTACAAAAAAATGACTAGTTGCACATACCCACAAACCACATCAAATCTAATAAAAAATATGTAGAATGTGGAGTCGAACTGACCTCGACAGTCACTCAAAGAGTGAACTTATGACTGAGCGTTGCAATACATCTCAAACTCCATGTATTTATTTGTGTGTGTGTGTATTTGTGCCCTAGGTTTCCCTTGTGCAAGTTGCACTATGATAGCGGGCTAGATCTAGATTGCTCCAAGGATGCAAATGTGCGAGATGGAGTAAAATGAACTTCCCTTCCTATGCTGTGTATGCAGAGTGATGCAACCCTTGTCCCTTGTATGGATGTGCCAGATGTGTCTTTGTAATGCTCTTGTGCCTTTGATGCAAACTTAGGTGATGATAGATAATGCTTATGGTGCTTGGCCCCTTATTTGAGAGCAATAACTAAGTATATATATGATTCCCTTGTTTGAATTTCGTAATTGACAACTGAAAGGCCGGCCCAAAGTACTAAAAGGTGCCTAAAAAGTAAAAGAGACCCAAAAGGGTAAGAAAAGGATAGAGAGGGTCAGGAGCGTCCAGGATGGACAAGAGCGCCCGGGCACTTCTCTCCTAACTGGGCACTAGTGTCCAAGGCCATAAAACATAAATCAATCAAGTATCGACAAGGTTGTAAGATGTGTAAGACCGGTAAGAATGCAAGAGATAAAGCAAAAAGGCCAAAATGAGTTGTCAACCACTAGTTTTTTTGCTTAGGAATCATGTATACATTAGTATGCTTTAGGGCCTCAGAAATGATAAACCCAAGTGCATAAATTTGTAAGATGTCTACAACCTTGTTCTTTGTGTCCATTGATAATCAGCCTATATCAGCTGATGTTATTTGACATCTTGTTCATATATCTAGTATTTGGTTTCCTTAGGTCAATTTTATTCTGTATTCACTTGGTTTTTGGTAGAAATAAGTCTTATTAGTTATTTTAGCAGGTGTAGTTAAGATAGATGCACTTTCCACCTTGCTGTATGGTGAAATAAATGCGGACTTAAACTAGTTTGATATTCGTTTGTGTTTAATCTCCAAATTTGTGGAATTATGGTTATCAAACTTTTTTATGTTTCTCATTTTCTTTAGAAATTTAGAATGATAAATCTTGATGTGTATATTGTTCAAGATCTGATATTCAGGATCCGGTAGAAGATCAGCCTATTGACTTTGAATTTGGACGTGTTAAAATTAGCGTTGCGAATGAAAACAGTAAAGACCGGAAGAATAAAGCGAAAGGAATCTAAACTCCAGCTTCTTGAAAAGGTTTGCTATTAGAGAGCATTTCTCATGGTTGCATACTGATATTTCTTCATCTACATTTGGAATGTTAAAGCAAAATAGAAACAGATGTAAAGCATCTTTTGACTGTATATGAACTAATGTCACTTTGCCTAGCAATCGTTATTAACGAATTTTCTGTATCTATTGATACAGGCAAAACATCTGCAATCAACAATGCAAGATCCTGAGAAAGGCCAGGTGCAATCTTTGTTTCTTCGAGGAAGCTTGACAATATTAATGTTTAATCCAAGTTTGATCTAGACCGCTTCTATTAATTCCTAGAAAATATTTTTGTATATGTATGTTTGTATAGTTATGAGGATAGGAACATCATTTTCAGAAGGATGACAGGTGTATGTTGGGACATGGTACCATAATGTCACAGATTGAAACAACTATCTCCAAATTTTAAGGTTTTAGCGAACTACAATAAACATGAAATCTTTGTAATAGAGCCTTTGTAATTAACTTGTTATGTCCATTTCAATTTTGATTTCAAAAAACAAGCACACAACTTTATGTTATTGAGGGTTAATGTTGTAGGATGGCTAAAAATTAGATATGGAAAAGTGCAAATTTGTGCGTAGCATTACTATAAAAGCTCCTTTCAGGCTGATTATGTCCTTTGGTGAGAGCCAAATATTTCAGATTGTAACAACGGAAAGCTTGATCTTCCCTAAATTTGATATAATGCAAGCCAAATGTTATGTGTCTCCTTAGGGGTTATTTATCATTTTTGCAATATTGTGATGAATGTCTTATCATTTCTGTAATTTCTGCTTGATATTTTGTGTATTTGTTTCCCTCCAAAAGAAGATCTAAGTTCAGAGTAGTCAAAGTACTGCGTGCATATGAAAAATCAGAGTAACATATGTATAAGTGGTAAAAGTATAGAAATTAATAGCTAAGTAAAGAGTGCACCTCATGTACAAGAGTGCTATGATAGAAAGTCTATCATGTTTTTGGTTAACAAATTCTTGCGGATTTGGGCATCATTGCCACCAAGGGTGAGTTTTTTTGGGTGATCTCATGCTAAGAGCAGGTCTTTTTGGATGATCTCATGCCAATGGAAAAGTTTTTAGGTAATCTCATAAAAGCTTTAAGAGCTGATTATGCTTTTGGTGATCTCAGCCAAGAGAAGAGTATTAGGGAGAGAGGTCTATTTTTCTCTCCTTCCATGACGCCTCTCAAAGTGCCACTGAAGATTTACATGTCTCAATTTATAACCGTATTGTTATCAAATTTTTGCTGATATTGTGACTGAATTGTCAACTGTAATTTCTGACTGAATTTTGTATTTGTTTCCCTCAATTGCTTGATCTATAGATTCATACCCTGTAAACTTTTAGTTTGACTATGATGAAATGACAAAATTGGTTCTGATTTACCCCAAGACACAAGTCACCCTCATGGGACACAAGTGCCCATTTGATTCTATGTCTGATTTTGGTTAGCTAGTTCTTCTTTGTGTTTGTGATCCAAGTCTAGATTTAGACCACTTTGTAAGTTTGTGGATTCTAATTGTGTATTTCGTTATTCTGTTCTAGAGTTTTAACTGCAGAAGGTTGGATTTTTCACTCAATCAGTTTCCCCACTCATTTAAGGTGCCCATGTGATTTATGTAACAGGATGGTAGCCCAAATAAGAGGGCATTTGAAAACTGGTATGCATATCATGGATCTGAATACCTAATGGGGTAGTGGATGTGTATGGTAGAAACCAAGGCATTATCAGCAAACAATATAGGATAGAAGCTCTTGAGTGGTTAGTGATTGTAAGAGTTACTATGCAATGGAATATAATGTATCAAGAAACTAGGAAGACAAGAGGGACCGCAAAAAGTGGGTTTGCATACATGGAGACCACTCACAATGTCACAATTGAATCAGGGCCAAACATTCCATAAGAAAACAATGATCAACTAATATACTTCATTTTTGAAGAAAAGTAAGGGAACAATAATCAAAAATCAATTAATTGATAACCATGGTTGTATAGAATCCTGCAAGGTAAATGATACACATGAAGTATTGTTTAGCAAGTTAGAAAGATAAGTATCTATGTCAAGCATGTATATATCAGCGAAAAGTAACAATAGTGACAAGAAGTAGTAAAAGATTGGGCAATAGGACCTGTGAGCTGTTACAGTATGAAAGTAACAAAGGTAGATGCCCCCAGGATCCTCGGTAGGTACTGGTAAAGATTCAGTGACGAGCATCATACATCATATTAAGAATATGTAAAATTACTGATGATTCACCTCAATATACCATGTGAGGCTTCCAACATGTGATATAGTTGAAAGATAATTACATAGCCGATAAGTATACTACTAACATAGGAAATAAATTGCAACATGTAAAGACTATAAGCTAATAAGAGTAAATAAAACCAAGATGTGCAGATGTGGTGTGAAAGTGAAGGTGTGCTATATTAAAGACCTGCAAATTCTAGGGGTTGTGTTTCTTTCAGTGGATCTGTGTGAGGATGGGTTTCATTCAAGAATGTCTCCCTCATTACAGGATGCTAAATAAGAAAACCATCAAGAACCAAAGTGTGTCATCGGTACCCCAATCCACAAATAGATGAATGTGATTGAGATGAGCTACATGGAAATATGGTCTATCTGAAGCACAAAGATTGATTTGAGATCCGGTTATCACCAAATCCAGATAAGAGAAGCGGTCCAATATGTGATGCAAGGGGGGACAACCTTTAGATGCCACTATGTACACTTTGAGTTCCTTTTCATACCATTTGAGGTTGACCAATGCACCAACCACCTTGCAGTCATGTATGAACCTTTAGAACACGAGTACATCATGAGGTAAAAAAGGTATTGTATGCGATTCAGTCTAGATGCTAGGAAAGATTTATCGTGAATCAAAGAACATGAAGTGTAGTAGATGAGATAAAAGTATATGATAGACAAAAAATAGTGATGGAGGGAAGGGGGAGAGAGTGTGATGCCCCCCAAGTGTGTGAGTGATGGAAAGCTATCCAAATATGGCAAAGAGCGAGGGACCCTTATCTGGTATCCAAGAATAAGAAGGCATGTGACCATGGTCTAGGACTAGTGGTGTAGGAGAGTAAATATGTGTATGTAATGGAGGTCAATGTAGTAAAGGATGTGGAGAACACCTATAGGAATGTACTGCCCAGTTGCCCAATGGGGTGGACTAATAGGGGACATGGTTGTGATTAGGTCGTGTATGATAGGCCAATGGGGTGGACTAATGTACCAGTGAGGATGTTGTGGTTGTGATGTAGGTCGTGTATGAATAGGAGAGCCAGGTGCAGAGATCAATTTAGAATTGAGAGGTATAAGAGGCTTAGTTTTCATAATTGGGGCTAGAACAGAGGTGAGAGTGGGCCGAGGTAATGGTGTGCGTGGTGGAATACCTTGAATGGTGACAAATTTTTTTTTTATGAATGAACTTAAGGAATAAGTGGAGCATGGAAGGGATAGCTTGGGAAGCCTGAAGCCAAGGGATACCTAAGACCATATCACAACACTTGATTTAAAATTTAACTAGGAATGTTGTTGTTATGGTAAGGAACCAAATAGTAATGGGAAGGACAACATGTCCATAAGAATTGGGGACTGGAAATGTGATTTGAGATATTATAAAGTTGATAGCTAGTAAGAGTGCTACAGAGCCTGCATTGTAAAGGGCCGAAGGATGGACTGATTTTTTTTTACTATATGAGTACCAATAGAAGCATCAATATGTAGTGAATCAAAAGAAAATGTAGCTTGGTATTCATGATTTGAGAATGTAATAACTGGTGGTGGCATGTCAGCAGTAGAAACAAGAAATTCAAGGGGTTCCGATGAAGGAAAAGACACCACATTATATGTGTGATTGGCAGAGGAATCAGTGGCTGACCTGTCATGTTTCGGTAATGGGTCATTGAATATTTTAAGCTTTTGATTATCATTGAATGGTTTAGAAGTAGACAACTCTGGAAGCTTGATTACATTGTTATTGATAAGATCTTGAATGAGATGTTTGAGTTTAAAACAACGATCAGTAGAATGCCCATTGCATTGGTGATAATTGCAACATGTGTTTTTATCGTAATTACATCCGCGTGGTTGATAAGGATCTAGATTTAGTGGTGGAGGAAGAGTAATCATATCACTTTTGATGAGATATGGTAATAAGATGTGAGGTATGCAAGGTATCCTGGTAAAAGTGCACCTCATTGATTGCAATTGAAGTGTGGTTGGTGTAGAAACAATGTTGACAATAGCTTTAGAGTTAGTAGGCTTAGTGGATGGTTTGAATGTGGATTTGGATTGAAACTTGTTGGAAGATGAAGTGGAAGAAGTATCATAATATTTAAATTTTCCCATAGATAAAAGTTTGTTTTCACGTACTTTGAGTGTGTGACACAATTGATCAAAAGAATTAGAAGTATTAAAAATGAAACTCTCTTGGAGCAGAGGCAAAAGAGTTTGAATGAATAGATCTTGCAATTCTGAATCAGCTAGAGCATTGGTCTTTTTGGCAAGGTTGTTTTATATTGTAAGACATAGTCCGTAAGATGTTCATTAGATCCTTTTTTTATTTTAGCTATTTGCACATAAAATATCTTAGTGCCGATGTTCATATAGAAATGAATAAGGAATGCATTGGCTAAAGATGTTACCAAATGGATGGGTACATCATAGAACCATCACATAGGAAAAAAAAATCAATAGTGTAAGGTTGTCAGCATAGTCAAGACATGCAATTTGAAATGCAAGAAGGTGTTTCTAAGGTTTACCATGGCCATTGAAGGTAGGAAGCTTAGGTGCAATAAAATTAGGAGGTAGGGGATAAGAGGAGATGGCGGGTGCAAAAAGGCTATGCAAGAGGAGTGAGGAATATAGAGATTGAGAGAAGGATGAAGATGCATATTGTAATTGGTGAATTTGGGTATGTAAATCATGTTATAATGACGCTTGGTCATGAGTTCCTGAAGAGGATCCGGGTTGTGTATGACAAGTATTAGGAGGAACAAGAGGAGCAATGGTGGTTGTAGCAATAGAAACGAGAATGGTAGAAGCTAGGGTAGAATTCAAGGTGACTGAGGATGAACCCACGAGAGGGAGTGTGGTACCATCTTGATAATTTTTAGTAGTAACTAGAGAATTCAAGATATACAAAATATTTGAGGGGTGATAGCGTAAAGTGGGACAAAAATTAATGAGTTTGTTAAGTTGTTCTTTATTAACATTATTGTCCTCATCATATGAATGTTCATTGTTGATGCAACCTAGAATTTACTGTGAATAACCTAGGTGCGTTGGCACATCACTCAACATAAGATGAACTCTCACCCAAAGCATGCAAGGGTACCAGGTCCCTCTTTATAGTTGCTTATACAGGATGTTAGCATGATGATGTTTAAACATATTCAGATTCATAACTAGACATAAGCATTCCACAATGCATAATCAAGATTTATGTCGTAGAGAATCATAATAAATGAAATAAACAATAACTATGATAATATTAGCCATACAAGAACCAGATTCAGTTATGTCTAATACCATTATCCAACCAATATACTCAATTTTATTAAATACTATAAAACATAGAAGCTTCTTACACTATATCAGTATCTCCATGAGGTACACTGCGCGTCAAAACAAGTAGCACAACTCTACAATAATTCACCACACACCAAACTATGCAAATCAATACATATTTATAGGGGTGGGGACTTTCCCTTCACCACCCATGCACTTCTCAAAATAGGTCACATGCTGATAATAGCCATGCACCTTTACAATAGTATGCACAACATGCAAGTGCTCCAACAATAGATGTCATATAATTAACTCCAAGTAGAAATCCTAGTATTAGCTTAAACTATGCATGGCACTTATCTGCCGCTTGTTCCCAATATACCATTGTGTGGAATGAAAGTATTCATCTCTATGTGTGCTCTGCACGTTATCTTAAAAAATATCCCTTATCCATTAAAAGGGCTAAGTCCCGAGAAAAAGTGTTCTGACGCACGTTTCCTTTCCTATCTTCCCGCGCCTTCAAATGTGCCTTGTTCCCTTGCGCACATCCTTTGTGTGTCTTCTCCTTAGAGAAACATTATGTCTTCTCAACATTACCCCACACTAAAGTACATTGCCATCCCAAAAATGGGAATTCTTTCTTATGTTCCTAATAATAAAGAATAAGTAATGAAAGAACAAATGAAACATTTTAAAAAAAGAATGAAGTTTTACTCTACATCACCCTCTTATTCAACTGGAAGGATTAACTATGGATATTCAATTTTGATTTCAGCCTCCAATGTTTTCTAGTCACATAGAGCATTCCTTGTTTTCTCTGGAATATCTGTGGCTATTGCATCCAATTCATCCTGGGAATCTTCTCTTTCTCATTCTGTAGCACCCAGAAAACATTGGCCATACCTGAAAACATTCCCTCCATGAAATCCATCTTCTGTGCTATGTGTTCCCCAATATCATCAATTATATACTTGTGTGGATCCTGGTCTACTGCGAGGGCCTCGCGCTTTTGTTTTACCAGTTCTAATATTTCTGCATGCCCAAGTGTCTCATCTTTCATTGCCTTTGGAACTTCATTGTCCTCTACTAAAGTTTTGGTCCTTATTATGGTGTCTAGCGCCGCACATAAATTAAGAGCTTGATCAACTCTCTTTAGATCATCTTTCAAGGTTTGGAGGAAGGCCTCATAAGTTGAAATTTTTCTAACAATAGTGGCCTTTTCTCTTTCTGCTTCTTTTTCAGAATCTTTTTGTGTGGGCATTCGAATTGGCCCCTCATCTAACACCAAATTAACAAAAGTGTGCACATAATACACAGCAGAAGGAAAATTTTCAAGAACCTAAGATTCTACATGAGGCCTTGTTATAAGAATGTGATCACCAATTTCCTCATCCATGCTAATGAAGGCCTCATTCTTTGTTTTTTCCTGTTCCTTCTCTTCTTTTAAGCACACTATCTGTGCAGTTTTATCCTTGTTATCTTTAAGCAACGCTCAAATGGTGGTGGCCTTATCAATGTTCCTCCATGCCACCTCAGTAGATACCTTGACCAAGGCATTGCTAACTTTCTCATTAGACACTAGAGTGGGTTTTATTGTCATGTTCTTTCTCTGGGGGTCCCTTCTTCACTCTACATGAGACACAAGACTCTTCACACATGTCAAAATCAGGTTCATCCATATGAGTCTACATGGACTGAGGATAATTGCTTCCTTTTGTGTGTATTAGCCATATCTAGATCCATTATCTCCCACCCATATAACTCTTTAAGGCCCGTAGTGCTTATGAAAACAGGCGCGGACAATTTTTCTCGTGGTCCTCGAGCATAACCAAAACTAGGGATAACATATTCTTCACTTGTCCTCTCCCTTTTTGTCCCTGGCCCCTTAGGAACCTGGGTGCTAAAGTATGGAGTTGGCCCTTTTCCTTTTCTGAGTAGTAATGGGTGTGTTTGGTGGCTTTCCCACAGTTTTCTTCTTATTCTTTCACCCCTTCTTCATCATCTCTCATCTCTTCATCCTAGGGCTCATCTTGCATCTTCAGGTTGATACCCGGGTTAGTAGCGCACTCTCCCCTGACTCCTCCTCCTTGTCCTCTTTAAGCTTCAATTTTCTTCTCCTACTTTTTCTCGGGTGTTTTCATTTTGAGGGGAGAGTCGATGTGACCTTCAAAAAGGTTGATATATTCTTGCACCTTAGTTTTTAGTTCTTTTGAACACCTTCTTGAATTGGCGTTCCTCATGGTGGACTATGTTTATGTCCATGTCTTCCTCTTATCCTTGTGCATCTATGGAGAACTATCTGTGCATGCTCACTTTCGGCTTTATCAGTGGGCTACCTCTAGCCTTTGTGGTCCAAGCCTCAATTATCCTTGATGATTTCTTCTTCCTCATCTTTCTCTAAGGTCGAGGCAGGATTTGGAGCTGCCACAATTTTCAATTGTATGCTTTCCTTTAGGCAGCCTTGGTAACATAAAATCATTCTCCATGTAATTTCCCTTTTCCATCTTAAGCTTAAGCTGGAGAGAAACAAGCGCAGCCCTACCATGTCCCCAATATCCAAAACTTACTGACTTCATACTTATGACATTAGAAGTAACCCTCTCAATGTAGGCAGATCGACCTGGATAAACATAAGTTTTCCTTTAAAGTATGGTAGTCACAGTCTACCTTGTCCACGTTATAGCTTAACCAGCGTGCATCTTATAAACTTGTGTACTACTTGCTTGGAAGAATCACATTGTGAAGGTGTATGGAAGTTTGAACTAGGGACTCCATGTCCCGTCCTTCATTGTGAATTGTGTGATGCAAAAATGTTGATATACCGCAAACTACACGACCTTGCCCACCACCGAGGGTAGCTCCTTTGGAATGCATCATTCCTCCTTGAAAGCTATGTGAATTCAGTCATACCATAACTCCACCCTTTGATTGAATGAACCACTCATTTATCCTTCACATAGATATTTTTCAAACCTCTCTGCGAGGGACTTCATATGTTATTGTTTGGCCCATCAGGCACTCCAATTTCTAAAAACATAAGTGATAAAAAGAGAGTGCCAAAACTTATATTCTAACATGTGCGTGCTTCCTCAACAATTGTATCTACTATGTACCCAGCTAAGTTTTAAAATTCTCCTTGTGAAATCTTCTTAGCAATGTGTAGCCACATGGTGTTCACTTTTGACCACCTTTCCAAATCATTCAGCTTAGTGAGTAAATGTGCGGCCACCTGTATCACAGGGTACTTCCTCAACTTGTAGATATCCATCCCGCATGGACCCTTGATATATCCCAACTCCTTGCTAGTGGCCATGATAGTTGCCTTATCAGTTAGATCACTACTAACCTCTCTCCCTGTGCCCTTCAATCCTGTCAACGTAGCAATTAAGGGCATTATGATCCTTACCTGCTGCCCAAAAATTTAGAAGAAGTCCTCATGGACTCTACTCATCAGCCACTGGTATAGATTTTCTTGTTTTCCAAAGTACAGGAGTTCAAACAGTTGTGTATACCCCTAACTTCTTCAAAAATTCTCTCCAGCATCATCATACACTGGCATGTCCTCAACCGTTCACTTATTGGTCTTTCTATTCAAAAATGCATCCAGTTCCTCCTTGTTCTCGGTGGTGCGATGTTTGCAGTCGCACACCTTGCACCTATGGATACATGAATCCAAATCCCGTCTGATAATTACTTCTTCTGGATACTACATTTCTAAAAAATTGCTCTCGCAAGCATCCTCGATCTCAGATTCCACCTTCTTCTTCTCCTATGCTCCAGCTCTAGGTGCTTTCCTTGGTGCCATGATAAAAGTTATGCTTTTTTCCTCTTTTGAGCAAGCTCTCATACCCTATCTCAAAACCACGTGCCCTAGCTCTTGCTTAATGATTCTACTTCACTCAAACCCTTCTCAAATGGGGACCTAAGACAATTCTATGCACAAGTCAGCTCTCCTCGCCTAGTTTCAAAACTTTCCACACCTCAACGCATTTTACTCGGTCTGGTCACAACTATCTCACTCGAATACTTGTGATCGCAAAGGTAGAAATGAACTCGCATCATGTCTTTATATAGAGTTGTGAAAATTTAACACATTTATTGCTCCTTTACCTACCACTGATCCTCTCATTAATTGACCATTTTCCCAATTTCTGCATGCGATACAACTGCACACCACTGATAACCTTCTAGCATGCCTTCCTACCTTTTGGCTACAGACCTCCTTCCATGTGCTTCCATGTGCAGAAGTACCTCACCATTGTGCCTTCCTCTAGTAGTTTTTATGGCCACAACTTACCTCGTGTTATACTGTTCATTCATTTGTTTCTAGTTATGGTCTTTTTTAGGAGCAATTTTCTTTCTAGCAACACCTTTCCATAGTATTTACACTTATTAACAAGAGAAATCACCTGTAATAGTATTTTATTATGTGTACCTATGTTTGAATGACAACCACCCACACCAAGGGTATGTGTAGTCCTCTACGCATAAAAACACTTCAGATTGGAATCAGCTTCTGGTGCGCAAATGCGCTTATTAAAGAAAACACTAAACTAAATTGAAAAAGCATAGCGACGAAGAAGGAAACACATTAAATGAATTACAGTGAGGGAAATCTTTACTAAATTGAAATATTGTCTTATTACAAACACCAAGAAGGATTATTTATAGTAGGGCTTCAACCTACTCCTGTTGAAGTAAGTGGGTAACCGTGTTCCATCAAGCGCCTCTAACTAGAAATTACCTAATTCAAGTATGTGAGTGATAACATATGATCCCAACCAATGTACCTTAATCTTACATGGGTGGCGAAAGAAACTTCGAATCATAAAGAAGCACCATCTGCCCAAACCTCAAGCTTCTTGTCCTTGGTATATCTGTCATGCCATTCCTTCTGTCTGGCCTTTTCTTTCTTTTGACTCTAACATGCTATGGCTCATCTCTCATCTAGCTGTATTAAGTTATCAATTCTATCTTACAAAGCTTTCTCATCAACTAGACATCCAAAGTATGCATAATAGGCAAAGACAGTAACATAAATTCTATGATAAGAACCGCTTATGTGCCAAACACCAACTGAAAGGGTGTGGCCTTATTCACATTTTTTTAGGTTATTCTATATGCCCAAAGTACATCAGAAACTTTATCATCCCAATATTTCCTTCCAACATCAATTTTTTTTTCAAGGTCTGGCTTGTTGGGGTTAGCACACCGGTTGTACAGAAAATATATCAGATCTAAGCATACATGCAAATAAAAGCGTATATTCTACCAGAAGAAATATAAAAAATAAGAGAAATAAAGCAACACCAGATTTAACATGGTTCACCCAGTGTGGGCTACGTCCACTAAGAAACAAGCCAATATATTATCCAAAGCTTTGACAAGATATACAATGAAGATTTACAATCTTCCACACCTCTCAGATGTACAATACTTTCTTTTCTTTCAATATTTTGCTTCATCACCAAGAATTCTCTCTCACACCAACTTTTACAAGTTCTTTCTAATTCTTGTTAATCATTCTTCTAAACCCTAGCTTTTATGCTTATATAGTCGTTTATAGACTTAGGGAACTTAGCCATGAAATTAAAATCAATAGATATACTTTAATGCTAAAAATAGATCTAATTCCTGAGTGTTAATTAAAACATCCTCGCACAGGTAATCCGATGTTAGTTAGCCCTAACCAATGTTGGTTCCTCCCTTTCCTGACCGATGTTGGTCATCCCTGACCGATGCCGGTTCTCCCTAACCGATGATGGTTACTGTATTTTCCAACAAGTTTTCATTTCATGCTAAACTGAAGTAATTGAGCTCCACAACTCAACAATATCCCACTTGGAGATTAATTACTGCACCATACCTGTACAACGTCATTCTTGGATCCTTCCTTAGCTTTGTTTCTTCCTCTTCAAGTCTCAAACTCAAAGACCAACAGAAGTGGAGTGTAGCTCCAACTTCTCCTTTTCTAATGGCTTCGTTAGCATATCCACAGGGTTCTTTCTCATATGAATCTTTTCCAGATTCAACTGTCCATCCTCCAATACCTGCCATATGAAGTGATATCTCAACTGAATGTGTTTTGTTCTTGAAAGAAACACTGAGTTCTTTCCCAAATGAATTTCACTTTGAATGTCACTGAACAATTTAAAATCACCTTGCTCCTTTCCCAACTCTTCCATGAACCTACTCATCCATATCATCTCCTTTCTAGCCTTTGTAGATGTAATGCACCGTGCCTCTGTAGTAGACAAAGCCACAACCTTCTACAATCTTGAAATCCATCTAACTACCATCCCACATACTGTGAAAATGTATCCAGCAGTGCTCCTCCTACCATCCAGATCTCCAACCATATCCAAATCAACATAGCCACATAATGAAATATCCGATCCTTCATAGCATAACTGCATGCTATATGTCCATTTTAAATACCTGAGTATCCATTGGACTGCTTTCTAATGCTCTTTACATGGATTGGCCATATATCTACTCACCACTCCCACCTCCTGTGCAATGTCTGGTCTGGTAAAAACCATAACATAAATGAGACTCCCAAATGTTGAAGCATATGCCACTCATGTCATTTATTTGAAATCCTCATGTGATGAAGGACACTGATATTTGGTTAATTTGAAGTGTCCAGCCATAGGCGTACTAACAAGTTTTGCATTCTACATGTTGAACCTTTCTAACACCTTGTAGATATAATCCTCTTGAGAAAAATATAATTTCTTGTTTTTCTTATCTCTATGTATTTGTATTCCAAGGATTCTTTTTGCAGCTCCTGAATCCTTCATAGTAAATGTGTGAGCTATCTTTCTCTTAAACTCACTAATCTCCTGCATACTAGATCCTGCAATAAGCATATCGTCTACATATAGTAACATAATAATTATAGCTCCCATTTTCAAGTTTTTTGAAATAAACACAATGGTTAGATTCACATCTCAACTAACTATGTTCTTTGCATAAAACTATCAAACCTCATGTACCATTGCCTTGAATCTTGCTCGAGGCCCATACAGACTATTTTTCAACCTACACAGTAATTTCTCCTTACCCTTGACTTCACGCCCAAACAGCTGCTACATATAAATCTCTTCATCCAAATAACCATGAAAGAAATTTGTCTTTACATCCAGTTGCTCTAAATGTAAATCCTCTACAACTAAGCTCAATACAATACGAATAGAAGTCATCTTAATAACAGGAGAAAATATTTCACCAAAGTCAATACCTGTTTTTCTATGTGTAAATCCCTTTACTACAAGCCTTGCCTTGTACCTTTTATGTCTATCCTTGTCTTCCTTAATCCTGTAAACCCACTTGTTCTGCAATATTCTCTTACCTACTGATAATTTAACCAAATTCTAAGTCTGGTTTTGTTATAAGGATTCCATCTCCTCATCCATGTCATGCTCCCATTGGATGTGGGTCTTATCTTACATTGCTTCTTCAAAAAAAATTGGTTCACCATTATCAGTTAATAATAAATAAAATAGAGAAGGTGTAAATCTTTGTAGAGGTTTACTTACCCTTTGTGACCTTCTCACAGGAGTTTGGGGTACCAGAGACTCAATCTGGACCTCATGGATATTCATATCCAAATATTTCAGTGACCGATGTCGGTTCTGCTAACCGATGCCGATTTGGATCTTCTATAAATGATACCGGTTCATCTGACCGATTTTTGTCAAGGGTAAACTGACACCGGTTACTGTGTAACCCTGTCGGTAATAATTTTAAATCTAAGAGTTCATTTTCATTCACAAACTTCACAACTGGTTCATCCTTGGATACAAAAATTTGATCCCTGTACATTCTCTTTTCATTCCATTCAACATCAAGAATCCTAATAATTTTAGAATTCTCTAAATCCCGAAAACAGAAACTGAAATCACTAGATCCATAACCAATGAAAGTGCATCTCTTAGATTTTGCATCCAACTTTTTCCTATTTTCCTTATCAACAAGCACAAAAGATTCTAAACCAAAAATTTTAAGAAAAGAAAGATCTACCTATTTTCCATTCCAAGCTTCCTCTGGTATTCCTCCATCTAGTGAACTTGAAGACACACGATTAATCAAATAAATTTTTGTATCAACTACTTCCACCCAAAACTTTAAGGGTAGTCCAAAATGTATTCTCATACTTCTAGCTTGTTCCATGATTGTCCTATTCATTCTTTCTGCAACATCATTCTCTTGTGGTGTTCTTGGAGCCATTCTTTTTTTATGTTTCCCATTCACTGAACAATAATCATTGAAAGCCTTGCTACAGTATTCACCACCATTGTCATATCTAAGACACTTTAACTTAGAATTTAATTCATTCTCAACAAGGGCTTTCCATCTTTTAAAAGTCTCAAAAACATCAGATTTATGTTTAATATAATAAACCCATACCTTTCTTGTAGTATCATCAATGAAAGTAACATAATACTGGGATCCTCCATAAGAAGCTACCTGCACTGGTCCCCACACATCTGAGTGTACAAGCTCCAATTTCTTCTCCTTCTTAGTTGTCCTAACTTTGAGAAATCTCACTCTCTTTTAATATCTAAAGATACAATGCTCATAGAAATAAAGATCTAAATATTTCAAATTTGATAACTTACCCTTAGCCTTTAAGATCTGCATTCCTTTTTGACTCATATGACCCAACCAATTATGCCACATGCATGCATTTAAATCTAAAGTTAATAATGCAGAAAAGGAATCAGTAATACAGGTAGATAAATATAACATTCATACCTTCTTACCTCTTGTCACAACAAAATCACCCTTGGTGACTTTCCAAGAGTCTCCTGTAAAAGTAACCATGCAACTAGATTCACCTAGTTGCCCTGCAAAAATAAGATTCCTTTTAAGGCTTGGCACATGGCTCACATCTTTCAATACCCATGTATTTCCATTCTGTAATTTTAGATGAACTTCCCCTTTACCAGTAATACTGCAAGGTTCATCATCACCCAAATAAGCATGCCCAAAATTACCCTGGACATAATTTCTAAAATAACCCTTATTAGGGGTTGCATGGAAAGAAGCTCCTGAATCTAAAACCCATTATTCAATTCTATTGTCTAAAGAAAGAATAAGAGCATCTTGCATTACCTCTGATGTAGCAAGATTTGCTTCTTTACCTTTGTCTGGGTGTTGGTTCTCTTTGTCCTTTGACCAAAAATATTTCTTTGCATGTCCTTTCTTTCCACATTTCCAACAAGTAATTCCCTTACTTCTAGATTTAGATCTACTATCCCTTGACTTTGATTTCCCATTACTCTTACTCTTAGATCTCTCCTTTTGCCCGCACCTTCTTTCTATATTCAAAGCATTTCCAGATGATGATTCATTTGTTCTCTTCCTATGAATTTCTTCATTCAAGATTATACTAACCACATCATCAAACTTCAAAATATTATTAGCAGATGTTGTATTACTAACAACCATTACCAAGTTATCCTAACTATCAGGTAAATAACATAAGAATAAAAGTGCTTTTACTTCATCATCAAATGGTATAGCAACCGATTTTAACTGATTTACAATAGATCGGAAATCATTCAAATGACTAGATGCAGATCCACCTTCATGTATCTTAGAATTAAATAGTTTCTTCATCAAATGAACTTTATTTCAAGCACTAGGTTTTTCATATAAATTAGCAAGATATTTCATTAAGTCTACCATAGAAGTCGCTTCTGTAATATTGAAAGCCACGGATGCTGCCAGGCTCAATCTTATAGATCCCAAATCCTTTCTGTCAAGAATCTTCCATTCTTCACTAGTCATCTTCATAGGTCTAGAATTCTCATCCAACGGTAAATACAAATATCTTTGATATAGGTAATCCTTAATCTACATCTTCCATAATTGATGATTTCGGCCATTGTTGTAGTTCTCACTCAATCAGAAAACCCTCAGCGAGTAAATCTGTCAGCACAAAAAACCCTCAAACAAAGCTCTGATACCAGTTGTTGGGGTTATCACACCTGGTTATATAGATAATATATCAGATCTAAGCATACATGCAAATAAAAGTGGATATTATACCAAAAGAAATATACAAAAAAAGAGACATAAATCAACACCAATTTAACGTAGTTCACCCAGTGTGGGCTATGTCCACCAAGAAACAATCCAATCTATTATACAAAGCTTTGATAAGATATACAATGAATATTTACAATCTTCCACACCTCTCAGATGTATAATACTTTCTTTCTTTCAATATTTTGCTTCATCACCAAGAATTCTCTCTCACACCAACTTTTGGAAGTTCTTTCTAATTCTTGTTAATCATTCTTCTAAACCCTATATTTTATGCTTATATAGTTGTCTATAGACTTAGGGAACTTATTCATGCAATTACAATCAATAGATATACTTTAATGCTAAAAATAGATCTAATTCCCGAGATTTAATTAAAACATCTTCGCACAAGTAACCGATGTCGATTAGACCTAACCGTTGTTAGTTCCTCCCTTGCCTGATCGATGCCGGTCATACCTAACCGATGTCAATCATGGGTGACCGATGCCAGTTCCCCCTAACCGATGATGGTTACTGTATTTTCCAACAAGTTTCCATTACATGATAAACTAAAGTAATTGAACTCCACAACTCAACATGGCTCAATATCTT
This sequence comes from Taxus chinensis, assembly GCA_019776745.2. Taxonomy (NCBI): domain Eukaryota; kingdom Viridiplantae; phylum Streptophyta; class Pinopsida; order Cupressales; family Taxaceae; genus Taxus; species Taxus chinensis. The sequence goes on from CM034148.1 coordinate 221,016,019, forward strand.
GTTGAAAGCCTCAACAATCCCATTTTATTGAGGGTGATAGGGTGTGGTCTTATGGTGCGTGACCATAAATTCATGCAATAATATCTTGATTGTCTCATTCAAGAAATGTGTGCCCCTATCACTTGCCAGACTTAACGAACATCCATACCTAATAATGATATTTTCCCATAAGAACCTTACTGTTGTAGCCACTGTAAAATCCTTTGTAGGTGCTTCTTCTACCCACCTTGTAAGATAGTATGTACAAGTGATGATGTAGCATAATCCAGTTCTACACACGGCTAGGGAAATAGGACCCACAAATTCTATTACCCATTTTTTAAACAGCTCTACACTGTTAATAGGCCTCAAAGGCATTTCATATCTTTGCTCAAGTTTTCCAAGGTGTTGACATTGATCACATGCCTTACAATACTCTTTAAAATCCTTGTACAAGGTTTCCCACCATAAACCAATGAGTAGAATCTTTCACGCGGTGGTGTCATCTGCATAGTGTCCACCTGCAATACTGCCATGAGCCTCTTCTATGATATCCATGCGCTCATGTTCCAGTACACACCAGCGCAATACTTCATCTCATCCTAGTTTGTATAGGTCACCACTGATCAACATGAAAGGTGTGACACGAATTGCAAGTTGTTTCTTTTCCAAGGCTTTCATTCCTTATGACACCATACCTGTGCGTAAAAAAGATAGAAATATCCTCTAATTCTAAGGGCACGTGGTTAAGACTGTACAAATGTGCATCTGACATTGTATCTTCAATTGTCTGCACATCCTCTCCTGATTGAATTCTTGATAAGTGGTCTGGACCATAATTTCTTTTGCCTGGTTTTACCACGACTGTAAACTCAAACTCTTGGAATAAGAGAACCCATCGACATATGCGCCCCTATAAAACAGGATTATTTACAAAGTATTTCAATGCCATGCGATCTGTATAAAACAAAAAAGGTGTTGTTAGCAAGTACTATCTAAACTTATGCATCACATAGATCATTAACAAGGCCTCACACTCTGTAGTTGTATAATTCTGTTTTATAGTTGTCAAATTTCTACTAACAAAAAAGATAGGATGATCTATAGTACCTTCTCTAGGCTGAGCCAATATTGTGCCAATGGCCATGCTAGAGGTGTCCACTTGTATGTGAAAAGGTTGGTTCTATGAGAGAAAGCACAGAATAGGCGCTGTAGTAAGCCTCTCCTTCAACTCTTAAAACACGCGTTGTTGCGGTTCTCCCCAATAGAATGTCTCTTTTCCTTTTAGTAACTCTTCCAAGGGCATGACAATATTCACATATCCTTTGATAAATTTTCTATAATAAAATGTGTGGCCCAAGAATCCACGCACCTCACTCTGACTGGTAGGTGCCTCTAGGCCTAAGATAACTACAACCTTGCTTGGATCTACTAAAAACCCCTCCTTGTAGATGATATGCCCTAGCAGAGTTCTAAAGGGTGTAACAAATACACACTTCTTAATGTTTAAAGAGATGTTTAATTGTCTGCATCTCTCAAACATTAATCGCAAGTTGTCACAATGATCCTTGACAATCCCATATACTATCCAATCATCTAAGTAAACATGTAAGAATTTGTGAATAAAATCATGGAATGATTGAACCACAATGCGCGAAAATATTGTAGGTGTGCTCGTTAGTCCAAAAGGCATCACCATGTATGCAAAACTTCCCCATTCAGTGGTGAAAGTTGTTTTCTCTTTACCCCCGTTTGCAATTCTTAGTCGATGATACCTAGAGAATCCATCTGTAAAAGAGTAAATTTTGTGCCCTACAACGCCTTCTAATATTTCCTCAGTGAAAGGTGTAGGAAAAGGATCAATCACACATGTAACATTCAACTCCCTGTAGTCCACACAAATCCTAATCCGACCATATTTCTTTATACTAATTACCATGGTGCTAACCCACTCTGATTCTTCTAGGGGCTTAATGATGTTGGATTTCAACATCTTTTCAATTTCTTCTTTAACTTTTACGCATAGGTTATGGTTCATCATGTAAGGTCTCTTCCTGATTGAGCACACACCTTCTTTTAGCTTAATCCTCATCTCGCCCAAAGACTCATGTAATCCCTTTAACTCATGGTAGCCCTGAAGAAATAAGTCCTGGAAATCATGTATTAACTCAATTATCTTAGCCACTTCAGAGTCAAACCAATAATCCCCAATTATGGCCTCCTTAGGTTCAACATCAGTGCCATTGTTCACTTTCCTTGTCTTCATAGGTTCATCATAGGCGCGTGCCTTCTTATCCGTACTGTCTAAGGCTTCACACATACCCTTCGAATGATCTATGTCCAAATTTTCTACCTCTTCACCATCCACTATGTAGATCATATTTCCTTTCTACTTCTCAAGGAAAGCACACTTAAGTAGTGCAACATCTGTCTCATCTACTTCATCAAAACACGCTACTGGGTCTACCTCGCCAAATAACTCCTGAATGAATTCTTCATCCTTTGCACTATCTCCCATGGTCAAGTGCTCCATAAGTCATGATACCTGATTCACCGAAGGTTTAGTGGAGAAGTAGTGAAATTTTTGGATCATTCCTACAGTTAAGTCTTGTCAATTTCCAGTCTCTCTATGCAGCTCTACATAAACATACCAAACGGCGTGCGCAGCTGTGCAAAGTGAAATAAAGCTTGTGCACCCACAATGAAGGAGGTAAATCTTCCTGCCCCTCTATCTAGAGTCTCTCACACTATTGAATGTGGTGATGAATATGATGATTACCATGATATGTGCATATTTGAGTAGGCACATTGCTCCTGAGAAACCAGGTTGTTAGAGTAATCTTACTTCATTCCATTCTATGAGATTATGCACCCCATCTGAACCAAGGTATCCACTAGCGCACTTCCTCCTCTCACACATGGTAGTACACTAACATATTTCTTAATGTCCACTTGATCATAACATGATTACCAGTGTTCATGTCCATTTGAGCATGCAGGAATTACCGCAAGGTCTCCTTCTCCAGTAATAATCTTACTTCGTGGTACAGAGTTGTTACAGATTATCCATAGTGAATTCTTAATACAACGAGGTTTTTCTCCTCATACAGATGCACTATATTGTTGCTTATTCGCGCCCAATGTTCCTCCATGGCATGCAAGAATACCGCAGGGTCTCCTTCTCTAGTGTATCATGGTATAGAGTTGTTACTTATCCTCCTAATACAATGAGGTTTTCCTCCTCATGAAGATGCACTTATTACTTTGCGCCCAACCATCGCATAAGTTCCATGTGCCCTCATAGGAAATACTAGTATCACTAATAGACTATGCATCTTCCCATTGGAGGATTCCTTCCTTAGATGGCTCAAGTACTTCTAGATCTTGAATTGCGCACACATAAATTATGTTCAAGTCTTCATCACTTAAAGGTTCAACATAAGGCGCAGATTTCCCATCTATCAAATGGATAATAACTCATTCTTCCTTATTCTCAAAGCTTATATAACCCTTTTTGGACCGTATATCAACATTATTTGCATAACACCAAGGGCGCCCGAGTAGAGCTGGGAAGCTGTCTGCTTCTACAAGTGTTAAAACCTCAAAGTACCCAATGAACTTGGCCCCTTGTATAGTGACGGATGCATCCTTCAAAACTCCTATTAGAGTGGTCTTAGTTCAATTTTTCATAAACAATACATTAGAGGATGGTTGTAATGGAGGTCTACCCATCTGTACCCATGTATCTAAAATAAGCACATTAACTTCTGCACCTGTGTCAATCAATATATTTCTCAACAACCACCCATCCACAACAACATTCAAAGTGATCTCCTTGTCATAATCCAAGCTATGAGGGGGGAGGTTAGCGTTCAGGATCTTCCATCCATTCTCAATACTTGAGTACATAGTGTTTCCCTTTAACCAATTCCCTAGAAATGGAATAATATTCTCTTGGAGCAACATCTTACATACCTCTTTCAAATCATCAACACCTGACTGGACCGTCTATGCTACCTTCTTTTGTTCCAGCATCCGTGAATGTTCCTTTAAACATTGTATCTCACCCTGAAGATTTATGAGCACCTCCATGGTTTCCTGATAAACCTCCTTCTGATGTGTAGGATCTGGGTATCTTACATGTAAAACCTCCTCCCTAGTAATGGTAGGATTTTGTTGCAACGCTTCTCTGACACGTGTAGCTTCAGTTCATGTAGTAATTTTCATAGGTACTACCTCAGGTTCTGGTGCCCACTTTGGAATCCGTTGGTTTTCCTTGGCATGTTATATTCCAGCCATCCCTGCACCTTTTTTCTCATATTTATTTTTCTTGCTAAGATACTCATATAAGTTCAGACACTCCTCATAGTTATGATTCTTTCCATAAAATAACAATAATAATTTGAGGACATATGTGCCTATAATGGTTAGGATATCCACATGTATAACATGTTCCACGAGGAAACTCACCTCGTCCACCACCATGGCCTTAGCCCTTGAATCCACCATAGTATCCTCGACCTCTACCACGACCTCCTTCAAAGCACCCTTCGTTATGATCGTAGCACCCTTGAGTGTGATCATGATCATGGTGCTCACTTTTACCTTTAGAGTTATCTAATACTCTTGTCTTTCGTACACCAATATCTATGGCATCATGGATCTGACCAATCAGCCTGCAGTCGTCTGTATTGTGAGTCGTGGACCTGAAAATCTTACAGTAGCAAGATACATTCTTTTATTATCACACGTTATAATAATGGGCATCGACTTGCATCATTATCTAAATGATATATCTCATAGTTGAGCAACAATGAATACACTAACATACATGGACAACTATCCTTAGTGTGCCCCTCAACTTCACAATCTGTACACCAAATCCCAGTGAGCATCTCATGCATTGAATTGGCCAATAGTTTATCAAAATTCTTTTCCATAGCTGCAATCAAAGCTTCTAGGAATGGGATCACTCCAGTGTCTATACTTCTAACTACCTCAACATGCAACACGGCTTTAAGCGCTTCACATGGATTCGTATATGTCTTATGTGACAACACCCTCCTAAAAGATGTCATCAAGCCTCCAATGAACCACTGTGCATGTTGGCTTGAATGGATATCATAGGAAAGTTTGGACAAAATCATTTTAAAATGGGCATCATTCTCCCGAACACTCTCAGTAGTGCCCTGCTTAATATCCTTGAGTGCGCTTATACTCTTCTGCTCAAACTTAGGGATATAAAATTCCTTAAGGAAACAATCCTGTAACGTTGTATAATCTACGCAAGTCTGATCAGGGTCAAAATTCCTATACCAACTATGCACACATCCCTGTAACGTATTTACAAACTAGCTTTCCTTACACTCTGAATCTGTGATCCATTTCACACGCCACAGTAGCTCACACATATGCACATGCTCAGTAACATCTTCTATTCCCCTATACTATGGAAGATGAAGTGACATCTCCATATAAATATTATGGGATTGGTGAGGACCATGCCCACCAAATCCAGAACCTCTTGTGTTACCTCTACCTCTAGACCCATCAGATCCACCAGAACCTGAGCCACCTATGCCATGCCCCCTGATCCTCCACTTGTAGTAGGAATTGAACCAGAAGATGTACTGCCCTGTGTCCAAATAGTGATACTAAACTAAACTCCCACAGTCTGCGAGGTGGTACTACTCCCAGAGGTGAATCCAAAATTTTGTGCACCTGAGTTCTGCACCAATGACGCACCTAAAAAGGTACCTCCAAATAACAAGGAAGATTTCTACCCAGTCATAGATGTACTTGCTATTTGATTTACTCCTGTTATTTTACTTCCCAAACTAGCTTGCTAACTACTGGCTGTACTAGAAACTGGAAAACCAAGCGCAAGGGCTAGGTTGCGAGGTAGATTCAGATGCACACTTATGGCCCATGTCATCTCTACTAGCATGCTCTCATAAGAGGCTGATGAGGGTTCCCTGTCATGCTTTCCCAAATGGGGGAGTTCCAAATGCTCTGGCTCCACACCCTCTACATGAGCTCCAAATCCTTCATGAGCCATCTCTCTCCTCAATGCCATCCATTCTACAATCTCGTGTTGCTTCCCTAACTCCCTCTCGTGTGCCTCATTGTACTTAAGCTGCCTTTCTTCTCTTTTTCTCTCTACTGCTAGGTCTTCCATCCTTCACTAAACCTACTCCTGCCCCCGTGCGTGGTGGGGTTTAGCTAGCCATCGAATTCTCTTCCAAATTTAGGGTTACCATCAAGATTTTGATCGCTAGTGGAATGCCTTACAGGTAGGTTTCCTTGGGATAACAAAAAAACTGAAACTCAGCTACCTCTGGGCAAAGAATAAGTGGAAATTGAGTACTCCAAAATATATTTATTCAGAACACCATAGAACCAAGTGTCCAAAACATGTGTCCAAATCAGATTAGCATCATAGAGGTCTTGAAATTTTTCCTATGTCTAGACAAGTGTGCAAAACCTCTAATTCCTTTTAGACACATAAGCAACCAGCCACTCATACAACTCTATCGGAAAGATAACAAAGAAATTCTCATATAAACAATCATACAAGTTATGCTCTACCCACGTGCGTGCATCAAACTCAGATCTAGTGTTGAATCTTTGAGCATATTCATCTTCTAGATATACTATCCACTCCTCAACAATTGATAAGGTCAACCAATACGTCTTCATCACAAAACATCCTGAAAACAGTTGAAAAAGAGGTCTTGTCAATAGAACCAATGATGTAACCTATAATTTACTGTGAATAACCCAGGCACGCTGGCACATCACTCAGCCTAAGCTGAGTGCTCACCCGAAGGGTGTAAAGGTACCAAGCCCTCTTTAGATTTACTTGCACATGATGCTAGTATGATGATGTTTAAACATATTTAGATTCATAACTAGACATAAGCATTCCATAGTGCATAATCAAGATTTATGTCTTAGAGAATCATAATAAATGAGCTAAATGATAACCATGATAATATTCGCCATACAAGAACTAGATTCAGTTATTTCTAATACCATTATCCAACCAATATACTCCATTGTATTAAATACTATAAAAAACATAATCTTCTTACACTATATCAGTATCTCCATGAGGTATTGTTGTCCACTCAAAATTCCCCGCTCTGATAAGACTAAAAATTTTCAAAATTTTGAGTTTAAGTGTTTTTCTCTGAAGTGCCTAAGTCGTGAAATTGAGAAAATCTGTGTTTTGGGTCATTTTGTTCCTTTTTTCGGGCCTGTCGGACATTTTTGTCCCGCGTGTCCCAAGTTCCGAAGTGCGTTCTGTTCCCCGATCGGCTGAAATCCCCGAAGTTGTTCCATTTTCGGGCCCGTCGGAAGTTTTCGTCCCAACTGTCCCAAAGTCAAAAAGTGCAAGTTAGAACCTTTTCGGCCGAAACTCCCGAACCGCGTACTTCACTCTTGCATGTCCCAAATAGCCCAAGTAAAAAAGTGCAAGTCGTTCCATTTTCGGCCAAACCGGCCGAACCGCGTACTCCGGAACTTTTTGTCCCAAATGTCCCAAGTTCAAACAGGCCTTTTGTTCCATTTTTGGCCGGTCCGCCCGAACCGCGTACTTCGTGCTTTCCTGTTCCAACTGTCCCGAAGTCAAAAACTGCGCTCTGTTCCATTTTCGGCCGAAACGCCCGAGTCGCGCACTTCACACATTTTTGTTCCAAGTGTCCCGAAGCCAAAAATGCAAATTGTTCCAATTTCGGCCGAAACACCCGAACCGCGTCCTTCGCGCGTTTTCGTCCCAAATGTCCCAAAATGCATTTGTGCGCCTTCTCCCTGTTTCGCCCGAACCGCGTGTTTCGCGCATTCGCGTCTCACATGTCCCAAGTGAACCTAATGCAATCCATACTTAGTTTTTCCCGCTCAACCCGAATATGCTAAAATATGAATTTAAGTTGCGGCTCTGATGCTATCAATCCGAAGATCAAATTTCAAGGACAGCTGGCAGAAGGACGAAGCTCTCAAGACGCTGGTTACATCAGTTTTCAAAGATATTCATTGTCATCCTCAAGATGAAAATTCTGGTGTGTCCCTCGTGGCAAGGACATAGCTGATACGTGGAAGAAAATTCAAGCAGCGGTTTCCGAAGACGGTGGGTCCCTCTCAGTGACTGTCCACCTGTCTCCTTCTTCATTCGTTTCTCTTCTTCCTATTCCTTCCGTTTTCTTTGTAAGAAGTTAAGGTGTTACGATTGGCGGTCCTTAACTGTTCTTGATTAAAGAAACGGTTACGAAGAGTAACTGACTTGTAAAGCTATATAATGGCCTTTCCACGCCATTTTACAGAGGAGGAAGAACTTGGATATTTGCTGAAAGTGTAAATAGATCTTAAAGAAATCAATACAAAAGGGCTTTCCATTCTTTGTCTATCTAATTCTTGTTATCTCTGTGTTTTCCTTTAATATTGTGAAGATCATTTTGTTCCTGATTCATTAGTCTCTCTGATTGCATACTGTTCAGTTTTGCAAATACAGTGATCTTGTATAACCAAGAAGGAACTTTGCGTCCTTGATAAATGAATCTGAAGAAGGTTATTTATGGAACTTTGTATCTTTAAATTTAATCTCATTCAGCCAATGCAAATGATCTTGTCTTAAATTATTTGAAACTTCGCATACATGAAGAATTATTCTGCTATCTATAAATCTGAATGTTGCTATTCTGCTCATCTTCTTATTCCCTTTCCTCAGTCCTTGTGTAATTGATGATCCTTGTGGAAAACACTTTCGTAATATCCAAGTTTGACCATAAAACAATGTTCTGTACATTTGTAAATAAGTTCATTTCTGAATAAGGGAACCTCTCCCATTAAAGAGGAGGGACTTCTTGTCCCCTGACTGTTGCTCTTCTAAAAAGTCCTATTTGACGACCAACAGTTTTTGGCGACTCCGCTGGGGAAAATCGCATTCCAGTACTGCTATTTTTCGATCATCCTTTGATCTGGCGACTCCACGTTTCACTTGAGGGAGAAGGGCCCTTGGTATCGAAGATTCTCAGTTTCAGCTTTTGGAGCAACAGGGTTTTCCTTTCCCTTCAAATAGAAGAACTCGTTCGATGAGCACTCCACCTGTTCAAGATAGAAGTCCTACAGGTGGTATTCCTTCAGAGCCTGCTAGTCCCAATCTACGAGCTTTGATCCTTTCTGGTGTTACAGTTCCCCTCCAAGCTGTATTTCCAAGAATGGCGGCACAATTGCCATGGGGTCAACGTGTCGGGCCCCTGGCCCTTACTCAGCCTTTGCATGAGTTACCTAGAGGTAACCGAAAGAACTTCCCCAAATTTAAAGGTGATGGCAAAGTACACCCTGATGAAAACATTGCAGCCTTCATAGTTGCATGTGGGGTTTTGGGAGTTGAACATGAAGATGTCTCAGTAAGGCTGTTCATTAAGACGTTACAAGATAATGCTGCTGATTGGTTCTATCACCTTCTGGCTGGTGCCATCACCGACTGGAATATAATGAGAACTCAGTTCGAAAGCCGTTTCAAGCCGGCAGAAGATGTGCATGCCCTGCTCGCCCAAATTTCTCAGATAAAGAAAGATCCATCAGAACCCATGAGAGAATTTGTGGCTCGACTCAACAGACTGATCAACAAAATTCCTGTAAATACTCGACCGGTTGATCAAATCCAAAAATGTTTCTTTCTAAATGCTCAAACGCCCAAAGTTAGTTATGCACTAAGAAGGGCTAATCTCGGAACGTAGTTATGGATCAAGAACTGGCTGTTAGTGTCGAGGATGACTTGATCATGTCAGGGAAGTTGAGAAGAGATCCTCCCAAATCTAAATCTTCTGCTTCTTCCTCTTCCACCCCTAGACCTAATACTGATCCATTAGTCCAGAAACTTGTAAATGATCTCGTCGCTATAAAGAAACAACTAGCTCAGCATGCCCCATATGCAGACGTTCCAAGAAGAAATTTTCAGCCCAGAAACCATTTGCCTGCTCCCCACACAAGACTAGCACTTGAAGGACCTCCTGTCAAGGTTCCTGTGAATGCAACCTGTGAAGTTGAGGAGCCAGATGATGATGTGGACAATGAAGCTTGTGAGGAGTTCCTGGAGGAATTTGATGTTGAGGCAGAGGAACTTGAGGGATCTCGGGTTAATTTCTTTACCACTGAGAGCATCGATGATGGAGATGACTATGATGAAGTGGTAGCAGACATGAATAGTGAATCATTTGTTGTCATGACTCGAGAGCAAACACACCAGAAGGAGAAGGTGATGCAGCCCATCAAGAAATCTAAGGAGCAGTCGACAACTATTCTTGTGATTGCAAAAAGAGGATCTCCTCTTCCTACTTCATCTACGTCAAAGGTGAGTACTGTCAATCCTACTAGCAAAGTTCCTTCTTTTTATCCTAAAGTTGATAAGCCTAGAATTCCAAATGATGATGGTCCATCCACCTCTGGATCCTTTGATATTGTTGATCACCTAAAAAAGACCAAGGTTCAAATTTCAGAAGCTGAATACTACCAAACTCATCCCAAGGCTTTTGCCAAGATGATCCAATTTGTTAACTCCCATTCCAAGACCACCTCTAAAGGCCTTTTGCCCACTCCTCCTTCTGCACCACAACCTAGTCTGGTAGCTGCTGTCACCTCGCCTGGTGACAAAATCAAGCCTTTTTATGTAACACTTCTTATAGCTGGCCATAGGCTCAGTAACTGTGTCATAGATTCCGGAGCCTCAGATAACGTGATGCCTGCTAAGGTAGCTCATGCTTTAGGCTTGACCCTCACTCGTACTTATGGATCTTGCTACTCCATGGAAAGTAAGGAAGTGCCTTTGGTTGGAAGGATTAAAGATGCACAAGTGGCTTTTGCTGCTTTACCCGAAAAGAAAGTCTTGGCTACCATCCTAGTAGCAGAAATTCCTCCTTCTTATGGAATGTTGCTAAGTAGGAACTTCTGTAAAGATGTGGGTGGAGAGATTCAAATGGATTGGTCACATGCACTCATACCTGTCAATGGACACATGAAGAAGCTGCTGCCTGAGAAACAATCTGAGTATATTGTGCAGAAAACGGATGATCCTAAGGCACAAATACTCTATGAGGACATGGGTCATGGTAATTACATGATTCTGTCCCCTGATGAAATCCAACCCTCCAAAGTATCACCTAAAGATCCCAATGGTGTTTGGATTTTAGAATTTGATGGAAGTTGTTCCTCGGCCGGTTCTGGAGCTGGTGTCCTGCTAGTGTCACCTGAAGGATGCCTACACCCTTTTTCATTTAAGTTGCAGTTCGAAAACACTAACAATACAGTAGAGTATGAAGCTCTCATTCTTGGACTGCAAGTGGCCAAAGAACGAGGTGTAAAAAATCTTCTGGCTCGTGGTGATGCAGAGCTGATTGTGAAGCAAGTCAGAAGCCTTTTTCAGGTAAAAAATGGGAGGCTGAAGCATTACCGGAATCAGGTTTGGGATTCAATCGAATTCCTTGATGCTTTCTCCATTGAAGCAATACCTAGAGAAAAGAACAGCAGGGCTGATTCACTGGCTGTCTCAGGGTCACTACTGATTCCTCATCCTGAGTTCTCTCAGGATAAGTTCACTATTGAAATGGTCCACCGGCCTAGTGTACCTGACAATACCAATAACTAGCAAGTTTTCAACGATGACCAGCATTTGCTTTCCTTCCTGGAACTCAAGGGTAATTTCGAACAACTGTATTTTGAGGGAAGTGACAACCTGCCTCGTGAAAGTGTGTCCTCTGACCATCCTGTCACCCAAGGAGAATAAACAGATTAGGAAGGGTGCATTAAACTCAAAGGAAACAAGATTCCCAAAGGTTTGGTGAGTTTGGAGGAGTTGTTTGATAAACATGACAGATATGTGAAATCTAAAGCTTCTACTGGACCTCAGCAATCAGCTGAGTATGATAAGATTGATATAGGGAGTTCTACTGACCCCAAGCTAGTAAATATTGGAAAATGTTGCACAACCAACGAGAGAAGAAAAGCAATTGATCTTCTAAGGAGGTATAAGGATGTTCTTGCTTATTCTTATGAAGATCTAAAAGCCTTCAAGCCAAAAGATATGCAGCATTCTATTCCTTTCAAACCAGGAATTAAGCCTTTCAAGCAGAAGCAGAGGCAGTATAACCCAAAAATTGCTGACACCATCTTTCAGGAGATTCAGAAGTTGTTGAAGGCTAAAATTATTTTTCCCATTCACCATTCAACATGGATTGCAAACATTGTGCCTGTTAGGAAGAAGAATGGTGAGATCCGCATCTGTGTTGATTTCAGGAACCTGAATCAGGCTTCTCTGAAAGATAACTACCCTTTGCCTATGATGGATCAAATATTGCAAGCAGTAACAGGATCTGAAATGTTATCTATGCTTGATGGATTCTCGGGATACAATCAGGTAGAGGTTGATACTGCAGATCAACACAAGACAACCTTCACTACTCCTTGGGGTACCTTTGCCTACAAGAGAATGCCTTTTGGGCTGATTAATGCTTGTGCCACTTTCCAGAGAGCTATGGATCTGGCTTTTGGAAGCTTGAAAGGGAAATGTATTGTCATATACCTTGATGACCTGACAGTGTTTTCAAAGACAAGAGCAGATCATTTTGATCACCTGGAAACAGTTCTGCTGAGATGCCGAGAGCATGGGATTTCTTTAAATCCTAAAAAATCTGTCTTCTGTGTTATAGAAGGAAAACTATTAGGGCACATCATCTCCAAGGATGGTATTAAGATTGATCCTGAATGAGTTCAAGCCATCCAGCAAATTCCTCTCCCAACCAGTAAAAAAGGCGTGCATTCCTTCTTCGGTAAGATCAAATTTTTAAGAAGATTCATCCCTGATTTTGCTGAATTAACTTTGAATATTTCTCAGATGATGAAAGGGAAGCAAACATTTGGTTGGTCTTCTGAAGGAAATGAATCCTTTGAGGGTATCAAGAAAGCTATTGCTAAAACTCCAGTTTTGGCTTGTCCTGATTTCAGCAAAGATTTCATCATCTATTGCTATGCTACAGATAATACCCTGGCTACTGTCTTAACCCAAGAAGACTCTGATAAACATGAGCTACCAATTGCCTTCATGAGCTATATCCTGAAGAATCATGAGCTAAAATACACCATGATGGAGAAACATGCTTTTGTAGTAGTCAAAGCTGTCAAGCAGTTCCGTTTCTATATCCTCAACTCTCACTCTATGGTGTTGGTTCCAGATACAACTGTTAAGTCAATTCTTACACAGCAAGAATTTGGGTCCAAGAGAGGAAATTGGGTGGCTAAAGTCCAGGAGTATGACATTGATATCAAACCGACCAAGCTGGTTCGTGGAAAAGGTCTTTGTGAGCTCATTGCTGAAGGAGCCAAGCATGAGTTGCTGGAGGAGAAAGCTGACATTCCTACTGTTCTATTCCTGAGTTCAGTTGATGAATGGTATGCTGACATCGCCCATTTTCTCACCTATGGGGAATGCCCCTCTCATTTAACTACCAAGGAAAAGAGGACTGTTAAATTGAGATCAGCGCAATATGTACTGTGGGAAAATGCCTTGTTCAAGCGTGGTTTAGATGGGAGATTTCTGAAGTGTGTGGACAAGGAACAGCAGAAAAAGTTGCTCTCAGCTTTTCATAATCAGGCATGTGGAGGGCATTATTCATCAACAGTCACAGCTCATAAGATACTCTGGGGAGGATATTACTGGCCTTCCTTGTTCAGAGATGCATCCAAGTGGGTGGATAAATGCGAGGCTTGTCAGACCTTTGTGGGAAGACCTAAATTGGCCTCTTTGCCTCTCAAGCCAGTTGTGATTGAGGAACCATTTCAACAGTGGGGTCTGGACTTCATTGGTGCACTCAACCCTGTTTCTAGTGCTGGTCACACTCATGTGCTAACTGCCACTGACTACTTCACCAAATGGGTGGAAGCTATTCCAGTCAAGAGCACTACTTCTGAAGTGGTATGCAACTTCATCAAAGAGAACATCTTGGTAAGGTATGGTGTACCTAACAAGATTGTAACAGATAATGCTTCGAACTTCTCCTCAACTGAGATAATGGATTTCTGCTACGGTTATGGCATCTCTCTGGCTCATTCTTCAGATTATTATCCCCAGGGAAATGGGCAAGCAGAATCCACCAACAAAAATCTGGTGACTATCATAAGGAAGTTGGTCAATGAGTCTCAGCGAAACTGGCATAAGAAGCTTTATGATGCTCTTTGGGCAGACAGGATCACACTTAAAAGAGCCATTAGAATGTCTCCTTTTCAAGTGGTGTATGGAGTAGAAGCTCAATTGCCAGTGACAGTGGAACTGCCAGCCTTGCACCTGATGAAGGCCATTGAAGATACTAGTTTCAGTGATGCTCTGGATAAAAGAATCATGTACCTGCACAAACTGAACGAGGACAGATTGGAGGTTGCTGACAGGATATCTGCTCACCAGCAGAAGGTAAAGGTTCTGTTTGACAAGAAAGCTAGGTTCAGAGAGTTCCAAGTTGGAGATACCGTCTTGTTATGGGACAAAAGACATGAACCTCGTGGCAGCCATGGAAAATTTTATTCCCTGTGGCTCGGACCTTTCAAGATAAGACACTTTGCTGGTAAGAACTCTTTCTATCTTGATTACATGGATGGTTCTCCCCTCCCACTTCCTTATAGTGGGCAGTATTTGAAGTTGTTCAAGTCATAGGTGACTAGGGAGTCCCTTTGTATATTCTGTACAGTATTTTTGCTTTTCTGCTTTTGGTGTGTTTTCCTTCTGTTGTTGTGTGTGTTTCCCTCTGTATTGGTTTGTTTTTGACTCCTTTGCCCAATGGATAAGGCACTGGTCTGCTTTCCCCGAGTTTGTCTAAGTTCTTGCCTTGTCTCATTCCGAGAATTTATACCAAGTCATCCCCAGAAGGAGCCAGCTGTTGTCCACTCAAAATTCCCCGCTCTGATAAGAGTAAAAAATTTCAAAATTTTGAGTTTAAGTGTTTTTCTCTGAAGCGCCTAAGTCATGAAATTGAGAAAATCTATGTTTTGGGTCATTTTGTTCCTTTTTCGGGCCTGTCGGACATTTTTGTCCCGCGTGTCCCAAGTTCCAAAGTGCATTCTGTTCCCCAATCGGCCGAAATCCCCGAAGTTGTTCCATTTTCGGGCCCGTCGGAAGTTTTCGTCCCAACTGTCCCAAAGTCAAAAAGTGCAAGTTGGAACCTTTTCGGCCGAAACTCCCGAACCGCGTACTTCGCTCTTGCATGTCCCAAATAGCCCAAGTAAAAAAGTGCAAGTCGTTCCATTTTCGGCCAAACCGGCCGAACCGCGTACTCCGGAACTTTTTGTCCCAAATGTCCCAAGTTCAAACGGGCCTTTTGTTCCATTTTCGGCCGGTCCACCCGAACCGCGTACTTCGCGCTTTCTTGTTCCAACTGTCCCGAAGTCAAAAACTGCGCTCTGTTCCATTTTCGGCCGAAACGCCTGAGTCGCGCACTTCGCACATTTTTGTTCCAAGTGTCCCGAAGCCAAAAATGCAAACTGTTCCAATTTTGGCTGAAACACCCGAACCGCGTCCTTCGCGCGTTTTCGTCCCAAATGTCCCAAAATGCATTTGTGCGCCTTCTCCCTGTTTCACCCGAATCGCCCGAACCGCGTGTTTCGTGCATTCGCGTCTCACATGTCCCAAGTGAACCTAATGCAATTCATACTTAGTTTTTCCCGCTCAACCTGAATATGCTAAAATATGAATTTAAGTTGCGGCTCTGATGCTATCAATCCGAAGATCAAATTTCAAGGACAGCTGGCAGAAGGACGGAGCTCTCAAGACGCTGGTTACATCAGTTTTCAAAGATATTCATTGTCATCCTCAAGATGAAAATTCTGGTGTGTCCCTCGTGGCAAGGACATAGCTGATACGTGGAAGAAAATTCAAGCAGCGGTTTCCGAAGACGGTGGGTCCCTCTCAGTGACTGTCCACCTGTCTCCTTCTTCATTCGTTTCTCTTCTTCCTATTCCTTCCGTTTTCTTTGTAAGAAGTTAAGGCGTTACGATTGGCGGTCCTTAACTGTTCTTGATTAAAGAAACGGTTACGAAGAGTAACTGACTTGTAAAGCTATATAATGGCCTTTCCACGCCATTTTACAGAGGAGGAAGAACTTGGATATTTGCTGAAAGTGTAAATAGATCTTAAAGAAATCAATACAAAAGGGCTTTCCATTCTTTGTCTATCTAATTCTTGTTATCTCTGTGTTTTCCTTTAATATTGTGAAGATCATTTTGTTCCTGATTCATTAGTCTCTCTGATTGCATACTGTTCAGTTTTGCAAATACAGTGATCTTGTATAACCAAGAAGGAACTTTGCGTCCTTGATAAATGAATCTGAAGAAGGTTATTTATGGAACTTTGTATCTTTAAATTTAATCTCATTCAGCCAATGCAAATGATCTTGTCTTAAATTCTTTGAAACTTCGCATACATGAAGAATTATTTTGTTATCTATAATTTTGAATGTTGCTATTCTGCTCATCTTCTTATTCCCTTTCCTCAGTCCTTGTGTAATTGATGATCCTTGTGGAAAACACTTTTGTAATATCCAAGTTTGACCATAAAACAATGTTCTGTACATTTGTAAATAAGTTCGTTTCTGAATAAGGGAACCTCTCCCATTAAAGAGGAGGGACTTCTTGTCCCCTGACTATTGCTCTTCTAAAAAGTCCTATTTGACGACCAACAGGTATGAACGTCAAAACCAGTAGCACAACTTTACAATAATTCACCACACACCAAACTACACAAGTCAATACATATTTATAGGGGTGGGGAATTTCCCTTCACCACCCATGCATTTCTTAAAATAGGTCGCATGCTAATAATAACCATTCACCTTTATAATGGTATGCACAACATGAAAGTGCTCTAACAATATATTTCCTATAGTTGACTCCAAGTAGAAATCCTATTATTATCTTAAACTATGCATGGCGCTTATCTACCGCTTGTTCTTAAAATAGCATTACGTGGAGTGCAAGTCTTCATCTCTATGTGTCCTCTGCAAGTTATCTCAAAAAATAGCCCTTATCCATAAAAACAGCTAAGTCCAGAGCCAAAGTGTTATGGCATGTATTTCCTTTCCCATCTTCCCACGCCTTCAAATGCGCCTTGTTCCTGCATGCACATCCTTTGTGTGTCTTTTCCTTAGAGAAACATTTTGTATGCTCAACAAATTTCATAAGCTTTAATATTTTCAAGAGGAATGTTGATTGAGTTAATCAGGAGATTATCAGAGGCAACCATTGGTATATAGATTTTACGGGCAGATGGAGGACGCTTAATGTGTTGAAAAGGACCAAAACAACCACTACGGGTGATGGACATACAAAATAAGGTCGTGAGAGAAGGTAGGGTTTGGGATGGAAAAAAGTTATTACAATCACGTGTTCTGAGATATTCCTTTAGCCAGTTGACAAACACAATATTTTTATACAAACGCACATCTACACTTATTCGTGGCCAATAATAACTCTCCCCTAGTTGCGCTAAGGTTTTATCTAAGCCAAAGTGCCATACTAATCCTCCACAATATTTCTCCCCAAGTTTTCTTGTATTTGATTCTTTCGGAATGCATAACTTTTCTGCTTTAAACAACAATCCATCTTGCACAAAATAGTCCAACCAAGTTTCCCTGTCAACATTTACAGGTATTGCGCATGTCTCCCAAGATTTCATGTGTCCCAAGATCCCTCAGTCATAGCTATCATCTTGTACATACAACTATGACCAGATTCAAAATGCCCACAACTTCCACTCTCATCTAATTCAAAAATATGTACAATATGGAGTCAAACTTGACCTCAACACGTGAACTGAACTTTGAAATTATAATTCAAGTGATGCTCTACATGCTTCAAAATCCATATAGTTCTCTCTAACTGTGTGTAGGCACTCCACCCATTTAGTGTTGCCCTTCTGAAATTTACACAACTAATAGTGTTGGATAGATCTAGATAAACTGCCGAATACTGCAAAATTTGTGTCCGATGTACAATAGAATGAACTGCTTAGGGAATATGTAATGTCTCCACTTCCTCAATGATAGACCCTTGTCCCTTGTATGAATGTGCCCGATCATAAACACTATGCTAGTCCACCTGTACCTTCATTCAAGCTTCTCACTGATGATAGATAATGCTTACAAGTGCTATGGCCCTTGATTTAGAAGAAGTAACTACATATATATATATGATTCTCTAATGGTTATATTGCATAGCATTCACAACTGAAAGGCTTGAACAAATGTTTTAAAAGGTGACTAAAATCTGGCAATGACCCAATACAAGTTGTTCTGTCATTTTACTCTTCAATTCCACACAATTGGGTACATGTCTATGTCCTAAATGCATTCAAACATTTATCCTAATCTCCTCTCGCAAGAAAACTTCGTAATTTGTAACTATCTTAAACCACTTTTCTTTGTTTCTTGACTTTGAACTTGGCAGTACACAAGCTAGCTAACCCAGTGAAAATTGTATTGCTTCATCTTTTACTGTCTTCAGACATGAGTGGCCAATCCAGTAATTGTACCTTCTCGGGGTGCTCAACTATCAATCCTTTTTTGGAAATCACTGATCCTAGATACACATTACACACTCCTTATGGGTAACTTTTATCATTTATGTAAAATTAATCAACTTATGGTTCGGCCTTCTAATTTTCAATTATGTAAATTCAACCTTTTTGATATCATATCAAATGCATAGTTCATGTGTCCTACTAAAAATGAGGGAAAAATGTCATCTAAGCATACACGATCATCAACTTAGCTTTCTATCCAAATGGTTTCAAGAGTCACTAAAGGCATTCATCAACCTCATTAGTTCAAAGTACTTAATGTGTTGCTCACATTTGAACACCACATACATGATTGATTTAACAAATATAGAGCTTTATGTTAAACCCTAATATCTATAGAGTCACTACATGTATAATATGGTATACATGCTACTAAGTACAAATTTGACACAAACAATAAATAAGTGAAAGTATGAAACCCTAAGTGCAAGAAGTATAAGAAAGAATGACTTATCAAAATCACGTTTGATCCCTGGAGCTGATACAGATTAGGAAAACTAATAAACATGAAGAGGTAGAATGTGTTGCAATTGAGCAAGATAAATTTTTGAATCTGTCAGATAATGCTTGGACTATGGGCAGACTGGGGCGAGGGCACCTAGGTGCCGAAGACCTACTGCTAGGCGTATGTGTCTATGCAGAGACACATTGTAAGATCTACAATTTTCTACAGTGTCGCGACAAGTGTCACTGATATTCCACTATTGGTCCCCTGTATGTCACACCTTGATCCTTAGAGGGTTCGCATGTAACTTGTAAAAGAGAAGTTGACCTGTAAAACCCTCAAAACTACATCAAATCCCAAAAATAAAATATGCAATATGGGGAGTCAGAACTGACCTCAGGTGGTCACACTTTTGAGTGAGCTTACAACTGAGCACTGCACTACATCCTCAAAATCCATATAGTTCTTGTGCAGTGTGTGAAAGAATCGTTCCCTAGGAAGCCCTTGTGCAATTTGCACTTAATAGCGAACGATAGATCTAGAATGTACCAATGTAAATAGCATGTGTTGATGGAATAGAATGAAATTCCCCTTCCTATAAAGTGTATACAGCATAATGCAGTCCCTTGTCCCTTGAACGGTCACTAGATAAATGCCTTTGATGCTCTTAGATGCCTTTGGATGCAAGCTTAGGTGATGATAATAGATGCTTAGAGCTTGGTCTCATTATTTTGATCACATAACTTTCTATTTTATATGATTCCCTTGGTTGAATTTCGTAATTGACAACAGGAAGTCTCGACCCATAAGTGAAAAATAAGACACCCAAAAGGTAAAAGAAGCCCAAAAAGAGTGAGTAGAGGTGAGAAAGATGTAAGGGGGGCGCATAGAGGACAAGAACGACTTGGGTGCTGGCTATCCTAAACTGAGTGTTGGTGTCCAAAGTCATAAAAGATAAATACAGTAAAGTATCAGGTTGGGCTGTAGAGTGTGTAAAAGACCAGAATAGAAGATAAGAAACACAAAGCAAATAGGCCAAAGACAATTGTCAATTACTAGTTTTCTTCCCTTAGGAATCATATGAATGTAACTACGTTTTTAGGATCTAGAAATGTACCCAAGTTGTGTGATTTTGTGTCTACATTTCCCCCCCACTTCATGTTGTTGAGTGAATACTTGATAACATAAAGTAGTTAGAGAGATGCATGCCTTTATAACCATATAAAGCTTTGCGGCAATAGCATGTCGTAGAACGAGCCTCAGACCCCAACATTAAAGCGTGGAAAGAAGCAAAGTTACTACTTTGGAAACCACATTTAAGGCTCTGGAGGACAAATGACAACAATTTCTAGGGGCTGATGCGTATGTGCTATGCAATGGACCTATATGCAGGTACACATCCAGAATTGTTTTTGCCTCTTATAAGGATGGCATCTTGAACACGAAGCTTGGAAGAATGTAGTCAAAGTCTTGTACAAGATAATTTCAAAGATTCAAACTGTGTACCAAGCCATCACCAGTGTGTAAACTGAAACTTTGCTCCTGGCTTTCAGGCCGAGTTGTCAAAGTTTTTAGAAAAACGTCTTGAACTGGTTAATGAAGAGTGAGTTTCTTTGTTCTCGGTGATCTCAATTTTTTAGCTGCAAGTTTTTGTTGGGGATATACAAGTTTCAAAGAGAAAGTGTTGTAGGTAGTTGGCCTCTAGCCTGTTGCTCTTTTACTACTTTGTTCTCAAGTTGGTTGGGGTGTGGACCCGAAGGATAAGAAAACCACACTATTTTACTTTGCTTATCTTGGTTGTTGAGCCTTTTGATGTAAACTTGGGTAAGGTCCCTCCAAAACCTTTTACCAATAATAAAAAAATAGCATGTTGAAGAGACAAGTAAAAGCTTGAAGTGATAAAAATGAAGCGTGGAAGTTGCAAAAGAGGAAGTGACCATCGGGGTGAAGCATATGTATTGTACCAATTTGTATTCTTGTTTTTGTGCTCGTGTTTGGTGATGTGGGGCTGCTTCTTGTTGCGTATTAAGGATGAACCTGACAGAACAGAAGAGAAACATAAAGTAGTCTAAATATGTGTACAGTCCCTAAAGTTTGCATAAGTATGTAAAAGTGTGGCCCATAAAAATGTGTAGGCCAACAAAAAGTTTGCAGCTGATCCATCCCCTAGTGAAAAGGATATAAAATACCCTGAACTGCTGTAGAAGAGCAAGTTTTTTGGGCCGAGGGCTCACGCCAAGAACGAGTATATTAATGGGCGATCTCTATCAGCCACGATCAGGGGGTCAAGGAGTGTTGAGGGAGATACGTCTAGTGTTACTAGCCCTTCTATGACTACTTCCCGAATAAGCACCATTATAGATGGTACGTCCCTATTTTGTTTTTATTGTCTCGATTGTTTTGAATGTACTAATTGTTCTAATTGAAATGAATTGTAGGAGATTGCATGCATGCTGTAACTAAAGGATTACGAATGTAACTGTAGAACTTCACTTAAATGTGTTAATATGAGAAGATGACTGTGTGTGCCCCTAATTAAACTAAAATGGAGATGTAATAATCTATTCTAGTTTAATATGATGTTATGTAAAGCAGTAAATAATAGATAAATAAATACTAAAATACACCCAATAAAACTAAGTAAATAAAATGTGAAACCCTAATGTAGCAAAGAGGATTAATAAGGTCTTAGGTGATTCACAGAATTATCGAGAGTGTGTCGCATTGAATACCAAATGAACAGAATGAAGAAACAACTACACATGAGCTCCAAAAAGTGCATATCAGACTTGTCTAGCTAGTCTAGGGCACCTGGAAAGGGATTGGGGAACCTAGGGTTCCCTCGTGTAAGATCTAGGCACCCCGGTCTATAGAAAATGACCTTAAGAAAACCTCCTCTGAGGTGTCGTTGAGTAATTGTCTACTGTTCACTTCCTGTCACGTGAATATCAATGAACTTCAATAGATGTCGCTGTAAATCACAGATGGAGGAAACACCTACAAAATCCCAAGCAAAACATCAAAACCCTAAAAAAAAAATATGCATATGAAGGGGTTGGACTATCATCAACTTCCAAATGGATGGAATTATCACTGAGCATTACACTACATCTAAGACCCGATGTAGTTCTAGGTGTGTGTGTGTGCAATAGTGCCCTAGGTTGCTCTTGTGTCAGTCACATTTTGTGAGTAGCGAGCAATAACTAGATGTAGAATGTAAATAAATGGTGCATGGAATAGAATTAACTCCCCTCCTATGAAGTGTGATGTAGATATGAACTAGACCTTTGTCCCTTGTGATGAAGCTAGATGGATGTAAATGGAGCTCTAAATATAAGCCTTTGATGGATGCAACCTTAGGTGATGGTACTAGTGTCTTAGTGCTTGGTCCCTCATTATGGGTCTTATAACTTTATATTTATATGGTTCTCTTGATTCTAATTTCGTAATTAACCCTGAAAAGGTTGACCACCAAAAGATAGAAAGCTCAAATAGACTAGAAAGTGCCAAAAAAGTTGAGAGTAAAGTGCAAAGAGGATTAAGGCACCCCAGAGGGAACCAAGGCGTACTTGGGGTGCCCCAGTCCTTGACTGAGGTGCCCTAGTCAGAGTGGGAAAAACACAATGTGACATAACCGACTAGGAAAATACATGTGAAATATTGAAAATAACGACAACAAGCAAAATAAGTGGCTAGAGACATGGGTTGATTAGTACTCTTTTTCACTTTAAAACCATATGAATAGTAGTATGAGACTAGGACTAAATATTTCCCAAAGTGTGTGATTTAGTGATCTACATTTTCCCCCACTTTATGTTGGTGAGAGAAATGCTCAGTAACATAAAGTAGATAGAGATGCGTACTTGATATCCATGTAGAGTGATGTAGAAAACACACGAGGGACTAGACAAAGCATGAAATGACAAAAAATATGGAGCATGGAGACTAAAGATGCAAAAGTGTAAAAAGTGATGAGAGTGAACCTAGGGTGGAAGCATGTGTGTAGATGTCAATGTGTGTGATGTACATTCATGTTAGTATGTTGTGTGTGGTGGTTTTGTTGACATCGTTGTTGTTTTTGAATTCTTACTTCCCATACAAACGGACCTGCAAAGGAGAAGATAATCAAGTATTCAAATATGCATGTGTGTGTGAAAAAACACATGTATATACTTCATGTAATGAAAGTATGAAAACAAAAAAGGAACATGTGCACCTGATATGTGATGAGAGAATGGGTGTAGAAAAGGATATCCTGTAACTGTCGATGAAGTGTGAACTTTTTAGGGTACAATCTCACACCATGGTGGCCAAAGAAGTGTAGGGAAAAAGTTGTGTTATTCTCCACCCTGTAATTGCTTCCCTGAGAATGTGAAGAGATATTTATACTACCTGGTTTTTTGGGCGATCTGATGCCACTGGCCAAAGTAGTGTAGGGAGGAAATTTCATTGTATCCTCCAACCTGTAACTACTCCCCAGAATGTTAAGGATAATCTGCCCTGTAAAAGCCATTGTGTATGTGTAAGTTCTATAAACTGGTCTGAACCCACTCATTGTATAACCCACAATGTTATGGATGAAAAACTAAAAACTAAACTATACCAGTACTACGTTGTGTAGTGTGTAAACCCCAAATGATGCTCCCCCTCTTTGGGGGTGCATGCGATATAACGCATGGATAGGAGAATGCCAACCCCAAAAGAGGACCGGAACCATGTAAATTGTAACTCCCTACACAGGGGGAAGGAAATGCACTTGGTAGAAACCAAGGCATGATGCAAACAAGTGGCTAGGAAAACAAGTGTTAGTACAAAAAAAGCATGCATGTAGAAAACAAGTGTAAGCTACCAAAATAAGTTGTAAGCTAGAATGCAAGTAAACACGTAAGAACCCAAACATATACCACAAAAAGTGGGTTGAAAACATGGGACACCACTCACGATGTCGTAAGACACTCAAGGCCATAGTGGCCACATACAAACAAGTAAGTGTGCACACCAAACAAATGCAAAGGCCCACATACAATAGAAAACAAAGACAAGCAAGTACAAATAAACAAATAGCCATGGTAGCAAGTAATCCTACAAAACAAATGTTGCACATGAAGCACCCATTAGCATGTTAGAAAGATAACCCATATGTCAAAAGCATGTATAACCAAGTAAAGTAGAGTGTCTAAGTACAAAATGAAATAATAACACCGGTAGTGTACGAATGTGGATACCCCTAGTAGCCATTGTGGGACTGGTAGTAGCCAAGCATCCATGTTGTGTGTAAAAGACCTCTATATCTATGATCACAACTAGAAAAGGATGTGAACGTGCACATGTGTGTATGGTAAATATAATGACATATAAGATATATATCTAGTATGTGTAATAAGATGAACATGTACAAGTAAATGCAAGAAAGAGTAAATGCGACCAAGATATGCAATCATGATGTGGATGGATGGAATGGAATGCAAGATGGATGATAGGAGCTGCATGTCCCCTGAGTGGATGGAGTTGTATGTAGTGAGGTTCATTTGTTTTTCCCCCTCAACACTCAATAATGAACAGTAAACGAGAGTGTATCATCAGGAAATGATCAAACTGTGTGTTGTTTGTAGTGCGTTGTGGTGAATGTGCACATGTGGTGATGATATGTGACCTAGAGATGATTGTACATGCGTGACCCTTTAGCCTAAGTGTATATCATGATAAGATGATCAAAAGAAGTGATGATTTATCCTAAAGCGTATATCACTACAAGATGATCATAATAGGTGAGTGGTGATGTAGACTGAAGCGTATGCCACTAAAAGAGTATGGAATAGGTGCATATACCACTATATGATGTCACTAACCTGGTGAATGCTAGAGGGATATGTTGAGCACAGTTGTAAGGTCCATTTTTTATGTATACAATAGTCTAGCCTATAACATAGATATCACTAGGGACAAGTGATGAGCACAAAAGAATAGATGGATGATTACAGCAATGACCATGTGATGAGGTCCATGTTGTGTTGTATGTATACATATGTCAGATAGTCCAGTAGTGTGTGATGTAGACTAGAGTGTCATCATATGGGTAAATGTGATGTGATGCAACATGAAGTAGACACATGTATGGATAGCGCTATATGGTGTGTAGATGATGAAATGATGACCTATGTGATGTGTCAAAATAATATGTAGAGTAACTTGAAAGGTGTAGATGTCTAATGTGCATTTTGACAATGGTTGTATGTGTGTAATGTGTATAGTATACCCTCAATAATCAAGTGTGAACCGAAGCACAACAGTGTGTCATCGGGTAATGTCGATGCTAAAGTGTAGATGAATATGCTTATGCTAGGAGGTGGATGTGTGATAATGAATGCATGACCATGTGTTGATGCTAGATGCGGGGAAGGATGTGTGGATACTATGCCCCCTAAGTGTGTGAGATGAATAATGCGATCATGTAATTTCATCTAGAAGGTCATCAATGTATGGGTCAAAGCCAAATGGATAGGCATTAGAGACTTGGTAAGAAATGGTGTCAGTGTTGATTACGTAATGAACCACTAAGGCACAAGTGGTACATGCCCATAGCATACTCCTCATCAATGAATAGAGGAAGTGGACAACCATGTGCATACCAACGAGTGATATTTTGCACATATCCAAGAAAAGAGCTATTGAAAATGAAGACACACCAAAAAAGGCATAGGAAATGAGATGTTTGTATGGGCAAGATCTAATGTTTTACTAATATAATCAAGCCATGATTGTCCTAATGTAAGTGGTGCATAAGAGGATCACTTTAAGGAAGATTTCTGTGAGGTGAAAGACATGCAGGCCATAAGCAACAGTGATGTGAATGAACCCATGATAAAGATGAGTAGCATGTGGTGGAGGGTAAAGTTCCTCAAAAGAAAATCCTAGTCGATTCAATCCCTCATGTGTACATAAAATGTCATCGCAAATAGGATCGAATGGAATATGTTCCCAAAATGAATCCTTCATGAAAAGCGTACATGTGAATGGTGGGCTGTGCTGATGAGGTGGTACACATGTGAAGGTGTAGAGGAATAAGCAATGTCCACAGATGAGACATGCCCCTAATAAAGAATCATAGTAGTAGTAGTAACAGGTGGAGGTGATGGAGCGAAAGAGACTACATCTATCACACAAATAACACCTTCAAGCAGTGGAAAATGAGGTGGTTCATCCATAAGTTTAAGATCATCTATATTATTAGTGCATGGAATAGGGAGACTAGTATCAGGAGCTCGGTCACAATATTGGAATGGGTCACGGTCATAAAAAATAGTATACTTGACATCATCATGTATGAATTTGACACAATGATATATGGTATAAGTGACGATTTGCATGGCATGAAACCATGGCCTACCAAACAAAAAATTATAGGAGATTGGAAAGTCAATGATGAAGAATACAGTGTTGATAGTTTTTGGCCCGATAGTGATAGGTAAAGTAATGTGACCAACACATGGATGAACAAAACCATCATATGCATGTAGTGAATAGAAAGATGGACTAACATCATGAGAAAAAATACCTAAGCTTCTTAAGAATGGACATGGGACATAAGTTGAGTTCATATCCATTGTCAATTAAATTGCGCTTGACACCCACATTGTGAATGTGACATGTGATATGCAAAGGTGGGTCATTGTCAAAAGTGTTGACATTAGCAGGAGAATGGGATTTGAAAGATATGTGTTGAGAAAATGCATCTAAAAAAGTTTGATAGACTGAGTCAGGATGCATATACGCACAAATGGGAGTAGTAGTAAGAATTTGTTAGACTCTATGCCATAAATTAGATTTGCAAACAAGTAATCATTGATTGAGATACTCATGATGACTAGACTCTAGGATGAAAAGTGGAGAACACTAATCCTAAAAGTGTGAAGATCGGGTATGGGTTCACCAAAATGATTAAACTAAAATGGATATGTAATAGTCTATTCTAGTTTAATCTGATGTTATGTAAAGTAGTAAATAATAGATAAATAAATAATGAAATACACCAAAGAAAACTAAGTAAATAAAATGTGAAACCCTAATGTGAAAAGAGGGTTAAGAAGGCCTTAGCTGATTCACCGAGCTTGCGGGGTTGTGTTGCAGTGGAGACCAGATAAACAGAAGGGGAAAACGAACACACAGAAACTCAAGAAAGGACATATCTGAGTTGTTTGACTAGACGAGGGTGCTTGAAAAGGGATGGGGGAACCTGGGGTGCCCTACCCTGAGATCTGGGTGCCTTGGTTTGTGGAAATGACTAGAAAACCTCCTCTGAGGAGTCATTGAATGATCACGTGTCTTCTCTTCTTGTCATGTGAATATCACTGAACTTTTCTAGTTGTGTTGTAAATCATATATGGAGGAAACACCTGCAAAACCCCAAGAAAAGCATCAAAACCCTAAAAAAGAAAGATGCGTATGAAGGGGTTAGACTGTCCTTAGCTACCAAATGGATGGACTTATCACTGAGTGATGCACTACATCTCAGACCCAATGTAGTTCTAGGTGTGTGTGTGTGTGTGTGTGCAATTATGCCCTAGGTTGCTCTTGTGTCAGTCGCACTTTGTGAGTAGTGAGCAATAACTAGATGTAGAATGTAAGTAAATGGTGCATGGAATAAAATTAACTCCCCTCCTATGAAGTGTGATGTAGAATAAACCAATTTTGTCCCTTGTGATGGAGCTAGATGGATGCAAATGGAGCAATAGAAGCCTTTGATAGATGCAACCTTAGGTGGACATACTAGTGCTAAGTGCTTGGTCCCTCATTATGGTCTCATAACTTTATATTTATATGGTTCTCTTGTTCTAATTTCGTAATTAACCCTGAAAAGGCCGACCACCAAAAAGATAGAAATCTCAAATGGCTAGAAAGTTCCCAAAAAGTGAGAGTAAAGTGCAAAGAGGATCAGGGCTCCTGGGTGACCCAGTCAAAGTGGGAAAAGCACAATGTGGTAGAACCAACTGGAAAATATGGGCGAAAGATTGAAAGTAATGACAACAAGAAGAGTAAAATTTCCAAAGAAATGGGTTGATTAGTATTATTTTTCACTCAAGAACCATATGAATAATAGTATGAAACCAGGACTAAATATTTACCCAAAGTGTGTGATTTAGTGTCTACAATGCCCATGATATTAGCACCTAGAGGAGGACACAGGTGACCAGGAAATTTTGTCTGATGTTGGGTGCTGGTGTTTGTGCTTTGATTATGACCCAAGTCTAATTTTAAGCCAGTGTTGTAACTATAACTTGTGCCAATTTTGTGTTGTACACCACTGTGTTGTAGCTTTGAGTTGTCGAATGGGGTGATTTGTTCACCCAATATATACCCCCATCATTTTGGGTGCATGAGACATTGCTAAGATAATACAACCCAAAGGAGAGGACCTAATACTGATATGAACTATATCCCTATAGGGGGAGGGGATGTGCATTGTAGAAACAAAGGCACATGCAAAAAATGTGGCTAGTAACATGTGTTAGTAGAAAAAGTAACAAACAATCAATATAAGACAATGTAACAAGCAAGTGTGCAAACAAAGTGGACCACAAAAAGTGGGTTTCAAACATGGGACATCACTCATAATGTCACAATATAATCAGGGATGAAGCAGCCAAAAGAAGACAAACAATGATCAAACAAGACATAGGGAAAATCCCACAAATAATGGCATATAATAGAAAACAATGGAAAGCAAAGTTTATCAGACAACCATGGTGGCATGTAATCCTGCAAAGTAAATGTTGCACATGAAGCACGCGTTAGCATGTTAGAAAGATAAAAATTATGTCAAGGCATGTATGTATCAATGGAACGTAGTGTGCTAGTAAGAATAAGTAGCAGTATACGATGGAATGATAACACCTGTAATGTGTGAGAAAGTAGATGTCCCCAGGAGCCTCGGTGGGACTGGTAAGAGGTAAAATGCCAAGCATCATTGCAACATGTAAGGACCTGTAAGAGATTTGCATTCACTCCAAAATACCAAGTGAACATGCATGTGTATATAGAAAAGATATTGACATACTAAGTATTTGTCTAGCATGGGAAACAAAGTGTACATGTAAGTATAAGCAACCAAGAGTAAATGCAACCAAGATATACAAATGTTGTGAATGTGATGGAATGGTATCCAACATGTGAAGATGGAAGGATAAGTGTGCCCCCAACGAATGTGTATGAAATGAGGTTCATTTATAAAAGACCCCTCAACAATCAAGAATGAACCATAGAACAAGACTACGTCATTGGGAAATGGTTTGAAAATGTTCGCTAGAAAGATAGACCATGAAACATAGAGTGTAAAGAGTAAATGTGATGAGGTTTATTTTAGATTTATACCCTCAGCATTCAAGTTTGAACTATGGAACTAGAGTGTGTCATAGGGTAGTGACGATACAAGGTATGTATTAAGTTGTGTAAGAGTGCTTAGAAATAGGAGGTATGAAGCACGAAGCGTAATAGTACAAATGATAGACAATTGATGATATTTGGGGGGAGTAAGTGTGATTCCCCCAAGTTTGTGATGAAATTTAAGCTATCTGATGAGAGTGAATGGAAAGGGTCCTCCACCCGATATCTAAGGTGATAAAGGTGTATGCCAATGCTCTAAGACCGATGGTGTATGAGAGTGATGATGTATCGATGAATGAGACCTATTTGGTGAAAAATATGGTGAAGGAGACCTAGGAGGTAATGAGAACCTATGTGAAGGGGCTACTTGAGTAGGGAACTTAGACTGAAAAGATGTATTAGTGGACCGATGAGGACACCAAGGTCAAGAATAAGGTTGTGTGTGAATAAGAGAGCTAGATGCAGAATGTGCCTTAGATTTGAAAGGCCCATGGGGCCTAGATGTTGAAACTAGTGGAATTACATCCTCAAGAGAAGGATGAGGTAGTGGTGTGAATGGATAACTCCTTTCAGAGTAAAAAATTTCTTATTGTGAATAAACTTGAAAAAGAAATGATTCATGGAGGGGATGTCTTGGGCAGCATTGAGCTAAGGAAGACCTAAAAGCATGTCACAAACTTCAATTGAAGGTGTCACAATGAAAGGCACAAGCATGGTGAGAGGCCCAACTATAACTAGAATCCTGATATAGCCATAAGATTTGGGAATTGGATATGAAATATTAGAGATTGGATATTTAATATCTACGAGGAGTGTAAAAGAACACACATAGATATGAGCCGATGGATAGATCATTGTGTTATTGACAACATTAGCTCCAATAAAAATATTGATGTGTAATGAATCAGGAGAAAATACCTCATGATAATCATGATCAGATAATATAATGAGTGGTGGAGATGCATCAACAGTAGAAACTAGAAAATAAAGATGCCACGATGAAGGAAGAGGCACAATGTGATATGTTTGATTATCAGAAGAATCAACAGCTTGTTTGTCATGTTTAGGAAATGGGTTATTAAAGATTTTTAGCTTGTTATTTTCATTAACCAGATTAGATGCCAATGGCTTAGGGAGCTCAATTGCATTGTTTTAGATTAGATCTTGAATGAGAAGCTTAAGTTTGAAACATCGATTAGTGGAATGCCCAACATATTGATGATAGTCACATCTAGAATTTTCATCATAATTGTGGCCACGAGGGCAAGATGGATCAAGATTGAGCAGTGGTGGAAGCATAATAAGATTGCTTTCAATAAGTTGTTGTAATAAATAGTGAGGAGCATAAGGAAATTTTGTAAATGTATGCTTTGGAGGTTACTATTGAATATTTTCAGGAGTAGAAACATTATTAATAGTAGATTTGGATTCAGTGGGCTTAGGAGATGGCTTGAAAGTAGATTTGCCTTGAAAATGATTAAAATATGAAGATGAAGCATGATCATGATATTTTAGTCCTCCCATAGATAAGAGTTTTCTTTCATGTAACTTAAGCATATGGCATAGTTGATCAAATGAGGGAGAGGTTTCAAAGATAACACTCTCTTGTAATGGAGATAAGAGAGTTTGGTATTTTTTTCATATGATTTTTCACTATCAGATGTTTCCATGTTTTCAAGAGGAACATTTTGTGAGTTGGAAAAAGGATTATCAGATTCAACCATTGATTTAGAAAACCTATGGGAAGATGGAGGAAGATCAATGTGCTCAAAATACCCGAAGTGACCACTATGGGTAACATTCATAAGAATAAGGGGATCCAATTGGATGGGTTCAGCGAATAATTTAACAAAAATAGACTATGATAAAAATGAATGATGATAAATCTAAAATATCAGAGTAAATTATAATATTAGCATGAAATTGTTACAATCTCACCCATGAGGTACTTCAAGTGTTATTGACTTCACTTGCCTTCCACTAATACTATGGGAGAAACTTCACAATTACACCTCTTAATGGCTTCTTCAACACACCTTTAAACTGATGGCTTCCTTTACACACTTACTCATACAATATTTCTCACTAATTCCTTCTATGCTAAATGAGGGGGGTGGCCTCTTTATTTATAGAACTTCCAGGTTTATCCATCTTATCTTTAAAATAGGATAAGAAATCCACTCTAACGAATCATATTCCATACCTTAACTCTTATCTGTACATGTAAGTTTATCTTTTAAGATAAGATAAACCTTATCATTTCACATGGGTTCCACTTTTTTAGACTTTTTACAAATAAAATACACAAAATATTTATGACCTCACTCTTTGTCTTTATTTATAATATTTCTAATTCCTAATCATGTAGACCCTACTTCTCTACTTACCCTAACTTTGACATTTTAACATTACTGGACCACTTACGACAACTATTTACTTTTTACCACAACATTCCTATTGTATTTTTGATTATTGCCATACTATACATTATTGGCAGCTATCGTACTGGTAGCGCCGTTATCTTATATTAGACACTACTACTAATTATACTTAACAACATCCTGTTCCTAATACATACATTAATGAAATAGAAATTACGGAGGAAAATTTTAGTGTCGACATCTTCCCCCTTCTTAGCTTCTGCTCCGTCCTCAGAGTAGACTATTCTGGTGCTTGGAAAATCTTCAACTTTTCGTGGTTGACCCATTTCGTAATGGGAGTGCCATCCAATTCCTCCAGTCAGTACGTACCATTTTCATGCACAACTACTATTTTGTAGGGCCCCATCCATTTTGGAAGAAATTTTCTCTGTCTTCTTTTTTTGTATCTGGAATCATATACTAGAACCAAGTCATTCACATGAAATGGAGACCACCAGATCTTTTGATCAAAGTATTCCTTCTGCTTCATTTTCTTCTTAAAGCTTGTATCCTTAGCTATTTCCCTCATTTCCTCTAGTAAATGAAGATGTACCAACCTTTCTTTTACTGAATCACTTTCATCCATTCTTACATTTTCCATTACTCTGACCGTGGGAATATCAGACTCAATAGGAAGAACTGGATCAATGCCATAAACCAACTGAAATGGGGAGTATCCTGTTACTGACTTTGATGTTTCCCTATATGCCCACAATGCTGCATGAATCCTCTTATCCCATTTATGTACTTGCAAGGCTGCATCTTTTGCTAGAATTTGATATAACATAAAATTTGTTCGTTCCACCTGTCCATTTGTGCTTGGCTTGTATGTTGTTGCCTTCCTGCGCTTCATAGAAAACTTATTGACTAGGGCTTCTACCACCTCATTAATGAAGTGGCTTCCTTGATCTGTTACAATTTCTAATGGATAACCAAATCTGGTAATAATGCGTTCATATATGAACCTTGCCACTTCATCCATGGAAGTTGTTTTCAATGGCCTAGCTTCAACCCACTTGGTTAAATAATCTGTGAAAACTACAATATACTTATTTTGGTGTGGGGTAGTTGGAAGTGGACCTATAATGTCTATTCCCCACTTTTCAAAGGGACCAAGTGAAAGAATAGGGCATAATGGAGTTGATGAAGTCTTAAGGTTACCATGTGTTTGACGAATATCACATGTATTACAATAATTATAACAATCTTTAAAAAGAGTGGGCCAGTGATAACCTGCATCCAAGATCCTTCTTGCTGTAAGTTGTCCAGAGAAGTGCCCTCCACATGTACCATTGTGGAATTCTTCTAGAAGTTCCTTCCCTTGATCACGTCCAACTACCCTCTTGTACTGTCCATCAGGTCCTATTCGAAATAATATTCCATACAAAATAGAATATGGATGACTAGCTTGAGTAATCTTTCTCTTAGTCTTTGCATTGGCACCATTAGGAAACTTGAATTCATTTATATAATTCTAAATATCTATGTATTCACTAGGGATTGTGTTAAGGGATAACAATGTTGCATCGGTGGAAATCATCATCATCACAAGATGATCCTAAACCATCATAGGCTCGAGAGAGTGCATCTGCATTGACATGCTTCTTTCCTGGCCTATCTATAATATCAAATTCAAATTCTTGTAGTAAAATTATCCATCTTGCTATCCTCCTTAATGGGTTAGGCTTATTGACAATATATTTTAGAGCATGATGATCTGTTACAACTATAAATTTCTGCCTTAGCAAGTAATTTGTAAACTTCTTTACAGTAAAAATGATAGCTAGAGCCTCTTTTTCATTTACAGTATAATTTACCTCAGCACTACTCATTTGTCTACTCCCAAAGTAAATTGGATGTTCATTCCCATTTTCATCCTTTTGGCTCAAAGTAATTTCTAGTGTTGCATCTGAGGCATCAGTGTACACAATGAATGGCTTGCTCTAATCTAGATTCTTTAAAACAGGTGAAGACACTAGGGCTTCCTTTAGTTGTCCAAAAGCTTCATGTGCCTTATTTCTTGGTTCATAAGTAACATCCTTCTTCAAGAACTGGGTTAGTGGCTGTGCAATCTTTGAGAAATTCTTGATGAACCTTCTATAGTAACCCACATGGCCTAAAAATGATCTCAACTTACTTTTATCCATAGGAAATGGTAAATCTTTAATTTTTGAAACTTTATCAGAATCAGTACCAATACCATCTCTAGATACAACATGCCCTAACAAAACACCTTTAGAATATCCAAAGACACACTTTGTAAGGGTTTAGTGAGGCTTGTGCTTCATCTAACCTTTGAAATGTTGTCTCCATCTGGTGCAGGTGGTCCATCTTGCTCCCATAGATGTAAAAATCATCCAGAAATACTCTAATGAAGTTCCTAATGTAGGGTTCAAACACCCTATTCATAAAATGTTGGAACGTTGCTGGAGCATTACACAACCCAAAAGGCATAACTCTATAAGCAAACGTTCCCCAAGGAGTGGTGAACGTGGTCTTCAGCTGATCTTTCTCTGCTATATGGACTTGGTTGTATACACTATATCCATCAGTAAAACTATAACACACCTAGCCAGCTACTTCGTCCAAGATCTGATCTGAGAATGGAAGAGGGTAATGTTCCTTCTTTGTTGCCTTATTGAGCTTCTTGTAATCAACACAAATGCGTAGCTTCCCATTCTTTTTTATTGAGATCACAATGGGAGAAACCCATTCTGAATTCTCCATAGTAAATATGAATCCTGCATCAAGCAACTTATCTATTTCTTCTTTTACAGTCTTGGAAAAATTAGGATTCATTCTATATGGCATTTTCTTTATAGGCTTAGCACCATCTACTAGCTCAATAGAATGTTCTACCCAACTTACTTGATGGAGTTCCTTGTAATCAAAAGTGAATATGTGTATGTACCTTCAAAATAGCTGGAGGTAGGATTCCTTCTCACTCTCCATCACAACATCACCAATCTTTATTTGTTGGAGACGATCATCAACTTCTTCTTCAGATAATTTTATGGGGTCATGAGTTGGTGTGATTGGAAGGATATCCATGACTGAAACATCAACTTCACTTTCTTCATCTTCAATGTCTACTTCACTGGTACTAGAGTAATCAGAGCATGTCCAATCATCATTTTCATCACTTGAATCCACAGGTTCTGCCTTATGATGTCGAGGGATCATGTTTATCTTCACCCTCTTTCTACCATGTCCGCGTGTCATGAAACCTTCATTCCAGTAGCTTCTTGCATGAACTCTCCTTAGCCATGGTCTTCCCAGCAACAATTGGGTATGCAACAGTACCATTTTTCATCACCTGAAAGTCTACCACACATATAACACCCATAACAGATATTGCCACATTTGAAACTACACCTTTTGGTTTAGTTTTTCCCTTATTTAATGACCTTAACATAAGTGTTGAAGGGCGATCAATTTTTAAACCCAACATATTCATTATAGACTCAGTCATTACATTAATTGTAGCACCTCCATCAACTAAGACATCATGAATTGAAATACCATTACATAATACCTTAGCTTATGGAGCATAGGGATCCACCTCTACCTCCAAAACAAGAACCTCAACCTCCTTCCTTCGTCAAGCATTGATTCCACTTCGCATCTCCCACCTCTTCTCAGAAGACATAGCCAAGAGTTGACCATATATAATATTTGTAGGCCTTTTGGACAGATCTTCCAAGATGGAGTATGGCCCTTGCCCCTGTGAAATCAGAAAATCATGCACACCCAATTTTCTTCTCCTATTTTTCTTACTAGTTTCTCCTTTCATCTTCTTAGGATCATTTCCATCTTGATTATTTTTTACTTTCTTTCTTTTTTTTACAAACACATCTACTTCATTATTTCTACTCTTATCTACTACATCAAAAGAATTCACAGGTGTTTTTCCTTTATCATTATCTTCTTTACCAGATGTAGAAGCTCTATCTGGACAATTATACTTATAATGACCCTTTTTATAACAACCATAACATACAACTTCAGAAATATTTCTTTTTGGACCACTATCTCCTCCCTGAGAACTAAATTATTTTCCTTGAAGAAGATTAATAGTTAATTGACCCATGTTTTTAAGCAGATCTTCATACTCAGTAGATGTACTAGGAGAAAGTATTTGTGCTCACCGAGAGTGGTTGTGGATTCTGGACCAAAGGTGCTAGTGTAGGCTCTACTTTAGCAACAATTTCTTTGGGCTCCTCTTCCATGCTTTCTTCTTACCTTCTTGCAATCTCCTTTGCTTGTTTAATGGTAGCTGGGTAGTCATACTTCACTCGTTGTCTAATCTCTGGCTTCATCCCAAGAATGAAGTGCTTACATAGGAGATTATCCATGTCATTCATCAACCCATCCACTAATCCTTCCTTTCGAATCTGGGCATCGAGCTTCCTCCTTAGCTCTAGAACACGAGCATGATAATCCTTTATTTTCTCCTTCTCTCCTTGGGATAGCTTTGTGATATTGATCATGAGATCTGCATATCTCTGTTGTTCACCAAATTCTTCAAGAAAACTTTCAGTTAATAAATCCCATGAGTTTTTCACATTATCACCTAGTGTTTCAAACCACCTAAGGGCAGAACCATCTAAAAAGGTAGGAAAAAATTCAGTCCATTATTCCCTTCTTATAATGCCATTACAAATACAAGATCATTTAAACTCTTGAATGAAAGAGGAAGCATCTTCATTAGATTGGGCTGAAAAAACAGGAATCTTCCCCATTTTCAAAAGTAACCATAGTGAAATACCAACCGACAATTTCCTTTTCAACAAGACTTACAAGTATTGAAATGAAATGTACTTGTGCAATTAGTATTTCACTATGGTTACTTCTTGAAAAAGGATCCCCATGAAATTGTTACCCATGACTTGGACCCATGAGGTATTTCAAGTGTGATTATCATGCCCATTCAATTGCATCTCCAACCAATACCACCCAACTATGATAAAAAGGGAGAAATTTCACAATTATCAAACTAAGCTTAATGGCTTCATTTTCTATGACATTCTCCTTTAAACTGATGGCTTCCTTTACACACTTACTCATACAATATTTTTCACTACTTCCTTCTATGTTAATCGAGAGGGGTGGCCTCTTTATTTATAGAACTTCCAGGCTTATCCATCTTATCTGTAAGATAAGATAATAAATCCACTCTGACGAATCATATTCCATACCTTAACTCTTATCTATACATGTAAGCTTATCTTTTAAGATAAGATAAACCTTATCATTTCACATGGGTTCCACATTTTTCAACTTTTTACAAATAAAATACACAAAATATTTATGTCCTCACTCCTTATAATATTTCTAATTCCTAATCATGTAGACCCTACTTCTCTACTTACCCCAACTTTGACATTTTAACATTACTGGACCACTTACGACAACTATTTACTAAGTGACTGCAGCTCCTTTGGCTTACCTGGCATTTCTTGCAATACACAAAACTTATGCAATTAATCTAATTGGATGGGTTCACCGAATGATTTAACAAAAATGATATTTTTTTGTAAAACCCTAATTACATAGTAACTGAATGTATAATATGATGTACAACTGCTAATACAATGTGACACAAGCAATAAGAAACTAAATTAAAAAACCCTAAGAAAGAAGTATAGGAAGATTAACTTAGCTGATTTGCATATGATATGGGAATGGAACAAACTGGGAAAACTACTGAACATGAGGTGGACTGTGTCATAAATGCTCAAGATAAATTATGCAGCTCACAAATGATGTTAGACATGGGCACCTAGACTAGGGTAGGGGCATTTAGGCACTAGATATTTCTATTGGGTGTTCATGAATGCAAAAATGGTCAAAACCTGATTTTTATAGTGTCGCACAAGTGTCACAAATATTTCCTATTGATCGCATGTAAGTCACTCCTGGATCTTTGAGGGTACATGTAGCCTGCAAAATAGAAGTTAACCTACAAAACCCACAAAACCACATCAAATCCAAAAAATAAAGATGCAATATGAGGAGTCAGATTGACCCTGGCAGTCACCCGACAGAGTGAACTTATGATCAAGTGCTCCATTACATCTCAGACTCCATGCAATTGTTCTGAGTATGTGTAAGGATTGTGCCCTAGGATGCCCTAGTGTAAGTTGCAATTAATAGCTGGCTAGATCTAGAATGTAACAATGTATAACATGTATGGATGGAATAAAATGAAATTCCCCTTCCTATGCAGTGTATGAATAAAATGCAATCCCTTTTCCCTTCAATGGATGCTAGACAGATGCCTTGTGCCTTTTGAATGCAATCTTAGGTTATAGTAGTAATGCTTAGAGCTTGCTCCTTTATTTTGAACACATTACTATGTATTTATATGATTCATATTATCACAAAAATTATAGCACCCCCGAATGGCTTGAATGTGGATGAGGCATTCAATGTAATTTGTGTAACATTGGGTCATCTCTCAAGCTGTGGGACTTGTGGGCTTGAGATAAACCTCTAGAGAAAGTTGGTTCTTTCTCCTAAACTACCTACCAACAACTTCTCCTAATGCAAGCAAGTTATCTATCTAATCCTATCCTAATATTCCAAGGGACTAGGGAGAGAGAGTGCATGAAAATAAAGCCTACACTAAAATCGGTGATACACCAGAAAAAGAGGTTGTTAGCCAAGAATCCAACTGCTTGAAATGGAGAGAGGTGAGAAAAGAAGAGGGTGGACAAGATGCGCCACATACCATAGATGGAATCATAGAGAACACAATTTCATACCCATTAAACACAGCTCCCAAAACCTACAATAGACATTAGGGATATGCACAATATACCCTGTAATGGAGAAAGGCAAGTAGAGACAACAACGCATGCAAAGGATGGAAAAAATGCATCACAAAACATAGTTTATTTCTCCAATAAGTTTACACATTACACATCAGTGGGAAAGAGACAAGAAAATTCCATTACAAATCTTGGAAAGGAGGCTTAAGCTCCACATTCAACCCTGTCAGAGAAGAGAGAGGGGGGGGTAGAAAAAATATGTCTAACTCCTTTACAGTGAGCCCAAGAGTACAATTTATAGAATGAGGAAGACAAAGAGAATTGCGATCCCGAAATTGCCTTTTCAACCATTTGCAAGATGAAATAAATGAGTGCAATTGATGTTATTTTTCTTGAAAAAGGATCCCCATGCTGTCCCATGACTTGGAGCAGGGAAAGTGTGATTATCATGCCCATTAATTGCATTTTCAACCACCATCCAACAATCAAACTAAGCTGGGATCATTTTCTATGAAATTCTCCATGAATTCTCCATCAATTCTAGAATTTCTTTACTATTGTGCGTCGGGATCAGAGCCACGATTCTAATGAGACCAATTTTACATGATTCCATTGAGAATTATTCCAATTATGGCTTCCTAAGTGACTGCAACTCCTTTGGCTTGCCTGGCATTTCTTGCAATACATGAAACTTGTGCAATTAATCCCCTTCACTGGAAATCAACATTAAATATTTTCCCCTTTTCTAAGGTTTGAAAACCATTTAAAATGGTCTTGGCATTAAAAATGCTTGAGGATCACCAACAATTTTATTTACTTTTTTTTACATTTGGGGGGAAATGTGCTTTTAATGTTTTGAATTTGCCATCTTTGCCAACGCAGCTGAGCTGGCTACCTCTTTTCGTTCGTTGACCCCCGTGGCCAACCCCTCTGAGCTCCTCAACTCCCTAAAATAGGATCTCCACCCCTTATATTTATGCACTGACCACTTATCACTCCACATGATGAGTTTACCTTTTTGTTTTATACCACCGACTGCTCCACGTTGCAATGCCTTTATGTTTTACATTGGCTTCTCCATACATGTTAGCCACCCTTATAACTCCATGTAGCCTCCCAACTTGATGGACCCCTATTCCGAGACACCAACTCACTAACTCCCCCTTGTTAACTAAGGGATGTGCCAATGCTTTATGGGCTAAACCTACCCATAACGAACTCATTCTAACATGACCTGGGACATTGGGGCCGCTCAAACCCGCTTTACCAGCAATACGGGCCTTCAATCTCCCCTACATCTACATAGCTCTCTATGCTCTGCCACTAACTAGGCCGATTAGGTCATTGACCCCCAAAATTCCCACACTCCTTTCCCTCGGCAAGTTTGGGATTGAGCCGAAAAGACGTCCCATGGGCCACTCGAGCTCATTCGACCCGCCTTCCCCACACAACTTTATCTAGGTTTTTTGGCTTTTACACGTACTCACAACCCAACTTGGTCGGGCCACTCAGGTCATTTTTATCCGCCTTCACCGCAAAGTACTATGCCAGGCCACTTGCTCCATTTCTATCTGTGATATCTTCGCAAAGGCCCTTCCTCGAGCTCATCCCCTGCTTAGCCATCGAGATGGCTCACTCCTTTATACCTGTGAACTCGGTATCTCTCCTTTTAAATTGTAAATCAATATATATCTTTCCCCTTATTCTAGACATGACTCAACATAGTTTCCCAATTCATGAATTGCAGGAGAAGCACAAATTTTCCTCCATCCACAAATCTTGAATTTACCATTTTCCTAGCCAATCTGAGTTTGAATCCTTCTGCTCAATACTACATGCTATCAAGATTCAACCACTGTAATGCCATGTATGATAGTTCAATGAAATATGACTCGATCTTCATAAGGCATCTTAAATTTGTTGTTTCAAGGCTCACTGGTAATATCCTTGAATCGAGCTCCTTTGCAAGGGGATATCTCAGTCTGAGATGTATGAATCTGCCAAGATGTTGGATAACCACCTCAATGACATAGTTTAACATACAGTTTGACTTGAGATTCAGTAACAATGGCCCATTACTATCCCGTTCTACCAAACAAATGGCTCGCATGTAGAACCAGACATCTTGGTCTGCTAAAAAATAGCTCGGTAGGTTCTTACATAACCCAATGGACCTCCAGAACAATTATGTGAGCAATGGGATAACTTGACAAGTAAGAGCTCGCCTCATATAAAACATCTCAACCTCGAAGGTGTAGAATTCTACGGTGATGCATTGGCTCATTTCACACAAAACAAATTTCCCAATCTATGTATCTCGGTTATGAGCTTGATGAGATGAAAGGTGGGGCTGCCTCACAAGTTCTTCACCTCCTATACACATCCCATGTAACCATTTTTAAATATTTTGTGCTCCCAGGCCTACAAGAAGATGTTTGGGATGTTCATGAAGCAATGTATATGGTATTTTTCCATTTTACTAATTTGGACCCACTCGTTACTGCTTCTTCACTTAACAAATTTGAACCTTGTGATGACCAAGAAGCATCAGTGAGCTCCAGTAGATTGGTGAACTTGTTCAGTTGTTCAATTTCACCAGGGTAGTGAAATTGGATAATAAATTGGCAACTCACGGGGCCATTTACGTGTTAAATGGGCCATGACCAATTGTTTTTAGTTGTCCATTGGGCATGGGGTCTATGTGATCAACATGAACTGGTTCAATCCTTTGTAAAAATTGACCCCGTAATGCCTGAAACATTGTTTTTCAGGTTTAGAGCTGCCTTGTTGCTTGCACTCTCAACTTTCATGAGAAAATCTTGAAATTTGTTTTGTGAGAGTAGAAAATTATTTTGAAATTTGAATTCCACTCATTCCCAACAACTGTGATCTTTGAGGCTGATTGGTAAACACCTGTGATTGCCACCCCAACATATGATTTTGCCAAGTATGAATAGACAGGACTAGTTTCCTAGGCAAGGTGAAGCATGTTGTAGAATGAAGTGGAAAACCTGTCATGTTGGACATCATGGAACTTTATTAAAGTCTAATATTCCTTCTTCTTCTAAATGTCTAATTTCAAACATGCTACCTTGTGTTCTTGCTGAGGGAAGGAGCTGATTCTAACTTAGGCTGTCGGCTGACCTCTTGATTTCTTGCATGGTAATGGGGCTTTCTGCACCTGTCTTTGGAGAGAATCATCAAGATCTCTTCCTTAACTGATTTTAGTTTCTCTGCATTTTTTTATTTGAAGTTTGCAACTATTACATGCAACTATAAATTTATTATTGCACAAATTGAAGGGCGTGGTGCACTATACTTCCTGGAGAAACACAAACAAAATTTATGTATAAAGAAAAAAATCATAGATGCCTCAAGTAAGACATGAAAAGTGTGCTCAGAACTTCTTCTACTGAAAAAAAACCTACTCCTACTCCTACACTAGCCAAAGAAATGGGAAACTTACAAACCTGCTATGGGTGTTGAGAAATAGCTACCCCTTCTCACAATTAGCAGCCATGTGGATGATTTTCCATTGAGTACAAATGATATTAGGAGTGAAATATTGGATGTAAATTGACTACCCACTCCTTTATACATCGAATAATCAACAAGAAACAAGACATATACCTATTCCGACTACTTCTCATTTGGTTTCAAGAGGTGTTGTTGTTGATCTTTGGCACCTTTTGGCTCTCCCTCATTCTTAGAGGCAATCATGACTAGTTTTGGCTTCTCCCTTGACTCCAACGAAGCCAAGTACCTGATAGGGCATGGTATGGTCTTTTGAATGTTCCCATTACTCTAAAATTTAACTTAAAAAATGGAGTCTTCATGTAGAATTTCTTGAAAAAGGGGACTGTCTGCAACTTGATCTTTTTCTTCTTGCAAATTTATAAAAAACTGATGTCCCATTTGGGTGAATGATATGGAAGAGGTGGGAACATATCCTTGCTCTTTTCCTTCTGTGGCAACATGGGAATCTTCTTCATTGTGCAACTCATTATTTTTAATTGAAGCATCTAATGAGGTTACCTGTACATCACTGCAATCAACTACAACACGTTTCTCATTTGGGAGTTCCTCCTTTGTTGCTTGCATACCACATTGTTCTTGAATAGCCTCTTCCTCTAGCATGAAGTCTGACAAATCAACATCTCTAATCTACTGCTCTAGAGGAATGTTTTGGACAACAAGGTCTTCTTGAAAGTTTCCCTCTGTCATGGATTCATAAACTAAATCAGATTCTTCGAATGAAAGTAAGAAACTTTCAATGATTTCATCTTCATTAAGTGTTCCTAAATATGATTTAGTTTCCTCCAATTTATCCCCTTCAATGGGACTTGTAGCTGATTTTTCTTCTTCTTATCTTGCTGATTTTGCAAGCATGATTGGATCAAAATTTTCTTCAAATAGAGTGCCATCATGGACACTACAATTTGAGAAAAATGATTTTTGATCATCTTATTGTTCTACTACTACTACA
The DNA here is from genome assembly GCA_019776745.2 of Taxus chinensis. NCBI lineage: Eukaryota > Viridiplantae > Streptophyta > Pinopsida > Cupressales > Taxaceae > Taxus > Taxus chinensis. The sequence continues at coordinate 221,059,115 of CM034148.1, forward strand.
CAATCAACCTTGGCCACCAATGGCTTATCAAATTTAACCTTCTCCTTAGCTTTGACCATCAAGGGTATATTTTTAATACTAAACCTTTGAGCCCATCTTTTCAAATCTTCTGTCATTTCTTGCTGACTGGAATCTTCTTCTTGTTTCCCTTGGCTGGTTTTTTTATTGTTTTCTTCCCAAGATGAACTTGAGACATCAAGAGGAGGGTTGGGTTGGGTTACAACCAGCTTTGGATTTGTTTTTGGTGGTGGGGAAGGTAGAAATTATTTTTTGTGTGGAGGGGATGACTGTTTGGAATGGAAAAGGGCATAAAAATTGAGGTGGAATGGAAGTTTAGAAGATTGAGAAGGGAACTCAGCACTTAGGGCAACATACAATAAGCTTGAATCTTGACACTGCTGAAATGATAATGCTTGGGAAGGGGAAAAAGAAGAACAAGGGATTGGTGCTTGACTTACCCATTGACAAGGTTGTCTTACATTTTTCTCATAGGCTTCTATATCCTCAGTCCACTGTGCAAGTTGGGGTAGCATCTCAACCATGAAATCAAGCTTCTCTTGTGAGCTATAATGTCTCGAAAAATGGCCTTCCCATGGAAAAGGTGCCCTGCAACGAATTATGAATGCTTTCATTTGTGTAGTAGCACAAGATTGAACCATGTCAGCCTCTATTATTTTGATCTTCTCTAACAAATCAATATTCTCCATTTGACAACTGTCATTATATGAATACCCTTGTTCTTGAAAAACTCCATAGCCAAACTGCTTTTGACATTTCTCATATGGGTAAGCGTAGTGGTCCTGAATCTGATCATCATGCTGATCTGGAGGAGTTGTGAAGCTCATTAATGGCTGATTGCACTTATGCAAATGTGAATTCCACTATGGGAATAAAGCCATGATTTCACAACTTCATAGAATGGCATAAAATGGAAAGACATGGAAAGAAAGATGAATGAAAATGGATGGAAATGGATGAGATAAAGGTCTGTAACTTCAGAGAATGGTTGCTGACCAGATGGAGTCGCCAGATGTGTTTTATATGCTTCCAAAAGCTAAAATTCCAACAAAAACACACCAACTTGTTGAAATGAAGTCTGCTCCAATGATTGATCTGCACTCCAACTAATGATTTGCTTGAAGTGGAACACCTTTGAAAGATGAAACTCTAACTTCTATGATGTCCCACTGGGCATGCCAAAACTGTTATCACAAAATTACAGCACCCCTGAATGACCTGAATGTGGATGGGGCATTCAGTGTACTTTTTGTAACATTGGGTCATCTCTCAAGTGATGGGACTTGCAGGCTTGAGATAACCCTCTAGAGAAGTTTGGTTCATGCTCCTGAACTACCTGCAAAAATCTACACCTAATGCAAGCAAGCTATCTATCTAATCCTATCCTAATATTCTAAGGGACCAGAGAGAGAGAGTGCATGAAAATAAAGCCTACACTAAAATCGGTGATACATCTGAAAAGGAGCTTGTTATCCAAAAAATCCAACTGCTTGAAATTGAAAGAGGTGAGAAAAAGAGAGGGTGGACAAGATGCACGATAGACCAGAGATGGATTCACACATAACACCATTTCCTACCCATTAAACACAACCCCCAAAACTTGCAATAGACATTAGAGATATGCACAATATACCCTGCAATGGACAGAGGAAAGTTGAGACAAGAACACATGCAAATTATGGAAAAAATGCATCACAAAACATAGTTTATTGCTCCAATAAGTTTACATAGTACACATCAGTGGGAAAGATGCAAGAAAAATCCATTACAAAGCTTGGAAAGGAGGCTTAATCTCCACATTCAACCCTGACAGAGAAGAAAGAGAGAGGGGGCAGAAAAAATATGATTAACTCCTTTACAATGAGCCCAAAATTACAATTTATAGAATGAGGAAGAGAGAGAGAGAATTGTAATCTAGAAATTTCCTTTTCAACCACTTGCAAGATGCAATAAATGAGTGCAATTGATGGTATTTTTCTTGTAAAAGGATCCCCATGTTGTCCCATGACTTGCAACAGAGAAAGGATGATTTCCATGTCCATTAATTACATTTCCAACCACCATCCAAGAACCAAATTTAACTGGGCTCATTTTCTAAGAAATTCTCCATGAAATCTCCATCAATTCTAGAATTTATTGATTTTTGTGTGTCAGGCTCATAGCCATGATTCCAGTGAGACCAATTTCACATGATTGTATGGATAATTGTTCTAGTTATGGCTTCTTGAGTGATTATAGCTCCTTTGGCTTGCCTAATATTTCTTGTAATACACAAGACTTGTGTAATTAATCCCCTTTGCTAGAAATAAACATTAAAATATTTTCCCCTTTTCTAAGGGTTACACATCATTTAAAATGGTCTTGGCATTAAAAATGCTTGGGGCTCACCATCGGTTTGATTGCCTTTGTTTTACATTTGGGGGGAAATGAGTGTTTAATGTTTAGAATGTGCCAGCTCAGCCGAGATGGCTACCTCTTTACGTTCAATAACCCCCGTGGCCAACCCCTCTGAGCTCCTCATCTCCTTACATTGGGATCTCCACCTCTTACATTTATGTGTCGACCCCTTATCACTCCACGTGTCAGGTTTCCCTTTTTGTTTTGCATCGCCGACCGCTCCATGTTGAAATACCTTTATGTTTTATATTAGCGGGATTATCCATACATGTTTGCCACCCTTATAACTCTGTGTAGCCTCCTAACTTGGTAGACCCCTATGCCGAGCCAAAAACTTGCCAACTCCACCTTGTTGAGTTAGGGCCTATGTCAATGCTTTTCGGGATAAACCTACTCTCAAAGAACTCATTTTAACATGGCCCGGGACATTCGGGCCACTCAAACCCACTTTTCCCATAATATAGGCCTTCAATATTCCCCACATCCGCATATCTCTCCATGCTTCGCTGCTAACCGGGCCGGTCGGGCCGTTGACCCCTAAAAAGCTAGCACTCCTTTCCCTCGGCGAGTTCAGGCTTGAGCCACACAGACCTCCCATGGGCCACTTGGGCTCATTCGACCCGCCTTCCCTGCACAACTTTATGTGGGTTTTTTGGATTTTTCATGCACTCATGGCCCAACTTGTTTGGGGCGCTATCACCATTTTTATCCACCTTCACCGCAAAGCACTACGTTGGGCCACTCGAGTCATTTCTATCCACGATATCTCCACAAAGGCCTTTCCTCGAGCTCATCCATTGGCTAGCCATCGGGATGGGTCACTCCTTTATACCTGTGAACTCAATATCTCTCCTTTTACATTACAACTCGGTATGGAGATTTCCCCTTATTCCATACATGACTCAACATAGTTTCTCAATTCATGAATTGTGGAAAACGTATAAAGTTCCCTCCATCTACAAAGCTCGACTTGCAAATTTTCCTAGCCAACCCAAGTTTGAATCCTTCTGATCAATACTACACGCTATCAAGGTTTGGCCACTATAATGCCTTGTATGATAGTTCAATGAAATATAACTTGGTCTTCATAAGGCGTCTTGCATTTGTTGTTTCATGGCTTGCTGGCAATATCCTTGAATCGAGCTCCTTTGCAAGGGGATAGCTCAGTATGAGATGTATGAACCCACCAAGATGTTGGATAACCACTTCAATGATATAGTTTAGCATACGGTTTGACTAGGGGCTCAGTCACTATGACCCAAAACTAGCCCGTTCTTCCAAAAAAATGACTCATTCGTAGAACCAGATAACTCGGTCTACTAAAAAATTAGCTCGGTGGGTTCTTACATGACCCGATGGACCTCCAAAACAATTCTGCGAGTAATGGGATATCTTGACAAATAATAGCTCGCCTCATATAAAACAACTCCGCTTGGATGGTGTAGAGTTCTACGATGATGCATTGGCTCATTTCACACAAAATAGGTCACCCGGTTTATGTAGCTCGATTATGAGCTCGATGAACTCAATTTAGAGGTGGGGATGTCTCACAATTTCTTCACCTCCCATATGCATCCCATGCAATCCTTTTTAAATATTTAGTGCTCCTAGGCCTACAATAAGATGCTTGGGATGTTCATGAAGCAATGCATCTGGTATTTTTCCATTTTGCTGATTTGGACCCACCCGTTACTGCTTCTTCACTTAACAAATTTGAACCTTGTGATGACCAAGAGGCATCAGTGAGCTCCAGTAGCTAGGTGAGCTTGTTCAATTGTTCAATTTCACCAGGGTAGTGAAATTGGATAACAATGCCCTTTTTTGAATTTTATAATTGAAAATTGGAAGGCCGACCCATAAGTGAAAAATATGCCCAAAAGATAAAAGAGGTCCAAAAGGAGGCGAGTAAGGCGAGAAAGGGTCAGGGGCGCCCAAAGAGGACATGATCACCTAGGCGTTGTTGTCCTGGCTGGGAGTTGGTGTATAAAGCCATAAAAGATAAATAAGTAAAATATCAACTGGGTTGTAGGGTGTGTAATACCAAATAGAAAACAAGAAACACAAAAAAGAGGCCAAGGACAGTCATCAATTACTAGTTTTCTTTCTTATGAGTCATATGAATGCTAGTATGTGTTTAGGATAGGTAGAAATGTACCCAAGTGTGTGATTTTGTGTCTACGACTGCATAGGAAGGTGAAGTTCATTCTATTCCATACACACATGCTATGCATTTATACATTCTATATCTATTCCGCTATCAAGTGCAACTTGCACTAGGACATCCTAGGGCACAATTTCTACATACACTCACAAAAACTACATGGAGTATGAGATGTAGTGCAATGATTAGTCATACGTTCACTCTTGGGGTGACCACTGGGGTCAATTTGACTCCTCATTCTGCATCTTTATTTTTAGGGTTGATGTGGTTTGTGGGCTTGTGCAGGTGAACATTCTCTTTTACAGGTTACAAGTACCTCCGTCGATCATAGTGCGAACAATAGACGATCAACAAAGAAAAATTATAACACCTTAGTGACACAAAAAAAAGTATATCTAAATTTTGTGTGCAGTCACGGGTGCCTAGAACTAGTCACCAGCACCCGAACGCCCCTATCCTGCTATAGGTGCCCCTATCAAGCCTTGTTCGTGAGCTCCATATTTCACAGTGACCAGTAATGATGTTGATTGCATCATATTCATCACTTCTCCCTGCTCAGATCAATTCCAGATTACATTAATATTAGATAAGTCATCCTTTCTCTATCTCTTACTTAGGGTTTCATATTTACATCTTAGTTTTCTTTTGTCATTTTCTTTATTTTATCATTTATTTCAATAAGTGACTATGCGATACTTAGATTTAATTAATTAAAATTAGATTAAATAATTTAGTAAATCCCACTCGTAATCAAACACTTGGATCCTCATATTTTCTATTCTACCTGATCTTCTTTCATGGATCCTAAAAACCCTCTCATCTCCTTACATGACTTAATTCAAATGCACCCACCTTGTAAAGTTGGTCTCCAAAAATCCCTAGACACTATACATCTCCATCGTAATACGCCACCCACTCAAGTAAGTTCCATTTTCGATTGTCTATTTGATGACTCTATCGGTCCTAATCCTCCATCTAATTAACCTATCTTAGAGTCAATTCAAGCTTTGCATTGTTTATTTCAAGACAAAATTCAAGCTATGGAAACAACGATTGCATCTCTTAAATATTAAATCCAACATCTCAAATATGATTCTCAAGCCCATGTTAATTCATCTACATTTCATCCCACTTCTATGTCTTCTACATGTGCTCATATAAGTGAACCCCAAGTCTTACCACTACCCACACTTCTTAAGTTTGATTTCAATGCTAAGCAACATGATATTCTTCCTCATCTCCTCGATCATCAATCGATCAAATTTTGAACTACTCATTGCTATCCTCCTTATTGGCTTATCAAGTACACAAGTCTTCTATTTTACATTTATCACAGAATTAGTGGACATAACGAAAATGATTACTATCCTTTAATACAAAGATTTAAACACCTTGAGCATCAGGGTTTTATCTAATTTGCTACACAACATTCTGCTTCATGCTCATCTTCAATTGCTAAATCCCAATGGGCTCCTAAATCTACTCCTTCCATATCTAATGAACATCATTCCATAGTTACTAATGTTACTCCTTCGTCTAGTCATGAACTGACTATCTAACCCATTCCAAATAAGAAAATTCCTCTAAGAATCAGTTCATCCCCTCCTCCTCTCAAGTCTTATACAACATTACCCATTCCAACTAAGCAATGTCACCTAAAAATCAGTTCATCCCCTCCTCTCATGTATTTTAAAATGTTACCCATTCCAACTAAGAAACCTCCCCTAAAAATAATTTCATCCTCTCCTCCTCTCAAGTCTTCTACGGTGTTACGGATTCCAAATCAGAAACCACTCTCTAAGCAAGACCAACAAATTCTAGATTGCCTCTTTAGTCTCTCTCTTGTTAACTTGAAGTCCAACCTTGGTCCTACTCTTGCTCCTACCTATCATTGTGATGACCATATGTTATCTTCTAGGAAATTTCAAACTCCACCACCTTGGAAATTTCTCTCCCACATCATCACATTGATCTGCATTCCTCACACACTTAGGGGCATCATACTTCCCCCCATTCTATCACTAGCAGTTGTCTCTAGCACCTACTATCACACTTCACGCTCTGCACTTCATTTCCAATATTTATAATCACTTTTAAACCTTTTGATACATGCCTTGTATCATCATTACCCTATGATGCACTCTAGTTCCATGCTTCATACTCTACTACTGAGGGTATAAATCTGAAATGAACCTCACCACATTCACTTTTCATGCTCTATGTTTCATGATATATATTTTTAGCACACATTCTCAAACCATTACCCTATGATGAAATCTAGTTCCACGGTTCATACTCGACTGTTGAGGGTCTAAATCTGAAATGAACCTCACCACATTCACTTTTCACACTTTATGCTTCATGATCTATCTTTCTAGCACACATTTTCAAAACGTTTCCCGATGAAGCACTCTTGTTCTATGGTTCATTCTTGATTTTTGAGGGGTATTTTATAAATGAACCTAATCTCATACACATCTCTTGGAGGGCACACGGCTCCTATCACATTCACACATTGATGCTTTGCCATACTTTTTATCTTTATACATGCTAACAGGTGCTTTATGTGTATCATTTGCTTTGTAGGACTATATGCCGTCATGGTTATCTAATACATTTTACTGGCCATTGTTTTCCATTGTATGCTATTGTTTACGGCTATGTCATATATCTTGTATACTTATTGTGTTATTTTGGCCACTTTGACCCTGATTATCTTGTGACATTGTGAGTGATGTCCCATGTATGAAACCCACTTTTTGTGGTATATTTTTTTCACACACTTGCTTGATTACATTGTCTTCTATTACATGCCTTGTTTATTACTTTTTCTACAAACACATGTTACTAGCCACTTTATTTACGTGTGCCTTGGTTTTATACCATGCACATCCCCCTCCCCCTGCAAGGGATATAATAGAACATAACCTTATGTCCCCCTCTATTGGTCTGCACACTCCTATAGTCGTCTTATACACACAAAATAAAGGGGCGCATCCATTAGGTGAAAAAATAGCTCCTACAACAACTCAGAGCTACAGTTCAAATCTACACAGTACAAAAAAGGCATAGGAATAAAGTCACAGAATGGCCCGAATCAGCCTTGGTTCATAATCATAGCACAAAAATTAGCGCCCAAACTCAGACAGTAGTGCCTGGGCACATGTGTCCTCCCTTGGGCACTAATGTCCTAGGGGAAAATACAATTACCTTCTCAGAACAACATAGTACACATAAGTCTTCAGATCATTTCTACAGTTACATGCATAGTCCTCCAGTTAAAACATGCATGCAATCTCCTATACTTCATTTCAATCGAAACAATCAATACAATCGGAACTAATTTGGGACAACAGGAAAAAATCAGGGACATACCATATGTAGTAGTGCTTATTGGGCAGAGTCATGAAAGGAGAGTAACACTAGACCTCTCTCCCCAACACTTTCTCTTTGGCGTGAGATCACCCAAAATACTTGCTCTTGGCATGAGATCACCCAAAAAACTCACAATTGGCGTGAGATCACCCAAATAACTCACCATCGACGTGAGATATTCCAAAAAAATCTCTCTACACAATATTTTAGGACACTTTTTCTATCCTTTACACTCTTATACATCAGGTGCACACGTTCCTTTACATACTTTTACATACTTATGCACATCTGTCTCTAATTTATCATATACAAAACTTTGAATACTCTTTTTCTCTTCTTTTGCAGGTCCTTCCTTACAAGAAGAAGTAACCACAAGCTACAAAAACAGGTACAACACATACGCTTCACCCCTGGGGTCACTTCCCTTTCCTAGTCTCCACGATTCATTTTACATCATTCCACACTTTACTTTTCCACTCAGCATGCATTTCACCACACGCTCTACATGGTTATTAGCTACACATCATCAATCTACTTTACGTTATTGAGTATTCAAACAACAACATAAAGTGGGGGAAAATATAGACACATAATCACGCACATGGGTACCTTTTTAGGTCCTAAAATAAAACTAACATTTATATAATTCCTAAGAAATAAAAATAGTAATTGATAACAATATTTGGCCTCTTTTCTTTGTTTCTTGCTTTCTATTTGGTCTTACGCACCCTATAGCCCAGTTAAGATTTTATTGATTTATCTTTTATGGCTTCAGACACCCCTAGCTAGAACAACACCCAAGAACTCTTATCCCCTCTAGGTGTCCCTGACCTTTTCTCACGTTACTCGCTCCTTTTAGGTATATTTTATATTTTGGGCATCTTTTTCACTTATGGATCATCCTTCCAGTTGTCAATTATGAAATTCAAACAAGGGAATCATATAAATACATAGTTATGTTTTCAAAATGATACACCAAGCACTAAGCATATATTATCATCACCTAAGGTTGCATTCATCTAGCATCCATTAAATGGACAAGGGTTGCATCAACTCTGCATACACTGCATAGGAATGGGAAGTTCATTCTATTCCATACACAAATGCTATACATTTCTACATTTTATATCTAGCCAACTATCAAGTGTAACTTACACTGGGGAATCCTAGGGCACAATTTATACACACACTCACAATAACTACATGTATTCTGAGATGTAGTGCAGCAACTCAGGTCCTAAGTTCACTTTTAAGGTGACCACCGTGGGGTCAATCTGACTCCCCATTTTTCATCCTTCTTTTTAGGTTTTACATGGTTTGTGGGTTTGTGTAGGTGAACATTTTCCTTTGCATGTTACAATTACCTTCATCGATCATAGTGTGAACAAGAGGCAATCAGTAGAGAATAATTTCCAAATCCTAGTGACACAACATAAATTAGATCCAGAGCTTTTGCATAGTCAAGGGTGGCCCAAAACCAATCACCAGCGTCGAGGCTCCCCTTTCCAACCTTGTTCATGGGCTCCAAATTTCATAGTGACCAGTAATGGTGTTGTTTACATCTTGTTCATCACTTCTCCCTGCTCAGATTAATTCCAGATTGCACAAATATCAGTTAATTCATCCATTCTTTATCTCTTTCTTAGGGTTTCATATTTACATCTTAGTTTGTTTGTGTCATTTTTCTGTATTTTATCATTTATTTCAATAAGTGAATCCACAAAACTAATATTTAATTAATTAAAATTTAATTAATTCAAGAGTAAGAAGAAGATAAAAAAGGGTAGGAACACCCAGTAGGGACAAGAGTGCATGGGTGCTTCTAGCCTAGCTGGGCACTAGTGTCCAAGGTCATCAAAATGTAAATTAGTCAAGTGCCGACAGAGATGTGAAATGTGTAAAGCCAGTAAAGTGCAATAGATAAAGCAACTAAAAGGACATAAGGAGTTGTCAACCATTATTTTCCTTGCTTAGGAATCATGTATACATTAAAGCAATAACCATGAAAGGAACGATAACCAAATCATACCAAGCCAAGAACGAAGATGCTAATCAAACACCACGAATAATAAGATGAAAGCAATTCGCCAGAATAACTTTACATAAACCTTTGCAAACAAATGAGCAACAATATCATATATTATTATGGAACTCAATGAAATACATTGAGAATGGGCCTTGCTTAAATAGGCAAGGAATAACAATCTAAGAACCAGTCAAGGTCATAGATCAAGCCATAAATCAAGGAAATAACTATTCATCAAAGAACTAGTCAAGACCATAGATTTAGGAGAGAACTAGACATCAAGGATCTAGTCAATACCATAGATCAAGGAAAGAACTAGTCAATATCATAGATCAAGGAAAGAACTATACCTAACAACTAGATAATATCTCCTAATATCTAAATAAGATAAAAGAAATATCCACATACATAAGTGGGTGAGGATAAATACAATAAAGGTAAATAAAGTACCTAGGTGAACATGAGCTAAAGTAAATACTTACTCTAACACTAGTGTTCGAGGTCATCAAAATGTAAATTAATCAAGTGCCAACAGAGCTGTGAAATGTGTAAAGCCAGTAAAGTGCAATAGATAAAACAACCAAAATGACATAGGAGTTGTCAACCACTATTTTTCTTGCTTAGGAATCATGTATACATTAGTATGCTTTAGGACCTAGAAATGTACCCAAGTGCATATATTTTGTATCTACAAATTTCTTAATTCCTTAGTTTGATTTCATGGACTCAAGTGTGTTTTATCTTTTTTGAACATGAATACACAAATCAAATAAAAATAGACCCTAATATAAATAAAATAAAATAATTAATTTTAGAGTTTGAAAAGAGGAAATTTAACTAAAAATGGATAGAGTGAAAGTGAAATAATGTGAGAAAACCCCTTATCTTGAATTTCACGTCTCACTAATGAAAAGGGAATGTAGATGATCCAACCAAAACTCATAAGATATTTAGAAATAGGTCTTGTAAGTTTAACCACATTCTAATGTATCTAGGATAGAAATAAAATGGATGACACTAGCAAACATTGTCAAGACTGCATTAGGTCAGTACTAGTTGTATACACTTTATTTTTCATTTACTAACAATTTTTTGTAGGATCTTGATGCATTAATCCGTTAGAGTGCTTGCCTTCAAGGTGCATATTGAGAGCGGGGTTTATAGTACTTAGAAGTACCTCATGATATATCTTCATGGTGTTTCCCTATCTTGCCTTAGCATTCCATATCCTTCCTATTACCACTTTAGGACAACATAATATCCTTACTACTATGTGGAATTTATATCATTCTCCTATAATATCTTAACATGACCTTTAGATTGCCTTCAAATCTAATTACACCCTTTCTAATTGTTTTACTTTACCTCCATTATCTCTCCTCACCTTTACCTTTTATGGACTCTTTGTAGCCAATAACATTAACCATGGTCGATATCATCATCTAAGTGACATAGTAGATTTAGGTTATATTATCTTATTTATAGGCATCATTGTTGTCATTTCTTAAGCATATCATCTCTTAATATGTTCTTCCTACATTTGCAAATAAAACCTTAAAGGTTGAGAGGCTTTAGGGTCTAGTGGAGCTTATACTAGAGATCCTAATTGGATAATAAAATCTATAAAAAGGAGTTACAATGAATTTGGATTCCCCAAAAAAAATTATACCAAGGTCTTCTACCTATCCCTTTTGTGGTTCACCCAAAACATCAGATGGTACTATTAACCTAAGAATGGGATTGGCACAATCTTCAATGTTGTCAAAGGTAAGTATCCCTAACCCTACACTCTTTCGTTTACGTTGGTTGATTGATTATGTTCATGTATCATGTATTAGACAAAAATACCTCACCATATCTTTTTTATTACTTTATGATTCTCTTTACAATGCATAATTACTTCCTAATAACATTTCAACCCTTAGTTTAGAATTAGCTATTTCTTATTATCAAAATCATATAACCCAAAGGATCCTAGTAAGACCTCATCCCCATATATTAGATATAGGATTTGGAATCCTATAATTTGATAGGAGTGTGGTATACCCTATTCTAGATCCTTGACTATTCAACTTTAAGATTTTATATTTGGCTTGTGTGTTGGCCTTAGTAGGTTTACCTCATATTCTAATAATAGTTAGGCACCTCTTTCATATTGGAAGTATGAGGTATTCTCATATGCTATGAGCCTCCTATAGACCCAAAAAAATGTTTCCCGACATTGTGGAAACCAATTATTATTATTATATCTACTATATCCTAGTTCATATTTAAAAGAGAGGATAATCACATTGACTATCTTAGGTAACATACATTCAAGGGAATCCAAATTGAATCTTACTCCACCCCTGAGTGAGTCTTTTTTTTTAATTCATCTATAAATCTTTTTAACATTAGCAATTTGTAAAGAATACCTTGTTTTATAAATTTATTTTCTTCCATTTTTAGAACCCCTAAATGTTAAAATCCTCTTCTTACCATGGAATATCTCTATACACCCAAAAGGAAACCACTAATTGGGATAACATCAAACCTTAACCCCTATATGAATATTGTAATATGGTAGCTTCTAGCTATAATGATAATGTAGTGAATACCATTTCTTCTATGATTTCCACTAAATCACAACCAATCCAACCTATAATCAATGAAAACTTATAACAAGAGGGTGAACCAGAAGATTACTCTGACTACATGCACGTAATATGAAATTTCATTCAATACTTTCCACAATATGTTAGAAAATATCCTACATCCATCCAAAAATGGATGAATTCCTCAATAAACATAATCCCATTTCAAACATTTTTTAAGTTGTTGGGGGAAGTCAAAGTATGACTTTCCATACCTTATCATCCTATAAAATTACCTCATCTTCTTCAACCATGGAGGATGCTAACCTAAATAATCCACCTCCTTTTAATAATCTCACTTAAAACACCCATGCAGATACTACAAAAATGATCATGCTAATGTTAGATCGAATGGTCAACATGCAAGCATCTAGTAAAAATAAATGCATGAAAACGTAAGCCAATTTGGATCAAATGCTTAGTAGATCACATTACATATAGTGGGCTACACCAAACCCATTCCCCGACACCCTTATTTCACATCTTTTAATAGTACTCAATACTACAACCACCAAACATAACACATTTGTATTCAATCATTAGAAAATAAACCTTTAAATTCTTATATTTATGTGATTGACATTGGGAGAATTACCCCAACCATTACATATGATGGATCAATATATTCTAATCTATATCTTAAAGTTTTGGAAATATCTACAATAAATGGCTCAAAATAAATTCATATCATACCAAACTCTTCGCCAATGCTTATGTGAATCTGATGATTTAAATTGGTAACATATAGTTTATCCTTGAACTAAAAAAAATTATTCAATGATTTAGTTGAATAATTTCACTATCATGACTAACCCAAAATTAACATGAGTATTTTATTCAATTACAAATAATATAAAATTGAGATGGTTTGATCATTCATATAGTAGTGTAAATTCTTAAACAAAAAATCCAAACATAACATGACCGATGATAGCCCCTATTCTTACTTTTTCTTACATCCCTTAGCCCCATATTTAATAAAAAGTCATGTGTTTCTCTCATCAACCTTTGAGGAATCCCTTAAACAAGCCAAAACAAAATATTATCTCATTAAGCAATTTGAGAAATATCAATCTCAACCTAGAAAACAACAACAATTAAAGTTATTATGTGATGTCAAAATTGTAACACCACTAATGACGGAGTCACACACACTCACAATCATGGAAATACTTATAATTATAACAAACATAATATCAACACCTCTAAGGATTTAGTCCCTTCCTAACCTACGGGAGGATTGGTTCCTCCTCCTTCCCACAGAGGGAATTGACATCAACCTCATACTAAGGAAGAATTAAGATGATGTCTACCTAGGCCTTTACCAAAGCTTAAGAGCCCTTCTCAACCTATTCCTTACTGGTATGATGAAAACAAGTTTTGTTTGTGGCATGATAAGCGGATATTCTAATGAAATATATTGATCTCTTTGAATATATATTACTTATGCTTTCCTTTTTGGCCATGATTTCGATCATGATGTTGTGGCTAGGAAAATATATGGTGGGGTTATGATGGAAAAATACAATGTAAAAAATGACTAACATCATGTCATTCACAAGACCAATGCCCACTTGGGTATATATACTAATCATTTGCCTAACCATCCTAAAAATGAAAAATAAAAATCACCCTAACAATAATAACAAAAATTCCACTCCTTCATCCAATATTGTTAAACAACTTTCAATCATAAATTTGTAATGCCAAAAATGTTGTTACTATGCAAGATATGAAATGAGTGATGCATGTAATGGATTCATGTATAATAAAATGCCTCATAAGGCCTAGAGGACTACTTGCGCCAACCCAATAAGTCAGATTTACTTAGAAAATATCCCATAACTTTAAAAATATTAGTTTCCCCTAGAAAATTCCATCTTCCATTCTAAACCTACAACGTCGATGCCATTATCTATGTAGCCTATGAATTCTAACATTATTGACCAATTTATTATAGAATGGACAAACCTATGTTTTTAAGCCACCTTATCCAATCATCATGATTAATTTCATTGCAAAGGACCAAAAAAATCAATTCAAGCTAAATCCTAAGTCACTTTTGCAATCATTTTGACTCAAAATCCTGAGGTTCAGACTAGCATTGGTAAACTAACTTGGAAAAGTGGAATCCAATCAAGGAAATCTCTAACCTTCCAATTCAAATCCCCATTCTCAAAATTATGATAAATTCTCCTAAGAATTGTAATCATGTGATGAATATAATATTTGGCATAAATATCCCTCAACCACCTACTATGGGGGAAGAGGCTTCTTTACATGGTTTGGAAAAATATTTTGTAGCAATGTGAAGAGTTATCTATTTAAACAAATTAAAACACCAATCAAGTTTTATCACTTTGTTTTTAATCCAATATTTGATCTTGCACCAATTCTTGTTTTGTGTCAATGATCCCCTCTCTTCATTACATTAAAGATCAATACTGTGTAAATGAAAAATTCTCTCATAGATGAGAGGTCCAACACATATCACTTCTCTTGAATACATAAAATATTTAGGTTGCTTGACCAATAATCTCGAATGACCAAAGGGAAATTCCAATTGGGGTGTATCTGATTTTCCACCAAAGTTCCGCCTCACATCGATGGAGTGAAAAGTGTGATATTTAACTTTCCCATATCATATAAAATTCTTATTAATCGACCATGGACACATCAAATGCATGTTGCCACTCCATCTATTTTTTAATACATGAAATTCCCTTACCTAGGCACCGTCTACAAAATTTCAGGTTATACGAACACATGGAATTTTGAACAATATTAACAAAGAGGCATGTTCAAAATCCCTACTCACAAAGAAATACTTTATGTACCCTTATGAGAGAACCAACACTTCAATTACCTGGTTGACACCATCCAAGGATATAGTGGTCATTCTAAAATAGTGGGAAGGATTCCATATAATATGCTTGAATTAGATGATGATGAACCCAATGAGATTAACCTTAAAATTAAAACCTCTTAATATATATGGTTTCCTAGATTCATCTTGATGGAAATGCAGTTAGGGATCCTAATGAAGAACTTCCTTAGACCATGAAACCCTAAGAGATTTACACATAAAAATATAATATTATATATAACACATATTGGAAGTAAACAACAAAAAAACACCAACAAATTTATTGAATTAACTTAGTATAAAATTACAAACATATAGACCGATTGCTAATGATGTAGCCTAAATAATACATTAAAAAATAGTACTAGACCAAAGTCTGCACTTAGACTAGATATCTCACTTGTGATTTATACTCTTGCTTATCCTTAATTACTTTCCTAAGGAGATTGGGATTTTTTTCATATAGGAATGTAATCCACACAAATAATACATATAATTTAGCTACACACTACACTATTAGACTCCTAAAGTTATGAAACATCATAATACAAGGCCTAAAGGACCCACCACAAGACTAGAAGCATAACTAGTGGACTCAACCAATATCTTTGTGTATTGGCACAACTCCATGGTTATTCATGACATCCTATAGTATTACGTGTCTTCCTTTAATATCTAATAGGTTTGTAGTTTTTTACATCTTCATCTAGTACTTTACAGATTCCAACAAATATGTAGTATTTTGTGGCTTCCTCTAGTACTTCACAACTTCCAATAGACTTGTAGTATTATATGGCTTCCAATAGAGTCGTGTGTCTTGTAATAGGATTGCACATCCTACCCTTTACAAAAACTTATACACACACAACTCTAACTATTATTTAAAATACAATCAAATATTTAAAATGGTGTAAATAAATAACACTTGGTGGAAAGCTCAACTCTAGATTGAAAAGGAATCAATGCATACTTGCAGTCTTCCAGGTCAAAGCATCATAAAATGTCTTGATCATATTTAGATTGATAGAAAAACTACCATTTTCAAATTAATTTTAAGAGCATGGAAAAAAAATGTAAAAAACTATATAATTCATCTCAAAATGCTTCATTATATGTGATTTCAAATATTTTTCTTTCTTTTTGGAAGTTCATGTGATGATTAATTCATTGACATAGAGGACCTGAATTATTAGTTTGTCATTTACTTTCTTGGTGTAGATAGTAGGGTTAGAGGGAGTTTATGTAAATCCAAAATTGATAAGAAACTTGTGCATATTTTTATACCAACCTTAAGGAGATTATTTCAATTTGTATAAGAAATTTATCAATTTATACACATAACTAGAGTTATCACTATTGAGGAAACCTAGAGGTTGGGATATATAGATTTATTCCTACAATCATCCATATAAGAAGTAACTTTTGACATCCATATGATTAAATTCCCAACCTTGTGTTGTAGCCAAATAGAATAATCGTTGTATATTATTAATCTTGGCTACTAGAGTAAAGGTTTCATGGTAATCGACAACTTCAAATGGTGAAAGAATTTTTTATCCAAGTTGGGCTCTCTATATATCAATGAGCCCATCTTCTACATATTTATTATAGTACATCCATTTGTACATAATTTTTTTTAGTAATTTTAGAATAGGGACTAAACTCAAAATGTTTTTATTATTCAAAGAAACAATTTCATCTATAATAGCTTTCTTTTATCCCCAATGCTTAAGAGATTAATGATAAGTCTCCAGATCCCATGTCACTTCCAAATTTTTTAAATCTACAACATTATATGGATGTTGTGATCTTGTCCAACTTGTTAGACCAGGAATTAAATTACAATAGAAATATTCAAAAAATGAAATTAATGGGAAACAAGAGAAAATATTCAATAAATCTTTCATGTAATCAATAAAGCTCTTTATGATGCACTATGCATACATGCATAAATAACCACAAAGGTAAACTCTTCATATCATTTTATGGATGGTCAATCGACTTCCCTTGTGTGGGCATTATTTACAATAAATTACAGCCGCTAATATTAAAGTGGTAAATATTAGACTTAGTATTAGGATATTATTTCTAACACCCCTTATAAGGAAAAGTTTAATGTTATTTTGTTCTATGCAATTTTCATGATGCTCAAAATAAACCATGTGTAAAAAATGGTGAAAATGGATAGCACCAACTGGTCATGCCCATGAGTAGTCCAAGTGTGTTGCAACTACATTGTATTTCCTAAAAATTGGATAACCCACGTTGATTATGACCATGAGTAACCCGAAAGTATGCTCAAGCATGCACATAATGACTTAAATTTCTATCAAGATGAAAATGTGAAGTAATTATTGTCCAAAAATCTCTAAAATTGAATGCATGTGTTGATTATGACGAGAAAATTACATTTAAGTTGGATGAACTAGCTCCATGCATAGTCATATAAATGAATTGTAATATATGATGTATTTAATGTTGGTATGATAATCACTCATTATAGTTCAAAAGCTATAATGCATGATATACGTCTATATTCTATAATATGCAATTTGCTACGATGTATGGAGTATCAACTTGAAGAACTCAAAATGTACACAAACTATGGTCTACGATAAACAATGATCTTCTATAATTTGCAATATGTTGCAATACATGAAGTATCTACTCAAAGAGTTCAAACTATGAATTATGATGGTGTCCCTGTAAGATGAGAGTGGAGAGATGTTATACATGCTACCCTGAATTAGGAACAACATATATCATCATGTAATAAAAATGCACAACTCAATGATTACCTCTTAGGTAAACTTCATCATGAGTCTCAATTAATTTGTCCTTTCGGGTTTTCAACTTAATGGGAAGAGTTTGCATTCTACCTTTTCATGTTTTCAACTTACAACTCAAGTGTAAAATGTAATCAACATGTAATATATACCAAAATGAATATCTTACGATCTAAGTGTGATCATCATCATTATCCCAATTAGAAATGGAAATCACCAAAAAATGTGTCCATCCTTTGGTTAATATTAGTAATATTAAGTGCATAATTATCCTCTATGAGAATTGGGTGCAGCTCTACAATCTCTTAGTAGGTTGTCACTCAATAGAATCCACACACATGCAATCAAGCTCAACAATAACTATAAGGCTAAGCTCATCATCTAATATAGTGGAGTGCACTCGTATGTAAGAATTTGATAATAGACGAGCCTCTGATTTCCCTATCGAGTGATCTATACATCTAAAATGTACATGCCTCATATATTTTGTAGGTTGACCTTTGAGATATTATTGTTTAACAAAATGTTTATGTTGGCCACATGATAGACAAGGATGTAAGTCAAAACAATCATTAGAGGTATGACCACGATGTCCACAATGAAAAAATTTATTGACTTGAGGGGTTTTGATGCAAGTTGGTTTTGGTTGACTTGAAAACTTGGAAATTTCACTAGACTAACCAATAGGTGAAGACTCAAATTAAACTTTGTTCACAATACATCCAGACACAAATTTGATAAGTTTGGAACATTTTGGTATATGAAAATTCACAACACCTATAAAACCTAGATTAATACAATGTTTTTTATGTTTCATTGTCTCCCATACTTGCACAAAAGATGCAAATTCAAAACCAAGGGGACTAACATGATCGTATCCAAAAAGTCTTGGAATTATTTAAAATTACCTTAGTTTTTGGGGAAATATGATTGAACTTAATAAATTTGATATTTTCCTTTCTAACACTTGTAGAAGGCTTATAATGTTCTACAATAATATTGCTAATGATGTTATCATATTGGTTAAAAGGATGTGCCTTGTGAGAATCAATTTGATTTTGTAAACGAACTATCTCTTGTCTCAACAAATTTTGTTGAGTGCAAAATTGCATGAACATTGGTTTGAACTGTCTCCAATATTCTAAAATCAAACATGCTTCCTGATTTGTCCCGAAGTTGCCATTCAATTATAATGAGTCATGTAACACTAAAATTTATTAGAAAATACAAAACATAACCATATATTAGACGAGTCTTTGCACTTTGACTTCATCCAAACAAGTTTTTACACCCATATTTATCCAAAACACATTTTAGAAGTTGTAAAATAAATATTAATATACATATCAAATGTTGTTTGACTCAATGGTGGAAATTCTTGGCTCTTAAAGAGCCCACCAGGGCTCAATTCTAGCTAAAAGTGAAGGAAAGAGATACCATAATAAGGGACGAGGCCAAGATCGTTCCTCGACAAATTTGGCGGCATGGAAACCCGTCAGTCTTTGGCTGCTTAGCTGAAGAAGTCTTCCCACCTCACTCATAGGATATCGCGGTCTATGACCTGTCAGGTTTCAAAAAAAATTAATATACATAAATGATTTCAGGATCCCACTTACATGAAAAACAAGTGGTCATAAGACAATTTTGGCCATTGTAGAAATATTTATGTTTGTTTGAAATTTTGATAGGTTTTAGGTAATACAAACTCTTCTCTAAAGCAATTTCAGAAATTTGTCTTGATTTACAGGGATTAAAATACACTAGACAAACAAGTTGGAATATTGGATGAGTCTATTTTCCAAAAAATCTAAGTTTCAAAGACAAATTTGACCTAATTACTTGGATATAGTGATAAACACATGAAGAGGTACTAGTTTTACTAGTTTTTTCAATTAATTAAAAATTACAAATTTGAATAAAATGAGAGGGGAAAGTCTTAAATTTCACACCTATTAGAAATTAAGGGGCTTACAAAATGATACTATATAATTTCCCTGTGATAGTTTATATAACTTATCTCCTCAATTTTGTTAAAACTTGACTATTGAAAGCTTCTCCAAAAAATAATATCAAAGCAACTCATATAAAATTCCAAAGAATTGTCTTTTAAAGGAACCTTGAAAGAAATGCATGGAGATTGGGTCCTATTGAGCATATATGATTTGTTGTTGCACATTTCCAATGCTTTAATTTAGCTCTAATTTTTAACGCCTATCAATAAAGCTTCAGCCATATATTTTCTAGATAATATGGTAGAGTATTTAATCAAATGAATAAACATGGTGATCTTCTCTTGCTTTCAATAGGTCAAGGTAATAGTTTCTTGCATAGTTAGATCCAATGGAGAGGTAAATGTCTGTACTAACTTGTAATGACTAACATTCAATAGGAATGAAAAACAAATAAGGTTGAAATTCTAATGCAAGGGAATTTTGTAGATATTAGTTCACATGAAGACTTGGAAACCCATCTAATAGGTAGACAACACTAGATAAAAAAATAATAGGAACTCAGGAAAGGAATTCAGGTGGCCATCCAAAAAGAGAACATCAATATTGTTGGACATTGAAAAATAGAGTATCAAAATTTGATGCTAATTGAATACTTTAAAACTAGCAAAGAGTAAAGTGTTGGGAAAAGTGTATGCAGAATGTGCACCTTCTCTTATGTTCCTAACAATTTCTGCCTATAGAAATTTAACCATCAAGCCATTCTATCGTATTCAACTCATTTTTTAAAAAAACAATTTATTTGGTATTGATACGCATCAACGGAGAATAAAATTGAGGATGAAAAAATGATATGCAAGAGCCTATGAGGCTAGGAATTAAATTGCAAGAGAAATATTGACATAAAGAAATGTATTGAAAATTACACAAGAAGAAAATATTCAATGAAGCTTTTATGTATTTGATAAAGGTTTTTGTGATGAAAATGTACATACAAGTATAAATAAGCACAAAAGGGAGACTCTTCGGTTCATATTTTGGATGGTCATTCAACTTCCTTTGTGTGTGCATTATTTATAATAAATTACAAACATTAATATTAAAGTGGATGATATTAGACTTAGTATTAAAATATTATTTATAATACTACTTGAATCTTTTGGACTCCCCACCAATTCACTAGTTTTAGGTGAACCGTAAAGACCCATTTTGGTAGACATGTTAGTTTTATAGGTCCATTTTGAATGTCATCTAACAATGACAATGAAGGTTTTGGTTTTCCCCCTATGGATCATCATTTGAATTGTATCAACTCTCATAATGGGATTCATCCAAATTATCTTCATAAAAAACATTAGAAGGTATGTCTGGCTCGGTAGAATCCAATGGAGGAGGTAGAGATGAAAACTACTAAGATTGAGAGTGTTCATCAAATAATGTATCCCATTAATAAGTATTATACTAGTGCCCAAAACAAGAATAAGAAATTCCTTCACATCTTCACACTAGAAAATAATACAAGGGAATACCTTCTTTTACATTTCTTTGTGCTTATCATAAGATATTGTTCCCAGGCATTCATCTAAAAATATTCAAATGAAAAACATTGCGCTTAACACTAAACCATTTTTAATCATGATTCATATCTTGCATTACTGGGGGGAGTGTGATCTTGAATTTAGTTTGCACACTAAATTTCTTCTTCCCAAGAGTGAGGAGAAAAGTATTTGGAATGCACCGTACAATTATCCATTTCTTTTCATTTGCATTTTTTACGATCAATAACACACTTTTTTGACGAGTGTAAGGCACTATATAAGTTGAAGTTAAATTCATGCATGTTCACATAAGGTAATAATCTAGTTGTTGAAAAAATATCCTCCAATATCTATTCTAAGATGATATCTCTTGGATAGGTTTTCAACAAGAGTCTTGACAACTTTCAAGTGCTCAAAGATTTCACTTTATTTTTCAGAATGTATACCTAAATTATGTGAGAAAAATCATCTATTTATGTAAGCACATATTTATCTTTCTAAAAAGAAACATGGGGAAATGCCATCATGTTACTGTAAACCAAATTTAAAATTTCACTTTCCTTCCAAGATTTTCCTTTGGAAAATAGATCCTTGTTTTGTTTTCCAAGTGTCCAACCTAGACTAACTCCATCTATAAAGGAAACTTTCAATAACCCAAGAACCAAGTTTTGCTTACTAATATTTTATAATGATCTATACTTAAAAATTTTAAAACACTCATGCCACACTTTACGTAAGTCATTTGTATGTGTAATTATGACTTGTGAAGGTTGATATAAAAAAATATAGCAAACTTATATAATTTGAATTGATGATCCACCTTGCTAATGGCTATAATAGTGGATTGATATTTTACATGTTTGATAATAATACTATCGAAGGAAAACTCAATAGTTTATCCTTCACTATAATAAGTGATATGATGTATGGATGATAATTTCGCATCAAAAATATAGAGCATGAAGAACTTTATTGAAAATATCATTCTCCGTCTTAATGGAATCAACATTCAACAACAAGAGGAGTATTTTTTACCACAAAAAATGGTTGTGTGGCTATCCTCGAGAGTTTTAAAGTGAAGGTCCTAATTATCCATTTGGTTGGATGCTCTTGAGTCCAAAATACATTCATAAATTGGTGATCCAATTATTATTGCAAAAAGGAAAACTCCTATTTTAGAGGGAGGAATCTTTATTTTTTTCATCTCTTTTTCCAAATATGCCATTTTCTTGAAACAATCATGTTAAACATAACCTATTTTACCAAAATAATAGCAATAATCTTTTTCAAATTTTACATTTATTTTATCATTTCCTTTGTATTGATGAGGGGAGAAGTCTTGCAGATTTGATTTATTTCCCTTAGCCTTAGGATTTGCTTTACCTTTTCCCTTAATAGGGCCCTTTCATTTTGTAAGCTAGGTTGTGTTGTCAAATTATAATAATTGATTACTAATGCTTTCTACTTAGTACCTCCAAGTCTAATGTCACTAATAAAAAATTAATTTTTACTATTCTCTCTGAAGTTGCTTGTATAACCTACCAAAATTCAATGTCACATATGGAATGGACCTAAATAATATTCTTGTGTATAGTAGATTAATACACAAATTAAGTAAGGATGACCCAATTTAGACAAAATAGTCATAATTATTTTTTCATTATATTATATTTCACTGGTCTTAATAAGAAAAACCCTCAAACACTTGACCTTAGTGATGAAGTCCTCAATCCCAGGATAGTCGTTTGGAATAAGAGTTGACATATCATTTTCTATTTGGCAAGGCCACATCTTACTATGCTTTCCAAAGAGGAACTCCAAGGTATTCTAAACTATATAAGGATCCAAATCGCCTTGAAAATGAAACTTTAATTCAAGAGATAATGATTAACCAATGATGTCTCTATCTTAATCACAATTTTCTTTTCCATTTATGTCATTTGATAAGGTCAAGAGGAGAAAATTCTTCATTCATTGCAATATGGTAAATATCTTTGCTAAAGAACACATCAATAATGTATCCTTTTTAGCATATTTAATGGGAACACGTGAAAATTATCCTTTTTGGACATATTGTCCCTTAAAAACTTATTGTGGGTAAAAAATGAGCCCAATTTTTCCGTATATAAAAAATTCCAAAAACGTGTTATAGGAAATAAATGCCAAAAGGATCCTCTCAATGAGAAAATCACAATAGTGTAGCCACCTTAAGGGGAAACAATCCCCAAAAAAGGGTATTGTAATGGTGCAATTTTCTCATGGATGGAAAATAAATATTTTTCACATTTTTTTCAATTCATATGGAAATTTTGTTTTGCTACCTCCTTGGACCAAATTTATGAAAAAATTGTGAAATTCCAAATCTCTCAAAATTTGTTTCTATTTTTTTATTTCTTCTAAAGACACCCTTATCTATGTCTTTTCACTATTCTATTTTGGAATTATATCAAAAAATGGTTTTTGAAATAGTAATTGGAATGAAAATATAAAATAAAACAAGAAATATGTATTGTAGTTGAAAATGGTTCTAAACCAAATTTGGAACAAAAAATCTCTACTATAATCAAATATATTTTCTAAACTAAAAATGTAACATGAAGACTATATTGTATTTGAACAGTTTTTGAACCCAAACTTTAAGTGGATTGTATATATGAATAAAGATATGACAATAGTGTGTACAAAAATTCTATGTATAGCTAATATTTATTCAGAATTTCTAGGTTAGGGATTGTTTTATCCCTAGTCTCTCTAACATACTTATCTTATTCATGATTAATGAATCAAACCAATGTTTTATGTTATTGATTACAAAGGGTTCCACCATAACCATAACCACAGTATCCCATCTTTGAGGTACATAGAGAGTAACTTTGTAAGGTTAACTAATTATTGATATAGCATATAATCAAACGACCAAGATGCTTTATATTGGAAAAAAATACAAGGCACTTTGCATATAGTATGATGTATGCAGAAGCTAAAATTGGTATAAATCATTGTCTAATGGCTTGAGTATTGGGGTATAACCCATCACACCACATAATCAAGTAAAATTGATTAAATTTTAGCCTAGAATGAAATCTTCATTAGTTTTTCAAATTCTAGAAAAAATTTATAGCCTAAGAGATTTATATGAAATAACCAGATTCAACATTTAGTACCCCACTAGGCTCATCAATTTATGATCAACCAAGATCCTTTAAAGGGAAAGGTGAGAGCACAAAACTAGTTATTTGTTATAAGTCACTAAATTTGGATTAAATTTTGAAAATAAAAAAAGGAAAATAATAAACTATATTTATTGGAAAAGATAAAAATGAAAATATGATAATTATACTTGTATGTTGCATGAGGTGAAGCTTCTATTTCTTCGATACCATATTTAATTTGCTATCTATTCTTCAAAATATATTTAGAAAAGCATAAGACTTTAAACCACATACATGCAGTACTATAAATTAATTCAAGGGCTTTAAAATAAAAACTTTACATATATTTAGATCATAGGTAGCATTACCATATCTTTAGATTAAAAGATTTGGCTCAGCCTTACATATTCTATTATAAAAATAACTCTCTTTCATAATATTGATACCTCAACCACGAACTCTTGATCATGTTATGTAGTTAAGACAAAGGCTGGAGTTAGGCTTTGGAGAGTAGTTAACTTGTAGAACAATTCTACTTCCGATACTATTGATATAAAAATTCAATCAAGTCAATAAATTAATTAATACTCTTCTCTATAAATAGAATATGTATAAGCGTGCACCAATTAATGCATTATCCGTGGATATTTAGAAGTTCATCTTAAAACCAAAGAATTGTGTATGAGTAACTAAGCACACACAAAAATAACATTAAAAGAAATGGTTTTAAAATAATATTGGAAATAGTCTACATGGTTGGGAAAAGATGTGATCCTTCAATTGCTTGACCCACATTAATAGATTTCAAATATCCATGCTCCGCCTAATAGAGATTTTCTTGTATAATAACACCATTAGTGGATTGTTTGCCTAGGGGTCGACTCTGAACATCCTTTAGCACATTCATCAAATCAATTATTTCACTAATATTTTCAAAATATATTTTATAAATTCATTTGGAATTTCTTGAAGCCTTTATTGATCATCTACATAATTTTTCCCCTTTACTATCGTCACATTTAATAGCAATTTGATAATCATTCACAATATCAAAATTCAAATAATATTATTAGGAATTGAATTCATAACTTCACGAGAAGTATTAGCATCATTTAAAATGTCTAATTTATATTTCATAGGAAAATCATTAAAATTAATTGCATTGAAATTTATCCATTCAATCCTTCTAGATGGGCTTTTGGATAAAATCATTTTAGATGACATAACATAAAATATATAACATGCACAAAGCAATATGACACGCTAGCTACGACTAATAGATTTTAAGAAAAGTATGGTGAAAAGAACACTAGGACAATCAATTATATCCCCAAATAATAAAATTCTAACCATGGAAGAAAAAATATGTAAGACAATGTGGATTTCCCAAAATGGAAATCCTAAGTGTGGGAATAAGCTAATTTGGGTTCAACAAAAGGTGAAACACGAAGGTTGGGCTAAATATAATGCGACATCTATAATCCTATAAATCGAGTCCCACTGAGATCGGTTCATCAAAATATGAAACCCTAGTCTAGGTGCAAGTAATTTGGGTTAACAAAGATGTAGAAGTGGGAATTGGTTTTAGATTTATAATACAATACAACTAAACACATGTATCACAATTCATATCTAAATAGACATAACTTATCTCTGCAAACCTAATTGTAAAAAATAATATCGTTGGAATAAGGGACATTTTGGAATCATATGTGGTTTGTTGTAATTTCGAACAAAATCATCATAACCATACAACACAAATCTAGATAATAAGGAAAATAAGATCTAGGAAAAGCAACACAAATGGAATAAATCAAAATGATTCTATTTTCCATATCAGTGGCATGCTTCTAATAGCTATGGAAGGACGAATAAGGTTGGTCACCTTTTTTCCTACTCTTGAGCTCTAAAAATCTCACCCGTTTTTCCACAAATTTGTGCAAATCTTTGGGAAATTGATCTCGTTCCTTGGAATCTTGAGGTGGCACAACAACACCTCACATAATAGTAAACACCAAGGGATTTTTTAAGGTATCTATGTTATCCATCCATTATTATCATGCCCCTCGATGAAGACAATTATTTAAATACATCACACCGAAAATAATGCATCTCAACAAATAGTCATGTGTAATGCAAGTGCCTAACCGTTATCAATTTCAATGAACTAATCAATGCAAGTAAATTTACTAGATGCTCATCCCTAAATATTTGGCAGCTACTCTAAATTCTTATAATTAATTTTGACTCATGGATGCTCTTGTAACAAAATGAATTGAGATTTTATGTATGTTTCCACGATGCTATGTGAACTTGAAATGGATGTTTCAAGACCCATCATGTTATGTAAATACAAAATTGACATTTGGCTACAATATATGTACTCATCCTCGGTAAAAAGAAGAACATAAATATAAAGAAGAAGATTATGTATTGGTTATCCTAAATGTGATAATGTATTTGTAAGCTTCTTGAATTCAAATTAGGATCTTATTGGCGCACAAAGTGACATCCCAAAAGTGAGAAAAGATGAAAAAAAGGGCAAAAAATCCGAGTGAACCCAAAATAAGGGCCAAATGGTCCACATAAAACATGATATTGGAAAAACATGCTACATCATGACCAAAAGCAAACAGTAATTTTTTTGGATTTTTTAGAAAAATACGAAAATAGGAGGGGACAATTTCATGAGAGGCGAGAGAAAATATAGGAAGAGAGAAAAAAGAGGAAAGATGATGATAGGTGAAGAAAAAGGAAGAATAGAGGGGAACATATTAGAAGACAACCAAAATTATGGAACACTTGTCAACAAGATTCTAATCTAGACCAATAATTAATAACCACAAATACACTAGAACAATATTGTAACATTATAACAAATAATTAGTCCCATACCAAAAATTAGACATCATGAATTCTAAAATCTAGTCAACCAAACAAAGTTCGGTGATTTCATTTTGAATTTAAATTCTCATTAAATCAAATGTCTTCATAAATAAACATTTATTATAACAATCCATAATCATTTTTTCACAATTTTCTCTCATTTTAATTATATTTAATTAATTATTATTTTGATATATTTTTAAATTATCAATTCTTTACATATACACTTTATTTTAAAAAATTCAAAACTTATCAACACACTTTAATAAGGTAGTGTTTTTGAATTCAAAGATTATGAACACACTTCCATTTGAAAAAGTTCAAAAACTATAAAAATATTTTGATTAGAAAGATTTCTTCCAAACCTTTGAAGACACTTTATTGAAAAGACCTTGAATTGATTACCACAAACAATAAAATAGTAAAATCATTAATTACAATGATCACAACAATTAAAATCAGAAAATAACTTTAAAAACACATTTTATAAAACCATCATTTTACTAAATCTAACACACAGATATAATCTTAAAACATTAGGAGTGCTCATCATCATTTGGAATAAACTCAAATACACAAGCACCCACTCGGGTATTCTTGTTTTCCAAATCAAAGTTGTTATGGGGGCCATAAGTTTATTAGTTAATCAACGAGGCATAATCATATCTAATACTACTACATAATTTTTCATTTAAAGATGGTTAGTTTAAGGTGTTGCTTCATACCACATCATTCATGATGTAGATAATATGTTATTTGGGGTGGTTTATTCATATTTTTGTTTGTTTAACACTTTGAGGTTAAAAGTTGATATGGGTTTTATGGTAAAATGAAAAAGGTGTAGATCAAATGTCGATATTTCGAGGTTTGAAGAGGAAGAATTGGTTAAAAATATCTTTCAATTGATTATGGAGAACCTACTTTTCTATTGAAGAAGAAGATAGGCTCATTGGAAGGTTGACAATCCTCGAAGTCTATTCCTTTGATTGTTAACAATTTATAGTCTTTTTCTTTACAACCTATACTTTGTTTCAGCACCGTCATCTCTTAATTTTAGTTT
Source organism: Taxus chinensis (assembly GCA_019776745.2). Classification (NCBI taxonomy): domain Eukaryota; kingdom Viridiplantae; phylum Streptophyta; class Pinopsida; order Cupressales; family Taxaceae; genus Taxus; species Taxus chinensis. The sequence continues at coordinate 221,087,962 of CM034148.1, forward strand.
GTTTGCAATTGTTGCTATTTTAAGTGGTTTAGATTTGTTTCTTTGGTTTCTTCTTTTCGATTTTAAATTTTGGAGTCTAGACTACCTATTATATTCTAATATCAATTCTTAACTCTGATAAAAAAATATTTACCTTTGTAAAAAATCATTTAAAAAACAAATATATAATCTTCCATTTAAAGAATACTTAAAAGTAATTTTTGCGTGCTTGAAAATATCATTTCTTGAGTCCATTTAAAGAACACTCAAGTAATTTTTACGTACTAGTCAAAATATTATTAATATGGTCCATCCTTATGATGGAACTTTATCCATCTCCCACCATAATTTATGCCTACTCAAGCTCTTAACCATATTTCCTCGTAAAAAAAAAATTCTTACAAAAATAATATATTAATAAGTGGCGTGGTCTCAATGAGTTGAGGTAATATTTTGTTGATACATATGTAAATCATGATTCGATGAGATTGATGGTAAAAATGGTAAAATCAATCAAATAAATGATATAAGTAAAAAAATTAAAATTAAATATTTTATTTTATATGTTAATTATGATATAATATTTGTTAGTTCTTAACAATTAATTAAGATTTAAAATTTGATATTTATTTATATGTAAAAATATAAAAGATTTTAAATTGTATTATTTTTTAAAGACAATAGTTTCGTCAATAAATTGTTGTTCCATTGCTGAAGTTGTTTGGTTAACAAAGAATCCACTACAGATCAATTCTTGCCAAACATAAATGCTTTAACACAAAAAATGAATGAGATTAGAATTGTGCCTCTAGCAAATTTGGCTGAACCCCTCAATCCTTATACTAAAAAAAAATTATTTGCTAAAAGAATTTAAAAAACCCCAACAATAATATCAATATTATCGAATGGTTGTTGGCTCATTGGTGAAGTTGCTTGGCTCACAAAGAGCCCACTAGAATTCAATTCTTGTTGAGTACAAAGGCCCGGAGATACCGTAATAAGGGATGAGGTCGGAATCGTGCCTCGAGTAAATTTTGGTGGAATGAAACCCCTTAGTCCTTAGCATCTAAGCCTAAGAATTTTGGGCACCTCACCCATGCAAAAAAATACTACATTAATTAAACCTAAGAAACCATATTAAAATACAACATTAATTAAATGCCATGTGATCATGAAATTAATATATTGGGAAAGCTAACATATAATATCTACTTAAATCACCATTTATTTTACATTTATACTTATTAACTTAAAATTTTGGATTATATTTCTTAATAAATAATATCCAAAGTGACATTGTAAACTTTTATGCATATATTTTTTATGAAAATGAAGTTCATTTTTTTTATAAAACATTTATACTAATTAACTTAAAATTTTGGATTCAATTTTTCAATAAATAATATACAAAATAATATTATAAATACTTATAAATATATATTTTAGGAAGATGATGTTCAAAATTTTCTATACAATTTTAACGTGTCACATAACCATATCTTAGAATAAAGGAAAATTTTATACATTTTAAATTATAAGCTTGACTTGTTCTTGCTATCGTCTCCCTCTAACCACAACCTTTGGTTTTTGGAAGCTAGCTTTTTCTTCTGTATTTGGGTCCCCTTTTTTGATCAACAAGCTAAGGTGGATGTTACGACTACTCCCACATGGTTCAGATTGTACACAATCTTCCTCCTATTATGCGCTATTTAGATCAGGCCAAATTATTGGTGGACAAAGTGGATACCTTCATTAAAATTGATGAAAACTCACTGAGCAGTATATTTCCAAGAGTTTGTGCTTTGCTTTATCTTTCTAGGAATCTCTCCAACTTGGTTAAGTTTTTATCTTCTCATTACTATTGGGTCTAGTTCATTAACTATGAAGGCCTCCCCTTTAATTACACTTCCACTATAACCTTCTTAGGCACCACACATCTATATGCTCTTGAAGATTTTCCTCTCTTCTACTCATCTTAAATGGATGAAAAGGTTCAATCCTAATGAGCATTTTATTTGGTGCAACCACAAAGTGTTTTTTATTCATCGTTTGATTCCTCCTCCTTGCCTTTAACACCTTATGATCTTGGGATCCACCCTCATCATTTCTCTCAAATGAATGATTGTTCTAAAGGAGTGTTGAACTCCCTTCAACATGTTTTCGGTGGTTTGCTTGGTAGGGATTTGGTTACTGATCTAATTGGAAAGGACCTCTAGCTGGGTCTAAGGGAATGAAATCCAAGGCTGATGTTGGTTCTACGGTTAAACGAAGAGGCTAAAGATATGACGTTAAAATATTGAGGATAGAAGATGAAGAGTTTTTTGGTGGTGACTCTTAATAGTTAATGAAGGCTCTCCTCTCCTAAAGAGAGAAAGGAAATTGGTTTCCACTCATAGTTAACCTCTTTCAGTTTGCATTCCCTCTTTCATATATTTCTTTCTTTTTTGTCCTTTATTGCTTATGTATGTTGGCTTTTTAATGCTTTTATGTGTTGTTAGTTAGGAGACTTAGTCTTTGCTTTGGGTTTTTTCAGTGTTTCTGCTTAATTGTTTCTTTTGAGGTAGTTGAGTATTTGGACTATTTACAGTATATTGGGCTAATTATTTTCCTATGTCTAATATTATTTTCTATACTAGGTCCCTATTTTATGCCCCAGCACCAATTTGATCCTAATTTTTACCTATTAATTAATGAAAAAAGGTAAATGTCAAAATAAATGGTATCGTTATTTTTACCAATTAATTAATGGAAAAAATTATATAAAGACCATGAAAATATGACCTATATTGTGGTAGTAGTTCATTTAGTTGGAAAAGCAACATTTATTATTTCTACCAGAAGTGTAGAAGGAATATACGTGCGCATGTGTGTTCGCGCACACACACACATACACACTTTAACTTTTAATTAATCTTTTTTTTAATTCAATCAAATTGTACTATTTATATTTTTTAATTTGTGGAAACTGTTTTTTGAGTAATATATATTTAATATTGAGATATAAATGAAATTTATCTTATAGATTATTCGTCTTTTGAATTTTTTCTTTATTCTTCATTTCAATCCAAGTTACAAAGTACACATCATTCATATCCACTATAAATAAACTAATACAGGAATCATTGATAACTAGTCTCACACCAATAAAATAATTAAAATAAAATAAAATACAATATTATTAAAATATAAAATTATAAAATATAATAATTACTGACTAATATCCAATAGAATTATTAATAAACACACAAATACACTAAATTACTACAACAATAGCTAAACACAAACCAATTTAAGTATAAATACAATAATGCATTAACAATTAACTATCTTGTACCATTATTAAACATAATTAATAAATACACAAATATAGTAATACCTTGACAATTAACTAATCTCATACAAAAATTAAAAAAACAAATAAATAAAATAATTATTTTTTAAACACACAAACACACTAAAATCATAATAATCAACTAATCCTATATCAATAATTAATAGGAACATAAAAAAATTAATTACATTGATAGACATCTAACTACCTGATTGAAGATCCCCAATTAAATGTTATTGGACTTATGTGGATGGTAAAGATAGAAGTAAGTTTGAACCAATATTGAACAATGATAATGATTGTTTTGTGTTCCAGTGGGCACCACCACCATAGTCAAAATGTAGTATAATCTCTAGTTTGATCGACAAGATATAGACATAATATTGATGTCGATTCAACAAAATGACACTCATGTTGCCACCATTAGGGTTTGTCTCAATGCTTTACTTCCTCTGTGATGTGTAGTTACAAATACGATGAAGATAGTCAAGGCAGTTGGCTTTATGATTTCTATTTTGATCAAAGTGAGTGGAGAGAGACGAGTGGTGATCATATATCCATCCATGGCTATTTTTAAGTATTTTTAGCAACATGTTAAGGTTGAGGCACTACAATGACACATGATGTGGAAGTGTCGAGTAACATTACAAACGTTCTTCTCATCACACACATTACCATTGCTCATGGTGTTGATATTTCAAGAACATTTTTTTGAATCATGATAAAGTTAAAGATCAGGAGGTGATGAGAGACGTTGTAAAGATGGGGGTGATGAAGAATTTATTGATATTAATGCATACTGATTACAAGAAGAGAATGAAGAAAATTTCTAACCACCTCAAAATTATCTCCACACTCTGAGATCATGATTTGTGCACTCAATTCCTCATTCACTTATAGTTGATTCAATATCAATGGTATGGAAAAATGCTAAGGTAGTATTGATAACTAACTCTAAAATTTATATAGTTGCATTACTGATACCAAAAATATTAACTCGTATAAAATTGACTGCGAAGCATGGACAAACAAGATCCTTATTAAATTTAGAACATGGATTTTAGGATTTTTAATTTTTTTTTCAAACTTCTTCATGGTTTTGTCTCTCTGTCTAATACACCGACATGGTTGATGGAATATTTGGGATTTCACTAAGGAGTTTCAAGCAGAGAGGTTTTTTTTGGTGATCACTATTGGAGAAGTGACATCACATGACACAAGGGTGGTGGTGGTAGATGTGCAGGAGGTGACAGAGTTTGGAAATAGAATAGTGTTCATCCAATACGATGTGTGAAGTGAGGAAAGTGTGGCAGAATTTGTATTGGGTTGTTTCATCGTGATTGGGAACCTATGTGATGAAGCTAGCCAAGAGGGGAAATGAAAAAAAAATGAGGGATTCAAACATATAAAATTTTCCTATCTATAATAGGTGGTGAATGAGAATCTATGAATCCTATGAGAATGGGGAGAATGTGGATGTTAGGGGAAACGGTTTGAGGATTTCCCCCTCCAACATGGGTCATTGGGTTTTCCTCTTGAAGGCTCTATGCATCTCCATTGTTCAATCTTGGAATGCCAAACTTCTACATTGTTTCCACTAGTAACCCCTTTCACAACTTCCAATGGATTTATATGAGGTTCTCCAATTATATTATGATATGTCATCTTCTCTTCATTTTGTTCCTTCCTAAGGGTGTCACTCAGTGTTATCCATTGCTTTGTATTTTTATTAGTCCTAGGAAATACATGTACATACATGCATGCATACATACATACATACATACATATAAATACATACACATAAATACATATATATCTTTTATGTTACTTATGCTCAATATAAAAAATACAACAGTTGATATTAATGACTTGGAGGCCCTCATGTCTCGAATGAATTCTTTTCTTTAAGAAGATAAAATTTTGCATTTTTTAATGCTCCACACATCTATTCACAAGAAATTGATTGATAAACTACCATAAGAAGGAAATGTCAAATTCATTGAATGTTCTTATGGTGAGGTGCAATGCAAAAAATACAAGCTACATATCTTTGTCATAAACTGAAGACGATCAACTTCAACCAATAATTCTTCTTTTCTAGGGGAAACAAGTTATGCTTATTACTAAATTATAGGTCAAATTACTTAGAGTGAGTGGTAAAATTGTGGAAATCATCTTTATCATCTACAAAAATGGTACAAATCCCCTAAAGCTACCTTGTTTTGTGCTTATCAAGTCCAACAACTATGTTGGGCTTGCCTGGAATATTGACTTTCCCATCACATGATAGAATCCTTGATCAGCAGAGGTAGATATAGCCGACTAACCTTGAAAATGGTTTGGCATTTCTTAATCCACAAGTGTAAGGGTTAACATTTCTCAGAGTAACCATATACATTAGGGGTAATGAACGTCCATGACCTACTTCATAACTATTTCCCATCTTCACTAGCTTAAAGAGTTGTGCATATCCCCTCCTTTCTCTTTCCACCATTTCACCAAATTAAATATTTCCCCTTTTGTTCATATTATAAAGAAAAAATAATAGTGTCTTTGTTCACTGCAATGCATATGTGGTTCATACTAACTCAACAATACTTAGTTCTCCTTCATGATGCATATTCTTCTCAATTCTTTTTCTTCTTTGTCTACAAGGACTACCTTTTCCTTCTCTTTATTAGCAGTGTCACCTCTATGGTGGGTGGCATGGTGGTCAATGAAAGAAACATGAGGGGTTTATACATATGCAAGCTTTCCAACCTGTAGGTGACAATGAAGGACACTATGATTGCATCCAATTAGTCCCCTCCTTTTGTGGGCTCACCTCTCTACCTACATGGTTGATGGATTGTTTTATGTTCCTGACACTACCACCATGGTCAACATGTGGCATGTCCGCTTCATAATATTCCACCTCATAAGAGTGCCACTCAAAGATTAATTAGTGTTATTTTTTTTATTAATTGTGTGTTGGGATTTAATATCCCCTACATTCCAATGAATCAAACATATTTTATTGAATAATACTTAAATTTATCGAATTTTATAAAATCCTTATAATATGTGCCAAAATTTATTTATTAAATACCATATTTTTATGTTATATTTTCTATGTTTATTAGTTAAATACTTATGTTATCAAAACACATAATAATGTCATTGCAATAATCCTAAAAAGTTACAAATCCATTAAAAGTTAGGGCTTTTCAAGTTGGTGGATATTAATATATATTTAATACTCAAAAAACATTTCATTAAATAGACAATGTTGTGATGGTAATGGTTAAGTATTATTTTAACATTATTATATATTTAATACTCAAAAAACATTTCATTAAATAGATGATGTCGTGATGGTAATGGTTAAGTATTATTTTAACTTTATCAAGTTAAATTTATTATGTATAAATTTGGGGCAAAAGAACCCACCTTGCCATGTTTGGTGGTTATCAAATTTAAAAACTTCATCATGAAATGGTATGCCAAGTCCCCCAACATGTCCCTATCTTTACAGTTCTTCATGGCAAGGACGGGCAAATTACCCTCAATATGGTATGGCCTCTAACTATCCACTAAAAATGAAGGGATGACATTGTAAAAAGTGATTGTTCACATTGGGAGTCTTGAATGACAATGGATTACTTTCAGAGCTACCTCCAAGTTATGTTGCCTCAAGTATCTTCATATCACACCCCATTTCTTCTTTCAACAGTTCAAAAAAATGACATGGGGTCCATATGTGACATCAAAAGAAAAAATAGGATCACCTATATTCTCTCCAATAGACTCCCCACCCCAATAATTATCCTCTCTTAATTCCCTTCTTCGTCACCCCTATCCCCTTGTAATGTTTCACCTTCAATCCTTCAAAGTTTACTTCTTCAATGTCTTCATATTGACATATCCATTGTGCCATTAAGAACACTATAACACTAATACTATATTAATTAAATAGACACTAGTCATGTACCCATATTCATTGTCTTTTAATTTTGACCATATCTCTCAATTACATTTACTTTCTACCATATTTATGAATTGCATTTACTTTGAAATGATCCACCACATCATGAGCGTGTTTTCATTATATGCTTTTATTGACCTCGAATAGCGTAATGAAAATTTTAAAATTATGATTGGTTATTTGGAATATTATTTATAATTTTACATTGAAGGCATTTTCCCAATTATATTGAACAGAATGTTGCCAATTCTAACAAATTGAGTTAACCACCATATCAATGACATTACTTTTTGGGTCATTGTGAGACTATTTCTACATTTTATTTGGAAAAACAAGGTCAATGCCAAATTATTTGAAACCATCAAAAGGTAAACAAAAATGAACTAGTTATCTACAAACACTACAATAAGGAAAATTGGCATAGATTCCTCACTGACCAACAATGAATGTGAATCCTACAAAAGGCAAAAAATAAACATCGTACTTCTAAGAGGGATAGGCTCACTACCATAGTCATTCAAACAAATCAATGGTTTCTCTTACTTGCAATGTCATTGTAAATATGCTATACTTGACCTAAAATTGGAAGATAAAGATTAATATTATATGGATTATTACATTCATTAAATATGCACACACCTTTCCCACCAAAATTAAAGACCACACAGATTTGAATGATTATATTTGCAAGTTTTACGCATAATTTAAATTTGATGGCAATCACCAATCAGATCTTCACCATTGCTATATGAAAAGGAACCATGTAAAATTTCAACAAAGGAAACATACATGCTTATAATGTGGGGATTTTGAGGTGGAGGTAGTGGATTTGATGGAAGGTTTGGGGAATTCCTAACGACAAGGCTTAAAGTTTTAAATTATTGGTACTTGTCAAAACACAATTTGTTGATGGTTTAAAATGTCAACCGCGTTTGAAATAATACCGAGAAGAATGTCACTAACACAATCACCAAATATATATTCTCTATTTTTATATGAAAATAAACCTTGATGAAGTTCAAAAAAGGAAACAAACACACTAATAATGCAGGGATGGAGGCAGAGGTACTGGATTTGATCGAGGATTTGCAGCACCTAAGGAATTCTTGGTGACAAGGCTTGGAATTTCACATTATCAATACTTGTCAAAACACAATTTGTTGACGGTTTAAATCGTCACTCATATTTGCAACAATAGTGGGAAGAATGTCACTAACACAAACAAATATTGCACTGACTTCACTCATAGCTTTCCCATCCCTTTCCTTGACATGATTGGGTTAGAATCCTATTAAATCAATGCTTATGAAGATTATTTTCCAAGCTCTAAATATTGTAAAGTTTTTTTTTTCTAGAAATGGCCACAGAAGAACATAAACTCTACATCATGGAAATTGGAACCAAACACCTTTGTTTGGAAAAACGTGTAAACGGGGAAACCAATTTTTTTGGATTAGTCATATACCATATTTTTAGCAACATCAGACCTGCTAGTGACAAATATGCAGGAAGTTGGTGGGGAACAAGCATACAACAAAAAAATCCCTAAATCCTTAGGTGACTGTAGGATTGGTGGGAAGAGTTTTTTTCCAGTGTCACTGACTTCTGACTCCATGATATCTATTTATCAGTGCAGGCCCAATACATTAAACTGACTTAACAATTATGGTACACATTTCCTTCATCTTTGTGTTTTTCATCTTAACCAAAAGTTCACGTAACTATAATTCATAGATATCCATTGCATGATTTTTCATAACAAATTTTTAAACTTTACTTCTATAACATATGATTTCCCTATTGAAAATTGTTGAACTGGAGAAATCTTTGGTAATAGTATGACGAAACAAATTTAAATTTTAGGCATAACATGGTTAGCTATTTCCTTCAATGTTATGAATTTTAGTATTTCAATATCTACTTTCTCTTGACATTATTTCATACTTGTTCATGTTTAACTTTTTCAACATATCCTCTTCCACAGTTATTCTCCCAAACCCATGGGCAACATTATTGTTCAAAGTTGAACCCTACTTGTCGGTGGCCATTGTAGATTTCACCTGCAATATGCTCCCACAAATGTGTGGAGTTCCTGTACAAAGCACCATGCCTCGCATATGGTGTAGTGCAGTCCAAATCTTGTTATTCTCATTAATGTCCACGTGAAAATTCTTCCAAACCCACTATCAAAACATGCATGTGTCTTGTTCTCTTTGCAATTGTTCACGTAACCTCTTCAATTTCGTTGGCATGTATCTCCATGCATTCTCATTTACATGTGTCATGTTTTCCCATGCACACTTTTTCAACACAAATTAGATGGTCTACACACACTTTTTCAATGCATATCGAACGATTTCCTTCAATCGTGGGAAGGCGCTTGACCTCTCTACAATTCACTTTTGGGTAGTTAAATTGTTGCATCATTTCCACTCATTGTCTCATCCGCAATATTTTGTTGATTTACAAAAAGGTCTTCACACTCACTTTTGTAGTTAAAAATAGGTCGCTAGACATGGTAGACTATAAAATTATTATTATTACTATTATAAATTATGTCATTTCCATTTCATAATATTCTCTTAATAAGAATAACACTCAACATTTAGTATTATCTTTTATTTTACATTTTTTAGTGATAGGGAGGAATATATATAGATTAAAATAATACGCATGTAAGTTTTTGGGGTGGTGAATATATGTACACACGGTTTTCCATCTTAATATTTGAACAATGCTAAAAATTATTTTTTTATAAATATTGCTTTAATATATTTGCATTTTTCTTCTACAATAGGAAGACCATTTGTTTTGATTGGTTGTGTGTCAATAGTTAATATCCCCTACGTTCCTATGTATGCGACTTATATTCTATTAATAATATTTAAAGTTATTTAATTTGTTGTGATCCTTCACAACATGTGTCAGAATTTATTCTCACTAACCATATTTTTTTTGTTTTGAAGTATTTTCTATTTTTATCATGTTTACAAATTTTTTTGGTTGTATTCGATCAACATTTATATTACTAAAAAGAAAAAACATAATTCTAGTAATCCCAAAAAGCTACAAAGCCCTTCAAAAGGCTGAATTTATAGGTTGGTTGAAATTAACAAATATTTCATTAAATAAGAAAATTTTTTGTATTAATTATTAATATCTAAGTCTATAATGACGAAGTTGCGAATAATTTTTAATTGTTGACGATTCTAGAATCATTGCACATTCCCAGTTCACCTCCCTTCTTTGATGCCAATACTATGGGTATTGCACATGAGATCAAAGACTCTTTGATCAACCCTTTGTAAATAAACTCTTGTACTTGATTCCCCGTCTCTTTATTCTCCATAGGCATTAGTCCATACAAATATTTTTTTCGTGAACTAGCCTCATGTATCAAGTCCATCTGATGATTGATATTGCATGTAGGTGGAAATCCAATTGGAATATCTATCATCATGATAGTAATTTTGTGTATGGATCTAGAATTAGTGCACATTCTCCTCCTTCCTTCAGTGTCCATACTTCAAGTATTGCGCATGGGCTCAAAGACTATTTGATCAACCCTTGGTAAAGAAATTCATATACTTGATTCCGTATCTCTCTAATCTCCATATGCATTAGTCTATACACTTATTTGTTTGGTAATCTAACCCCTAGTATCAAGTCCATATTATGTCTAATACTATATGTAGGTGACAATCCTCCTAGAATATCCTTCATTATGATATCTACGTACTCATTTATTATGTCCATTAACTTCTGCAGGATTTTCTCTACTTATGCTACTTCACTCCCTCGCTTTCTGCATGAGCTTTGTAAGGAAGGAAAAACATCTATGGCCCCACTTCACTACATTAAAAAAATTGGGTTTTTAAAAACCAACAATACCTGTGGACTCCTCTTAACCTCTACAGTTAAATTCTTCAATGGCTTCAGAGTCTACTTTCATTAGTCTTTCACCAACATGTAGGTATTTGTGTGGTCATCATGAACTAATTGTCTTCACATTGCCAAGTTCTCCCCAACAACACATGGCATATGTCCATGGGCATTACATTGTACAAGAATTCATTTTCATAAGCACCAATCTTGAGATGCATAATGGATTGCACATTCACTAAAATTTAATTCCCCTTCAACAACCATGACACCTTATATGGGTTCAAGTGTGCAATTCTCTTCAAACCATATTAACCATCTCCCCCGCAATAAGATTATCGGTGCTACCACTATCACTAATCAATTTGGAACAATTACCTCTAGACATGGAAATAGTCTTGAATAGATAATTTTTCTACACAAGAACCTTCTCAATTGTAGACACTCAAATTTGGTAACTAGCAATGATAAGTTTGGCTATGTTCCCATGCTAAGAAAAATGTTCACATTCTAAGTCCAATAAAACACATCTCCCTATCTCTTTCTTATCTTTCTCATCCCTACACTCTAATTTATCACTCATGTAAGAATTATTTCTTAATCAAAGTAGTAAATCATCATTGGAAATCATTCTAAAACTTTTTGTTTTACATCACAAACTACTTGGGAAAAACCGTATAGTTTTGGCTAAAGTGGACTATATTCTTGACCGACCCGTATGGTCTTGCCCCCTTTTATCTTCCAACTTTGCTTTAATTTGAATATCTTAAGTATGTCATTTCATATTCTTAGGGTCAACCTTATCATAATATTTCACCTACAAAAGGTTTTATAAACAAGTCAATATAAATTTATTACTCACCACACATTGATTTATCTTTTTGTTATCTAATGCTTTTATGAATGGTATTACAAATCAAGGGTTTCTACTTTGTTGTAGGTCACCAAAAGTTATGTGAACAAGAGAAATATACAACAAAACATATTTCTAGGCAAACGAAGAGAAAAAAAAGTTACAAAACCTCATTATAAGAAGGTCTAAGAGCATATAATACCTTAAAACATCAAGTCAAGGTCATATAATACTTGTAAAGTCCCGCACCAAGAAAAATTCCAGTTTCAATCTAAAAAAGCATCTTTAGTCTCAGATCAATTTTTTTTCCTTGTCTACACATCTGGATCTTCTTTGTTCTATTCTATACAATTAATTATTCATATCCTCTTTGGTATTTGAGCTATCGTTTATCATTTTCATAAGTATTAATACATTATTTTGATTATGAATGATTAATTGTAAATTAATTAAATTAGAATAGTCTTATATTACAAACGCTTACATCCTATATAATATTTTATCATATCACATTTGCATTCATATATATTTTAGGGTGTAAACATTTTCTTTTGCATGCTTCAATAACACTCTCTTCATCATCATCACTTCACCACATTTTGGTTCTTCTACGCTACTTATTGACACATGAATCTTTGCATCCACTTGATGAGCAATGTGATTTCCAGCATTGTTCCTCCTACTTCCATTATTTTATGTAACTTGTGGACACTTGAATCAATAGTGTCCAATCTCTCCATAATGAAAAATAACTTCTGTTGAAACATCTTCCTCGTCTACATCATCTTCCTTGAGACATTGATCTTCCTCCACATCTCTACGCACGAATTTTCTTATGTGAGACATTCATCTATCCTTTGTGTGCATGAATTTATGCATCAATGTGAAAAATTCCACCTCTCCACAAGAATATTCCTTTACCATGTGGGTTGCTTTGTTGTCTGTGAGACAATTTATCTTCCTCCTTTATTGCAAATTGATAGGCTTCCTCCACATATCTTAACATAAACGTATTGATTTCATCTTGAATAGAAATGTGCAGCCCATTGACATACCCTAATAATTATTCAATGTCATCTTCAAAATTTCTAACTTTGTTGTTTAACTGATAGAAATGTTAGAGTAGGTATTTACCTTAGCTCATGTTCACCTAGGTACTTTATTTACCTTTATTGTATTTATCCTCACCCACTTATGTGTGCGGATATTTATTTTTATTTATTTAGATACTAAGGGTATATTATCTAGTTGTTAGGTATAGTTCTTTCTTTGATCTATGGTATTGACTAGTTCTTTCCTTGATCTATGGTATTGACTAGATCCTTGATGTCTAGTCCTCTCTTAAATCTATGGTCTTGTCTAGTTCTTTCCTTGATTTATGGCTTGATCTACGACCTTGACTGGTTTTTAGATTTTTATTCCTTTCCTATATAAGCAAGGCCCATTCTCATTGTATTTCATTGAGTTCCATAATAATATATGATATTGCTGCTCATTTGTTTGCAAAGGTTTTGGTAAAGTTATTCTGGTGAATTTATTTCATCTTATTAATCGTGGTGTTTGATTAGCATCTGAGTTCTTGGCTTTGTATGATCCGGTTATCATTCCTTTTAAGAACTCCTCAGTGTACTTTTTGAATTTCAATTTCTTTTTATGAAAATTCTACAATCAATTGAATATATGGGACTAGTAATCCACGTGCGTGAACATAGCCTTCAAAATTTTCACCATTCAATCTTACTTCTTAAGCTTATCTTTGTGTCTGTGAACTCTCTCATTTTGCACAGGATGTCAGCACAAGGATGTGTGGAATTTCAATTTGGTATTCATAAATCTAACCTTTTTGTTATCTTTTACACCTTTGTACTCAAAGTAATCCATTTATATGATCTATTCTATAATATTTCCTTGATCCAAGTTCCCATAGTAGCGCAAAATTTTAATGAAAAATTTGCTTCCAAACCTCATGATTGCTTACAAAAACTAGTCCTCTTGTTCATTTACATGATTTTTTGGAACCTATTGATCTACAAGTTATCTCATGTCACAAAAATCATCACTCTCATCGTCATCCAAAAAAAATCCTCTACATCACACAATTTCCATAACCTCGAAATGGGCTTGCCTTAATCTTATCACATCAACAAATTTTTCTAGTGTTCGTGCTCTATTCACCCTTCTTGCCACATTTTCCGTGTAATCTTTTCACACTGATTTTTTGCATCCTTACACCATCGACCAAACACAATGTTAGAGATGTATGTAAGTACCTTCTACCCATACCCCTAATATGGAAATTGGAAATCATAAGGTCACTTACATAACCCAAAATGATGTCTACACCAATATTCTAAGAAAGAATCTCAAATCCTTGCTCTAACTAACATCTTAAACATGACTCTCAAATCCTAAGTTCTGATACCAAAATGATATGGTCATGGTAGGGTTCCTAATAAAGGGAAACATTATACCAGGTTCCCACCAGTCAGGGTTAGATCCGTCAAGGCAAGATCTTAGGCACAACAACTCAACATAAGAAACAATGACAAATTTTTCTTTTAATATAAGGTAGTAATTTATAAATTCATGCACAATATTATTACACCCCGGTTATAGCCTTAAGATAAATACTCTACAAGAATCCTTATAAGGATTCCAATCCTAGACATATCCTAATCTTATTGACTTTGCGAAGCTTGTGAAAAAACATACTCAGTTCAAACTTACAAGGAAAGTCATGTTATATTAAGACCAACTCTAAATCTAGACATAGGCCTAGATACGTTGATCAAGATGCCCTACAAGTATCCTTTCCCCTTCTACTTATAGAAATAATGACACTTTCATAAGGAAAGGGTTCTGCCAAAAATACCTCAAGTGGCCTCTCAAATTCATTGATCCATCCTAAAATTTCCTCACTTTTGGATCAAGCTCATTTGAATCATTTTGTTGGTCCCTATGAGAAATAGATGGATTAAGGGCTGCATGTTCTCTTTGTTAACCATCTTCATGTTTAAATACGATTGTGTTAGGCACACATATCATCATTGAAGTGAATGGAAGAGGTCATGCAGGAATACAATGTTTGTGGTTTCACACTTGTTTAACAGCTTCCACTAGTATATCATGACTTGGTGAAAACATCCATATCATTAGATCAGCTTGCATGACATCCTAAGTGTTGCATGGATTCAAATAGGATTTCAGGACATGATTAATATTGTGCGGATTCTACAGTGTTTTGTGAAATTCATAGTACTTCATGACACTTCTAGTGTTATGCGAAATCCACAATGTTGCGTAACTTGGACAAAATTCAATGGATTTCAAAAAATGACTAAGGAAAAGGATCTTTGTGTGGCTTGCTTAAGAGTGCTATGGTATTCCACACTAGTGTTTTGTAAAACTTTATTTGCTAAGACTAAGTGTTCTTTGGTGGACATGGGATTTCTTATGAACCTAGATGTTATTGCATCAAAAAACATACCAAGTTTCTAGGACATTTTGTTAATGAAAAATTGATCAAGTCCCATGTGTTCTAGTGAAAAATTTCTTGATGTTTACATGTGTGTAAGAAAAAAAATCCACAAAGCACAAATTTTCATATGGTGCGTGCACAATTTGCACATGGATCATCAAGTAAAATCTTCCAAAGAAAAACTCCACAGGATATGTAAAGCTTCACAATTTTCATACCAAATATTCTTTACTCTAAGTAACACAATGTGCATAATTGTGCAAGGTCACACACAACTATATAAGATTGTGCAATATTTTATTCTAATAACTTTTTTTGGTGATGCAAGATTACAAGTGAACCAGATGCGCCTACATAATAACAACCATGACTAAGAAGAACACCAGTCCCCTGCTCTTGTGTGTTTCATGAGGTCTATAATGGATTGGCCAAGTTTACCAACTTCATCTACGTTAGGGCATGATGCATCATTAACTTTTTTCATTTTATGTAACTTACACATCCTTAGATCACTTTTTGAACATGGTCTTTTCTATGGGGGAATCCAAAATTTCTTGATTTCCTCCACTCACTTGATGAGACAGTTGGGGTCTCGAAGCGGTTGATTTGGTCTACTCCAGCACTGTTTCCCTTCATAATAAGGGGTAAATAGGTGCAAAAATTGAAGATAAGAAAATTTTCTAATCCCATCTGAAAACTATAACGCAGATGTGTTGTTGTAAACTTCCTCAACATTGGTCCAAAATTTCCCACTCTGGCATATCAATATGTTCTTCTTAGGAAGAATTTTGTGTAGGTGTGAAAGAAAATTTAATCCTCCTCAACCTCTTCGCTTTATGCTAGTCAATATATGTGTATTACTTTACTTCCATTAATCATTTCTTTCTCCAACTACATGCACACTTGCAGGTGGGCAAATCCTTATATAGTATGCAAAGTATGGGCTTCTGCACGTCTTCTTATCATTCATTTCATGTCATTTTGTGACCCCTCTTGGAATGTTTTTTCCATAAGCTACCTTGAAAGGTTATGCCTCCAATCCTTCTAATTCACTAGATTATCGTACACAACTCCACTTCTGGGGTAAGAAATTGAAACTCATGTCCTGCCTTCTATTCACAACATCTCAACAAATTGCGAAGGCTATGTTGATGATTTTTGTCTGACCATTAGTCTTTGACTGATATATAACTAAGTGGCACTGTTAGCCTTAACTTTTTATGTTTTCTTGTTTAGCACATCCGCCATGTAGTGCGCAAAGTATTTGGTTTCTATGTTTGGGTAACACCTAATATGCTTACACTTAGCATTTCCTCTTTTGTTTAACCATCTTCCATGTTTAACTACGATTGTGTTAGGCACACATATCATCATTGACGTGAATGGAAGAGGTCCTGCAGGAATACAATGTTTTGTGTTTTTTCACACTTGTTTAACCAGCTTTCCACTGTATAATCATGACTTGGTGAAAACAGCCTATCATTAGATCAGCTTGCATGACAATCCTAGTGTTCATGGTTCAAATAGGATTTCATGACTATTATTAATATTGTGCGGATTCTACAGTGTTTGTGAAATTCATAGTATTCATGACACCTTCTAGTGTTATCGAAATCCACAATGTTGCGTAACTTGGACAAAATTCAATGATTTCCAAAAAATGACTAGGAAAAGGATCTTTGTGTGGCTTGCTAAGAGGCTATGGTATTCCACACTAAGTGTTTTGTAAACTATTATTTGCTAAGACTAAGTGTTCTTTGGTGGACATGGGATTTCTTATGAACCTAGATGTTATTGCATCAAAAAACATACCAAGTTTCTAGGACATTTTGTTAATGAAAAATTGATCAAGTCCCATGTGTTCTAGTGAAAAATTTCTTGATGTTTACATGTGTGTAAGAAAAAAAATCCACAAAGCACAAATTTTCATATGGTGCGTGCACAATTTGCACATGGATCATCAAGTAAAATCTTCCAAAGAAAAACTCCACAGGATATGTAAAGCTTCAAAATTTT
Organism: Taxus chinensis; assembly: GCA_019776745.2. Classification (NCBI taxonomy): domain Eukaryota; kingdom Viridiplantae; phylum Streptophyta; class Pinopsida; order Cupressales; family Taxaceae; genus Taxus; species Taxus chinensis. Next base: position 221,105,465 of record CM034148.1, read on the forward strand.
CATACCAAATATTCTTTACTCTAAGTAACACAATGTGCATAATTGTGCAAGGTCACACACAACTATATAAGATTGTGCAATATTTTATTCTAATAACTTTTTTTGGTGATGCAAGATTACAAGTGAACCAAGATGCTCCTACATAATACACCATGACTAAGAAGAAACACAGTCCCCTTCTCTTGTGTGTTTCATGAGGTCTATAATGGATTGGCCAAGTTTACCAACTTCATCTACGTTAGGCCATGATGCATCATTAACTTTTTTTCATTTTATTTAACTACACATCCTTATCACTTTTTGAACATTGTCTTTTCTATGTGGGAATCCAAAATTTCTTGATTTTCTCCACTCACTTGATGAGACAGTTGGTGTCTCTAATCTATGTTGATTTGGTCTACTCCATCACTTGTTTCCCCTTCATAATAAGGGTAAATATGTGCAAAATTGAAGATAAGAAAATTTTCTATCCCATCTGAAAACTATACCTCAGATGTGTTTGTTGTAAACTTCCTCAACATTGGTCCAAAATTTTCCCACTCTGGCATATCATATGTTCTTCTTAGGAAGAATTTTGTGTAGGTGTGAAAGAAAATGTATCCTCCTCAACCTCTTGCTTTATTCTAGTCATATATGTGTATTACTTCCATTTATCATTTCTTTTCTCCAACTACATGCACACTTGCAGGTGCAAATCCTTTATATAGTATGCAAAGTATTTGGCTTCTGCACTTCTTCTACTTCATTAATGTCATGTCATTTTGTGACACCTCTTGGAATTTTTCCATAAGCTACCTTGAAAGGTGATTTCCCAATCCTTCTATTCACAGATTTATCGTACACAAACTCCACTGGGGTAAGAATTGAAACTCATGTCCTGCCTTCTATTCAACCAAACATCTCAACAAATTGCTAAGGCTCATGTTGATGATTTTTGTCTGACCATTAGTCTTTGACTGATATAGAACTAAGTGGCACTTTAGCATTTAACTTTTTATGTTCTTGTTAGTGCACATCCTCCATGTAGTGCGCAAAGTATTTGGTTTCTATGTTGTGTAGACACCTAAAATATGCTTACACTTAGCATTTCCTCCCATTCAACTGATTGACGACACTTCGTTAATTCCCCCTTCTTCGCTCCATTCTCATATGCCCATTCATGACACCTTCTTGGTCGTATTCCTCCTATAATCAACTTGTTTGACTAATATCTCTCTTATTAGCTAAACATTCCTCCTTTCGACCATTTAGAACCTCCCTAGTCCTCTCTAGACTACTTCTATTGGCTTTGTATGTTATCTATCAGTCACAATTGGTTATCCAGACCCCTTCCAACTCTCAATGAGTCTCTAATCACTTGCTAATCAAGTTTAACTAGCCTAAACCCTAGTTAACTAGCCTAAACCGAGATAAACTAAGCCTAAAGCATGTTTATCCTAATCTAATCTAAAAGTGATTTTTGAGCTTTAGTCCCACATGCACCCAAATTCTAATCTCTCCCAAGTGGAAAACTATAAATACAAGGCTAAGCCTACCCATTAAAACTTACAACTTTACATAATTCAAAGCCAAAACAAGCCTAAGAAAGCTTAGATCTCATTTGTATTAGCTTCAAGCTAATTAGACATTTGATCTAAAGCTTTCCTTCCTCCATTGTTGAGCTAAACACCTCCATTTGCATCCATAATCCTAGTTTTGAGTAATATGGAGAGAACCATTGGCCTTGAAGCCATTAATGGTGAGACTCCATTCTTGAAAGCTTGAGTTTCATATTAAACATCACACCTTTGATTGCTAAGTTGATCTTGTTAGGTTCAATTTCTTAATTAAGTAATCTAAAGAGTAGAGAGTAGTATAAATGCTAGGTTTTTTGATGTTTTTGTCAAAGTTATGATGCATGTATAGGATTAACTCTTGTTTATCTCTTATCCCATGGTGCATAGTTGAGTTAACAAAGCTTTGAGTTTCTTTAGCCTCATTCCATAGTTTTTACAACTTTCCATTGCATACATGTTGCTTCTTTCTTCTTTTTTGATGTCACACAAAAGTGTAATGCATCTCGGACTTTGCCAATAATCTATTTGGAAAGGTCACTTATCAATGCTATTGTTCAATGAATTATTGTACGTGAACTCTTCTTAGGAAAAATATTAAAACACGTGTCCATGCTTTCTCTCTAACTGAACATCTTAATAAAGTAGCAGGACTCCTGTTGACAATTCCCCCTAGCCATTCATCTTTGGGCGATATAGAACTAAACTACAACTTAGTGTTCAACTTCTTCCACAATATCCTCCAAAAGTGACCACTAGACTTGGTGTCTTTTTCCAACACAATACTATGTGAAAACCCACGTTGTTTCACAATTTCCATAAAAAACAAGTTAGCTATATGTGTAACACCACTACTTTATCCAATTAATAAAATCAACCCATTTAGAAAATCTATCAACTATCATAAGGATAGAATCATGAACTTTTTTCATTTTAGGTAAACCTACAACAAAATTCATACTGAATTGCTCCCACAATTTCTCAGGTACTGGTAGTGGTTGATATATCCATGCATTTTGACTCATTCCCTTTGTCAAATGGAAACTTTTACATCTATGTATGTATCTACACACACCTATATCCATGCAGAAAATAATCTCTTAGTTAATTGTACCAAGGTCTGGTCTATACCAAACTGGACAGCTAACCCTCTACAACAATTCTCCTGAATCAAATTCACTTGAATTGACTCTTGAGGTATGCACAATTGTCGTCCATTGAACAACAACCCCTCTTATAAGAAGCAGTCTAACCAAAGCATGCAAACTATCATTTGTTGAGCATATTTTCCATGTCCCTCAAAAAAATTCATCTTGTATTTAGATTTTGTGATAACATCAAACCCCACAACTTCGATGCGCATCTTACTCTACAAGACATATCTTCTACTTAGTGCGTCTGCGACTCTATTCAACTTCCCACTTTTATGCATTAACGAAAATGAGTAATTGCAAGAATTCAACTCTATTTCATTTGTCTTAAATTCAACTTACCTTGACTATTTATGAATTGCACTGCTTAATCCATGTGTACAACACAAACTCCTTAGGCAACAAGTAGTGCCTCCACATTTTTAGAGCTTGCACTATGGCATAAAAATTTTGATCATGAATTGAATAATTCTTTCTTACATCATTCCTCTTTCATTGAAATAGGAAATGGGCCTACCATCTTGACTTATCACAACTCTATTGTTTGCTCCACTTGCATCACAATCAACATGAAATATCTTGTTGAAATCAAGGAAGTCCAATTGGGGTTGTTTAGTGCCTTTTTTCTTCTTCTCAAAGCCATATTCAACATCCATTGTCCACACAAACTCATTTTCTCCCTAAAATACGTCTGTGATTGGTGCATATATGTTGCATAAGTCTTATATGAATTTCCGATAGAAGCTCGCCAAACCATGGAAGCTTTGCACTTCGAATGTATTTTTTAATGACGACCATTCAACTATAGTTCACACCTTCTCAAGATCCATCTTCAACTCTACTTTAGATGTCACAAATCCTGAGTATACCAACTCTCTTCATGAAATTACACTTCTTCAAGTTTACTAGCATCTTTTCTTTGTGCCAGTGTTGTGCCTGTAACACTCTCTATGAATAGTCTAATTGTTCTCCCTGCATTTTGCTAAAAATGATAACGTCATCCAAATACGCAATGAGTTTATGAACTTCCAAAAGAACCAAATTTTGGATATTGACCATGATTTTTGACTTTCAACAAATCATTCTAATCTGTAAATCCTTTAGAAATTGTGGAAACAATACTACATTGAGTATAGGCTGTGAAAAATGACAACCACACAGAAAAGGCTCTGTCCATTCACAAAACTTATAAAAGAACTAATAAAAATTACGACAGAACTTGGTGACAAAAATATATGCAATTTCCATGAAAAGATTTAAGTTTTCTATTTATGCACAAAAACATCTAAAAATTGTTCCTTTACTACAAATCTTGATTTTGTCTGTGTTAGGCATGTTTCTCCTAAGTTCTAGTCATCATTCAAGACATAAAATTGTGTCTTTTGATTGCTAGCTTTGATATCTTGGAGTATTAATTTGATAGCTTTGAGCTTCCACTGTGATAATTTTCATTCTTTTTAGCCAATCAAAAGGAATAACAGTCATCTTATCTATGAAAAAAAGGTAGAAATAGAGAATTAGCAACCAAGTTCTGAGAAAAAATTCAAGAGAATTATAATGAAGTTATCTTCACAAAGATTTGTTCTTCGAACAAAAGGAACTGTCTTATGTTAGTTCCAAGGTAGTAACTTGTATAATAATGTGGATATAAAATATGGGGAAAAAAGGACTAACAATTAAATACAATAAATATAGGAAAATATATGGTAAGTTAGATTTTTTAAAATACAATAATTATTAATAATTCAATAACCAATTTATAATAATATTTAGTGTTGGATTTTGTAAGGCATTTAGATGTTTTTAGTCATTTTAGATGTCAAAATAAGCCACTTTTTAAATATGACTGTCATAATTGACAAGTGAAAAGATAATTTAAACGTCAATATAACATGTATGCTCAAATTTTAACTGTCGTACACACACACATATGTGTATAATGTATACACACACATATGTGTATAATGTACACACACACACACATATGTGTGTGTGTGCATATATATACTACAATACATACATATATTCCTAAATTTAAAATAACTACGAAAATTTTCAAATCAATGGGATATTAAGATGTTTATATTTTATTAATAATATATTAAAATATTTTTTATTATTTTAATTCTAAATTTTCCAGTTTTTTGATATTAATTATCATAAATCTCACAATTTCATAATATGTAGTGTAAAATTTAATTTGAGAATTTTCTTAATTATTTTAAATTTAGTAATATATGTATGTATGTATGTAGTATATATGCATATACATACATACATACATGTGTACGTATACGTACATATATGTATATATACATATATATATATATATATATATATATATATATATATATATATATATATATATATATATATATATATATACATGTGTGTGTGTAAGGACGCACACGCACAATGGTTAAAATTTGAGCATACATATCATATTGACATTTAAATTATGTTTTCACTTGTCAATTATGACGGTCATATTTTAAGAGTGGTTATATTTTGACATCTAAAATGACTGAAAACATCTAAAGGCCTTACAAAATAAATAAACTTATTGATTCTTCTTGGCCTTATTGTAAGTTATCTAAATTTTCATATGCAACCTTTGAACTTTTATTTTTAATATATAAAATCATAAATGTTTCCTCAAGCTCTACAAAAGTGTTTAAGGATCCACTAGGAAGACAGTGGAAATAGTATTACATGCTAAACTTTGTGGGAAGGCTTTCGACAAAATTTTATCACTATTATGATGTGTCATGGAGAGTCTAAACTTCTTAAGATGTATGTAAGGATAATCACTTTCATAGAATATATGAAATTAGGCATGGTAAAATGTTTACCAAAATATTAGTAGAAAATGTTATGCACTAATTAATTCCCATACAACTTGAATTAATCCACTCATTACATGTCTTACAGTTGAGTGATATGGAATGCACTTGGCTTTTCAAATTACCCATGACATGCATTAAGGTAATGAACTCATATGAAGAATTTAAATAAGTGTAATCATAGTTATCCTATAATGAATTGCACTTGTAACCATACCTAGAGCATAATAGGAAGCATTCTTATTATTCTTCATTTCAATAGAATCAAGAGAAATATTACAATCATGTTTGTTATTTACTACTTCATAAGGAACATAACAATCATGAGTTTCATTTTCTATTGCAATAGAATAAAAAGGAACGTTACAATAAATTATTATAATTTCCATTTCTATAGGAAATGGAGATATATCACAAGCAATGGTTTCATGTTTCATTTCAAGAGATGAGTGAGAGATAGCATAATCATTCATTTCCTTTTATAGTTAAAGATAAGATGGAAATATAATATAATAATTTGTCTATATTGAATAGAAGATGTAACGATAATTTCATTAGGAGGATGTGAGGTATTCTTTAAAGTAATCCTAGAATTAAGAGGGGATAATTTAAGTTGGAGAGTCTCCATTATCACTATAGTGATCACTCTCATAAACATTGGCATCATCATTATATATTCCTCTCTTATATCTTCATTACTAGGTATGTAGTCATGGTAACCATACCTAAGATGAACCAAATGGGTTGACTATGGGTGATTTTTATTAGATGTATCTCTATTACGTATGTATTGTTGGTCATTAACCACTTGGTAAATGTATCTTGAAGGTATGGTACAAGTAGGGGAAGGTTGGATTACTTCTTTCTTACTATAAATTGTATCATAGTAATCATAGCTATAGTCAACACCATCACATTGTTCCTTGTACATATAAATACTATTGTCCTTAGCCACACATGCTTGCACATAAGTATTGCTAGAAAAGAAAGGTAGATCAAGATTCAAAAGAGTGTTTTAGAAGATGGATCCACACATAAGGGCCTACGAAAGAATTCAATTGGATGCTTGGAGGTAGAAGTGTATACGAAAACCATACCACTAGGTATTTGGGAATCTAGACCCGTACTAACCCAAAAATGGAAACAATATAATATCTAAGACCAAACCAAGGATAGAAAACATGAAGGGACAAATCCTATGTTTAGAAGGTGTGCGTGATCAATAAATGGTTTCACCAAATGATTACACCAAAATTGAAGTGATTTACTCTAACTAGGATTGAAATATCATAAACTAATGTGCAATCAAATTAATGGATAAATATTATAATCATTTAGATATGAAAGTAATTGAAAATGGCATTAAGAAGTTGTATTTAATTAGGGAACATATTAAATATAGTAAAACATAATAAGATGAGTCCACTTAGCTTTTATGTTACTTCATAGTGAGGTATGGATATTGAACTAGATAAAACATGTTGTGACATAGCTTAAGTTGCTTCATTTATGAAACATAGTGTTGAAACCCTCCCAAACACTAGTGCTAAGTTTAGACACTAAAGCAAAAATAATAGTGTTTAGTTGCATGATAGTGTTTTGCATTTCTTTGTGCTTCGATGTCAATCTAGGTCACGTTATCTTCATATTTAATGGCTTATTGAACTTTTACTTATTACAAAATACTCGTGATTTGTCCTACATTGATCGAACCACATTTTTTGCACTAACACTCAAATAAAAATTGGATTAAAAAAAATTGGTGTGTGGTCTAGTTGGACTTCCATTGGCGGGAAACATCCTTATTTATTTTGACCAAGCAGTGTACTACATTTCCCAAATGAGTGGATCAAACTCCATGTAGTCCTCCTAGTTCTTGTGCAAGAGTGAATGCAAGTATAGAGTTCCCACCCATATGTTTTCCCATAGGTTATGACACCAATATCAAACTAATCATATATATTAATAGGTAAAACCCTCTTAAATGATGAATAGAATTCTCGTAGGATGATATTAGCTAAAGTATTTCCCTTGAAGTTCCCTTTGGAATTGTGATGGTAGATAGATACTTGATAGTGCTTGGTGATTTAGACCTCATATAAATCTTGTCTATATAAGAGCCTCTTAATTTTAAATTAGGACCTAATGGTGCATAAATATGAATCACAAACTAAAAACATATGATAATAATTGTGACGGGGGAACCAAATGGCAAAAATGGCCGACATTGAGATCTGGGATTGTACCACAAATTTTTCAATAGTAGCGTATGATGGTAGCGACCAAGTTGACACTAAAATCCCTAGAACAAAAATTAAATATTCCCCTAATCACAACTATAGATCTCTATGACCGAGTGAAACAAGGTGGCATTAAGTGCAAAAAGGCATTAGACATTGATAAACAATTCATAAAATGGAGATAAGAAAAGATCTCGTGCCACTAAATATCAATTTTGTTATTGAATAATTTTAGACATATAAAATTTCTAAAAGATCATTATGAAATAGTGCTTCTGTCAATTTTAGAAGTCAAAAAATACACATTATGTGTTTCAATTAAATTTGTTGCACTATTATATTTATATTATTTATGTGATCATGGATATTAGTATAGGCTTTAGTTCTCGTTCAAGTTATAGGATTATGTTTATGGATACTTAATTATATGGGGGGTATCATAGGTTCACACATGACTAAATTAGGAGGTATTATGGGGCATATCCTTATCTATATTTACCTATTATAGCTCACTTACTATTTATTATATACTATTGTGATTCATTTGAATTTTTATATGCTCAATTTTTACGCTTTATGGATTTTTGTTCTTTATATGATTGATATTTATTCATGATTCCATGTGCTTGGAATATATTTAATTATTTTATACGCCTTCAATATGTTTGTTATATCAGTGAATTTAATGTTAGTTCCTTGTTTGATCAAATAAGTTACATGTTTACACCATGTCTTTAGAAATTGTTTCTATGTTTGGAATGGCTTCCTTTTAAATAATTTGTGTTTGGTGCATATTTTACATTTTTTCTCACATAAATGACATGTTTGCAACAATCCTTTAGTGTGTTTTCTCTATGTTTTTTGTGTTTTTTACATGTTTACTCCATGCTTGATGTTTCTTGCATGCATTTTCTATATGTTTAACACATTTGATATGTGTTAGGTGTGTCTTTATTGTGTTTGATCTATGTTTGGCCACATAAGTAAATTATTTCTTTCATACCTTTAACTTATATTCATTGTATTATATGTTTCTACATGATTGACATGGATCCATTTTATTATGTACCTATTCCACAATTTGTTCTACGAGAACTTGGATTTATGCTTGATATATATGTCACTTGTTCCTACCACGATTAACTTCATTAGATGTTTTATATCTTAATACTTTATACATTTATATGATTTACATAATACATATATTGGGAGAAGGACCTTCACTTGTGCCTTACACTAACATATCTTGCAATTAAACATGCCATTTTTAAATCTTTCCCACCATGGGGAATTTTATTCTTTTTACTAGATTACAAATATCTTATGCACACGAGGGTACACCATGTTATTGTACAATATTAACTATATCTTTACCATAATGTGGTACATTTTATTCATGTAACTAGGCTACTTGCATTTTTTCCATAAGATGCATGATACTCTAGACCTCACATTGAGTAAAAATTGCTCATATATGACCTAACACTTGTTCCCATCTTGGGATATATATTCATGAAATTTCCTAACCCTAGTATATTTATATTACATTTTATTTATTAAAAAAAAATTGTAAAAATTGTGATTAGAAAAAACATGCAAGATTCAACAAATGTTTCATGACTCATATTTCTATGGAAGCGTCCTTATATTTGTATACAAAACTAGGTGTATTATTTCCTATTCCTCCTTTCAAGATTTTGACAATTGATATTATTCATCATTTTAACAGATACACATGTATATGTTATTTTCAGGTTTTAAGAGATCCAAAATTATTTTTCCCAAGACATAGAAGCATGGATGTCAGTTTGAAGATCATCACAATTATCTTCAATCAAAAGAAAGTGATTTGTCTCTTGTTTTGACTTTTAGTACACTATTATTCTGGAATTAAATTCACACATGCTCTTATACATTTCTAAGAAATATAGGTTCCATATTTGTATCCACGTGTTTGTTCTTCTTTGGCATGCATGCAAGTCTCACATCAAATTGGGGCACTATGTATACACCTAATTTTAGCACATGATTATTTACCAGTTATAAAATCATATTGTTATAAGGTTCTCGTGTATTTTTCAAATATTTGTCCAAATTAGGCTCTCATTGGTGTAATAATATATTTTCTATTTGCCTTGTAGCATTTCGTATGTATTTATTTCTCCTCACTTATTTTCTCTCTTCCCCTATACAATTATGGGGCTTTTCATTGTATTGGCCCTTCCAACCCATATTTGGATCCCCATGGTCTTTAGGAATTCTTTTTCAAATTTTTCTCCCATTTTGTTTTGACATACTTTCCAATGGGGTCCTAATTTGAGTTGAATAAATTTATACATACATAGGTGCATTAGTGCATTTGATAGAGGAATGTGTGAATGAATAAAAAAACATCACTATGAATTTTATTTACAAGAATTTATAGAAAACATTCAATATTTTACAGGAATTTGATGAGCATATAACATTTATTGTGTGTTGTATCAAACATTATCAAACATTTTTTAGAATGTTGTAAGAGATAAGGGGGTACTTATATAACACTAGGTTGTTTTGTGAAAATAACATCACACTTTATATGATTTTTTCAACTAGTTGTACAAATTTATAGGTTTATTGATCTAACGAAGGGATAAACCGAGCCTCAATTGATATCCTTTTATTTTATCATTTTTCTAAGGTGTTGTTATATTATCAGGATTTATAAAATTTTATTGATGTTTAAGATATCCCTATAAAATTAAGGGAAAATGAACGAGGATTTCAAATCCTTGAAGCTGATGAACATGATAAAAATTCACATATTGCACACTTGGTACATAATTGTACACTATTGTTCTTAGGTATGTAATGATTTTGGAAATTTTCACTACTACTTAAATGTGATTAGTATTGATATCTGTGTTGATTTCACCATTTTTATTTCTTTTGAAATATATTATTTTTAAGTGATGCAAATTTAATGCAAAATATAGCACAATTTTTGCATACATGTGGCACAAAACTAAAATCACATTTGTGCCACTTTTTCACAAAATTTGTGTCACATGATTTGATATTATTCAAGAAAAAGTAATTCTTGATAAAGGGGAGAAGGAATGATTAGGATACTTCAATTATATTCGTAAGAGTGATGTTTTGGAGAAGGGGTTTTTAAATGTTTTTTATTTTTTAAAAATCTATTATAAAGTAAGTTTTATATACTTTATAGACTTTCTTATTTTATACCAAATGTCACAATTATTTTGTGCAAGAATTAGTTAGCTATGCAAAGAGAATTAGAACTAACACCTAGTAGTCCTAAAACAAAGCTAAACTAAAATCTATGCACCATCATGCTTAGAGCTTAAACAAGACTAATCTACCAACATCTTTGCATTAGAACATGAATAAACATCCAAACTAATATGCTAAGCAATTAATCTCTATCTCTATTGAATGTTAATCAATGAAATGAACCTATTTAGATCCTTAGCAATCAAAGGTTGATTGTATGTTTGAATCCCAAGGTTTCAAGAATGGAGTCTTGTCAATCCATGGCTACAAGACCACTTGACATATCTCCATATGACTTCAAACTTGGATGGATGAATGCAAGAAATGAAGATAGCTAGCTCCTCTAATGGAAGAATGCTCTAAGATGATAAAATGGCTATAGTTAGGCTCTATGCTCATTTAGGTGTAAGTAGAAAGGTAAGAGGAGGGCTCCTTATATAGCCCAATGGATAAAAGAATCTTTGCATCCCTTTACATGTGGGATAATAGCAAGGTTGAGTTAGTTGGGGATGACCATGGTTGAAAGAGGGTTGAGTCAACCTTAGGAGAGTTTAGTTTGTCCTTTAGTGACTCATGGGGTTTGAGGGGATTTATTAATTAACCAAAGTGATTAATTAATAGGTGAGCAAGCTTATAGAAGCTTTTTAGAAGAATAATTAGTATGATTTAGAGGATAAGAAGGATTTAATCAAATAAATGGCGATTTATTGATCTAGTAGAAGAGGAAACTTAATTAATTAAGAATAATTAATTAATTTAGGTAGAAAGGGGTTTAATTAACAGAAGGTCGTTAATTGTTCGTCTTTGTTGGATAGAAGGGTCAATTAACTGACGTGATGTAATTAATTAACGGCGATGGAAGAGAAAATGTGTAATATTGACGTTATGTAGTCAATTTGCGGGAAGGGGTATAATTAGCGCAATTTTAAGTATTTAAATTGCTAGGGCTAAATTATAGGTGTCTACATTTGCCCCTCTTTGGGGTGGCGTAAGCGACGCCACTTCAAAGATAGTAGACAGGTAAAATTTTGAAGGGATAGAAGAAAAATTAGTAGAAGTGAGAGATGCCCCCTCGAGTGTCGATGGGGTGATGAAAGAAGGTGATCGACGATCGAAAAAGGTGAGAGAAATGGATAGAAGAATGGGTAGGGGCAGGATGCCCCAACCGAATTAGAATAATAGTGTTGATAGTGGAATGATATAGAGGAAAAATGAAGATGGCAAGAAAGGAATGAGCTTTCATCCATTGTGTTAAAAACAACTTTTGTGTCATCATATTGCCAAGGATCTACATCATCGGTCCTTATTAAAAATATAAGCATACGACAAAAGTAGAATGACATGAAAAACCATACTACGAACAATTGCCCATTGCTGAAAACACCAACTCAATGCAACATACAAAAATGCAATGCAATACGAGAAAGTAAAAACTAACTCATGTAACAGGGATAATGCAATACAATACACAGAAAGTAAACAACTAACCTAACAGAGAAACATAAAATGTTTTTTGTTATCAAGCTTTGATCCCCAACCTGTGTGATTAATGACAAGGGTTAAAAGATGGTGCCCCAAGCAAGGATACATGCAAGGGGAATAATGATGAAGGACACATGGGTCCTATGAAAAGCAATCAAGCACTATGCCCCAAATAGTACCAAACAACTCATTGATGATCCCGAGTCAGAGTATGAAAATACCAACATATAAATAAGACACAAACCAAGTTATTTGTTGATGGAGGTAGATCAAGATGATCCTAGGATTTTGAGTCGTTTTTGCACAAGAATTTTTAGGATTTTTGAAGATTTTACCAAAGAGCGATGGTTTTGAAGATTTTATGATTTTTAGAATTTTTGTTTTTGAAACATATTTTTTAGAAACATATTTGAATGTTTTTTATTTTGAAATTTTTTTGAAACTATGTACTATGAAGAAAAGAAGAAAGTGGATGCCCCAATGATAGATGGGATGTACAAGGGCAAAATGCCACGTGTATGCACAAAGAAGTGAAGATGTGAAAATTCCCCAGATATTAGGTGGGAGTATTCAAAGGAAAACTCTTCACATGCTAGAAGTTGTATCAAGGCCAATATGGATATGTTCAACCTGATATGGTAAACCCAATCATGCTAGGGAGAAAGGATGCCCCCAGCGTAAGATGGCCAAGAAACGTATGATAGAAAGAAGTAGAAGATTGTCTTATTAAAAGGGGACAAAGTTCCCCAAACATAGAAAAAAGGAAATCTTATACACATGGATGTTCTGAAAAGCAGATTTCCAAAGAACAAATGCCAGGATGCTATGAAAATGTTTAAAAGGTGGTTGATAAAAAAGTGATTAGCCCAAGGAACAACTCATGAGACAAGACATGCGCTAAAACAAGAGTTTGAACAAGGTCCAAAAAAACACTTGGTAACATACTAATCCTGTTTACTCATAGAGATCCCGTGTGTGCACGTGGAAATGAATTACCTCTTGAAGGAAAGAGTTGATAGACAACAAGTGAAGACACTAGCCAATGTGTAGGAATGATTTAGTTTGAAAGGTGATTTGTGAATGGAGTGTGGAAGGAGAGCCGTACATTGCTCCGCTACCAACCAAGCGTCCATAGCCCCGATGGAGATGCATTTGATTCTAATCACAACATTTCTCTACTAATAGTCAGGCGTCCATAGCCCCGGTAGAGATTATTGGAAATACCCCAAGAGAGAGTTATATATCAATTTGCTTTTGCTTTGTAGCTTTTGCTTTTTTGATTGATTGATTTTGATTCTTTTTGTTTACTGAAAACTTATTTCAGCTCTCTTGTTTGACAAGGGGTTAAGAATCATTGATGGCTTGATGGAAGGATGTGGAAGTGATTGTGATGACGACATTGGCTAGTGTCAACAAATACGTCCAAAATTTCTTCACAACAAGTTTATTAGATGAGAATTGTGATAGGATCTCTAAGAGGTCAGTCATTCTTTAATTTACCAAGGTGATAAAAGACCAGGGTCAAACAGATACCATAGAGATAAATGTCGCAAAATGCATGTGAATAGGCTAACCACAATAACATCGAAGGGATGAAAATGGTGGATGACTTGTAGAGGAATATGAAAGAAAGGGAAGAAAGAACATCCATGTGTACGCAATACCTGATTGCAATGTTTGATCTTTGTACCTTTGATTTTTTTTTGTAATTTTTTAATGTTTTCTCATTTTTTTGTATTTTTTTGTTTTATGATTTTTTTATGATTTATTGGTTAATGAAACATGTCACTCTACGTGATAGGATCCAACAACGATGTTTGCGATTTCCTTGATAAGAGAGACTAAGTGCATTTGCTTATCAAGTGTAATATTATCCCCGATCTCGATGATCGTGGTGAGCTCACACTCAACAAATGATTGTGATTTGTTTTGAAACATGGATTTCGTATGTGGGAGCTTGAGTTCCCTATCCATAGGTTTCTACACTTTGCGCCATACTTGATGGGTACGTTGGTGTGCATTCTGGAATCGCGTTTGATTTTGAATTTATAATTGTTTGAGTTGTTGGGAGCTTTGGAGCTTTTTGGCGTTTTGATCTCAGTTTGATAAAGAACTTGTCTGGGTTTCTTAGAAGCTAATGCGTGACTTTTCTGATCTCGAGAAGTGGGAGAAGAACGTGGACGTTTAGAATTGATGGGAGGAATGTGAGGAATGACGGTGGGTTTGCCACAATCATTGATAGAAGAATAATGTGATGGACGAAAAGGACATGGTCCGAGAATTGAAGAAGAGGGGCTACCAGAAGGTGAGCCACGAATAGAAGATGAAGGGCTACTAGGATGTGGCCCAAGAATAGAAGAAGAAGGGATGGACATGACCCATAGATGTAAGATGATGGGCTACTAGGATGTGGCCCAAGAATAGATGATGGACTACCCGGGGGGACCCATACATAGAAGACAAGGGGCTAGTTGGATGTGCCCCAAGAATAGAAGATAGTGGACTACTCAAAAATGTCCCACAAATAGCAGAGGGAGGGCTACTAGAAGGTGACCCACACCTAGATGAAGATGAAGGGCTACTTGGCGTTGACCCCATAAGAGATTGTGATTGAGGAATTGTGATAGACAAAGATTGATTGGGTGATGAGAAGATAGGCCATGGATCAATGCAAGACCCAGGAGTTTCATCACGTAATGAAGAATGTGAAGATGGAAGAATAAGAGGAGGATCAAGTTGCATGATTTGAGGCTCTTCCTCCATTTCTTGATAAAAGGAATCAAAATTTTCCTCACAATACGTGGATGCATCGAAGTCTAAAGAGAATCCTTGCTCGTAATCTACTAGAGGAATATCTTTGTGTGCCCCTATAAATGCCATGATTTCTCCTTCGTTCTAAAAGAAATCAATCGGTATGGGTTGTTGATCGACCACCAGGGGTTGATTGGAAGAAAGAGGTTCAATTGGTGTGGAAGACTTAGAAGATGTTTGATGATGATTGATAGAAGAAGATGACTCAAGAGATGAAGTAGAATTAGGGCTAGATGTCTTGTGAGCAGAAGAAGATTTGGAATTGGTTGGTATAGGTTTCCCTATAAGACAACGCTGTGGAGGAAGAATAGGAGGATTTTGTATCCAAAATTCTGTAGATTGTGACGTAGGAGTTGACTTAGATGATTGACTAGAAGGACTTTGAGTCGCATGAATCTTCAAAGGAGGAAGAATTTCGTTGAGGTGACTGATAAAAGAGGTCTTGTGAAGAAGGGGAGGACCACGATTGAAGAATTACATTAGAGGTGTTATAAAGAAGGTCATGTGAATAAGGGGAGGACCGCGACACAATAATCGCATTAGATGAATGATAAAGAAGGTACCGCGAAGCAGGGGATGATTGTGATTCACGAATCACATTAGATGAATGATAAATAAGGTCTTACAAAGGAGGGGAGGAAGAGTCACATTAGATGAATGATAAATAATCCTGTGAAGAGGGGAGGACCACGATTAGAATCACATTAGATGAATGATAAAGGTCTTGCGAAGAAGGGGAGGACTGCGACTAGGAGTCAAAGTTGAATTAGATGAATTTGAATAGTTTGGATCAAATCATCAGAAGAATAGAGGAAATATTTGGATTGGAATCCTCAGAAGAAGAGGAAATGATTGGATTAGAATCAAAAGAAGAGTGGGGGAAACCTGAATAATAATTTGGATCAGAAGTGTCCAAACCATACCACCGACTATGAGATGAAGGTGGGGAACGGGTTACCCAAATGGGTTCTCTAGCACGAAGAACCAAACGAGGTTTAGTCATGATGGGCATCTTTTGATGTGAATGCCAAAACTTTGATTCCTTATTGTCGTATGTATAAGGGACCTTGCGATAATCAGTCATTGTTGGCATGTGTTGGGTTCAAAGGTCTAGACCTAGATTGTATGATCAAACTTCTTCAAAGTGAAGAAGGTTTCATGTTGATTTGGGCAGCATAACGACAACCAACTAGACATTTCATAAAGATGGGGATGCTTGTGTGATTTTCCAAAAGGGAAGCTAAGGAAAACATACATCGTGATGACTCAAGATTGATAATCCAACAAGGTTTGGACAACAAGTTTGGAGGCGTAAATGTCAAAGGATTGATCAAAATTTTAGCAACATAAAGGATACAAAGGAAAGATTTCCAATGTTTGATTGATGCAAAAGTTGCTTGATAGGAAATGTTTTTGCCAAGGTTTGAAAGATATGTTCAAAAATGACCATGAACTTAGGTGAAAACAAGAAGATCAAGAGGATCAAAGACCCAAAGGATTGTCCTAGAAATGAGTTTATAAGATGGATAAACACAAGGAACAATCACGCAAGTTCAAAACACAAAGCCAAATTAATGACCAAAGAATAATGAATGATAAAGAATCAATGGATCAAAGTGATTGTCCTAAATGGATAAGTTAAAATGAAGAATAATCACAAGAAACAATCACACAAGGTTTGTTTTGAACCAATCAATCAATGAACTTACTTTCTAAGTTTTTTTCCAAATGGTAGTTGACATTTAAGATGATCAACGAAATGTCACCACTTATGTCAAGTTCAAAGAAATGAACAAGGTGTAAGTAATAACAAGAGGTTGATATGATCCCCAAACAAAGTATACGTAAAGCGAGTTTGAATCCAACCAAGACCTATATCTCAAAAAGTGGGAGTTATGAATATGAACAACACAACAATACCACTAAGATATGTTAACCAAACTTTATGGAAAAAGTAAGGTATTAATATCAAAATAATATTGATACGATGTGCACAAAGGTAACAACAACACCTTTCAAAATCGAGGTAATGTTTGAAATCAAACTAAAGCTTAAGGTATACCAAGGAATTGTTAAGGTGTGTGTAGTGTAACGTTACAATCTAGACACTTAGGCCAAGTTTACAAGAAACAAGACGTAAGTATCAAAATTGTGGTGATACAATACAAGTAATGTAACACTTCAAAGGAGAGTCTAGTGAAGAATCAAGCCTAACTACAATGACGATCTTGACTTGGGTATCAAGATCAAATGGCTACCAATGATATGAACACCTCTCCACACAATTTAGATGTTTAACAACTATCTACAAACATGGATGAGCATAAATGGACAAAAAAGTGGTGAATACAATCAATTCACAACACAAGGGTAGTCACTCTTCTTTTGATCAACAAAGTGTCAAAAGAAAGTGAAGGAAGTAGGATCAATTGGGGTTGAAGAGAGTTTGGCCTCACTTCGGCAGAGTTTCACCTCGCCTTAGGGTGAGTGAAAAACTAAGCAAAAGTAATGCTTCACAATCTCTGTGATGATTGACATGTATTTGAACTTTAATGGAATCTCCCTTGTTTGACAAACAAGGTTTGATTCCGAGAAAGTTCTCCCTTTGCGATGGCTCTCACTCACATTGGTTTTGATATGGTCAAAGTTTGCTCTTGGACAAGATATCTTCCTAGGTGGTTTACTCAACTAGGTGTCACAAGTTATCTAATGTGAGCTTGATTTACCAAGAAAGTTTCACTGAATAGTCTTGGGTTATCTCAAACTTTACTTTACCCCCTTCAAGCATAGTGGAGAAATAAATGCATTCATCGTGTACTCTCACTGGGGTCACGATACAGAATAACTTTGACTCTAACTCATAAAGGTAAAACTTATCAAGTAGGTGTGTGGAGCACTTCCCATTTCATCCACAAGGTTCCCTCTTGTGTGGACTACTTTGGGGTTCCTAGGACCACCCCCATTGTTGTAGCTTAAGGCTTATGCCAAAGGGGTTATGTCCTAGTTAAGCGGATGGGGTGTACCCTTATCTGAACCTATAAATACAGTCTTTTGATTGTGGTGTGTTTTTTATCTTTTATTATTAATGTGGTTTGCTTGTACACCTTTTTATAACCTGCACATGGAAATTGTATTAGTATTTTTTTGTTTCGATCCACCTTTCTTTGACAAGCGTTTAGGTCCTGCATGATGGATCTAGTATTTTTCCACAAACAAAAGAGGATAAAATGTCGTTTATGATTCTCAAATTGTCATAAGATGTAAGAGAAGAGCATACATGACGTAGAATCCAACAATGCAATCAACAATGGAAAATAGTTCACTCAAACGCAAAATTCATTTATTTTAACCAAATTTGACATTCTTTCCTTTAGCAACAAGTGTTTTTCAAAGCAAGAAAAGATATAGAAATCATTTCTGATTCCCAAGATCACCTAAAAGGTGTGAGGGAAGAGCATAAGCGACTTTAATCTCCTAACTAAGCATGCAACATTCATTAGTCCTTAAACAAGCCAAGTTATCAAAAAACATGCAAATATTCCCTGCAAAATAGAATTTAATCTTCAATTTAAACCTACAAGGAGTTAGTATATCCACAAAACATGCTTTTGCAAATTTTAAAGTGAATCTCAAATCCAAATTGTGATGTGTACGCTCAACTTTGGGTGTGTACGCCTGCTTCAAGATGTGTACGCACCTCTGTGGAAACTGAAATGAGCTAATGGGTACGCAGCCAGAGAGTTGTGTACGCTAGACTTTGGACATGGATGCTCACTGAGTACAAAATGGTCAAAGAACTAGACACTAGTAGATGGTGTACGCCTTGGGTATAGACGTGTACTACGCCATGGGTTTGAGATGTATACGCTCTGCAGACAAAAAGCCAGAAAACACAGAGACCGCCCAAAATCATGTACATGCCCTTTTGAGTGTGATGCTACACGTGTGTAAAAATTTTCATGCATACGCTATCTGACCAAAAAATAACATGGTACAATTAACAGAATGATGTATACACTCAACTTATGTCATGTGTACTAGCCCTCATTTGGACGTGTACACCCAGGTTTTGATGTGTATGCGCCCCTTACAAATTTTGTGTTTACGCCTATACCTGGAGATGACGTCAACAAACATGGGAAATGACTTAGGAAACTTCAAAAAGCTCAAATTTTTCTCAAATTAGCTCAAATCAAAGAGTAACCCATCACAATAAATCACTTAAGTGAGATCTAATGCATATAAAGATGATGAAACAAACTAAGAATCTCAATTTATTTCATATTTGCATGATATGGGTTAGCAAAAACATGAGAAAACTAGCAAAATTCATTAAGATCAAAGGGACTATGGATCAAGTCCCACCAGGCATGCCAAATGTGTGCAAGAATTAGTTAGCTATGCAAAAAGAATTAGAACTAACACCTAGTAGTCCTAAAACAAAGCTAAACTAAAATCTATGCACCATCATGCTTAGAGCTTAAACAAGACTAATCTACCAACATCTTTGCATTAGAACATGAATAAACATCCAAACTAATATGTTAAGCAATTAATCTCTATCTCTATTGAATGTTAATCAATGAAATGAACCTATTTAGATCCTTAGCAATCAAAGGGTTGATTGTATGTTTGAATCCCAAGGTTTCAAGAATGGAGTCTTGTCAATCCATGGCTACAAGACCACTTGACATATCTCCATATGACTTCAAACTTGGATGGATGAATGCAAGAAATGAAGATAACTAGCTCCTCTAATGGAAGAATGCTCTAAGATGATAAAATGGCTATAGTCTAGGCTCTATGCTCATTTAGGTGTAAGTAGAAAGGTAGGAGGAGGGCTCCTTATATAGCCCAATGGATAAAAGAAGCTTTGCATCCCTTTACATGTGGGATAATAGCAAGGTTGAGTTAGTTAGGGATGACCATGGTTGAAAGAGGGTTGAGTCAACCTTAGGAGAGTTTAGTTTGTCTTTTAGCGACTCGTGGGGTTTGAGGGGATTTATTAATTAACCAAATTGATTAATTAATAGGTGAGCAAGCTTATAGAAGCTTTTTAGAAGAATAATTAGTATGATTTAGAGGATAAGAAGGATTTAATCAAATAAATGGCGACCTATTGATCTAGTAGAAGAGGAAACTTAATTAATTAAGAATAATTAATTAATTCAGGTAGAAAGGGGTTTAATTAATGGAAGGTCGTTAATTGTCATCTTTGCTGGATACAAGGTCAATTAATTAGCGTAATGTAGTTAATTAACTACGATAGAAGAGAAAGTGCATGTACAATGTTATATCCCTACCAATATATCTTCATATGAGTACTAATGTTACATAATGAAGTTAATAATAATTACCTTTCATTTATTAGTTCTTACTAAATATTTAGGCTAGCCTAATTAGGATGAAAGGGTGTGACCTTTCCTACACACACACACATAGGGGTTATAGAATCCTCCAACAAAGTGAAGAGAAAGACGTGCTAACATATATTTGAGCATAGTTTCCTTGTTAATTACAAGGTATGGTTTCACTTACGCAAAGAAAGATTCAAAAGTAACAAAAGAGCTTAAGCCTCTTAAGGTATGCAATTAAAATGGAGATGAATTCTCTTTATAAAATAATGTTATATTTTTAATATTGAAATATTACATTTCTTTTAAAGTCTTCCTATGCTCAACATTGAAGTAAGATTTTTTCTCCGAATGGCCAAAATTTATATAAGGATGTTATGTTGCAGTTGAAAGAAAGAGTGTTAATAAGAGGAGATAAAGTGAATGGAAGTTGGGTTGAAATATGATTTCTAATGAGATCCAAACGGTATTTGTTCATATATAAGATTGTAGATCAGCTCTATTGGAAGGCTACACAATTGGATAGTTGATTTTAGTAGACCTTCTTCTTGAAAAAGTGAATGTTAGAGTTCAAACACTACACCTCGAAGGGAGGGTAGTGATGTGGGGATAGATTTTCCACACTTAATTAGTTGTTGAAGATTTTAGGGACTTAAATTCCTCAAATTATGGAGGTGTGATCCAATTTTGGATTTGAAATAAGCCCAATTCATGTAATTCTCACTTGTGGCACATGTAGAAGATGGTTCTTGTAAAAATACATCAGATCATCTAGATTCCAAGGATTTCATAATTTATATACTTTATCATATGTATATTTTGATGATATATTTTTGTTCCTCTTGAAAAAATGCACACTTTAGAAATAAGTGGCACCTGATTTCAAATTTGTATGCAAAAGTTATCACCTTTTAAAATTAGAGGACTTTTCCTTGTTACAAAACCATCCATGGAAGTAGAGTGGTGATCACACAGTTATTAGTGGTAGTTACACAATTAATAGTGGTAATTGATAATGGTGGGTACACAATAGACAGTGGAGGTTATGCAGTTGACAATGGTAGTTACACAATTTCCAATGGTGGTTATACAATTGTTAGTGGCAGTTACACAATTTTTAGTGGCAATTACACAGTCGACAATGGCATTTATGTAGTTGTCATTGGCGGTTTTAAAACCTATGATTGTGTAACTTCCTCCTGAAGGAAGGGGTGGTTTCATCATGAGTCTAAAAAGCATGTGGATTTGTAGTGGTTGCAAACATTTCAACTTCCATAATCTATTCTAAGAATTTTTGGTAGTTTTATAAGTCATAAGGAATTATTATTCCACATCTGATGGATTTCAACAATCATCAAGAATGTAAGAGGAGTTATGGAATTAGATTCCCACTTTTTTTTATAATCAAGTTGGAGTCTTCGTTCATGGACTAGTGATTTCCTAGTAGTGAGAGGTTATTTTTTAGGGTGTTGTTGTTAGACGAGTGTCTAAAAATTTCTCAACATGTTTTATGCAAGCTTTGGAGAGAGAGAGAGAGAGAGAGAGAGAGATTGAATTTTTCCCATAAATGCCTTTAATGCTAGCTTGTACATTTGAGTGAATTAAATATTTAATGGGGAGTGTATTTGCCTCACCCGCTGGAGTTTTTATCTCATTTGGCTTTCTCTAGGATAAGTATGGTGTTCACTTTTGTTGTCTTTCCTTCTCATGTGTATGTTTAAATTATGTTTCACATTCATTTCATCACTACATAGCTTTTTTTTGCAGGCAAACTGTGTTAGTTTCATAGTCTCTTTGAAAGCTAGGAATCATTGGGGTATATGTTGGTGAATCCTAGTGTGGAATATCCACCTGGCCTACATATCAAAAAAATTGACCCAAAACATAAAACCTAAAAGAAAAAAGAGTAATAAAGTGCCCCAAGGCAGAAATAACCCAAAACATAAGGGGGATGGGAGTGAAGCACTTGGGACTAGGTCATAGTATGGTATGCACCAAATGGTGCAACCATGTCCAAAAGTCGACAAAATTTAATGATGAAAGACTAAAAATTGTAGATCTTTGTGACCAACATAAGAAAAAATGAAATATTGATATTAGTGACTAGAAGAGAGTAAATAAAGTCAAAACATACCGAAAATAACAAGGACTTGCACCAATAAACTCTATTTTTCAGTGCTCAAGACTTATGCATATATAATTTGCTAAACTCATGATATAATAGTGACTTTACTATCTTAAAGGAGAAATGATAGTGTATCATGATAATACCAAAGTGGGAAGAAGGTACAAGCAAATCTAGAGAGTAACAAAAGTGTGGTGAACAACATGGGTCATTGGTGGACCCATGCGGATATAATTAAATTATGTTGTAGATGTAAATAGTAACATAGGTACCGAAAAGGTGTTTTGCAGTTATGGAAAATTGAATTCGTACTTGAGGATGATTAGGAGTTTTCGGTCCCCAATTTATTAAGATAGATAAACTATGTCGCAAGGGAATTTTGTATCCCAACACCAAAAAAAGGGGTGTCATAGGACTCTCAAGTATCATCAAAAATCCTTACAAAAGAGAGTAGGAGCTAGGTTTCCATAGGGATTTCAAGTCGCCCAAAAATATCTTCCACCCACGGGACCATACCACTACAGACAAATTTAGGTCCCAAGAATGGTGAAAACCTATGAAAATTTTAAAATAAATGACGTCTCATGCCCACACTATGCATTTGTGTGGGTGGTAAATAATATCTAGTAGTGTTGAGATTTTATAATTCCCCCTTGCATTTGCACTAAGTACAATGGTGCTTCCATTTGTACTTAGTAATTTAGTGTTTCATACATCTATGTAGCTGAATTTGACCATTGTGACATTGTTGATTATAGTAGCTCCAATAAATGACTAGCAATCGTACGTGAAATGTACGATGAAAATGCCGAAGGGGATGCATTGAAGTAGTGAAAATGGAGGGAATGAAATAGAGGAAGAGGAAGAGGGTTAATAATGAAGGGGTACATGGATGAGAAGTCCAAGGATAGGGAAAATGTTGTGGGGGACCCATACCAAACTTTTCTCTCCTACTACCAGATGCAATTCTTTGTCAATTGTTAGAAGGAGAAAAGGGTTATGGTGTTCAAGATATCAAAGCAACATATTTTGGAAAAAAAATTAAAATTAAAGGAGTGGTCGATCAATAATATTAATGTCAAGTGTTACTTGTAATTCCAATCTTTATATTTTTATGGTAGGTAGAACATAAGTAGTTTTAAAGTGAATTCTCTTGCACATGTCACAGGACACTTTAGAGATAGGGATATGTGTAATAGACCTAACATCCAATGGTAGTGGTTTCATGCACATTTGCGATTAAGGAATTTCTCTAGCTATTAAGGTAACAGTCAAGGTCTCCATCATCAACAGTCTTGATAGAGTTTTCCACAATAACCATTGGAAAAAAATGGGATTTGCTATTTTTACCATGATCCACATTATCATCTCCATCTCGTTTACATTTTCCATGAGAGTCCAATTTGTTCTTAAATGGGTCAAAATAAAAAATGGGGAAAATCCAAAAGGTTATGGGTTTAAAACCCAACCTCATGAATACAAAATATAATGTTCCTTGTTTGTGGCTTGGGAAGAAATGGCTCATATGTCCTTCATGCATGGGTTCTATCTACACTTTTATTGGCAAGGAGGACAACTGTTCTCAACATCTGCCAAGGGTTGTCCAATGATGACATCACAACCACATACATAAAAAAAATGGTTTTTCTTTTTTCTTGGCATTAAGTTTATCGATTTGGAGTTTAATTTGTTAGATAAGACGAACACATCATTGGAATGTTGGAAATAAAAAGGTTGGAATAAAATACATGCTTGTCGTACACCTATACCACATCTCAAAGTGTCCCTACCCATAAAATATTTTATACCAATGGTCCACTTTATCATCTCAATGTCACTTGCATAATTTGCATGAGTGCAATATGAGCTTAAAGGTGTCAAAATTAAAAATATATATAAATCTAATTGGTTCAAGGTTCGAAACCCAACCACATTGATGGATTCTTATAGCTCTTTGTAGGCCCCCTTCTCAATTTTAAGCTCGAGTAATTATAGAGAAACATGGGATGCATAAACAATTATCAATGATAAAGCCCTTCCAATGGTCGGTTACATGAGCGACAAGTAGACATTATCTACTGAATGATTTTTGTTATGTTTTTCTACGACGTTAAGTTCATCGATTGAATAACGTTTAATTTAGTAGATGACATAGATATGAATGGAAATATGGAAATAAAAAGTTGCAAATTGAATACTTGATTTTCCTGCACCTATTACAGGAACAAAATTATTTATGCCAAAAAAATATATATGTTATGTGTGCTCCACTTTATCGTCTTGATCTTGCTCACACTATTCATGTGAGTGTAATTTACACGTAAAAGAACTAAAATAAAAAATGGAGAAAATACAATTGGCTCCAGGTTTGAAACCCAAATGGTCTAATATGTCACCCAAGTCATTAAATAAACCTGACTTTAGTTTCATGTTCGAAAATATTTACAAACCAAGCATGTGGTCACATTAACTGCATGTTCGTGCATTGTCAAGTATTCGTAAAAATAAGTATTTTTTTATGTTGTTAAGCTCACCTCAATGCATAGTTGAATGGTTAATGACTCATAAAAGTTAAGTACATTTGGTTAAAGTTCATAAACAACTGATTCACCCTACTCTCAGTCCATTATGCTTCCAACAATTGATATCAAAGCATGTCCTTTTGGAGAATTTTAATCACTTAAAAGGAGATCCTTTGAAGCACTAAAATAGTGAGTTAGAAAAGTGGGCACTTCTATCCGGCAAGGATCCCTTGTTTTACCATGGAATTAACTATGAAATCATTTAGAGTCCATCAAATTGTGACTCTTGGGGATTCATTTTCTATGATTTGAATTAAGTGAGAAATTGTTTGTTGGTTGCACTGGAGGCTCAAATCCCGAAAGAAGATGTGTACAAATTTGTTTGATAGCTGACACTGGAGGCAATGATTTGAATCTAAGTGTGGGCTTTGCAAAAAAAAACTTGTAAAGGTAAATTGGATGGTACCTTCGCCGAGACATGTGATAAAAGTACATTTAAATGCAAAACAAATGTAATAGTTTTGTTGTAGTTTGAACTTGCTACTGTTGTACACATCGAAGGAGAGAAAAATGTGAAGACTGAGTAAAAAGGTAGTTTTTATTTTGTGGTGTTCCTGGGTTTAAACCTGCAAGTTTTGTATGAATGAAGGAAGTGGTAAAAATATCATAATATTGATTAAAAATGATAGTGTTAAGTTGTCCGGGTTCTTCCTGGCAACAATTTTATGCCATTGAAAAGGTTAAAAAGTTGAGGAATGATTTGAAGAAAATACATCTGCATTCCAAAACATTGATTGGATGAGTACAAATAAAAAATTATATGTTGTTGATTAACTCAAACTAGTGTCATATAGAATCTAACTGGGGAGACGCCTTCAGTGTAAATATAAAAAAAAAATATAGTAAAAATTCACCTGATCGGTCATAGACTCGTAACCACACGAAGTTTATCATGTTCACAGGTGGTGAAAGATTTAGAAAGACCTTTTTGACTGGTAATCCACCCTAAACATTCTCTGGCAATAAACAACATGTTACCCTACACTTACTTGCAGTTGACATCTATTGACAGAATTTGTACCTAATGCCTACACATTTATTATTCCATTATGATCATCTATTTGTATCGAAGCATGGTTCCATACCGCAAGATGCTTCTCTCAGTTTAAGAGAAGATTCATTGTTCCACTATGAACAACAGAAGGAAATCCCATGAGATCACCTATGACCCAAGATCTATTAATCTAATTGGGGAGACGCCTTGTAAATATCAATTATTTTCACTTGATCAAAGACTCATAGCCACATGAAGTTTATCATGTTCACAGGGGGTGAAAGATTTCATTTTTGACTGGTTCCACCCTAAACATTCATTGGCAATAAACAACTCGTTACCCTCTACTTGCAACATCTAAGAAGAATTTGTACCTAATGCCCTACATGATGATGCATCTATTAGTAGTGCTATCGTTCCATACAGCAAGAGGTAAGCTCCTCTCAATATATCTTTACCTTGTTCATTATTCCACTACGAAGCAAGATCTATACAACAAAAAAGGAAAAAAATAATCAGGACAAAAATTCAATTAATGTTAGTGATGACATCTTGTTCATGGCCAAGGATGCCATAAATTATCAATACATAGAAAAATAAAAAATTCAAAAAATATGCTAACTCAAATGAATAAGAAGAGAACCAGTAAATTTTTAAAAATATCACTAAACATTGCTACCATGGGAGATTTTACGTGTATAGACATGGTCATTGATAGTTAGAATCTCAACACTAAATGGAAAGATCATTTGAAACCTTATGTTGTTGATGCATTGTAGAATGTGTGTTTATTATATTCTAATTGTGTTGGACAAGGATCCATGTCATTGAAATCATGCCTCATTTTATATTCATCGCACGTACTTTGATTCGTTAGACATCTGTATATGGACAAGTATTGAAATTTCTATGCTAAGAACAATACACGCAGATAATTACAATAGTGTACAACACAAAGAAGATGGTTGATGTTGTGGGTGCCACACGGAGGAACTAACAAAGCATACATAGATTCAAATAAGATCTACAAACATGAGGAGATTCCATAGTGTATAGTGTCCAAAATAGTAAGAATTAGCACATCCTATACACCTACCTCATTTTTACTAGACTATCAACTCCCAATCTAAGCTTCGGTCATAATTATCACACATTCTAACCAATGTCAAAATAGACCCACTTGCAATCCACTTTACCAACACCTTCCACATAATAACATAACACTTTGGATTCTAATACACTTTTCCCTCATTTTCTTCTCCCTATACGTGCTATAATCACATCAACAAGCCCTCCGCCCCTCTCGCACCCACGTACCCACCTAACAAAGGCTAAAAAAAGTAAATACATTCAGAGTTACCTGACCACTTAATGGGTGGCCAGGGAAAGTATAGTTTGCCTCAAACTAATGGTGGTGCTGGAAAAATATATGTTACCGCCCTTGATCAATCCCTTGTTGTTGCAACACCTGTGTATTTTTGGGAGGCGGTCCAAAGTGGTTCTTCTCTTACCACTTTGACCTTTGCATCATGTAATCCATGTGTGGGCTTTGGAGAGGAGGTGACCCAATCTGAAGTATACTTTCAGGAGCATGGCTTGATATGAAAATTCAGCAGATGGTGGCCCTCTTTACCGGATCTACATGCGTGGATTGCAAATTGTTGGAGGCCCTTGCTTGAAGGTTAGGTAGATATTTATCCTTGTGCTAAAGGTATTTTTATTTTAGATTTTACCAAGCTCCGCGATAAGAATACCATATTGGAAACCATTTGGATTCGAAAACCTCACTATTTGATTGTGAAACCCTGGTTCCCTTCTTTTAACCCTCTCACTAAATCTTTCTCAACCAAACTAGTTTGGGTTAGAATGCCACATTTTCCCCTGCAATTTTGCGTGACTGAATGTTTATAAGTCTCAATAGGTAAGAACTTGGGGAAAATCATTGATATTGATGATGATACTGCTTGCTACATGCACACAACCTATGCCAGGATATTTGTTGAAATAGACACTTCAAAAGAACTTCGTGCAAACATTGAATTTAAATTCCAAGAAAGAACATGGACTCAACCCCTAGATTATGAAGGGTTACCATTTAGATGTAGAAGATATTTTTCTTTGGGTCATGTAGCCGTTGATTGTCACCTTGAGAAAAAGCATGTGAGATCTACTTGGTGGAAAAATGCCCTCCCATGTCATACAATAATAAATGAAAAACTCGAGAGTGCATCTGAGGAGGAGAGTGTACCTGAAACACCCATTAGGGATCCTATGATTCCACATAGAGACATGCATGTTAAAGACCAGGGAAAATCCAATGTGGAAATCCATACGAGCAATAGAGATGAGTCAATCTCCGGCAAAGCGGCTAAGGAAAATGTTCCTTTAAAAAACATTCCAAATTAGCCGATTGATATGATTGAGGTTAATTTACCTATTGATGTTGTTTCTAAAGGTTGGAAAACAATGCTTGCAAAGAAAAAATCAAGTTACAAGCAAACCGTTACTCCTACCTAGTTGTTTCACTCGCAATTGGGCAGTTGTTTCTTGTTGATTTTTGTTGTCCTTAAGGCTTTATCTAGGCTTTCAGGCCTTCTTTGTAATAGGGTAGGGGCCCCTGGTAAAACCCTTTATTTACCAATTATCAAAAAATTATCCGTTGTTAAAAGTTCAAAAAGTTACAAACCCAGAAGACTTTTTAGGTTGGCTGTTATTAAGACATATTTAAGACAGTCAACAAACATTGCATTAAATAGAACAATCATTTGTATATATTATTGAGAATGACTATGATTAGCTCCAGGGTGATTATGTAGATTAACTTTTCAGAAAAATTATATTGCTTGCTTAGAATATTAGAGGATTGACTCTGATATTAGATGCTAGTGCCATGGACGATTGTGGTAGGCACATGGCGAACTTGCAGTGGAATGATCAGTAAGTCCATATTGTTAGTGTGGACGACATCATTTTGGTCAATCCCATGAATCCTAGTCGTAATTTTCTTTATTGCAAACGAAAGACCATTGATTGTAGTGAGCATAGTCACATAGTACTTGGGGTTCGAAACCACAATTCATTGCACAATGTCGACCACATTAGTCATACATATGCCCAAGGTTGGGTGTACACCTTCTACCAATCATGCCCCGTTGTGAGATAATGGGAATTATGTTGAAGGTCACGTGTAGGATTACAAATGTTATAGATGGAACACTTATGTCAAAGAGTTTCTCCTTCTTCATCTTCCCTCTTCTCTAGAAAAATAGGTTGCAGTCACACTTTGATCTTTCAACTTTAACTTTTTTTACACCTCCTTTTTGACGTCTTCATTACACCATTTGCACATGATGTGCTAGTTTACTACTTTCTATGAAGTCATGGACTACATAAACTCCTTAGTAAAAATTGGAAAACTTTATTTTAGGATAAACGATAAGGTCCCAACAAATTAGTAGAGAGACTGCATTGTAAATGCGGTGTAAACGATGGTCAATACGAGTCTTCGGCATTATACAGTGTTACATAGATAGAGCTTAAACACACAAAAAATAGTTAAATAACGACCAAGTACGAAGTAGTGGTGACCTATCATAAACATTGTAATTCCTGGGTCGAACATAGTGTAGCAATCAAACCGCATTGAAAACTCCTCAAATTCGGGCTTTTTTAGAGTCTCCTCCTGTGTCATAGTACAGATGTGCGAACTAGTTTTTGTGCCAAGGAATGGAAAACGTAAGGTTTGTGGATCTGTATTGTTATTGTTATAGTTACATTGCTGTCACTAGCATGGAACCCCAGTTAACTTCACTCTCCCTCAGATCCTACTTACATAACGGAACTTGTGAACCGCTTTCTACAACTACGAAGATGAGAATATGATCCTCACTCCTTGCAGTTTACAGATTGGCAGATTCCCAATATGGTGCTCGGGCTTCGCAACTGTACAACGTGGTCCGTGTGAAAAATCTATTACAGTTACTGATTATTAACCTCCTATCTTGTAAGATTATTTGATCAACAAATATTGGAAAATAACACAACTGTAACTTCACAAATACAAACACATAAGAAATACCCAACAAGGTGAACACAATATTTTCAGACAATTGTCCCTGGAAAAACCCCGTAGGGAAAACCAGTACTACATATGAGAAATATATTAAACTTTAGCAAATCAAGAGATACAAATACTGCTTGCCTCTTACTGGCAGAGCTCCGACAATCTCCTAATCCTCCTGCTGATATTCCTCCACTGCTATCTCCAACGCTATCACTGCGCCCTTGCTAACACTGCAAGACTACTTGCTAACACTACAAGTTTCTCTCAAAACTTCCTTGTTACAAATGACCCCAATGACCCCCTTATATACTACTCTCGTTGAAAATCAACGGCCGAGATTAATACAAATGAATCGCTGAGATTAAGACAACTCAATAACCATAACAACTTTGGTTATGAGGTGTCACCTAAAAGGAGTCAATATTAGATAACAATTGTTCTTATCCTAACAATATTTGTTTGACAAAAACAACTATTTCTCTAAATTCTAGGCTGTCCAAATAACAATTGGATGAGGACAAACAGCTGTCCAAGCTACAAACTACTAAGATTAACACTCCCTCTTAGTGAGGAAGCTGTTCTGCATGACACCCACCATCTCTCTGAAGAAGATAAATTTTGCCTTCCCCAATGCCTTTGTCAGAATGTCTGCTACCTGCTGATCTGTAGGTACAAACTGTAGCTTAACAACCCTGCGCTATACACAATCTCTGATGAAGTGATACTTGATGTCTATATGTTTTGACCTATCATGAAACACCGGATTCTCAGTCAACTTGATGCAACTCTGATTGTCGCAGTGTATCACCGTAGTCTCAACCTTCTGACCAAACAAGGCTACTAGCAACTTCTGAAGCCATATAGCTTCACATGTTGCCATGCTAGCTACTATGTACTCTGACTCTGCTGAACTCAGAGCCACAGACTTCTGCTTCCTACTGAACCAAGATACAACTCCTGATCCCAGACTGAAACAACACCCTGAAGTGCTCCTCTTGTCCATTGTACTACCTGCCCAATCTGCGTCAGTATAGCCCATCAACTTGATTCCTTCACCTCGAGCATATCTAATTCCATACTCGATTGTACCTCGCAAATAACGCAGCACATGCTTTGCCGCAGTCCAATGCACTCTCTTTGGCTCAACCATGAACTGACTAAGAGAGTTAACTGCAAAAGCTATATCTGCCCTGGTATTGACCAAATACATGAGAGAACCAATCAACTGCCTGTATAAGGTGGGGTCTACATCCTTCTCCCTGGATGTGTCTACCTTCCTCCAATTCATGATCATGGGTGTAGACATGGCTTTGCAATCTTCCATCCTGAACCTTTTCAATATTTCCATGCAATATTTCCCTTGCCCAAGGAAAATCTCTCCATCTTTCTGCCATACCTCCATGCCTAGAAAGTAGTGCATAAGTCCCAAATCCTTCATCTCGAACTCCGCTGCAAGATCCCTCTTGCATTCTTCTATGAGCCCCAGTGAACCTGTAAGAAACAAGTCATCTACATATAGAACAAGAATGAGAATCTCACCTCCAACTACCAAGTAGTAGAGATTAGCATCTGCCTCACTCTTCACAAAGCCCATTTCCTACAAGTAACTATCAATGCGCTCATACCACGCTCTGGGAGCCTGCTTGAGTCCGTACAATGCTCTCTTCAATCTACACACGTGGGTCTCTTTGCTGTGTGCTACAAAGCCTTCTGGTTGTTCTATGTATACCTCCTCTTTCAACTCACCATTAAGAAATGTTGTCTTGACATCCATTTGATGGATCTGCCATCCCATCTGTGCTGAAATTGAGATTACAGCTCGTATAGAAGTATACCTGGCAACTGGAGCAAATGTCTCCTCGTAGTCTATTCCCTCTTTCTGAGAGAACCCCTTTGCCACGAACCTTGCCTTATATTTCTCGATGCTACCATCTGCACCGTGCTTGATCTTATAGATCCAACGTGATCCAACCACTGCCCTATCTGTTGGTCTAGGCACTACCTCCCACACATCATTCTGCATAATTGAAGTATACTCCTCAACCATTGCTTCTTGCCACACTTGATGTTGTGCAGCCTCCTGATAGCTAGAAGGTTCACTATCTACCAACATACTAACTAATGCAACATAGTCATCATACCTGGCTGGTGGTTTCCATTGTCTATCACTCCTCTAGGAGTACCCACTAACTCCTGAGTATTCTTCTGTGTCTGTTGAACCTCACGGTTCTTGCTGCCAACTGTAGAGGATGAAATATCAAGCTCCATGTCTTCTTGATGCATCTCTTCTTGCACCTGTTGCTCCATACTTTGAAAACTCTCTCCTCCTGAGTCTATGCTTGTACTAGTAACTGTACTCGAGCTTTGCTGCCCTTGACTCGATTGAGTGATCCTTGGAGCTTCTGTTGGCTGCTCACTCTGATCATCTACTGGCAAATCTCTAGACCTTCTAAATGCCTTGTCCTCCATGAACTTGACATCACGTCGAACAATAATCCTCCTGGTCCCTGGAATGAATATCCGATATGCCTTAGAGGTTTCACTGTACCCCACAAAGTACCCTCTCTCTGCAGTCTGATCTAACTTGGTACGTGTATCCTTAGGAATGTGACAATATGCCAAACTCCCAAAGATCCTAAAGTGACTGACATCTGGCTTCTTCCCAGTGAATGCTTCCTCTGGTGTCATCTTCCCTAGTACCTTATGTGGAACTCTATTCTGTATGTATACTGCTGTATTGCATGCCTCTGCCCACAGATAATGGGGTAAATCCTGGTCATGCAACATAGCCCTTGATGCCTCCGTTATAGACCGATTCTTCCTCTCAGCAACTCCATTCTGTTGCGGATTGTAAGGAACAGTCCACTCTCTCTTGATTCCTTCTCTGGTACAGAACTCCTGGAACTCATTGCTTTTGTACTCACCTCCATTGTCTGACCGAAGAAATTTTATCTTCCTTCCTGTTGAATTCTCCACAAGAGCTTTGAACTCTTGGAAGCGACTGAAAACCTCATCCTTGGTCTTCAAGAAGTATATCCATGTCTTCCTGGAGAAATCATCAATAAAAGTAACAAAGTACTCATACCTTCTGAGAGACTTCGTCGACATTGGTCCACATACATCTGAATGTACTAGATCAAGAATGCCCTTGGATCTGGTGTCACTCCTTGGAAAAGATGCTTTAGCAAACTTCCCCAACACGCATCCCTTACATACATCATCGTGCTCTGTGCTCACCTCAGGAACACCTGTCACTGTCTCATGAAGTAATTTAAGGGCTCCATGATGGATATGGCCCATCCTTCTATGCCATAGCTCTCCCTGATCTCTAAGATTATTGTTGCTCATGAGTGCCTTAGGAATATCAAACTGCAGCCTATAAAGCCGACCGCTCCTAACTCCAATAGCTGTGGGTGATTTCCAATCCTTGTGCTTGATCAACACATGTGCCCCTCTAAAGAGTACATTGTACCCTTTGTCCTGAAGGACAGATACAGAAACCAAATTCATCCCTAAGCCTGGAACATGCAACACATCATGAAGGGGAATAATCTTACCACTCTCCCTCTGAAACTGAACAGTCCCTTTCCCAACTGAGTTGAGTTTGGACATGTTCCCCATAGAGATCTGGATTCTGGTGCTCTCTTCCTTATAACTGGAGAAGTATTCTCTAACTCCTGTCATATGATATGACGCCCCACTATCTATGTACCAAACACTCTGTGAGGTTGAGCTAACCATACATGCTATGAGTGCAAACTCATCTTCCATTCTACTAGAGAGCTCATCTGCACTTGTTGAAGCCGCAACTTGCTTCTTGCCTTTCTTTTCATTCTTCTTCCTTTCTGGGCAATCGCTGACATAGTGGCCAAACTCGTGACAGCCATAGCACTTGATCTTCGAAAAATCTTTCTTCTTCTTTTCACCTTGTGAATTTGATCTTTTACTAGACCCCTTCTTTGCTTTCCCTTTACCCGCTAGGGCAACATTTTCCTGGTCCACCTCACTTTTCTGACTCTTATTGTTGGCTCCATTGACAAGACTTAGTCTAAGCTCCTCCTGAGTGAAATCACTCCATAGTCGATCCCAACTCGGTAAGGTGTCTCGTCCATTGATGACTTGAACAAAGACATCCCACTGCTTAGTAAACCCATTTAGGGCTATTCTCACTAGCTCGTCATCACTTGGCTTGTCTCCAACAGCTGCCAATTCATCCTTGACAAGTCTAAGTCTGGTGAGGTAACTTGTGACGTCTTCTCCCTTATTCATCCGGGTATTCCTCAACTTTTCTCTGAGAATCAGCTTCCGGTTAGTGGTAGCATTCTGGTACAGATTCATAATGGCATCCCACATCGTCTTCGCTGTATCTAACTCTGCAATATGCGGAACAATATGATCCTTGACACCGTCAAGAATCAGCCTCCTCGCCTTGGCATCTTCCTTCTTATATGCTAAGAGTTGTGTTGCATCTGTAGGTATAGGTACAACCGTGGTCACATATTCCTTGATACCATTCTCTTCCAGCAATAGAGAAATTCTGGCTTTCCAGACACCAAAATTCGAGGCTCCATCCAATCTGTCCTGATCTCTTAAACCTGCTGAGGCCATCTTAAAAGAAAACAATAATAATAATTTTGAAGAGGTTAAACTGGGTTTTATAAACCCTCACTTTCTTTCACCTAGGGTAAATCTCTTCTACCCGAACTTAGCTCTGATACCATGTGAAAAATCTATTACAGTTACTGATTATTAACCTCCTATCTTGTAAGATTATTTGATCAACAAATATTGGAAAATAACACAACTGTAACTTCACAAATACAAACACATAAGAAATACCCAACAAGGTGAACACAATATTTTCGGACAATTGTCCCTGGAAAAACCCCGTAGGGAAAACCAGTACTACAGATGAGAAATATATTAAACTTCAGCAAATCAAGAGATACAAATACTGCTTGCCTCTTACTGGCAGAGCTCCGACAATCTCCTAATCCTCCTGCTGATATTCCTCCACTGCTATCTCCAACGCTATCACTGCGCCCTTGCTAACACTGCAAGACTACTTGCTAACACTGCAAGTTTCTCTAAAAACTTCCTTGTTACAAATGACCCCAATGACCCCCTTATATACTACTCTCGTTGAAAATCAACGGCCGAGATTAATACAAATGAACGGCTGAGATTAAGACAACTCAATAACCATAACAACCTTGGTTATGAGGTGTCACCTAAAAGGAGTCAATATTAGATAACAATTGTTCTTATCCTAACAATATTTGTTTGACAAAAACAACTATTTCTCTAAATTCTAGGCTGTCCAAATAACAATTGGATGAGGACAAACAACTGTCCAAGCTACAAACTACTAAGATTAACAGTTAGAGAGAGATATTTAGATTGGGATGTGTTAGACAAAATTACACCATGTGACAAGAGTGGCAGAGGTGCCCCCAAATGCATATTTGATTACAACATTGTGTGAGCAGAGGAATGATAACACATAGAGAAAAATGTGACTAGATATGTTTCAATCCTAAATTTAATAATAGGCATATACAAGATATATTTTATTACTAAATTAGGTTGATTGATAGACAAGCAATTTAGATTACATACATTGATCTACAATATTGGAACCTAGAGTTTTGTAAACACAATTTTTGGTAAAGTAATTAGGAGCATAATTGGGTTAGAGAGAGCCTTTAACTAGCTCAGGAAAATTTCTAATTGTTTCACGTCATGAATTTGGAAGTGTGTAGAGACCGGAAAGAATTTAACATGTTAATATCTTTCTATGTGTAGGCAAGATAGGGTTGTATCACCTAGGATTGGGTTGTTCTACAGTTTGGACCCCTTTTGTACAGTCTTATACTACAAAGGAGCTCGGATCTAGTTTTTCTTGTGTCGCTTCTCTGTCGCATGTGTCACTTCTTGATATATTTAATTTCACTTCTTGAAAAATTTAATGTCACTTCTTGATATATTTAATATCATTTCCCGGTATGCTTAATATCGATGTAACTCTCACATATGCACTTGTATTTGCGAAAACTCTAGCTTCCTGCAAAAATAACTTTGAGTGCACGTTAGATAAAAAATTAAATATTAAGTGCTTGAGTTTGACTAACCTCGATGATCACCTCGCTTTTTATCACACCAAGTGTTGCACTATATTTCAAACTCCATGTAGTTATCTTAATGCTTGGTGCATGTGTGTATGCAACATGTTCCCTTGTCCTAGTGTTACCCTCGTGTTTCCACACTGATAACGGGTTATTACTTGTCCCAATTAAAACCCTTATATGCATATGTAGAATTAGTAATTTCCCTCCTTGTGATGTGTTATGCAATGTGTCGTATTAAATTTGTTGTTTGTTCCTAGCTCATATGTGGTAGATACATAGGGTTTACGAAATGATAAATTCTTAGGGTAAATTTATATCAGTTTTAATAATTCTCTTGGTTTGAAATTTAAACTTAATGGCATACAACTCCAACCTAAAATAGAAAACCTAAAAGCCAAAAGAGTAATAAAGTGCCCCACTGAACAGAAAAGACCCAAAATGGAAGGGGGGACCAAGCCATAGTACAACATGGGCCAAAGGACACAAGAAAATGCCCAATAGAACTGACCAAAAAAGAGTAAATCAAGTCAAAACATAAACAAAATAGCAAAGAGTTGCACCACTAAATTCCAGTTTCATTACTCAAAACTTATACCCATATAATTTGCTAAAAATATGATGTAATAATGAAACATTTCTTTAAACTTCCTATTGCCTGAAATTAATTTGAAGATTTTGTAAATCACGGTGGCTATTGTGGATCTACTTTAGACATGTAATAACATAAATAGAATTGAAGTTAGACGTGAAATGCAAATTTGATCTGGTTTGTTCACTTCAATTTTATAAAGCAAAGGGAAGATTTGTATTGGTTTAAGAAACAAAGGATTTTAGGAACAATCGATAATTATATTGAAAACAGTTTGTGTCTGCTACATTACGTGTCCACCATACGTAGAACACGTCTATTGCATTTGGTGAAAATTAAGAAAAAATTATGTTATAAAATTAAAATAGTTGCAGTTGCAGTTGTAGTTAGGTGTATTTGGTGAAGCTGCATTGGAAAGAATCTAGACTTTCAGTCAATGGTGATGTTATGTAAATTACAAAATAAATTAATGAAGTGATGAGATAGCATGACCCACTCAGATAATTAAATGAGATTGAGATGGTGGCGCTATTCTTAGATGTATAGAGTTGTAAAGGTTAAATCTATTTAATATTGAAAAAGATAAATCTATATTAATAGATGAAACTGTCTCGGGTATAATTTCTTTTCAATAGAATTAATTGACTCGAGTTTAAAACTATGAAAAATGGTATGCTTATGTTAAGCAAGCTCAAACCTTCTCTTCAAACATAGGCTTATAAAAGGTATTTTGGTCCGGATTTTATAGATTGAATGACTCTTATTATAGTAAAATTTGTATTTCATGGGGTCTTGGTTGATTGGTAAAGGCCGGGCGTTTACTAAGAGGAGGTCTAAGGTTCAAACCCCATTGGCAGGCCCGAGCGTGAGGAGTAATTTGACCAGAATCGTTGCGTTCTACAAAAGTAGTCCGACCAACGTCCCTAAGTGTGTGCCAATTGTACGAAGGTAGTATGAAACCTAGGCTCCAGTTGTATGAAACTTGTGCACCTGGTGGTTCCTTCCTCACTCAAAATTTGTATAATTTATTATACAAAAATAGTTAGTGGGAACATCTAGAAAACCAAAGTGACGTGTATCTTTGTTATTATAACATAGGTGAAGTTCTGAACACAATAAACTTCTAATCGTTGAAAAATATTTAATTGTGAGGTATAATATAATCAATAAGACATGGAAATGATTTCATATGGTCACATGGACTTCAAAAATGATTACGGAACTATTTTAAGACAAATGTAGTATACATCAAACTAGTATTTTAGAGGAGTCGTCGTTCACATTAACATCGTCACATCATTAGATCTCTTGAAGCATACATCGTGGCAGTAATTACAGTTAATGCTTTGAAAAATCTATTATTAAGTATTACTCTACATATTGCCTAATTAAAAATAGATATCAGAGTGTGTCTTATTTAAGCTTCCTAACGATAAAGTTTTTGTAGTTATAAAGACCCAAACTTACTATAAAACAACTAATACACCTATTGAAAATAAAGTTATGAAACCACATAATTATTTTTGTGTCGTCATTGGTGAAGTGTGGAAGAGATGGTGTTTCAAATGGACAATTTGGGAAATTCATACGAATATGTATTCCTCGCACTCTTTTTGAAGATCATTTTTTTTCATCGTTTCTCTATGGAGATTATTGGTTGCTAAGTCATGGTTAGGAAGGGT
This sequence comes from Taxus chinensis, assembly GCA_019776745.2. Classification (NCBI taxonomy): domain Eukaryota; kingdom Viridiplantae; phylum Streptophyta; class Pinopsida; order Cupressales; family Taxaceae; genus Taxus; species Taxus chinensis. The sequence goes on from CM034148.1 coordinate 221,144,338, forward strand.
GGGTTGAGGAAACCCATCGATCAAGTTGTGGAATTAGGAATATGAGTACCAAGTGACTGTGGAAATACTTCCTATCATATTGACTAAGCGAATGTGAAAATCCTTAGCAATTGACTTGTAGGTGGATTACAGAGTACAGAGATGACATGAGGACATGTTAATAACATTATTATGGCCAAAAGCATACATACCGTGTTTATCTGGTAGGAATTTTTACTCATTATTTTATATACCTTGGGAATGTATCATTTCCTATTCCAATTCACTATCATACTCGTTAAATGTTGTGGAGTTATTTGTAGTATTGACTTATATAATATACAATGTCATATTTCTTTCATCGAATTCATACATATCGTTCTTGTGAACGGTAGAGCCACTCTTTTTGGATAAGAGGTGTATAATGATTTGAAAGGCTTTGTGGTTGGAGGTAAATCCCCCTATGGTACTCTACATATTATACAATTACATGTGGATTTAGTGATGAGCTCTTGCATTTTCAATTTTCATGTTGAGCACGGGGGGTTCATTAGCTAGGCAATATCCTAGCACGTGGCTTCATATTGAGGTAATTAAAATTAATAAAATTAAAGTCAATATACTAGTAGACATGAGGGGGTGAAAGGGTTTAATTTATTAATGTTTTGAATTAGGTATTGGTGGTAGATTAGAGAGGTGGGCCAAAGGAAAGGGAGTTTTAATTTTAATATAAAACTAAAACATTTGAACCCTAGTTTTTAAAAGTAAATACCTTAAAATTGGAAAATGAGTGTGGTCATAAATTAAATTATAATCTCTTTTTTAATAAAGAAATATCAATTAAGAGATTCTTAACCGAGAAATAATAAGATGGTAGAAAACTAGGATTGAGTATGATTTTCAACACAAGTGACATTATTTCATTATCTTAATTATTTAAAGAATTATTGATAAATGATTAAATCTTAACATATATAAGGTGATTTGTAATAGGTCTTCAATGGCTTCAAACTATCTTTCGAGAGGAAATGCATATTAAACAAGGTGAATATTGATATGGAAATGATGATAATGGATGCGAAGACACAAGGTGTAATAATGATCCGTATTAGAAAAATGTAACTCATCTCCAGTCAAGATTATCTGACCGATTACGAGATAATTCCACTTTATAGGTTTTGACTTGACTTAGATCCATTGATGGCCTACTGATTAGAAAAATCCGATTGAAGGATTTGGTGTCTCTCTTAATATGAGCCACTAAATAACTTCTTGGGATATTTTTGCTTAAGCACTTTGATTCAGATTTCATAAAGGCTTTATTGAATGATTATTTATTGTTTTGTGAAGGACACCCTACATGGTGCCCCATGCCATCAGTAAAAGGCAAGGTCTCATCATCGAAGACAAAATGTAGGAAAGAAAGGGCTTTCTCTGTTCCCAGTCTCATACTGCCAATAAGAAGTATGGGCTTAACACCAAAGACTATGAAGGACGAAAGGTGTAATGATTTTTTATTTTTTTTAATTTTGTGATTAATTTAATTTGCCTTGTATGTTGATAGTGTGCTTGTTGGGAAGGAACATTCTGTCCCCAAGTCTTAGCCTCATGCGACTAGTAGGATGCAAGGGTTCAACATCGTAGATTGAGATGGGTAGTCAAAAAGGACTGGGTAAATAAGTTTAGTGCTTTCAGTTAAAAAGAGAGATTATTTGAAAGGAGGAGTTTTCTATCAGCAAACTTTGAGACAAAACCGTAGGTAAAAAGATCTGAAATGGTAGAAACCGTATAACAAAGATGAGACACACAATGCTCAAGAGGAACAAGGTTAACATGTGTCATAATAGATGAAGAAGGCAAGTATATGATAATGGTATGATTAAAATATCTGCCAATAGATGGACTCATCAAGAAAGAGGTCCATGTTTATTGAAGTTGAATGGTCTTGAGATAAAAGACTTGTGCGGACAAAATCCAAGTCAAGAGGGAGAATCAAAAGATCTGAGCATAATTGGGTTAGATCTAGAGCCTTTAACCAGCTCAGGAAAATTTCTAATTGTTTCATGTCATGAATTTGGAAGTGTGAAGAGACCGAAAAGAATTTAACATGTTAATGTCTTCTTGTGTGTAGGCAGGATAGGGTTGTATCACCTAGGATTGGGTTGTTCTATGGTTAGGACCCCTCTTGTATGGTCCTATACTACAAAGGGGCTCGGATCTAGTTTTTCTTGTGTCACTTCTCTGTCGCATGTGTCACCTCTTGATATACTTAATTTCACTTCTTGAAATATTTAATGTCGCTTCTTGATATATTTAATATCAGTTCCCGGTATGCTTAATATCGATGTAACTCTCACATATGCACCTGTATTTGTGAAAACTCTAGCTTCCTGCAAAAATAACTTTGAGTGCACGTTAAATAAAAAATTAAAGATTAAGTGTTTGAGTTTGACTGACCTCGACGATCACCTCGTTTTTTATCACACCGAGCATTGCACTATATTTCAAACTCCATGTAGTTATCTTAATGCTTGGTGCATGTGTGTATGCAACATGTTCCCTTGTCCTAGTGTTACTCTCGTGTTTCCACACCGATAGCGGGTTATTACTTGTCCTAATTAAAACCCTTATATGCATATGTAGAATTAGTAATTTCCCTCCTTGTGATGTGTTATGCAATGTGTCGTATTAAATCATTGTTTGTTCCTAGCTCATATGTGGTAGATACATAGGGTTTACAAAATGATAAATTCTTAGGATAAATTTATATCAGTTTTAATAATTCTCTTGGTTTGAAATTTAAACTTAGTGGCATACAACACCAACCTAAATAGAAAACCTAAAAGCCGAAAGAGTGATAAAGTGCTCCACTGAACAGAAAAGACCCAAAATGGAAGGGGGGAGGGATCGGACCACATGGGACCAAGCCATAGTACAACATGGGCCAAAGGACACAAGAAAATGTGTGATAGAACTGACCAAAAAAGAGTAAATCAAGTCAAAACATAAACAAAATAGCAAAGAGTTGCACCACTAAATTCCAGTTTCATTACTCAAAACTTATACCCATATAATTTGCTAAAAACATGATGCAATAATGAAATATTTCTTTAAACTTCTTGTTGCCAGAAATTAATTTGAAGATTAACAAAGAGTTGCACCACTAAATTCCAGTTTCATTACTCAAAACTTATACCCATATAATTTGCTAAAGATATGATGTAATAATGAAACATTTCTTCAAATTTCCTATTGCCTGAAATTAATTTGAAGATTTTGTAAATCACGGTGGCTATTGTGGATCTACTTTAGACATGTAATAACATAAATAGAATTGAAGTTAGACGTGAAATGCAAATTTGATCTGGTTTGTTCGCTTGAATTTTATAAAGCAAAGGGAAGATTTGTATTGGTTTAAGAAACAAAGGATTTTAGGAACAATTGATAATTATATTGAAAACAGTTTGTGTCTGCTACACACATTGTGAATGATTGTACATCATTCAACATTACGTGTCCACCATATGTCGAACACGTCTATTGCATTTGGTGAAAATTAAGAAAAATTTATGTTATAAAATTAAAATAGTTGCAGTTGCAGTTGTAGTTAGGTGTATTTGGCTAGACTTTCAGTCAATGGTGATGTTATGTAAATTACAAAATAAATTAATGAAGTGATAAGATAGCATGACCCACTGAGATAATTAAATGAGATTGAGATGGCGGCGCTATTCTTAGATGTATAGAGTTGTAAAGGTTAAATCTATTTTATATTGAAAAAGATAAATCTATATTAATAGATGAAATTGTCTCTGGTATAGTTTCTTTTCAATAAATTTAATTGACTTGAGTTTGATATTATGAAAAATGGTATGTTTATGCCAAGCAAGCTCAAACCTTTTCTTCAAACATAGGCTTATCAAATGGTATTTTGATCTGGGTTTCACACATTGAATGACTCTTGTTACTAGCAATCGCATGTGTACAATGCAATGTTAACGCCGAATGATATATGTTATTTGATTTAGAGGTATAGTTATTACTTTTGTAGTTGATGTTGATAAGGGGTGTGATTGATTTTGTAAGTGCAGAAATATAGATGAAACACTTCATTTAAAAGTTCTATATACATTTAAAACTTGTTACAAATTCGTACATATACATTTCTAAATCTTATATCATGAGTGGTAGCGGTTTATGGGCATTTTTTTGCAAATCTTATATCATAACAAAAGTGCAAGTAATATTCATTTATTTTCTTAATAGTACTTTCAATCCACATAGTAGTAGGAGACAATGGTATGTTAATGTCAAAGGAAATACAACAATTTTCTTTTAAAGTGGGGAAAAAGAGGGAAACATAGATATGGAATAACTAACATAGTGTTGATAGTTCGAAGTATAGAAAGGAATGGATGAGGGTGTAAAGTTTGAAGGGACGGATGCGGTAGAAATATTTGTGTAAAGAAGGTTACGGAGGAGATGCACTGCCATCTACTTTCTTTGAACTGAGGATGACACATTTCAATCTGTTGATTCCGCAGTATGTCTCTTTTTTCAGGGAAAGTGTGAAGTAGTATTTGTTGCCGATGACATTTCTTGTAATCTCACTATTCACATCTTTTTCTATAGACAATAGGTGGAGGTTGTTAGATGCAACACCCATGATTGACTTGCAGTAACTGATTGAAGTTCCCCTGTTGGGTCCTTTAGATCGATCCTAAGTGCATATCTATACTCATAGTTATGAACTTGTATGTTGCAACTCAAACAAAACCACGAACCATTTCCATGCTCTCGCACTTTTTTCCTGCATTGTTTGTCACCTTTTTGAAGAGGACATGTTGTGTTAAAAAGATTTTCCATACTAATAGTTGTGATTTCTTTGAACTAAGGATGACATATTTCAATTTGTTGATTTCGTGGTATGTCTCTTTTTTCAGGGAAAGTGTGAAGCAATATTCATTGCCGATGACATTGCTTGTAATTGCACAATTCACATCTTCATCTATAGACAATAGGTGGAGGTCACTAGCTGCAACACCCATGATTGACTCAAATGTCTCATCAAAAGTAGTAACTAATTGAAGTTCTCTTATTGGGTCATTTAGATCGATCCTAAATGTATATCTATACTCATAGGTCTAAACTTGTACGTTGCAACTCGAACAAAATCATGAACCATTTCCATGCTCTCGTAATTTTTTCTTGCATTTTTTGTCACCTTTTTGAAGAGGACATGTCATGTAGAAAATATGGCACTATTCTTTCCCCAGATTATTGTAAATAAGTAGATGAGCCCAGTAGTGAACTTGAGTTTTAACATAAAAATTCATCAGGTGTCACTATGTAGAAGGTTCTCATAACAATGATTTTTGTCAGCAAGAAACAGACTAATCAAGACAATGCATTTGCAGGATAATTCAACACCCAATCTTTTACAAGGAATAAATGCTTTGCATATACATAGCTATAAGGAGATTTTGTTACTTGAGATCAATTACTCACAAGCAGAAAGTTATGTAAACATCTTTAAGACTTACTAATACAACAATCCCATGTTAGAAACAATAGTTTAGACAAATGGTAGTCTACAGATCTAGAACTCAAGTACCAAAGAAGAGGTTATCCTATGCATAGTTTGATGTTATATGCGATACATTGAGCCAGTGTATCTACAATCCATGAAGCTCAATATATAATGAGGGAAATGTCTCGTAAGGAAGGGTATATGATCATCAACAAGGTTAGTACCCAAATAAAGCTTGAAAGAGACGGTAAAAAAATATTTCTACAAGGGGTATTGGTAGGTAATGGGAAGTGAAGGTGAACCTGTTGTTAACAAGTTGTTGGATATTTTCTAAGAATATGGAAAATGAAGGAATCCTCTTAGATGCAATAGAGAACAAATTAGGCCTTGGGTGCTTATGAAACCCGCCCTTACAAATCAGCACACTACCATCATAATTGTATCTAGTTGTTTTTGAAAGATAAGCCTTGATTTTGAAGAAAACATTGAAAAATATCATGACACTTGCTAAGAAAAATTCTTCATATTTGCTAATGAAGTATTAGGAAACAAAAGGATTATTCAAACACCAAGACCAATAAGTTGGTTACTGCATACGAAATAAAAAGAGAAACTCAGACAATTACATAGAACTATAAAAGAAGGTGACTTATGCTCCATTTATTGTATAGACAAATGTTGCCCATCAAAATATTGATAAGTAACTGGTGCTATTATCACTGGTATAGGTTTCACACAAGCTTTCTTTTACCATTAGGTTGGGAAACAAAAGTTCTTAATTATTTTATGATTGTATTTTAAAACTATTGAATATGGTTAGTAAAAAGGAGGCATTTCATCAAACACGACGGGTACCCTGTTCTAAATCTCCCATTCTAGCAGAAGTTGGGAGGATGCTGGAAAAGATTGTGGAGTCCGCATGTACCCTTTTCGATTGCATTTTTCAAAAAGATGTGAAGGCCTTTCAAACACAACCATTTTTTTTAACCCATGTGATAAATGAAGTTCATGAGGTCACATTTGTTTCAGGCATTTAGTCAAACAATTCGCATGGCACCACTTTGTGTGATGGAGGACATGAGAATTGGTAGACAATGGAAACCTTCGACGAATAATCTGCCAATGATCCACTACCATGGCTTTGATTGAAAATACGTCTGAAATGTTTGAATTTTATGTGGCTTTGATTGAAAATTTGTCTGAAATGTTTGAATTTTATCTCAGGAGTCGTTTCCGTGTCAAAAGGTTCACGGAGGTCTGCCTCTTTTTCGGGCTTATAACGACTTCTGTAAATTCCATAGTGCCCCTGCAGCCAACTATCATGAGACCACTGACTACCATAAATGACATTAAACTCGTTGCGGAGCAGATTAGGAAAAAAGGTTTACCAAGAAGAAATTTAATCGTGTTTAAAAATGTTCAAACGACCATCAAATTTAACATATTGGGCGAAAGGATCGGAAAGGGCTTTCCCGTAGGAGGAATGCCTTCCGCGTAAAAAGTTACGTATACTTAATAATGCATGCATAAAGTGATGCCTCCATAAAATTACTAAAACCATGCGCTAAATGTCCCGTGAGAATAATATGTAAAACCACTTTTCCCCTAACGCACCTGAAGAGAAACGGAAAGGGGAGGTTCCATTGATGCAACCATCGAAGAATCCATCCACCTGATATTATTGGAGTCCAAATTGGAGTTGATAGCAAACTTACATCTCTTACTTGCATTTGTATTCAATTATTACACAATTAAATATTATTTAAAATCCCTTCTGATGTACTTTGCAACATTTGTTTTGGTTTTAATAGAAAATCAAAATTGTTAATCACGCCCCTTATCAACAACAACTACAAAAATAATAACTATCCCTCTAAATCAAATAACATATACCATTCGGTGTTCACATTGCATTATACACATGCGATTCCTTGATGGTCTCGTCTCTGAAGCGTTTTACTTGCAAAGATGAGCAATGTGGATTACCCTTACTATCTCTTCCTTATCGATTTCAGATTCTCCTTTTGCAATTCTTCTATCTACTAGCTCAAATGCCTCATTTTTCTCGTGTAAACTCCACACCTATACATAAACACAAAGGATTCTTCAAGATGCCCCTCAGAACAAGTAATCCAGGAAAGATCTTAAATGAAGTTTTGAGTCTTACCCATTGTAGAAGGAGCTCCATCTCGGGTGGAAGTTTAGGATCCCTGACCTTTCTGCCACTCACAATCTCCAGAACCAGCATACCATAGTTGTACACATCTGCATTATCGGTCAATTGACCATGAGTTGATACTCTGGCGCAATATACCCTATATGGTCAAGGCTCGACTTTGGTCTTTGATCTCTCTGCATATCACTATATGGTCAAAATTGTAATATGATTGACAAAATTTAAAACCAGTAAATAAAAACTGAGGCAAAACATTTACCATAAGAGATATTTTATTTTATACATAATACTAACAGTGAAAACATATTCATGGCAGGACTTCCCTTTAAATCACCACTATGGCAGAGCAGCACATTAGAAATGATGTCTTCAATTATACGGTTTCTATCTAGCTCATTGTGAGTAGAAGGCAACAGTTTAGATGTAACAAATTTCAGTGGAGGGAGATAGGTGTAAAGATATTTCCATCTCTTGCTGAGGACAGAACACCTGACAGCAAATTTGAGTTCCATGAGAGAAATGATTAAACACAAGATAGGGTCTGGCAAAGCACCAAGATGGTCTTGCAAGGGTGTCATGCCTTCGGGTCTCAGCCCAAAAATAATTTGCGTTACTACACTGTGCTAGCCTTAATTCCAAACAAAATTGGCCACACTTTCTGAAGAGGGCGAACATCGCAAAAGAGGGTCAAATATGAAATTAGCCCATTATCAGAATTTAGCCCATTTGACCTTAAAAATCTCTGTTCTTAAATCATACCCACCTCTGCAAATATAGTAACAAAATTATTGATGTCGGTGTTATTGTAACGGCATAGCAATGATCCCTCCTTTCTGCGTTGCAGCTCTGAGGGACTGGTGTTGTCTTCAAAGCTGCAGACATTGTAGATGCCAAGATCCGCCGTCTGATCAAAAACACTAACTTCCAAAAGGTACGCGTGAAGAGAAGTGAAAAAATTAATATTCGAATTAATAATAATAATAATATTAATAATAATGATAATAATAATAAAAATCATATTAATAATTATATAATTAATATAATATTAATATTATAGTGATTAAAGTGATTAAAACGATTATAGTCTACCAAAATAGCAAAACCAGTTGAAAGATGTGGTTCCGGGATTAAACACCATTGCCAACATTTACAATTATCGACCGATAAAACATTAATTAATGAACTTTTCCAAAGATGAAATTGATGGAGTCAATTGTGCGGAGACTTTCTGGCGAAGCCAAAAGGTTTAGGGTTTACGGAAACCCTCTCAAACCAATCCAAAGAAAAATGAGAACAAGAGGGGCCCACATGCCCGAATGAAGCCGAGCAGCACAACCATCTGAGGAAAAGTAGCAGAGAACCCGAAGAAGAGGAGTAATCGTGCACCGAGCCACCAAAAAAAAGGCACACCACCATGAACCGAAGGCCGAAACACCACGAACCGAAGGTCGAAAAGAGGGCGCCCAATCAAAATAAGAGTCAAAGCGACTCCATATGGGCGACTGGGCACGCAGACCAGGTAGAGAGTGAAACGGAAAGAATGGAGGCCGTGAGAAAAAACCCCGAAGCGCAGGTCTGAGGCAAAATAAAGGGACAGCGTTTGAAGGGGGCGCATGTAGCAGTAGTGGTAGGTAGTAAGGCGGCCGAGGTAGAGAAGAAGGCGCCAAACCAAGCAGTGAAACCCCAACCACCGTGCAGGGAAATGGGCACCCAAATTGGACGCAAAAACCTGAAAGAACAACACACCCAGCAAGGAAACAACAGCCCGAATGCGCAGGTAAGAAAGACTGCTAGAAAATATGCTGAAGCGCATTGAAAGAGGCCGCAAACAGCAGACCAAGGCGTGAAAAATCAGGCCAATAAATGCAACCCCAGACATAAGAGACCAAGTAGAAAAATTACAGACCAAGGTGCATTGAAAGAAGCCGAAAACCTCCTCATGGATCAACAACTACACATCACCTAAAACTAAAATGCAAAAACGTCCAGATGGCCGTCAAACCGTCAACTTTAAGACAGTTGCAGAAATGTCCGGAGGTCCTTTACCATAGGGGGAACGCCTTCGGCGTAATAATAAAATTTGTATTTCATGGGGTCTTGGTTGATTGGTAAAGGTCAAGGGTTTACTAAGAGGAGGTCCAAGGTTCAAACCCCATTGGCAGACCCAAGTGTGAGGAGTAATTTGACCAGAGTCCCTGTGTTCTACAAAAGTAGTTCGACCAACGTCCCTAAGTGTTCGCCAGTTGTACGAAGGCGGTATGAAACATAGGCTCCAGTTGTATGAAACTTGTGTACATGAAGTTCTGAACACAAAATAAAGTTCTAGTCATTGAAAAATATTTAATTATGAGGTATAATATAATCAATAAGACATGAAAATGATTTCATATGGTCACATGGACTTCAAAAATGATTTAGGGAACTATTTTAAGACAAATGTAGTATACATCAAACTAGTATTTTAGAGGAGGAGGAGTTCACATTGACATTATCACAAGATTAGATCTCTTGAAGCATACATCGTGGTAGTAATTACACTTAATTCTTTGAAAAATCTATTATTAAGTATTACTCTACATATTGCCTGATTAAAAATAGATATCAGAGTGCGTCCTATTTAAACTTCCTAATGATAAAGTTTTTGTAGTTATAAAGACCCAAACTTACTATAAAACAACTAATACACCTATTGAAAATAAAATTATGAAACCACATAATTATTTTTGTGTCGTCGTTGGTGAAGTGTGGGAGAGATGGTGTTTCAAATGGATAATTTGGGAAATTCATACGAATATGTATTCCTCACACTCTTTTTGAAGATCATTTTTTTTCCTGGTTTCTCTATGGAGATTATTAGTTGCTAAGTTATGGTTAGGAAGGGTGGGTTGAGGAAACCCATCGATCAAGTTGTGGAATTAGGAATATGAGTACCAAGTGACTGTGGAAATACTTCATATCATATTGACTAAGTGAATGTGAAAATCCTTAGCATTTGACTTGTAAGCGGATTACAGAGTACAGAGATGACATGAGGACATGTTAATACCATTATTATGGCCATAAGCATGTATACCGTGTTTATCTGGTAGGAATTTTTACTCATTATTTTATATACCTTGGGAATGTATCATTTTTTATTCCAATTCACTATTATACTCGTTAAATGTTGTGGAGTTATTTGCAGTATTGACCTATATACAATGTCATATTTCTTTCATCGAATTCATACATATCATTCTCGTGAACGGTAGAGACACTCTTTTTGGATAAGAGGTGTATAGATATTTGAAAGGATTTGTGGTTGGAGGTAAATCCCCCTATGATACTATACATATTATACAGTTACATGTGGATTTAGTGATGAGCTCTTGCATTTTCAATTTTCATGACTCCCTAACTTTATATGTGATCCAGGGGCATCATCCAATAGACATCAAAAATGGGAATTCCTCTTTATTCATGGTTTTACTAAGTGTGTCAGAATGTGTAAAGGTCATTGGGGGAGTTTTAGGTTATTTAGTACTCACAAATTTGAATTCTTGAGTTTTCCCTCCAATTACAAATTCAAAATGCTAAAGTATGTAAAAGTGAGGTTATGAGTGTTGAGATGGTTTAAAGTGTGTGTAAGGTGTCTAGACCTATAGGCTTGAGTCCTAGAGATGTATGAGAGTTAATGAAGTATCAAGAATGATGTAAAAATGCTCCATGATGATGTATGGGCATGTGGAATTCAAAAAGATAGTTAGGTTTTGCTAGGAAGTTGTTAAAGAGATGGAATTTGAGTTAGGAAGTCATTTAGAGAGAAGAGAGAGTGCAGAGAGAGGATCTCTTGAGGACAGTAGAGAAACAACAAAGGAGATGAAGAATGGAAGGAGGAATCCATGGAGAAGACTGTGATTTTGAGTAAAATAAATATGAAGGTGTTTTTTTAATAAGTTTCATGTTGCATACATGAATGATCTTCATCTCTTTGTATTTGGAAAGTGTATAGTCTTATTATAAGTCTTTAAATATATGCATATGATTAGTGGATTGATGAAACCCAGTTTGAGTAATGAAATGTCTGTTCTGATCTTTTAAGAAGTTTCTTAACTATATAATGATAAGACAAGACTGTAACATCTTTCACAAGGAACATTTATGAGTTTATTAGTTGATTCACGTGATGAAGTGTGGATAGAATGTTAATGCATGAGTTTGAAATATCTAGAGGTTGAATCCTTTGTTGTGTTCCTTTTACATGTTGGATTAATGACAAGAAACAGGATTGTGGTTGTGTATTTGTAATTTGAGCAAATCTTGACTTGTCTGTCAATTTGATAGGTAAATGAGGTGTATGTTATCTTCACGAAGACTGAATTTGGTGAGGAATGTAAACAAATGCCAATATTTACTCGAAAAGGGATTCAATTCTTCAATGTTGAGGAGGGTTTCAATACTTTGTCTTAAACATGCATGTAGGTAAGCTTATAATTGGTTGATGACATTATACTCATTATCATGGGTCACTAGTAGAACAGATTTCTTGAGGAGGATTAAACAAACTTTGGAACCAATATTTAGGCCTTGAAACCAAGAAATACTTATTTTATAATGTGTTTAAGCTTCTCGGACTCACACAGTGCTACAGTTAGGGTTTTGAGGGAGAAATGAGTTTGAAGCCTTAAAATGTTGATTCTAGGTCTATAAATTGGTAGAAACCTCTATGAAAAATTCCTTCAATAGATTTAGAAATAATTTTGGATTTCCATTGGTTAAGTTTTAATATATCCATGATAGTCTAGAGAAAGGGCAGGAATCACAGTCTTAGGCCTAATTGAGAAGGTCATTTTACAAAGGAAGTAGGCTCTAAAGTTGAAACCCAAACATGAAACTTTGCAAACAACAAGAAGGGATACATGGGTAGTATAAAATGTCCTCAGTAAGGTTTGAAACCTCCTACAAAATAATATATGCATGAAAATGACTTAGGACATGGCTAGTTGAGGCCTAGAAAGCTACAAGGAGAAAAGAGTAATTGTGAGAAGAGAAAAGTGAGTTAGGTTATGAAAGTTGGGGCACACCATAAGGTCCATAAAGGGTGCTTGGAAAATTAAAGAGTTGGTTATGGGTATGCATGTAAGTCTGCAACCATGAAGCTAGCAAGAGCATTGTCTTAACAACACAAAGGGCAGTCTTGGGAGAAATAGGTAAAAGGTGATGATTTGATCTTTGTGAATCAAGTTGAAGGTTGGATTAACATTGTTTGTGATTGAGAAACATGGTACAAGGAATTAAAGGATCTATTGAAGGCTAAAAAAATAGGTTGTTTGTTTTGGGAAGAAGAAGCTAATCAGAAGGTGATGGGCAGTTTAGAGAAAAAGAGTAAGCTAATTATTTCTTGATTATGATTCATTGATGAAGGTGTATTTAGCATGGAATGAGATTTGTAAGTAGGGTATAGTGCTTGGTGAATCTACTTAAGGTGAAATTTTATCAAAAATTACATATTAGAGCCATTTTAGGCTTCTTAGTGGAGATCCTCTTCTGCAGGGCTTGGGTAGAGGTTGTTGTTTTGATTCATCTTAACTAGTTGAATGCATACAAATGTGTATGGCTTCGCATCAATATGTTTGTTGTAAACAAGGTTCTACATTCTATTTGTACATATTTTGGACATTGTATTTTTAGATTTGTATTACTCAAAATGAGATAATTTTTAAGAGTTATGAGTGTTGTTGTAACTAGGACAGATGTTTAACATGAACATTAGTTATATGTGTACCTTTGAGTTTGAAAAAATGTGAATCTTGAATGAATGATTACTTATTTTAGGATTTTGAGGTGGTTTTGTACAAATTGAATTGATCCTAAATAGATATGTCTAGCAGATAGAGGTAGCAAAGTTAGAGGATGGTTAAGTTGGGAGGAGGAAGATTTTCTCAGGAGTAAAATATATGTGATTTTTCCATGTGCATCAAATTGTGTCAAAGTATTCCAAATTATTCCAAAGTTGTTTTCAAAGTTCCAAAGACCAAATTTAGGTTTCTACAAATTCCCCCTTTAAATATAGTATTGAAATGTAAAATTAAAATGAATAACATAAATTTGATATATGATATCACTACATTTGGTATTGAGAGGTGTCTCTTGGAATAGGTCATTTGCTCCATGTGAAGTTTGTAGGACAACATGTTGTCAATGTATTCTCATAATGAAAATTCTAGAAAAAATTGAACCATCGTATAATTGAATTAAAAATAGCCAAGGAAAGTATAAACCTTATAGTATGTGAAAAAGTTATGACTAAAATACGCTCATGTTAATTTGGAGATTGTAAATTTCACAAGTCTCAAATGACCTAATTCATATGGTGAAAAAATATCTAGCCTCTTAGCCACAGATTTGAACAAGGATGTTCTAATTGTTCCTTGAGGTGGGACCCTAAATCATATCTGTGAAAATCGAATAATCCATTGTAAATGGATATTAACCCGATAGTATATCATGGTACTGTAAAAGTAAAAATAAATTTGATACATGGATAAAATACATACCATAAGTGTAACATTTGTTCCTTGAATCATTATATAATGCCCCAATTATTCCTTAAAATAATCTAGAATGTCATCATTTTCTCTTCAAAATGTCAATCATTCCTCAAATTCATATAGAATGTCATCATTTGACCCATCATAAACATATAATCAGATGTTAGCATGCATGTTCATGATTACCATTATCAAAGCACACATTCAGATGTAGAACAGATACCATAAGGAAACACGTGTAATAAGGAAACATAACAAATCATATAAACACTAATATCAATTGCACCATGTGATCACCATATAAAGACACATCAATTACCAAATCCATCCACAATGATCCATTAACAACAACAAAATTACATAGCGGAAGTTGAATACATAACAATAGTCACCAGAGAGTCATGTTTTCTAGAACATCTGAGCAGCATAACAGTATTACATCACAGGTGTCGCACATGGTACCCAAAAAAATGCAAAACAATGTATAGGGGTGGGGAATTTCCCTTCACCACCCATGCATCTCAAAATAGACTACATGCTCAAAATAGCCATGCGTACATCAATAAATCAATGCATGCTTTTCTATCGATCCTAATAATAGATTAATCTATAAATAAACTCTTCTTTAATCCTATTATTATCTCGGTCCATGCATGAACTTTGATCTCCACTTTAGTCCCAAAATAGCTCTTGCTTAACCATGAAGTCTTCTTACTTTTATCTTTACTTGGGCTACACTCCAACTTATTTTCCTATTTTTAGCTCATGATATACAAAATCAGCTAAGTCCTATAACTAGACTTTCTGGACGCGTGTCACTTCAACTAACTTTTATGCATGTTCATGTGCCCCACTTGTATGCCTCATTGTTCCACGCATGCTCTTCTGACACTTAGTCAATTTTTACAGCCAAACATTACCCCGCACTAATTACATTTCCACCCTAAGCAATGGGGTGGCACAACTTGTCCCTCTAAAGAATAAAAGAATAAAGAATAAGTTATTCCACAATGAAAGAATGAATCAAATGAAATAATAACCAGGTCACCTCAATCCTCAGTTGGGAGTAGGAGTTTAGGATACTCCTTATTTATGTCATCCTCTAACTTGTTCCACTCTCATAGCCCCTTCTTTGCTTTATCAGGGACATCTCCAAGTATTTTCTCCATTTCTTCCAGAGTCATATCTTAACCCTTATGCTTCAGTTCCCTTATTACCCTAGCCAAACCTAATACCATACCTTCCATGAAATCCATCATACACATGACTAGTGCCCCTAGCTCCTTTATTTGCATTTCATGAGGGTCCTGGCTAGGCCTTAAGCACATCACACTTCTTTGCAACAGTGGAAAAAATTTCTTCTCTACCCAAGGACTCATCCTTCTTTGCTATTAGGACATCATTCTCCTCCTACACCGTATACACCTTAAGGATCTTCTCAGGATCCTCACAGTTGTCTAGCACCCAATTTTCCTTCTTCAATTCATCTTTCAGTGTTTGGATATACTCTACAATCCGATGCACTATGATATTCTTAGTATTTTCTTTCTCGACCTTCAATTTTCCCTTAGTCTTCCCTTGTATGGTTGGATTTTCCTTAATAGAAGATGAACACAATCTTGTAGAAAATGCAAGGCTGAGGGGTAGGTATTTATGTGTCTGCTCATCAAATTCTGGATGCAATTCTAAAATTTCACCTCCAATCTCGGCAGAAAATTCTAGAATCTCCTTCTTCTATTTCTCATCCCTTCTGCACACCTCATTCAGTTGCTCAATTTTATTTGTCTTATTCTTATTATCCTCAAGAAATGTCTTGCTCATGGCCTCTTTATCCAAGTTCCTTCATACCACCTCTTCCACTATCTTTGTCAAGGAATTGCTAACCTACTCATCTATAAAATCGATCATCTTTGTAGTCATGTGTGTTGTTTGGGGTGATTTATTCATCTTTCACTTTATGCAATATTTATCACCTATGTCAAACTTAGGTTCGTCCATGTGCATTTGCATACTCTAGGAAAGTTACTTCTTAGTGCACATATTTTCACCCTTGGGATCTATCAACTCCCAACCATATAACTTCTCATGAGCAAGGGTGCTCTAGAACCTTGCACGAATGATCTTTGAAGGATCATTGACATATCCCAAGTAAAGTATCTTCAAAATTTCTTCTCCCTTATTGCCTACCAGACCGCTTTTCCTTGGGGATATGTGTCTTTGCACCTAGAATTATCCTTACCTTAATCTCCCACATGCACTCCCCATGCTCACCTGATGGTTCTCCTACCAGTATTATCTTTTTCTCTTTCTTTATTACCTCTAGTGGGGCCTTCTTCCTCATGATCACTATGTGTCTTTGTGTCATTCTAGACTTCTTCTTCTCTAAGATCCTTTCCTCCTTCCACCTCAGTAACTGGTGTTTCCCCCATGGTGTTTGTAACTTCATCCAAAATTTCTTCCTCACTATCACCCCTGGGTACATACTTATGCCTTCTCTTTGTTTTCTCCTGTGGGCTTAGTTTGATAAGAGATATCCTTGGTGACCTCCTCAATGGCTCAAAGGGTCCCACACCAATGCCCTGTGTCCTAGATGTTCTCCTCAACACTCTCTTAAATACCTGGTCAACTACATGCCTTCCTCTTTTTCTATCTCCTTAGCCTCAATCTCAATTCTCACCTCTTCTTCTTCCTACCTGGGGGGATTACTCTAGTGTGACCTCTTGTTACCCATTGTTGGTTGCCTTCTCATGCCATAATTCAACACGTCAACATCCTCCATCTTCTCCTCCTCATCCTAAAGTTATTCCTCCCTTGTTCTAGGAGGAGTGGGCTCATTCTCTTGCATGGTACCAACTATATGTTTTCCCTTTAGCGCTTCAAGGAGCTCGAACTCATTTTTAATGTATTTCCCATTCACCAATGTGGGCTTAAGGTTGAGGTACACCTTAGCTGCTCCCACCTTTCTAACCATAAAAGTCATAGAATTGATAATAATTTCATCATATATCATTGTCTCGATGTATGCAGACTTACCCAGATAAACATAGGTCTTCTAGAGAGTATGGTACTTGTAGTCAAATTTTTCTACATAAAATCTAAGATTACGCATGTCTGAAAATATGTTAACAAAGGCTTGGAAATAGCGCACAGTGAATGCATAAGGGAGCTTGCACCAAGGGCTCCATTGACTATTCTTCATCCTGAACCTTCCAATGTAGTAGTGTTGGAATACTGCAAACTCTACCTCCCCATCCACCATGGCAGGTAAGTCCTTGGTATGTGTCACTCATGTTGAAAAGGCCTCATGCATACGTCTATACCAAAGCTCTAGTCTATGCTTATATGGGCCACTTATGGGTCCATCACAATTACATTTTGCAAATCTCTTAGCCAATGACTTATTTTCTTTCAGGTACTGCCATATTTTATCCTTAGGGCCATCTGGAACCCCAATATCTGTAAATACAATTGACAAAAGGATAACACCCCAGCTTATCTTATATCCCTTGTGTGCCTCCTTAATAATACTTTCTACTATGAATGCAGATAAGTTTTAAACATTCCCCTTCGCCATTTTCTTTGCAATGTGGAGCCATTTCTTATTCACCTGGCCCCAATGCTCCTGGTTATTGAAATTTGTTACGAGGTACGTGAAAATTTTGATAACAAGGTCATCTACCTTTGATATATCCATTACACACCCTCCTTTCAAATATGCCAACTCAATAGAAGTCGTTTCTACACCCATTTCATCATCGAGGTCACTAGAAATTTTTGTTCCTAAGCTCTAAAATCCTATGAGCTTCCCAATCAAAGGTACAGTGATACACACCCACCTCCCTGTAAAATAAAAGAAGTCCTCGTGGACTCTGGACATCAACCACTAGTAAATTCTCTTAGGTTTTCCAAAGTATGACAACTCATATATTTGCAAGACTCCAACTTTATCCAAGGTCTTGTGTCTAGCATCGTCATAAATTGGTTTGTTGTCTTCAGTCCTCAAATTTTTCTTCCTCACCAGCTCTTTCTCAATTTGGTCTTTATTCACTTTGGTGTGGTGATTGTAGTCACTCACCTTGCTCTTTCTGACATGGGATTCCAAGTCAAGCCCCTTGATAACTCCCTTAGGGATACAACATCTCTAAGAAAATCTTCCTCTATGGCACGTCTTCGACCTCTACTTCTAATTAATTCTTCTTCTTTCCTCTTGTGGTTGCTGCAATGCTTTCTTGGGTTCATTTCAACTTCTCACCTCCTTACCTTTCCTTTTTCTTCCTTCTGTAATCTGAGCTCGTGTGCCCCAACCATGATTCAAACCCTAGCCTCTCGAACCCTTTCTTCACACGCCTTTTCTCTTTCTCAAATTTCCTACGCAGGAGCTTCACTATGGCCATGAATAATATCAACTGGTTCGATTCTCTACTTGACTGTAATCACACTTGCACTCGGTCACTCTTCAACTCACTCTTCCAAGGCTCAAAAACTCAAACATGCAAGGTAAGAATGAACTCGTATGCACCCCTTTTATATATTTTTCCAATTTTCTTGCATTAATTACTCCTTACCTACCACCGTACTTCAGATTTAATTACCCTTTTTTAATTTTTTTCTTGCTTTCTTATGTTCCCTAGTCGTAACCTTCTAGCACACCACTACTTCTTCAGCCACATACCTCCTTACGCACACCTCCATGCATATGAAGTACATAATCCTCTGTGCCTCATCACCAAGTAGTTTACCATGTTTCTTCCTACCTCACGTTACACTATGTGAACCTTTTCTCACGTGTGGTATTCAATCTGAGAAAATTTTATTTAACACCTTCATCTCGAGACCTTGTAACACCTTTATACTACATGCACCATCCCTTCCGAGGACATTCATATTCCATCCCATATATATACCCAGTGTGATAACTTATACTTGAATCTTGGTACCAAAACAGATTCCTTTTCACTTATAGTTTCTCCACCCCACACTAAAAATATGTGTGGTCCTCTACGCATGAACTCAATAGATAGTAATCAGCTTCCTGCATGCAAGTGTGCTTATTACAAAAAAAACAAAACTAAATTGACAAAGCATAGAAACAATTGAAAGTAAACACATGAAAAGGGAAATCTAATCTAAAATGAAAATATTTCCTTATTACAAACACCAAGAATATTTATAGTAGGGATTCAACCTACTCCCATTGAAGTAACTTGGAAATAAAGTGTCATCCAGCGTCTGCAACTAACAAGTGCCTGATTCAAGTATCTTTGTTACTACAAAAGGTCCCAACCAATGTACTTTCAATTTCCCTAGGTGGCACACAAACTTGGAGTCATACAAAAGAACCATCTTTCCAACCTCAAAAGTCTTGTTCCTAATGTGCCTATCATGTCAGACCTTTTGTCTCACCTTCTCAATCTTCTGGCTCCAACGTGTAATGATGGGCCGCTCATCTAGCTGCATAACTTTTTCAATGTGCTCTTCAACTACTTTCTCATCATCCATTCCACATGTGCACACAATACGCAGGGATGGCAATATAAATTCAACAGGAAATACATCCTTATGCACCAAACACCAACTAAAAATGGTGTGGCCTTATTCAACCTTTTATAAGTGGTCCTATAAGCCCAAAGTACAAGCTGACACTTTATCATCCCAATCCTTTCTTCCAACATCACATATCTCTGTCAATGTCCATCCTAGAATCTTGTTGAAAATTTTACAGTACCATTAGCCTATGGGTGATAAGGAGTAGTCTTATGGTGTGCCACCATAAACTCTACCAATAAAATTTTGATTGTCTCATTCAAGAAATGAGTTCCTCTATCACTTGTCAAGCTTAATGGATAACCATACCTACTAATAATATTCTCCCATAAGAATCTTTGTTGTGGTAGTTGTTGTACAATCCTTTGTAGATGTTACCTTCTACCCACATTTTTAGATATTTGTACAAGTAATAATGTAGTGCACCAGTACTAATGCGGGTGGTGAAATAGGACCTACAAAGTCAATATCCCACTTCTCAAAAGGTTCGGCACTTGTAATAGGCCACAATGACAACTCATCTCTATGCCCAGGCTTCCCAAGATGTTGAAAATGATCACATGCCTTGACATATTATTTAGTATCTTTGTACAAAGTCTCCCACCAAAGTCCAGCCATCAGAATCTTGTGCATTGTAGCATCACCAGTATAATGACCTCTTGTTATCCCACCATGAGCTTCTTCCATAATAGCCTCATGCTCATGCTCTAGGACACATTGGTGCAAAACTTCATCATGACCCAATTTTTACAAATATCCACCAATCAACTAATAAGGTGTCACAGGTATTACAATTTTCTTCTTATCTAATGTCTTCATTCCTTCACATGCCTGTCCAGTGCGCAAAAACATTGTTATATCCTCAAAATCTGCAAGAGCGCGGTTTAATCTAAAAAGTTGTGCATCTAGCATTGTGTCCTCA
The DNA here is from genome assembly GCA_019776745.2 of Taxus chinensis. NCBI lineage: Eukaryota > Viridiplantae > Streptophyta > Pinopsida > Cupressales > Taxaceae > Taxus > Taxus chinensis. The sequence goes on from CM034148.1 coordinate 221,165,019, forward strand.
ATGCTCTATGTTTCCTCACCAAAATTGATCCTTGATAAATGATCAGGCCATGAATTACTCTTTCATGGTTTCACAACAACTGTAAAATCAAACTCCTAAAATATAAGTATACACCTATAAATGCACACTTGTAAAACAAGTTTGTTGACCAAATACTTAAGTGCCATACGATTTGTATAGAAAATGAAAGGTGTTACCAATAAGTATTTTCTAAACTTATGCAACACGTGGATCATGGACAAAACCTCACGCTCAGTGGTTGTGTAATTTTTTCCTGTAGGGTGTCAACTTCCAACTTGCAAAACAAATGGGATGATCCACAATTCCTTCCCCTATTTGCGCCAACACTACACCGATTTCCATGCCAGAAGCATCGACATGAACATGTAAGGACTTATCCCATGAAGGAAAGCACAAAATAGGTGCATTGGTGAGCCTCTCCTTCAATGTTTCAAATGCTTGTTGTTGCGCGTCACCCCAATAGAATTTTTCTTTATCTTTCAACAATTCTTCCAAGGGCACAGAAATATTTGCATAGCCTTTAATGGACTTCCTGTAGTACCCCTTATGTCCCAGAAATCCACGCACTTCACTCTTATTGTTAGGCTCTTCTAAACCCAAGATCATAGCTATCTTGGTTGGGTCTACCAACATTCCTTCACCACAAATTATGTGTCCAAGTAAAGTTCCAAAAGGTGTTGCAAAGATGCACTTCTTAATGTTGAGAGAGATGCTCAATTGCCTGCACCTCTCAAACATGAGTCTTAGGTTATCACAATGGTCCTTGACTAAGCCATATACTATCCAATCATCTAGATATACCTACAAGAATTTATGAATAAATTCTTGAAATTCCTACACAACAATGTATGAGAACATTGTTGGTGCATTTTTCAGTTCAAAGGGCATAAATGTATATGCGAAAATTCCCCATTTAGTTGTGAAATTTGTCTTTTCCTTGATCTTCCTTCGTGATGTGCACCTGATGATATCCTAAAAATCCATATGTAAAAGAATATATCTTGCGCCCAACAACTCCCTCAATAATTTCTTCTATGAATGGGTGGGAAAATGATCAATAACACATGAAGCATTGAGCTCTAATAGTCCACACAAATCCTTATCCTCCCATCCTTCTTAATGCTTATTACCATGGGGCTAACCCACTCATATTCTTTAATAGGCTCAATGATTCCAGACTTGAGCATCTTGTCAATTTCTTCATTTACCATCACGCATAGATTAGGATTCATCCTATAAGGCCTCTTCCTAACTGGGCGTGTGCCTTCTTTCAACTTGATTTTCATCTCTCCTAAAGAAGGGTGTACTCCCTTCAACTCATGATAACCCCTTGGGAATAAGTCCTGGAAAGTCATGCAATAGTTCAATAATCTTAGCCACTTCTTGCTCTAACCAATAATCACCAATAATGGCCTCCTTAGGCTCTACCTCTGTACCAATGTTAACCTTCTTTATCTTCATAGGATTGTGATACATGCACACCTTCTCATCTGCAGTGTCCATCACCTTATGCGTACCTTCAGTGTGGTCAACATCCAAGTTATCCACTTCCTCATCATCTATCATGTACACCAGTTTTCCCTTTTCTTTTTCATTCTAGGCGCAGACCATCTCTTCTTCATCTTTTTCTTCAGGTCAAGGCGCGCCTCAAGATTAGGTTCTCCAAACAACTCCAACATAATTTCTTCAACCTTCACATTATCCCCCAATGTAAATCATTTCATAATCTTTAGTGCTTCATGGACTGGAGATTTAGTAGAAAAATAATCAAAAGTTTGAATCATACCTACAGTAATCTCTTACCAATTTTTTATTTCTCTTTTCAACTCAGCATGGACATACCATGCACGTGTGTAGATGTGTAAGGTGGAGTAGAAATTATGCACCCAGAGTGATGGCGGTAATTCCTCCTTTCCTTGTGCCCATGTTCTCTCACAATCATGGACATGATGAGAGGCAGGAGACTTCTAATGAAATTCACAGGTTTGCATAGGTACATTACTCTGATTAAACCTAGTAGAAAAAGTGATTCTCAATTTTCACCATTCTAAAATTCTATCTTTATGTGTTACCCACCAAGGCATCCTTATCCCACGCAAATTACAAACCAGCATGTTCCTTCTATCCCCTTAATTTTTCCACTGAGTCTCCAAAGTGTGAAAAAATGCATCAAGGTTCCCTTCACCAGTATAACTTGATACAAGGTTATATCCTAGCCACCTCACCATGTGTGTCCTAATCAGGTGTGGCCTAATCATTCTAGTGAATCTTTTTTTGACATCATGTCTGATCATTTCATACATTCCATGAGCCTAGTTATCACAAGAAACACTAATAGTGTCACTTACAGACTGCACATCTTCCCACAAAAGTATGCCTTCCTTTGATGGTTCTAGATTCTCTGGATCGTGCACCATATGATCATAGATTCTATTAAGTTACTCTTCACTCAAGGGTTCAACATAAGACTCTGCCTTTTTATCATGAGTGGGTATGATCACGCACTCCTTAGCATTCTCAAAACTAATGTACCTTTTGTTAAACCACAAATTTACATTATTAGTATAGTATCAGGGTCGTCCAAGTAATGCTAGAAAGTTGGCTACTTCCGCAAGCTCCAATACCTCGAAGTCCCCAGTGACTGTGGCTCCCTGAATGGTAATAGTCACATCCTTCAGTACCGCAATAGGCATTTCTCTAGTTTTGTTTTCCATATGTATCACATTTGAAGATGGCTGCAATGTTGTTCTACCCATCTGATTCCATGCATCCAGAATTAAAACATTTACTTTTGCACCTATATCAATCAATATGTTACACAACCATCCTTTAACAATTGCATCCAATCTTATCTCCTTTTCAAATTCATGATTATGAGGTGATAGATTTATGTGAAGTATTTGTCTCTCACACTTAGACCTAGTGCATGGTACTTTTTCTCGCAGTAAATCCCCTAACAAAGGAATGATGTTTTCTTGGCATAACATCTTGCACACATCCTTCAAGTTATCCACATCCTTCTGCGGGAGCTCAACCTTCTTTTCTCATTCTCTTTCATGTGCATTCTCCTTCAAGCATTATATCTCTCCCTACACTTCTCTAATGACACCCATGGTTTCTTGATAGACTTCTTTCTGGTGTGCAATATCTAGATACTTAGTATGTATCACCTCCTCCCTTGTAATGAGAGGCTTAGCCTTCAGACGCTTTCGTGCACGTGAAACCTCAATGCATGTCATAACCATAACAATTTGTAACATAGGGTCAAGTGCCTTATTAGGCATCCACTAATCATAAACAACGTGTTGTACCTTAATCATTCATAAGCCCTTGTCTTGCTTCTTATCCTTACTCATGTGCCCATATAAATATGGGCATTCCTCTAGCTTGTTTTGGTTCCCACACCATGATAAAATGTTATTCTGAGGGAACTCACATTGATAATGATCAAGGGATCCACAAAGATAGCAGGTTCCTCTAGAAAATCCTCCTTTTCCACCGTCACGCCCTCGACCTCTATATCCTCCACAAAATTTTGTATTCCTGTTATCTCCATTATTATGCCCTTCATTATTTTTACCTTCCTGTTCCTTAGATCCACTTACCACACTAGTCTAGTGCACTCCTGTCTCAATGGCTTCATGGATGTGATCAATCAATATGTAATCAGTGGTGTCATGAGTATGGGACTTACAAATCTTACAATACATGGAAGCCTTCTTCTGAATAGTGTGCCATCACATCATGGTCTAAAGGGAAATCCAACAAGGTGTGCATCATGGTTTAAATGACAAACCTCACATTCTATGCACAAAATACCACTATGTATCTCATTAGATGAATTAACAGAGAGCTTCTCCAACTATTTTTCCATAGCTATAATCTGGGCTTCTAAAAGGGGGCTTACTCTAGTATCAACACTCCCAACTGTCTCAACACATAGATCTACTTCCAAAGCCTCGTGCGGGTCCACAAAAGTCTTATGAGATAGTATGAAATGAGTCAAAAATCCACCAACAAACCATTGTGCATGCTGACTAAGATGGATATCATAAGACAATTTAGAAAATGGAGTTTTAAAACACGTGTAATACTCCCACACACTCTCATCTAAACCTTGTTTTCTATCTTTGAGTGCGCTAATTCTCTTTTGCTCAAACTTGGGAATATGGAACTCAGCTAGAAATGCATAACACAAAGCATCATAATCTACCATAGTCTGATGTGGGTCATACTTCTTGTACCAAATACGTGTTCACCCTTTAAGAGGAGTAGCAAATTGACTTTGTTTTCTATCTGAGGTTGTAATTCCATTAGTGCGCCATAGTAGTTCGCACTTGTGCACCTGTTTGGTTGCATCTTCCATGCCCCTATATTTTGGCAAGTGGAGAGACATCTCATAGTAAACTTGATGTGGTTGATGAGGGTGTGAACCCTACCCACCAGATCCAGAACCAAAGCCCCCACCAATATTTCCTCCACATCCTAAACCGCCTAATTCGCTAGATCCTAATCCTCCTAACCCTCCTGATCCTCCTGTAGTGAGCACCGGACTAGTGGATGTACCTCATTGTGTCCCAGCTGTAGTGTTAAACTAAACTCCCACATTCTGTGAAGTTGTAGTACTTCCAAACGTATTCAATATTCTGTGCACCTACACTCTATCCTGATAACGTGCCAGAGAATATTCCTCCAATTGTACCTTCAAACAATGATGTCGTATGTGTTTTCATAGGTGTATGTGTTGTCTGATATACTTTTGAATTCAATGTAAAATTATATCTACCCATCATTACTTGATTACCTACACTAGCTTTCTTCTCAATGACTACTTCACGATCTGGAACACCATATGTAAGGGCTAGGTCACTAGGTGGGATCAAATGTGCGCCTACGATCCTCAATATCTCTTATAACATGCTCCCATTTGAAGTTGAAGGGATTCCCTATTGCGCTTACCTAATTATGGGAGATCCTAATGCTCTGGCTCCACATCTTCCACGTGAGCTTCACATCCTTCACGATCCATCTACTGTTGGGATATTAATGTAAAGTGGGGATATCCACTTAGACAACCTTTTTCTTAAAGATTATTTTTAATAATGTGTTCAGTCTTCACAACTTTGAAAAGAGTGAAGCGATATAACTTCTCACCCATCCTATATAAATAAGATGATCCCTCACGAGATTAGGCGGCTTGGAAATCTATCTTTTGCTAATGTTTTTCATAGACTGATTGATCTATACTTAGCTACTTATGCGAGTTGTTATACAGCGAGACAGAAGTCTATTATTGTTACTGTGAGACCGAGGAGTGAAGTGGAAGTGTTGGGTTAAACTGATAATTTCTTAACATAAGACAGTGTTTTTCAATAGAGTTTTTCCCTACGGTTTTCTCTACCTAAATATGGTGTCTCTTGTCTCATTTACTTTCACCTATTTATATTTTTTTTCATTCATATGTTAACTGTTATATGCATTTGTAAAACATCTGGTTAAAATGTCTACACATTATAATCTATAATACTCAACTGTTAATTTGTGGATCTATAATTTTTTAATTATATCTTCCCACATTTGTTCTAACATGGAATCAGAACTTTTGATTATGTGTGTGTAGAGCTAGATCTAGATGTTTTCTAGCTTACAAGAGCGAAGAAGCTTGAAGTTTGTTTGATCTACGAAACCCTAAAAATTTAGTCAATAACTTCAAGCTAAACCAGGTGCAAAGTTCTAATTTTCATCCCAAAATTACTTGGATATTGGTCGATTGACTATTTAAATCCTGTTAGAGTTTTTTGTCTGCTTGATCTTTGCTTCTGCATATAGTTTCAGTCGTTTACAGTTTAAATTTGTCATCTGCGAACTTATTTTAAGTTTTCATGTTGTTTATAGCCGTTAGGGTTATTTTTTATTGTCGACCTAAAATATTTCCTTAGATCTAGTTATTTCAGAGCGTTTAAATCCACCCTATCTTTATAAATATTTATTTTTTGCTAGATCTACTTTTGTGAAGCCCGGTCCAATCTTTTTTCACCATATGGCTTCATTTTTTTGGTTTTGTGAAGTTTGGACCAATAAAAATTGCTCCAAATAGTTTCACTATCCTTTTTTTTCATGTTTGCGAAGCCGTACCCACTCTTAGGGTACCAAGTGGCTTCAATCAGACATTCTTCTATCTTTGTGAAGTTTTGGCCAATCATTTTGTGCCATCTGGATTCGCCCTGTCAATATTATTTGACTTCTTTCATTTATGTTATATTCTTTTGACTGTGAAGTTTGAGCCAATCATATTGCTCCAGCTAGATTCACATTATCATTTTTTGTGAATCTTGATCTAATCAGAAGGCTCCATCTTGCTCCGTTGTGTCAGTAATATTGTTTATCTGATTGTCAGTCTCGAAACATGAGCCAATAAGGGCTTTACACATGTCTTCACGTTGTCAAACTTGGATTAGTTGTCCTCTATCATCTGTGAAATTTTAGCCAATAGGATTGCTCCAAGTAACTTTGTATTTCATATTGTCAATATTCTTTTTTAACTTGCTTCTGACATATGTAAAGGAAAACCCAATAAAATTGCTCCAGGTATCTTTTAGTTCACACTTGTCATATTTGTGAAATTTGAGGCAATAGAATCACTTCACATTTTTGCATTTGTCACTCTTTCATTTGTGGTAGTTGGTATCCAATTAAAATTTGCCATCTTTTCACATTTATTAGTGTTTTTCAATCTTGCGAAAAGCGATCCATTTAAAAGGCTCCACGTGTCCTCAGTTTGCTTTAGTCATTTTGGTTGCACTTCGAAGTGTGAACCAATAGTATTTGGCCACATACATCTCTTTTTCACATTTGTCAGTTTCTCTCATTTGTGAAGTATGAGCCATTTAAAAGGTTCCACATATATTCTTTTTTGACTTGTCTTTGTCATATTTGCGAAGTGTGAATCAATTTATTTTTGACGTGTATTTTAATTGTGTTAGCCTTCATAAGTGTTAGGGTGTCAGTCTTTACTTTAGCTTAACCACTTAATTTGTGATACCTGTCTTATACCTTTTGTAGACCCAAACTTTATTTCAAGTTTGGTTTATTTCAGGGAATTTAAGCCCGCTCAAAGCTATCTATTTAAAGTTTGGTGAAAATCTGCCACGTGTCTTTTCTTTAGCCATTAAACTTTCGACAAGTGGCCTCATTTCACTAAGACTTTTATTTTTCATTGTGTCAGAATATGAAAAGTGATCCAATAAATTTAAGACATGTGTATATGGTTCAGTTTTTTAATTAATTTTCTTCTGTTTTATTAGCTGCATTACAAAATATGAGCTAATTGAAAAGTGACACGTATATTTTTTTATTCTTTGTTGTCAGTTTGTCTTAGTTTTTTGACGTGTGTCTATTGTTGCATACCCAAAAAAGCATTAACTTTATTTTTTTAAAGTGTTGCCCCAGCCTGAGAATTAGTTTTTTAACTTGTTTTTTATTTATTAAGTAGCTCATTTTTGAGCTTGCCCCTCCGAGTTGCTAAATAACTCATTGAGCTACTTTAGCCTGATAGTTCATAATAGAAATAACAGCAATCATAGTCAAAAGCCTAATATCATATCTAGATTTAAATCAAATTCTAACACTAACTCTAAGAAAAATCATAACTTTACATTCAAATTTAATGTTACTTGTAATAAGTGTGGAAAATTTGGGCATAAAGAGTTTGATTATAGGGTGAAGACTAACAAATCAACTAAGAATACTAAGCATAACAAGCCTAATAACCATAAGAAAAATCAGAAGCAAACCCAAGCAAATGTGGCTAAGCAATCTATTGCTTTGTATACTGCGCTTTCAACTTCAAATGACAATGAATGGATTCTTGAGAGTGGTGCCTCTAAGCACATGACCTGTACTCCTGGTATATCCTCTCAGATGTAGTTAAATGTGAATAGAATATCTATCTAGGAGATAACATAATCATTAGATCAAAACAGTGTGGTGATGTTAAGCTTTCAAATGGTGTAATTAGAAATGTCTTGTATGTTCCTCAATTGAAAAATAATATTTTTTCTTGCTCTCAGCTAACTAAAGAAAAATATATTGTTTTTTTACTACAAGATAAGTGGTTTGTCAAAGATATGTTTAAAAATGTTATTGCTTCTGGCATTTAGAAAAATGGCTTGTATATCTTTGACGGTTTTGTGTTAGAATCTTGTTTTTATTCCTTTTCTAGGAATGATATTCTACTTTGGCATGAAATACTTGGTCATGTAAATTTCAAAATCCTATATGATATGTCTAGATTGAATCATGTTGTTGGTCTTCCTAAGATAAAGACAAGTCATGAAACATTTGAAAGTTACCTACATGGTAAGCAACATGCTCAACCATTTCAAAAACATCATGATCCAAATTCCTCTCAATTATTTGAACCAATTCATAGTGATGTGAGAGGTCCACTTGAGGTTCCTTCTCTCAGTGGAGCCTTGTATGCTATCTATTTTATTGATGATTACTCTAGAATGACTTGCTCTTATTTCATTAAGAAAAAGTTTGATGTCTTAGTTAAGTTTCAGGAATTTAAAGCTCTAGTTGAGAATGCTTCTAATGTGAAAATTAAGATAATTAGGACTGATAATGGAGGTGAATATGTCAGCAAAAAGTTTGATGAGTTTTGTGTGTCATGTGGGATTCAAAGAGAGTTGACTACTCCCTATTTCCCTCAGCAAAATGGCATTGCAGAAAGAAAGAATAGGACTATCTTAGAAATGGATAGGACTATGATTCATGCTTCCAATGCGCCTAAATTCTTATGGGTTGAAGCTATGAACATTGTTGTCTATATTCTTAATAGAGTTTCTACTAAATCTCTTCATCAAACAAATCCTCATGAAGTTTGGACCAAGCAAAAACCAAATATTTCTCACTTAAGAATATTTGGTAGTCCTGCTTCTATCTTCATTCCAAAATCCAAAAGGAAGAAGCTTGATCCAACCTCTTTTTCTTGTATTTTTTTTAGCTATGGATGTAAAACTAAAGGATTGAGAGTTTGTGATCCATTTGAAGTCATACTTTTCCTATATGCAAATTGTTAAATCATGCTTTAACCATCCCAAGAGAGTACACTAGCAGATATGGCGAAGATTCTCTTTTTGTGCTAAATGTTTTGGGTCTTGTTTACCTCATTTTATACTTATGCTTTACATTGTTTAATTCTAATGATTGTCTCCAAATTTTTGAAGAATAAAATAATACTCTATAACTCACCCATATATTTTATTTCTAGATCAGGAAATAATTATTTATGTGGTTAACATGATTTTATTATTTCAAATATATTTACACTGAAGGTGTTTCCGTTGTTGGGCCATATAGATTTGATTTCTCGAGTGGGTGAGCAGAATCAAATCATATTACATATGTAATGCCCAACGGGGTCAGGGGCCTATGCCTATTAATATATGGACCCCAAGTTTCAGATAGGGGTAAGCGGCCTTGAAATCTCTATATGGCGGTAGATAGGTGGACACCCTAGATGAATAAGATATGTTGAGCTTTATGTTTGATAACCACGCGTGAAACAATATTTTAATGCCACATATATTTTTCTTTGGTCTATAAATCTAACAAGGGCCACGATGCAATGAATTCCTTCTGTATGTGTTGGTAAATATTAAAATTTTTACAACTAATCTTGTAATAGTTGTTTACTTGATAGTTCTACAATTCTAAATTTAAAAAAAAAAGCATAAAATAGGGCACTGTATTTATATAAAAGAACAAAAGATTAAATTACTAAAATCCATCCAATGCACAAAGCCAATGTTATATGTATCGATAAAATGCGGGTTAGAACAATGGTTATTCCAATATGGGTTGAGTGATGAACATCAAGAGAATAACAAGTTTGGTGAACCAAAGATTGGCACAACCAAGCATTGTTCATTAAATAATTCACTGTCAATGTTCTAAAAAGGGGCTCGTAGGAAGAGTGCTAGAAAAAATATTGAAGAAAACATTCAGAGAAGTCAAGCTTACGAGCGATCCAATAGCTTGATAACCCTAGAGAGGTGTTGTGAGATAGGTCCAAGGACTGTAGTTGTATGAGGAAGGAAAAATCCTTAAGAATTTCTCTAATAATTGTATTTCAAATAAAGTTGAGATTAATAGCCAAGCTAGTGATGGACCCAATCTCTACATGAGGCTCATTGAACCTTCTAGGGCACTATAAGTCTCTAGATCATTTTAGATTATTTTCTTTGAATTTATGGAAGGTAGTAATTTATTTATTTATTTTAAGATTTTGTAATGTAAAAGTTGTTAGGTCTCTAGATTTTTCTTTTATTTAATGATGGCATTTAAGAAAGAGTAGGGATCTTGAATCATTTATTAAATAGATAGATATATGTAAGATAAATATATGTCGTTTATTAAATAGCCAGATATCTTTAATAATATGTGTAACATCAAAATATGTCTTTTCAAAAAAGTTGATGTCTAATTAATAAATGTAAGTGACTTTCTAAGTTAGTTATTTGACAAATGTAAAGTTTTTTTTGTTTAATCCTTTATAAAATTGAAAAATTCTTGTATCATAATAAGATCTTAAATTAGCCAAATCATTGTATGGTCTCCAATCAAAATAGAGAAAAATCAT